>CAJVGC010000065.1:33519815-33591187 GCA_910822075.1 Senecio squalidus | reverse complement strand
AGATGAAATCTAGTTGTTTTTAAGGAAAGGATCGTTTTAATGGGTATAAGGTGGTTTGAATAGTTTATTTAGGTAATTATAAATTTTAATAGGGTGGTGTATAAGTTTAGACTAGAAATGGAAATATATGGTAGGGTTTTGTAAAATTACTGTTTTAAAGTACCTATGGGTTTTTAGAATTAGTGTTTTGATTTTGAAATGGTATTTTGGGTTTAATTGAGTTTTATATGGATTAAATGCATTCTAATACTATTCTTAAGACATTCTTTAGGCTATGGTGACCTCAGAGATTATTAAACATGAATATCACACACCCTAAATGTGATTCTAACTCCTACCAGATGAAATCTAGTTTTTTTTAAGGAAAGGAGCGTTTTAATGGGTATAAGGTGGTTTGAATCGTTTATTTAGGTAATTATAAAGTTTATTAGGGTAGTGTAGAAGTTTGTTCTACAAATGCACATATATGGTAGGGTTTTGTAAAATTAGTATTTTAAAGTACCTATGGGTTTTTAGAATTAGTGTTTTGATTTTGAAATGGTATTTTGGGTTTCATTGAGTTTTATATGGATGAAATGGCTTCTAATAGTGTTCTTAAGACATTCTTAATACTATTGTGACCTTGGGGATTATTAAACATAAATATCACACACCCTGAACGTGTTTCTAACTCGTACCGGATGAAATCAAGTTTTTTTTCAAGAAAATGAGCGTTTTTATTGGTATAAGGTGGTTTGAATAGTTGATTTAGGTAATTATAAAGTTTCTTAGGGTAGTGTGGAAGTTTGTACTAGAAATGGAAATATATGGTAGGGTTTTGTAAAATTAGTGTTTTAAAGTACTTATGGGTTTTTAGAATTAGGGTTTTTAGTTTGTAATTGTATTTTGGGTTTAATTGAGTTTTATATGGATGAAATGGTTCTAATACTATTCTTAAGACATTCTTAATACTATTGTGACTTCGGGGATTATTAAACATGAATATCACACACCCTGAACGTGTTTCTAATTCGTACCGGATGAAATCTAGTTTTTTCAAGAAAATGAGCTCTTTAATTGGTATAAGGTGGTTTGAATAGTTGATTTAGGTAATTATAAAGTTTCTTACGGTACGGTGGAAATTTGGACTAGAAATGGAAATATATGGTAGGGTTTTGTAAAATTAGTGTTTTAAAGTACCTATGGGTTTTTAGAATTAGGGTTTTTATTTTATAATTGTATTTTGGGTTTTATTGAGTTTTATATGGAAGAAATGCCTTCTAATACTGTTCTTAAGACATTCTTAATACCATTGTGACCTCGGAGATTATTAAACATGAATATCACACACCTTGAACGTGTTTCTAACTCGTACCGGTTAAAATCTAGTTTTTTCACGGAAATGAGTGTTTTAATTGGGATAAGGTGGTTTGAATAGTCGATTTAGGTAATTATAAATATTCTTAGGGTAGTGTGGAATTTTGTACTAGAAATGGAAATATATGGTATGGTTTTTTAAAATTAGTGTTTTAAAGTACCTATGGGTTTTTAGAATTAGTGTTTTGATTTTGAAATGGTATCTTGGGTTTAATTGAGTTTTATATGGATGAAATGGTTCTAATACTATTCTTAAGACATTCTTAATACTATTGTGACCTCGGGGATTATTAAACATGAATATCACACACCCTGAACGTGTTTCTAATTCGTACCGGATGAAATCTAGTTTTTTCAAGAAAATGAGCTCTTTAATTGGTATAAGGTGGTTTGAATAGTTGATTTAGGTAATTATAAAGTTTCTTACGGTACGGTGGAAGTTAGGACTAGAAATGGAAATATATGGTAGGGTTTTGTATAATTAGTGTTTTAAAGTACCTATGGGTTTTTAGAATTAGGGTTTTATTTTATAATTGTATTTTGGGTTTAATTGAGTTTTATATGGAAGAAATGCCTTCTAATCCTGTTCTTAAGACATTTTTAATACTATTGTGCCCTCGGGGATTATTAAACATGAATATCACACACCCTAAACGTGATTCTAACTCGTACCAGATGAAATCTAGTTTTTTTTAAGGAAAGGAGCGTTTTAATGGGTATAAGGTGTTTTGAGTAGTTTATTTAGGTAATTATAAAGTTTATTAGGGTAGTGTGGAAGTTTGTACTAGAAATGGAAATATATGGTATGGTTTTGTGAAATTATTGTTTTAAAGTACCTATGGGTTTTTAGAATTAGTGTTTTGATTTTGAAATGGTATTTTGGGTTTAATTGAGTGTTATATGGATGAAATGCCTTCTAATACTGTTCTTAAGACATTCTATATGCTATTGTGACCTCGGGGATTATTAAACATGAATATCACACACCCTAAACGTGATTCTAACTCGTACCACATGAAATCTGATTTTTTTTTTAAGGAAAGGAGCGTTTTAATGGGTATAAGGTGGTTTGAATAGTTTATTTACGTAATTATAAAGTTTATTAGGGTAGTGTGGAAGTTTGTACAAGAAATGGAAATATATGGTAGAGTTTTGTAAAATTATTGTTTTAAAGTACCTATGGGTTTTTAGAATTAGTGTTTTGATTTTGAAATGGTATTATGGGTTTAATTGAATTTTATATGGATGAAATGCCTTCTAATACTGTTCTTAAGACATTCTATATGCTATTGTGACCTCGGGGATTATTAAACATGAATATCACACACCCTAAACGTGATTCTAACTCGTACCACATGAAATCTAATTTTTTTTTAAGGAAAGGAGCGTTTTAATGGGTATAAGGTGGTTTGAATAGTTTATTTAGGTAATTATAAAGTTTATTAGGGTAGTGTGGAAGTTTGTACAAGAAATGGAAATATATGGTAGGGTTTTGTAAAATTATTGTTTTAAAGTACCTATGGGTTTTTAGAATTAGTGTTTTGATTTTGAAATTGTATTTTGGGTTTAATTGAGTTTTATATGGATGAAATGGCTTCTAATACTGTTCTTAAGACATTCATAATGCTATTGTGACCTCGGGGATTATTAAAAATGAATATTACACACCCTGAACGTGTTTCTAACTCGTACTAGATGAAATCTAGTTTTTTCAAGGAAATGAGCGTTTTAATTGGTATAAGGTGGTTTGAATAGTTGATTTATGTGATTTATGTGATTATAAAATTTCTTAGGGTCCGTTCGAGCAATGACCAACACTGTTGTGGAAAGAAAGTAGTGTCAGAGCTTGGTTGCTGCAAAGTAGAGCGAGAAGCACATCTTCTCGATCGGCGAATCATTCTCCTTAGGGCCCTGTAAGACGGATAATACACGGCCTGCTCCTGCCCTGAATCAGATCGAATTGGGGCATAGGGGATGATTGTAGATAATTGAGTTTAATATGGATGAAATGCCTTCTAATACTGTTCTTAAGACATTCTTTATGCTATTATGACCTCGGGATTATTAAACATGAATATCACACACCCTAAACGTGATTCTGACTCGTACCAGATGAAATCTAGTTGTTTTTAAGGAAAGGGGCGTTTTAAAGGGTATAAGGTGGTTTGAATAGTTTATTTACGTAATTATAAAGTTTATTAGGGTAGTGTGGAAGTTTGTACTAGAAACGGAAATATATGGTAGAGTTTTGTAAAATTAGTGGTTTAAAGTACCTATGTGTTTTTAGAATTAGTGTTTTGATTTTGAAATGGTATTTTGGGTTTAATTGAGTTTTATATGGATGAATGCCTTCTAATATTGTTCTTAAGACATTCTTAATGCTATTGTGACCTCTGGGATTATTAAACATGAATATCACCCTCCCTAAACGTGATTCTAACAAGTACCAGATGAAATCTAGTTGTTTCTTTTAAGGAAATGAGCGTTTTAATGGGTATAAGGTGGTTTGAATAGTTTATTTAGGTAATTATAAAGTTTATTAGGGTAGTGTGGATGTTTGTACTAGAAATGGAAATATATGGTAGAGTTTTGTAAAATTAGTGTTTTAAAGTACCTATGGGTTTTTAGAATTAGGGTTTTTAGTTTTTAATTATATTTTGGGTTTAATTGAGTTTTATATGGATGAAATGCCTTCTAATATTGTTCTTAAGAGATTCTTTATGTTATTGTGACCTCGGGGATTATTAAACATGAATATCACACACCCTAAACGTGATTCTAACTCGTACCAGATGAAATCTAGTTTTTTTTTAAGGAAATGAGCGTTTTAATGGGTATAAGGTGGTTTGAATAGTTTATTTAGGTAATTATAAAGTTTATTAGGGTAGTGTGGAAGTTTGTACAAGAAATGGAAATATATGGTAGGGTTTTTTAAAATTTTTGTTTTAAAGTACCTATGGGTTTTTAGGATTAGTGTTTTGATTTTGAAATTGTATTTTGGGTTTAATTGAGGTTTATATCGATGAAATGGCTTCTAATACTGGTTTTAAGACATTCATAATGCTATTGTGACCTTGGGGATTATTAAAAATGAATATTACACACCCTGAACGTGTTTCTAACTCGTACTAGATGAAATCTAGTTTTTTCAAGGAAATGAGCGTTTTAATTGGTATAAGGTGGTTTGAATAGTTGATTTATGTAATTATAAAATTTCTTAGGGTAGTGTGGTATTTTGTACTAGAAATGGAAATATATGGTAGGGTTTTGTAAAATTATTATTTTAAAATACCTATGGGTTTTTAGAATTAGGGTTTTTATTTTCTAATTGTATTTTGACAAGACCTAGCCAATGCAGACCCTTTTTTTGAAGGGAATCCACTTCCCAATTCTCCTCGGGTCTGGTCAGCATATACTTAATCAGGTCCGTTCGAGCAATTACCAACACTGTTGTGGAAAGGAAGTATTGTCAGAGCTTGGTTGCTGCAAAGTAGAGCGAGAAGCACATCTTCTCGATCGGCGAATCATTCTTCTTAGGGCCCTGTAAGACCGATAATACACGGCCTGCTCCTGCCCTGAATCAGATCGAATTGGGGCATAGGGGATGATTGTAGATAATTGAGTTTTATATGGATGAAATGCCTTCTAATACTGTTCTTAAGCCATTCTATATGCTACTGTGACCTCGGGGATTATTAAACATGAATATCACTCACCCAAAATGTGATTCTAACTCGTACCACATGAAATCTAATTTTTTTTAAGGAAAGGAGCGTTTTAATGGGTATAAGGTGGTTTGAATAGTTTATTTAGGTAAATATAAAGTTTATTAGGGTAGTGTGGAAGTTTGTACAAGAAATGGAAATATATGGGAGGGTTTTGTAAAATTATTGTTTTAAAGTACCTATGGGTTTTTAGAATTAGTGTTTTGATTTTGAAATGATATTTTGAGTTTAATTGAGTTTTATATGGATGAAATGCCTTCTAATACTGTTCTTAAGCCATTCTATATGCTACTGTGACCTCGGGGATTATGAAACATGAATATCACACACCCAAAACGTGATTCTAACTTGTACCACATGAAATCTAATTTTTTTTTAAGGAAAGGAGCGTTTTAATGGGTATAAGGTGGTTTGAATAGTTTATTTAGGTAATTATAAAGTTTATTAGGGTAGTGTGGAAGTTTGTACTAGAAATGGAAATATATGGTATGGTTTTTTAAAATTATTGTTTTAAAATACCTATGGGTTTTTAGAATTAGGGTTTTTATTTGATAATTGTATTTTGACAAGACCTAGCCAATGCAGACCCATTTTTTGAAGGGAATCCACTTCCCAATTCTCCCCGGGTCTGGTCAGCGTATACTTAATCAGGTCCGTTCGAGCAATTACCAACACTGTTGTGGAAAGGAAGTAGTGTCAGAGCTTGGTTGCTGCAAAGTAGAGCGAGAAGCACATCTTCTCGATCGGCGAATCATTCTTCTTTGGGCCCTGTAAGACCGATAATACATGGCCTGCTCCTGCCCTGTATCAGATCGAATTGGGGCATAGGGTATGATTGTAGATAATTGAGTTTAATATGGATGAAATGCCTTCTAATACTGTTCTTAACACATTCTTTATGCCATTATGACCTCGGGATTATTAAACATGAATATCACACACCCTAAATGTGATTCTAACTCGTACCAGATGAAATCTAGTTGTTTTTAAGGACATGAGCGTTTTAATGGGTATAAGGTGGTTTGAATAGTTTATTTAGGTAATTATAAAGTTTATTAGGGTAGTGTGGAAGTTTGTACAAGAAATGGAAATATATGGTAGGGTTTTGTAAAATTAGTGTTTACCAATGGGTTTTTAGAATTAGGGTTTTTATTTTATAATTGTATTTTGGGTTTAATTGAGTTTTATATGGATGAAATGTCTTCTAATACTGTTCTTAAGACATTCTTAATGCTATTGTGACCTCAGGGATTATTAAACATGAATATCACTGATGCGAAAAATCTAGTTTTCCGAAAATTAACCTTTACTAGATTACGACACGGGCAGTGTACCCTTGTCAGTTGTAAAATAGTATTAGCAAATATCGGGTTCGAACACAGGGACTATTTATAGTTGAAAATATTAGTTTATAAAAACACGTAACAGGTAACAAGTTGGTTTTAGTCTTAATGAAGACTTGCTTATATTAACGATAAAAATACTTCAAAATTCAAATATGGATAAAAAGACGCTTGCTTGGACCGTTTACGAATATGTGTTATTTCTTAGGTGTGAAAATGTCGATAAACTTCTAATGTAAAATCCTAAGTTCCTTTCGAATACCGGATTTCTCCAATTACCTAACCATGCAACGATTCCTTTCGAATACCGTTAACACCTCAAGTAATTGTGCATAAAGTTTCAAGCCGATATGTGAGAATTAATTTATAAGCTTCCTTTCGAATAGCTTACTAACTCCTAAACCGATTTCTCTTAATTTAGTAGCTAGCGTTCGTGTTAATATCTACTTGCAAAAATTGTTGTTAATGATTCCTTTCGAATATCATTTACTTATAATCAACTAAAGACCGGCCGATTAATTCATTCCTATTTTAGTAAAAATTACGGATTCCTTTCGAATACCCGTTTTTAGATTACCAAACAAGAGTATAAACAATTTTAGCAAGATAATTAAGTTATTAACCCAAACGGATCCCCGATTAACCTCTACACATCAATCGATTTTCACACCCAAAACCTAACACATAAACATCACATAATCCAAGCAAACGTATTAAGAAATTAGCTACTCATAATTGTAACAAACACAATCAAATACGTAAAAGATATAATTCAAATTGTAAATAAAATGATAAAAGATTCAATACCAAAAGCTGGAAAATAGGTTCCAAGTATCCCCAAATTAACAAAGCGGAAATTAAAGTAACGATTGTTCAATGGAAAATAACGTTTATCAAAAGTGTTCTTGATTCTCCTTGCTACTTGATGCTAATTGCTGAGAATATGAGTGATAAAATTGATGTCTTTGTCCAGAAAAACGTTCATAAGTAAATACCCCACTAACTCTTGGGTTCCCACTTAATTAGGATTAAAGAAACAAAGTTGTAACTGCCAGCAGCACGTCTTGCGCCGCAACTAGTTTTCTTGCGCCGCAACTGATTAAATTGATTTGCCAGATACGTGAGTCTCTTGCGCCGCAACTAGTGCTTCCTGCGGCGCAACTCGACTTCAGCAAGCTCCATAAACTTTGTGTCAACCAGTTGCGGAGCAATTGATGAAAATGGCCAAGGCAACTAGACATTTTGATTCCCGACTTGTTTTGCTTAGCTCCTTTTGGTCCCAAATCACCTCCAATAACTCCAAACATAACTAAAACCTATAAAACACACTTTACACAAAATATAAGCAATACGGGGTCTATCCATTACGTTTGGGACACAAAACATAACAAATATCGCTATGAAATACTCGTATAAATGAGCGATATCAAACCCCCCATACTTAAGTGTTTGCTTGTCCCTAAGCAAATCCGACTCAAACCTACTAACCATTTTACAAAACATACAACTTAAGAAAAATTAGGGAATCACGGGCTCAAACATTTAATTAAATTCCGGTGTTAGAGATTAAAGATTTGCGTGAATTTGCTAGATCGTAAAACCGACTACAAACATCTAAAGCTACTAAATTACTTAAGCAAATAAGAACCGCAATTTACCAATTTTAACTCCTAATTCTTCCCCTAGTTTAGATATGTCAAGATAATCACCCCTTTTCCCTCACTCTCTAACCGAAGTTATAGCGATCAGCCATTACAGCCGACCCCTATACCGCCTTACTTTCGGGGGAACCCTTAAAATATTACTAAGCATTTTCTTCATTTGAGTACTTCTTTCTTTTGAGAATTATTTGGTTAGTCTACATCTTTTTCTTTTCCTCTCACTTTTGTTCACTTCAAATATTATAGTTTTTATTTTATATTTTCTTTGAAGTGAACGGTATAACGGGATTTGAGTCTTCGTTATAGTGAGGATCAATTTCTATTTTGTTGACGGGAAAGACCTATGGCCTTTTTCTTCGCCTCTAATTCTCCAAGGGCTTAAGTAATACTAGGATTCCCCAACTACCCCCGAGAGGGTGCAGGGACTACAAGGGCTCGGTACTAAGGATATCTAGTGATTATCTATCTTTTTGATTTTTCAGGGAAACTTAAGGAACTAAAATTAGAAAACCTAAACTCTTATTTACAAGTATTTTATTAACTAAAGATGTTCCTAAGCAATTTCACGTTAAAGTACCGGAATAAAGTTAAATATACAAGCCCCTATCATTTTCCCTAACTACATTTAAGCGTTTTTTTTTTTTTTTTTTTTTTTTTTTTTTACTCTAAAAGACTGAAATGGGACTAAAATAACGTAATGGATATAGGGGACAAAACTAACTAATTTCCCGACTAACCCCCCATACTTAAACAACACATTGTCCCTAATGTGTTCCATCAAAATAAAAACTAACTAACCTAAGGGAAATTAAAATAAAACTAAAAATACAAAAATAAAAGAAAGAAAGAAAGATAAAACCGTGCGAGTTCCGTTTGATGTGGTATGAATTCCGAGTCTACTCCGCACGTGCTGAACTTAATGCCAGTCTTGGTAAGATCCAAACACATAGACAAACAAGTTCATTAGCATAATAATATCCCACACAACGACAAATAAAAATAAAAAATTGTTCCAAACACAAACAAACATAACAGAAATTAAAATAGTTCAACAAACAAGCACAACAAACAATCAAGCCCCACAAGCGGCTTCTTCACGGCAATCACTCTTCATCGTGAGGGGGAAACGGGTTGAACATGGGAGGTGGGTTTTACTCAGTCCACCCACTTGCTGCCTCGGGATTCTGCGCATGGTATTGAGAAGTGGTCATGTATTCCCACATGGGCTGGTATCGTGCCATGTGATACTGCGTGTAATCCCCAAACTGGTGAACATCCGAGCGGGTCCTATCGACCTCCGTCCTGATGTGAGACACCTCCGTCCTCATGTGAGACATATCAGCATGTGTCTCGTCCACTTGGCTCCCAATTCGATACATCTCGTGCATCATTGGGTTGAAATCAAAAGGGCCAAGTGGTGGTGGTACCGCTCCCGCCGCGTTCGCGTTACCCTCTTCCTCCGCGTTCTCTTCCTCAGCTCCGTCACCCTCTTCCTCCTGCACATTACCAACATAAATTCTATTTTTGGTTACAATTTTAGCCCGAAACAAGTCATTCATCGTAACCATCTTCCAACCCACTGGTGGACTGCATTGTCGAGTCCCTGCCTGAGTCATAACACCCAAAGTCTTTGCTATCCTCGTAATAAAGTGTCCACAAACCATAGGTCCCGTGGCTTGTCGTCCCGACCCTTTCTCGTGCATATACTCAGCCAGTGCCCACGGGGCATTCACGTACTTTGTAGGGTCCCTTTTAGCGAAGAAATACAACAGCCACAAATCATCAATATAAACTTTATCCTGATGCTGAAAGCGGTGCAAGAATGAATTGGAGATTCCTTTTTCAAGCACTCTTAATATTGGATCCGTGAGATTGTTCGCTTTATTGGTGGAGGCGTGAGGCCTATGTCCGGACAAATAAAACCACACTTCATTTTTTCTACTCCGGATTGCATTCCAATTCCAACTTCCCTTAACAATATAATCCGCCATATGGGGTTTATCCAAATATTCAGCTTCAGTAAATAAACCCGTCAAATACCCAAACTGTGGCAGGGTGACCTCATGAGCTTTCCCCCCAACCTAAACTTGGTTATCTTCGCATCGTAAACCTCTTTACTATTGTCCGGGACCGGGTCAACTGTCAAGGTGGAGTAAAACTCGAGACACAGTTCTCGGTAAATGCTCTCTCGGACACTGAATGCTTTCTTCCATACTTCCACCTCAAAAGGTGTCGCGCCAGTCTCTTTTACAAACCGAGTAGTCAGGAAGGGTGTCAATTCTGCAGTTATTCCCAAATCATCGAGCATACCCCACTCCAAGAACTTCGGGGGATGAACCGCTTTTTCCTGAAGTAAGGCCAACTTATTGTTAAACCTGATTTTCTCATTAGCCGTACATCCTGTTTATTTGAGCCAAGGGTGCGTTTCAGGTCGCATCACCATTGATTCAGTGGATGGAACCGGTGGGCGGGTCACCCGATGAGAAGTGGATGATTCTACTACTTCCGGTTCCTCAACCGCTTGACGTTTGCCCTACAAAAACAAACAAAAACAAAGACAAAACAAACTACATTTGTTAGACTAAAAGAAACAAAATAACACACTACATTTTTATTTTTATTTTTTTTAATATGTCAGGTCTGAGGCTCTTCTTGCGCCGCAACTTCTCCCTCTTGCGGCGCAAGTGGGTGTTTTCTGGGCGATATTCTGCAGCAACATGGCGAAACCCGACGCAACCAAACCCATACACAAATAATACTGAAACTAGGCTAAGTAATGATGTCTCCTATCTAATTAACTAACTAATACTCTAAAGAACCCTAATCCAACTTTCCCCCAAATCAATTGCAAATCAAAAACCCTAATTAAACTAAAATTAAGAAATTAAAAGTAAGAAACAAACATACCGATCTTCCCATGACTTAATTGATTGATTTTTCGAAAAGATGAGAGGTGTAAATCGAGTGTGTGTGTTCTTGTTTTTCTTTTGCGCCGCGAGATGTGGGTGAGAAAAATGAAAGAAGGAGTTCGGTTAAGGGTTTTAAGAAAAAAAAATGTTTTCTTTTTTTTTTTTTTTTTTTTTTTTTTTTTAAAACTGCACCTGATGGTCTTGTGGCGCAAGTGAATAGTCCTGCGGCGCAAATGGACGACACCAAAGTTACTCCCCGCCACTGAAGACGGGTTGCGGCGCAAGACCTTACTCTCGCGGCGCAAGAAGGAAGTTACATCATTTTTTTTCGTTTTTCTTCCGAAACTACTTAAACACTTAAACAAAACTACAATTAGTTAACTCCTAAATTACCTAAATAAATAAAAACAGCAAACTTAATCAAAATAAGAGAAAATAAAAGAGAATTGATACAACAAACCGGGGTTTAATCCGAAAGTGCTCGTTTTTTTTCCTCGAGTCATTAGCTTGACTCCTCGTTGTGCCTAGAACTTAGAACGGGTGAAACCCATCCTCCAATGTCATACCGTTCTCCTCATCCTCTTCACGATATATTTTGACTCTTTGACCATTAACGATAAATGATCCGCCATCATCCGTTGCGAGCTCCACATAGCCACCCGAAAAGACCCGTCTCACCAAATACGGACCCGTCCACTTTGATCTCAACTTAGGAGCTTTGAACTTATATTTCGACTGGAACAAAAGGACTTTGTCTCCTTCTTTGAATTCCTTCCTCCGGATTTTTAAATCATGCATCGCTTTTGTCCTCGCCTTGTATAAACTCGAGTTTTCGTACGCGTTCCACCTCAGTTCATCTAACTCGTGCAATTGTAGGAATCTAGTCTCTCCGCTTTCCAACAAATCCGTGCTACACTCTTTTAACGCCCAATACGCTTTATGCTCAATCTGCATGGGTAAATGACAATTTTTACCATAAAGTAAGCGAAAAGGGGTTGTACCAATTGGTGTTTTGAAGGCAGTCCGGAACGCCCACAATGCATCTTCCAATTTCTTTGACCAAAGCACGGGATTATTATGCACTGTCTTCTCCAGAATCCTCTTGATAGCTCGGTTTGTGTTCTCGACTTGCCCACTCGTTTGGGGATGGTAAGAAGTTGAAAATCGATGTTGCACTCCATACCGCTTAAGCAACTTCTCCATATTAGCATTCGCAAAATGAGTTCCTCGGTTGCTAATTAATGCTTTCGGCATCCCAAACCTGCAAAATAGACTTTTCAAAAAGTCAATAACAACAGCCGAATTATTAGTGGGTAGTGCTTTAGCTTCGACCCATTTGGACACATAGTCCACCGCCACCAAAATATACATATTCCTATTCGACGGTTTGAATGGTCCCATGAAATCGATCCCCCAAATATCGAACACTTCACACACTTAAATGCCTTGTTGCGGCATTTCATCCCTCCTCGTTATGGTTCCTTGCCGTTGACACGAATCACATGTGCGTACCAAGGTTTGTGCCTCTTTGAAAATCGTTGGCCAATAGAAACCCTCGTCAAAAACTTTCTTCCCCGTAACCGAGGGACCATAATGTCCTCCCGTTGGTCCGTGGTGGCAATCATCCAAAATTTTTCTCGTCTCACTTCCGTGTACACATCTTCTAATCATTCCATCCGCACACATTCTGAATAAGTAAGGTTTCTCCCAAAAGTAATATTTGACATCCGAAAACAACTTCCTTCTTTGTTGATAGCTCAAGTCCCGATTAATAATTCCCCCTACCAAATAATTTGCTATATCCGCAAACCATGGTACATTTTCGCTACGAACTTGCCCAACAAATGCCAATTGCTCTCCCGGAAAATGATCTCGTATTTCTCCTTCTCCTAATTCACCAAGGTCCGGGTTCTCTAACCTACTCAAGTGATCCGCCGCCACATTTTCTCTTCCCCTTTTATCTTGTATCTCAACATCGAATTCTTGTAACAAAAGAATCCACCGAATTAGTCTCGGTTTCGCATCTAACTTGGAAAATAAAAACTTCAAGGCCGAGTGATCCGTAAAAACCACTGTTTTACTCAATACCAAGTAAGACCGAAACTTGTCAAATGCGAACACAACGGCTAGTAATTCCTTCTCGGTAGTGGTATAGTTTTGCTGAGCTTCGTTTAATGTCTTGCTTGCAAAATAAATCGGCCTAAAATGTTTCTCAATCCTTTGACCCAATACCGCTCCCACCGCGAAGTTACTCGCATCACACATCAATTCGAAGGGTAGATCCCAATTTGGCGAAACTAAAATTGGTGTATTCGTCAATCTTTCCTTCAATAATTCAAACGCCTCTACACACTCCTTCGAAAACTCAAACTTCGTGTCCTTCTCTAGCAATTTAGTCATGGGTCTAGTGATTTTTGAAAAGTCTTTAATGAACCGCCTATAAAAACCCGCATGCCCCAAAAAGCTCCTAACCGCCTTCTCATTTGTTGGTGGTGGCAACTTCGATATCACCTCTATCTTAGCTCTATCAACCTCAATCCCGGCTTTCGATATCTTGTGCCCCAAAACAATTCCCTCTTTTACCATAAAATGGCACTTTTCCCAATTCAATACCAAGTTAGTTTCTTCACATCGTGCCAGCATACGATCCAAATTTTCTAAACACCCATCAAACGAATTGCCATAAACCGAGAAATCGTCCATAAACACCTCCATGGAATTCTCGACCATGTCCTGAAATATCGCCATCATGCACCTCTGAAATGTACCCGGTGCATTACAAAGTCCGAATGGCATCCTCCTATATGCAAAAGTCCCGAAAGGACAAGTAAAAGTTGTTTTCTCTTGGTCCTCGGGGTCAATTGGAATTTGAAAATATCCCGAAAAACCGTCGAGAAAACAATAAAACTCGTTTTCCGCCAATCTCTCAATCATTTGATCCATAAATGGTAACGGAAAATGATCCTTTCGTGTTGCCTCATTTAACCTCCTATAATCGATACAAACCCTCCATCCCGTCACTGTTCTAGTTGGAACCAATTCATTTTTCTCGTTTAGCACAACGGTCATCCCCCCTTTCTTGGGCACACAATGGACCGGACTAACCCAAGGGCTATCCGCTATCGGGTAAATAATACCTGCATCCAGGAGTTTAACAATTTCCTTTTTGACCACATCTTGCATATTCGGGTTAAGTCTCCGTTGTCGTTGGACAACGGGTTTTACATCATCTAAAAAGTTGATTTTATGTTTACAAAAATCAGAACTTATACCCGGAATATCAGAAATGCGCCAAGCGAAAGCCTTTTTATGACTTTTAAGGATCGTTAGTAATTTAACTTTCTCGTCTTCCGAAAGTGAAGATGAGATAATAACAGGGAGACTAGAATTACCCTCTAGAAACGCGTATTCAAGGTGATGTGGTAGTTGTTTGAGCTCCAAATCCTTGGGAGGATCTTCTAGCGATGTTTTAATCCTCATGTCATTTGCCACTACCAATTCCTTCGCGTCGCTTGCTTCTTCCTCTTCATCATCCTTCTCGATCACATTCATTATTTCCATCTCCTCCTCGTCCTCTAATATTCCTTCCCAATCAAGATCATAATCTGCATCGTCTATGACATCAATTCTAAAACAAGATTCATCAGTAGAGTAAGAATGTTTCATAGCTTGTTTCAAAGAAAATGTAGCCCGTTCATTACCCAAACCCAATGAAATTTCCGTGTCCCTCACACGGATTATGGCATCCGCAGTATTCAAAAATGGTCTTCCTAAGATGAGAGGAACTTTTTCATCCTCTTCCATCTCAAGAATAACAAAATCCACCGGGTATACAAAATCTCCAACCCGTATGAGCATATTTTCCGCAACACCCAATGGGTATTGATAAGATCGATCGGCCAATCTTATGCTCATACGTGTTGGTGTTAAAGCATTTGAGGAAAGTTTAGTATAAACAGAATTTGGCATTAAATTAATGCTTGCCCCAAGATCCGCTAATGCACTACAAGTATAATCATTATTAAAAGTGCATGTAAGTAAGAAACTTCCTGGGTCCTCAAGTTTCGGTGGAATTGACTTCTTCACAATAGCCGAGCATTCGGCATTAAGAAATGCCGTTATCTTCTCCATATGTTCTCCTTTTCCGCTTGCCAACTCCTTCATGAACTTAGCATAATTGGGCATTCCTGCAATAAGATCAACTAAAGGAACATTAATCTTAACGGTTTTCATCAATTCAATAAATTTACCGTATTGTTCTCTTTTTTTCTCTTTTCTAAGCCTTTGAGGATATGGGATCCTCGCCTTGTATGCCCCCTTTGTTTCAATTTTCTGCTCTTGTTCTTTGTTTTGATCCATTGGTTCCTTTCCAGGTCGCGTTTCCATTTCAATCTCCTCTTCTTCGTCAGAATCACTGTCAACGGGTTCCCGGTTCTGTATCTGAGCATGTTGCGGCGCAAATGAAACGTGTTGCGGCGCAAATGGTTGGTCGTCAACAATTGGTTCAGCCACTGAAGAGGAGTTGCGGCGCAACTGGTCCTTGTTGCGGCGCAACAAGACACTTTCAGCTGAATTTCCCGTTTTGTCCTTGTTCAGCACCAATTCTCGGTTCCCCCCATACTTAGGTCCAGACCTAGTCTCCACAACGTTTACATGCTCATCCCGATTGTTAGGAGGTACATATTTCGATCCTTGATTTGATGATCCTCCGTTGTTGTTTTGATTTTGCCTCGGGTTTGGTTGGGTTGAACTTGGCATTTGACCCGTTGGTCGGTTTGAGAATTTTTCACTTAATCTTTCAAATTTTCGTTCCAAGTCTTGCATGTTAGCTTGGGTGTTCCTTTGGCTTTGCTCCCATTTTGCGGTGAATCCCTTCATTGAGTTAGCCATTAAGTCGTTAGTTGCCTTTTGGGAATAGACAAACTCCTTCATCATTTCCTCAAAATTTTGCTCGTTATTCTCCTCCTTTTGTTTCGATTGGTTGGGTTGAAAACGTGCCTCATTTCTATTCCCACGATTCTGATTTCCATACCCACTATTTCCCCGGTTTTGATACCCGTAGTTGGCATAGTTTGCTTCCTCGGTTTTCGGCTCACAATCATCCGTGTAGTGAGGTCCCCCACATTTCCCGCAACCATTCTTCACTAAGTGGACATCTTTTTCCAAACGACCCATTCGGTTTTTCATTTCATCACCCAAGGCTTTAATCTCGTTCACCACTTCTTTGTTGCCACCACTACTACTTCCTTCTTCAACTTGGTTTACCGTTCCCCTTACTCTTCTATTCCTAGTAACCCGATCCCTAGCAATATGAGCTTGGACTTGATCTTCCATCATTCGGTGAGCCTCGTTTGGTGACCTGTATAAGAAACTGCCACCACCCGCTAAATCCAAGTCGTGTTGAGAACGACTATCCAAACTATAGTAGAAGATATCAATAACTTCATCTTTATCTAAATCGTGCCCATGGCAATTCCTTAACAATTCCTTAAGCCTAATCCAAGCATCCGTTATGGTCTCGTTGTCCCATTGTTGAAAAGAACGGATTTGGTTCAATAGCTTCCTACGCAAGATGGGTGGGAAAAATCTCGTCACAAAAAGTTCCCTCATTGCTTCCCAACTTGCAATTGCTCCCGGCTCCAATTCATTAAACCACGTCTTCGCCTCTCCCGTGAGAGACGATGGAAACAAACTTAGCATAACCCCTTCCTCTTGACCCGCTCCATATCGAAACATTCTACATGTCTCTATGAAACTCGCCACATGCTTGTGCGGGTCGGACTTGAAATGTCCGTCAAACGTGCTATCTTGAATCATTTTCAAATGATGCCCTTTAACCGAAAAATCAGCCCCCAAGTGCGGTGCTACAATGGCCGACCCATTCGTTTGTGGTACTATCCTATTCCTATTGATCATCGGTATGTCAAAAGGATTGGGTGGGTTGTTTTCTATTATCGGTCTTTCGTTATTTTCCCCGTTTCCTGCCATTTCTTCTTCAAAAACAAGTTCAACTTCCTCCTCGGAAGATTCGCTTTCACTATAAACTACCGAAGCGGCTGCTCCTAAACCTCGTTTCCTCAACAGTTTCTCCGGATCCGAAAGAGGACTATGCACTTGTTTCCCTTGGGATCTCGTGTACATCCACAATCAATAATCCTGAAAATCACAACTAAAACAAAATACCCGTGAAAAATATTCAAACAAGTAAATCAAACAATAAACTAAAAACTTCAACTAAATCAAATCCCCGGCAGCGGCGCCAAAAACTTGATGCGAAAAATCTAGTTTTCCGAAAATTAACCTTTACTAGATTACGACACGGGCAGTGTACCCTTGTCAGTTGTAAAATAGTATTAGCAAATATCGGGTTCGAACACAAGGACTATTTATAGTTGAAAATATTAGTTTATAAAAACACGTAACAGGTAACAAGTTGGTTTTAGTCTTAATGAAGACTTGCTTATATTAACGATAAAAATACTTTAAAATTCAAATATGGATAAAAAGACGCTTGCTTGGACCGTTTACGAATATGTGTTATTTCTTAGGTGTGAAAATGTCGATAAACTTCTAATGTAAAATCCTAAGTTCCTTTCGAATACCGGATTTCTCCAATTACCTAACCATGCAACGATTCCTTTCGAATACCGTTAACACCTCAAGTAATTGTGCATAAAGTTTCAAGCCGATATGTGAGAATTAATTTATAAGCTTCCTTTCGAATAGCTTACTAACTCCTAAACCGATTTCTCTTAATTTAGTAGCTAGCGTTCGTGTTAATATCTACTTGCAAAAATTGTTGTTAATGATTCCTTTCGAATATCATTTACTTATAATCAACTAAAGACCGGCCGATTAATTCATTCCTATTTTAGTAAAAAATACGGATTCCTTTCGAATACCCGTTTTTAGATTACCAAACAAGAGTATAAACAATTTTAGCAAGATAATTAAGTTATTAACCCAAACGGATCCCCAATTAACCTCTACACATCAATCGATTTTCACACCCAAAACCTAACACATAAACATCACATAATCCAAGCAAACGTATTAAGAAATTAGCTACTCAAAATTGTAACAAACACAATCAAATACGTAAAAGACATAATTCAAATTGTAAATAAAATGATAAAAGATTCAATACCAAAAGCTGGAAAATAGGTTCCAAGTATCCCCAAATTAACAAAGCGGAAATTAAAGTAACGATTTTTCAATGGAAAATAACGATTATCAAAAGTGTTCTTGATTCTCCTTGCTACTTGATGCTAATTGCTGAGAATATGAGTGATAAAATTGATGTCTTTGTCCAGAAAAACGTTCATAAGTAAATACCCCACTAACTCTAGGGTTCCCACTTAATTAGGATTAAAGAAACAAAGTTGTAACTGCCAGCAGCACGTCTTGCGCCGCAACTAGTTTTCTTGCGCCGCAACTGATTAAATTGATTTGCCAGATACGTGAGTCTCTTGCGCCGCAACTAGTGCTTTCTGCGGCGCAACTCGACTTCAGCAAGCTCCATAAACTTTGTGTCAACCAGTTGCGGAGCAATTGATGAAAATGGCCAAGGCAACTAGACATTTTGATTCCCGACTTGTTTTGCTTAGCTCCTTTTGGTCCCAAATCACCTCCAATAACTCCAAACATAACTAAAACCTATAAAACACACTTTACACAAAATATAAGCAATACGGGGTCTATCCATTACGTTTGGGACACAAAACATAACAAATATCGCTATGAAATACTCGTATAAATGAGCGATATCAATCACCCTCCATGAACGTGATTCTAACTCGTACCAGATCAAATCTAGTTGTTTTTAAGGAAATGAGTATTTTAATGGGTATAAGGTGGTTTGAATAGTTTATTTAGGTAATTATAAAGTTAATTAGGGTAGTGTGGAAGTTTGTACAAGAAATGGAAATATATGGTAGGGTTTTGTAAAATTATTGTTTTAAAGTACCTAGGGGTTTTTAGAATTAGTGTTTTGATTTTGAAATGGTATTTTGGGTTTAATTGAATTTTATATGGATAAAATGGCTTCTAATACTGTTCTTAAGGCATTCTTAATGTTATTGTGACATCGAGGATTATTAAACTTGAATATTACACACCCTGAACGTGTTTCTAACTCGTACCAGATGAAATATAGTTTTTTCAAGGAAATGAGCGTTTTAATTTGTATAAGGTGGTTTGAATAGTTGATTTAGGTAATTATAAAGTTTGTTAGGGTAGTGTGGAATTTTGTACTAGAAATGGAAATATATGGTAGGGTATTGTAAAATTAGTGTTTACCTATGGGTTTTTAGAATTAGGGTTTTTATTTTATAATTGTATTTTGGGTTTAATTTAGTTTTATATGGATGAAATGCCTTCTAATATTGTTCTTAAGACCTTCTTTAGGCTATTGTGACCTCGGGGATTATTAAACATGAATATCACACACCCTAAACGTGATTCTAACTCGTACCAGGTGAAATCTAGTTGCTTTTAAGGAAAGGAGCGTTTTAATGGGTATAAGGTGGTTTGAATAGTTTATTTAGGTAATTATAAAGTTTATTAGGGTAGTGTGGAAGTTTGTACTAGAAATGGAAATATATGGTAAAGTTTTGTAAAATTAGTGTTTTAAAGTATCTATGGATTTTTAGAATTAGTGTTTTGATTTTGAAATGGTATTTTGGGTTTAATTGAGTTTTATATGGATGAAATGCCTTCTAATAATGTTTTTAAGACATTCTTAATTATATTGTGACCTCGTGGATTATTAAACATGAATATCACCCTCCCTAAACGTGATTCTAACTCGTACCAGATCAAATCTAGTTGTTTTTAAGGAAATGAGCGTTTTAATGGGTATAAGGTGGTTTGAATAGTTTATTTAGGTAATTATAAAGTTAATTAGGGTAGTGTGGAAGTTTGTACAAGAAATGGAAATATATGGTAGGGTTTTGTAAAATTATTGTTTTAAAGTACCTAAGGGTTTTTAGAATTAGTGTTTTGATTTTGAAATGGTATTTTGGGTTTAATTGAGTTTTATATGGATAAAATGGCTTCTAATACTGTTCTTAAGGCATTCTTAATGTTATTGTGACATCGAGGATTATTGAACTTGAATATTACACACCCTGAACGTGTTTCTAACTCGTACCAGATGAAATATAGTTTTTTCAAGGAAATGAGCGTTTTAATTTGTATAAGGTGGTTTGAATAGTTGATTTAGGTAATTATAAAGTTTCTTAGGGTAGTGTGGAATTTTGTACTAGAAATGGAAATATATGGTAGGGTTTTGTAAAATTAGTGTTTACCTATGGGTTTTTAGAATTAGGGTTTTTATTTTATAATTGTATTTTGGGTTTAATTTAGTTTTATATGGATGAAATGCCTTCTAATATTGTTCTTAAGACATTCTTTATGCTATTGTGACCTCGGGGATTATTAAACATGAATATCACACACCCTAAACGTGATTCTAACTCGTACCAGATGAAATCTAGTTGCTTTTAAGGAAAGGAGCGTTTTAATGGGTATTAGGTGGTTTGAATAGTTTATTTAGGTAATTATAAAGTTTATTAGGGTAGTGTGGAAGTTTGTACTAGAAATGGAAATATATGGTAAAGTTTTGTAAAATTAGTGTTTTAAAGTATCTATGGATTTTTAGAATTAGTGTTTTGATTTTGAAATGGTATTTTGGGTTTAATAGAGTTTTATATGGATGAAATGCCTTCTAATAATGTTTTTAAGACATTCTTAATTATATTGTGACCTCGTTGATTATTAAACATGAATATCACCCTCCCTAAACGTGATTCTAACTCGTACCAGATCAAATCTAGTTGTTTTTAAGGAAATGAGAGTTTTAATGGGTATAAGTTGGTTTGAATAGTTTATTTAGGTAATTATAAAGTTTATTAGGGTAGTGTGGAAGTTTGTACAAGAAATAGAAATATATGGTAGGGTTTTGTAAAATTATTGTTTTAAAGTACCTAAGGGTTTTTAGAATTAGTGTTTTCATTTTGAAATGGTATTTGGGGTTTAATTGAGTTTTATATGGACGAAATGGCTTCTAATACTGTTCTTAAGACATTCTTAATGCTATTGTGACATCGGGGATTATTAAACATGAATATTACACACCCTGAACGTGTTTCTAACTCGTACCAGATGAAATCTAGTTTTTTCAAGGAAATGAGCGTTTTAAATAATATAAAGTGGTTTGAATAGTTGATTTGGGTAATTATAAAGTTTCTTAGGGTAGTGTGGAATTTTGTACTAGAAATGGAAATATATGGTAGGGTTTTTGTAAAATTAGTGTTTTAAAGTAACTATGGGTTTTTAGAATTAGAGTTTTTATTTTATAATTGTATTTTGACTGTAATTGACTTTTATATGGATGAAATGCCTTCTTATACTGTTCTTAAGACATTCTTTATGCTATTGTGACCTCGGGGATTATTAAACATGAATATCACACACCCTAAACGTGATTCTAACTCGTACAAGATGAAATCTAGTTTTTTTGTTTAAGGAAAGGAGCGTTTTAATGGGTATAAGGTGTTTTGAATAGTTTATTTAGGTAATTATAAAGTTTATTAGGGTAGTGTGGAAGTTTGTACTAGAAATGGAAATATATGGTAGGGTTTTTTAAAATGTTTTAAATTACCGATGGGTTTTTGGAATTAAGGTTTTTATTTTATAATTGTATTTTGACAAGACCTAGCCAATGCAGACCCATTTTTTGAAGGGAATCCACTTCCCAATTCTCCCCGGGTCTGGTCAGCGTATACTTAATCAGGTCCGTTCAAACAATTACCAACACTGTTGTGGAAAGGAAGCAGTGTCAGAGCTTGGTTGCTGCAAAGTAGAGCGAGAAGCACATCTTCTCGATCGACGAATCATTCTTCTTAGGGCCCTCTAAGACCGATAATACACGGCCTGCTCCTGCCCTGAATTAGATCGAATTGGGGTAGTGTGAAAGTTTGTACTAGAAACGGAAATATATGGTAAAGTTTTGTTAAATTAGTGGTTTAAAGTACCTATGTGTTTTTAGAATTAGTGTTTTGATTTTGAAATTGTATTTTGGGTTTAATTGAGTTTTATATGGATGAAATGCCTTCTAATGCTGTTCTTAAAACATTCTTAATGCTATTGTGACCTCTGGGATTATTAAACATGAATATCACCCTCCCTAAACGTGATTCTAACTCGTACCAGATGAAATCTAGTTGTTTTTTTTAAGGAAATGAGCGTTTTAATGGGTATAAGGTGGTTTGAATAGTTTATTTAGGTAATTATAAAGTTTATTAGGGTAGTGTGGAAGTTTGTACTAGAAATGGAAATATATGGTAGAGTTTTGTAAAATTAGTGTTTTAATGTACCTATTGCTTTAGAATTAGTGTTTTGATTTTGAAATGGTATTTTGGGTTTAATTGAGTTTTATATGGATGAAATTCCTTCTAATAATGTTCTTAAGACATTCTGTTAGTGCAAGATATGCAATGACTAGATGTTCTATTATGTTTTGGTTACATAGTATTATATTAGCCTGTATATAGATAGCTTAGTAGGCTGCTCACGGACTTGCATGTCCGTGAGGCCCGATAGAGTCCAAGCCCAAACTAGCTGAACATGTTACTCTATAAATAGAGGTGTTCAGGGTAGTTTAGGGCCGTTGGTTTTTGGTAGAGAATTCAGAGTTATACTTCCGGATTGTAACAAGTGTTTTTGTTAATCAGAAGTATTAGAATTCGGTAATTGTGTTTCTTTACGTTCGATTATAATCTGTGTATGTTCTACTGATTACGAGATTCCGCCTCGTGATTAGTGAGTTTAATCCTGTAGATCGGACCACTGGGACCTACAATTGGTATTAGGGTTAAATTCAGACCACTGTAGATCGGACCACTGGGACCTACAATCGTTTGCTCTCTATCGAGATTTGGTTCAGGGTTAAATTCAGGTTTTAATCGATTCTGGAAATTAGGGTTCTTAATACATCTTCGACGGCTGTTTGTGAGAATTTGGGTTTTTGTTACATCTTCGGCGGCGGGATTACAGATTAGGGTTTCTCTGCTTGTTCGTGGACACATCTCTGAGGATACTTCTTCGTGGATTTTTCTTCGTGGATTTTTCTTCGTGGATACATCTTCGTGGAAACAACTTCGTGGATACATCTTCGTGGGTACATCTTCGTGGATACATCTTCGTGGGTACATCTTCGCGGTTACATCTTCGCAGTTACATCTTCGTGGATACATCTTCGGATACATCTTCGTGGATACATCTTCGTAGGTACATCTTCGCGGTTACGTCTTCGTGGGTACATCTTCGTTAGTGGATCTTCCAAGTCTGCGAACAACATCTTCGTGCCTCTTCGCCGAACAACTTCTTCGTGATACACAAACTTCTTCGCCGAACACATACATCTTCTCCAAACACATACATCTTCGCCGAACATATACATCTTCGCCGAACACATACATCTTCGCCAAACACATACATCTTCGCCAAATACATACATCTTCGCCAAACATCTTCGTGACTTTATACATCGTCGCCAAACATCTTCGTGACTTTACACATCTTCACTGATTTCTTTTAAAATGTATTCAAGACAATCAACCAATACCCATCCTAAGTTAATCAAATCTTCACAGTATTTCGAATGGGCCGATAAATTCGAATCCTTCTGTCGATATAATGACGTACAAATGTGGATACTATGTGTCGACACAAAATACACACCTCCAATGCAGGCTTCAAATACAAGTGGTGGTGGAAATGTTCCTATTGAAATCTCTTCTTTCACAGCTGAGCATAGAAGAGTATATGATGCTGAAAAACCGAGCATGGGCAAGTCTGAAAATGGCTCTGCCTATTGAAACGATACACATATGTCAAGATCACAAAACTGCTTATGAACTTTGGAAAGCAATCGAAACTCAATACGTTGGAAGTGCTGCTCAACAACGAAGTAGAGGAAGTGTACTTAAACGACAATTCAATACGTTCAGAGCAGGTTTAAATGAAAGTTTTGAAGACACTGTCAATAGATTTCACAACTTGCTTTCTGACCTTGCAAGAGCTCGTATAACTATTGGAGAAGAAAAGGTAGAACGATTTTTGGATGCATTACCCAAACGATGGGAAGTGTACGTGAACTTAGTGAAAGATGAATATTATCAGACAAAAGAAGTAACTCTACCACATGTAATTGAGAGATTTAGAGGATATGAACAAACACGTTTAACTATCGATGCAGTTGCAGATGACACACCCTATGGACAACCCTCAACATCTGATGCTTATGTGAATGCAACTGCGTTCATATCTGAAAATGGTCAAGCAACTTCTGATACTCATTCCTCTATCGATACCACTACAACTGCAGGAGTTCCAAAAGCTGCCAATTCTCATCAAAGAATGCCAATGAGTGTTAAATCAGCAGAAGAAAGTTTAGAAATCTTATCATGTTTTTTGTCTGCTTACGGTAATCAAGTTCAAGGTAAAATCACTGATCCAGGATTGTGGGACGAAGACTTTAGTCAAGTCGATCAGGATGACCTAGAGGAAATGGACTTACAATGGAAAACTGCCATGATTACAAATAGGATCAAGCGATTTATGACTAGAACAGGACGCAGTCCTCGAACCGGAAAAGCAGGTTTTGATAAATCCAAGGTGCGCTGTTTCAATTGTCAAGGTCATGGCCACTTCGCTAGAGAATGTCAACAGCCTAAGGTTGAATATAATCAAATCCAAGACAAAACCAAGACCTCTTCTTCGCAACCACAACGCAGCTTAGCGTCACAGGCCATGATAGTCCAACACGATGATCGTACATATGATTGGCAAATTTGTACTGACGAAAGAAATCAAGCTCTCATGGCCTCTATTGAAGAAATTCGTAGTGAAGTCAGTAACACAGAAGCAGCATCAGGTACTGATAGTGATTCAAACTCCAGCGAAGAATATACTGAAGAGGTTGAAGAAAGTCAAAACACCTCTCAAGTTTGCAGATGCACCATCGATCTATCCAACGAGAACATTGTTGCTAAAATGGCTGACTTCGACTCGAACAAGGCAAAGGTACTTCTTGACTCTCAATCTATGAAAGATTTATGTAAATCCTATACGGTTTTAACTCTCCAAAACGATAATCTGACTAACTTAGTATCCAATTTGGAGTCTCAGCGAACTGCTTTCAGACAAACCATTGCAAATTTAACTTATCAAAGAGATGAATTTTAAAAGCAATATCATAAAACTGAAACAGATCGAACGGCTCTTTTATCAAATGTCGGTATTTTGACACAAAAAGTTGACATATTGTATGAATGTATCGAAACTGAAAAGAAAAAATTTGCTGAGAAGGTCCATGAGTTAAACCTTTGTGAAATACAACTAACTGAGCAGGAAAGAAAGTTCGAGCAATTCCGTACTTCGTCAAGCACTTTGAATTCCATCTTGAGTCGTCAGCGTACAAGTGGAAAGTCTGAAGGTCTAGGGTATAATGAAACACCACCTCCGTATAACAACAACTTTAGTTTCTTCAAGAACGGGCCTCCACAACCTGAAAATTGTGAATCTTCAAGCTCCATGGATCAGAAAAATAAAGCAAATCAAGAGCAACAAGCCACAAACGCTCCACCTCAAACCTCAACATGTGAACCTTTGAAGGAAACATTCATATCAAGTAACGACATCAAATCTAAGCAAAGTTCATCCTCTGTTGCTAATCCAGATCAATCAAATAAGATGGAAACTTTAAACTGCTTCAAATGTCGTGAACGTGGGCACGTGGCTTACGTTTGCACGAACAAGCGAAAAGAAACTCAAGCTAAACCCACTCCCACGCAGTCAGCTAAATCCACTCCCACGCAGTCAGCTAAATTCACTCCCACGAAACCAGTTCAAATTCTACGAAACCCACATCACGAAAGTCCAGCTTCAAAGTCACGATATTATGGACACAGTAAACCAAGCACGGGACAATTTTCTCAACGTCCACACCAGCGGCCACAACAACCTTTTGTTCCATCTTATCGCCAACACCATTATGATCAACGCTCCCACAGTCCTCCATGACATCACCATCATAATCATTACCCAAGTCCTCCTCAATACCATCACGGAAATTACAATCATAGCCCTCCACGTCCTCATCATGAACCACGTCATTACACAAATTCCCGTTATAGTTCCCCACCAATGAGTCATAGAGTTCCTTACAACTCTAACAGTCATTACTCTACACGCCACACATCTCCAATCTCTCACCAAAATAAGGGAATTTACAAAAGAGTCACATATGTGACTGAGAACGGTCAATCCAGGTCTGTCATGGCATGGGTTCCCCATGACAACTAATAATTTTATCTTGTGTGCAGGAACCGGGTCACCGACTCGTCAACAACTGGTACGTTGACAGTGGCTGTTCCAGGCACATGACAGGATAACGAAGTCTGCTTAAGAACTTCGAAACTGGAAAGAAAGGTCGAGTAAATTTTGCTGGAGAAAAGGGTGGAGAAATAACTGGAATTGGATCAGTTACAAACGGAAAAATCACACTGAAGGATGTATTTTACGTCAGGCAGCTAGAACACAATTTGCTCAGTGTCTCTCAAATCTGCGACAATGATAATCCCGTGTATTTTACTAAGAAGGAGGTTTTTATTCTTAAATCCGGAATTGATATTCCTGAGGATCTGATACTGATGCGTGCACCAAGAACGAAAAACACGTATATTATGGATATGAACAACACTGAACTCACCACCGATTCAACATGTCTTTTATCCAAGTCAACTAGTGAAGAAGCCATGCTTTGGCACAGAAAGATGGCACATTTACACTTTCGGAAAATGAATGAGATCACAAAGAAAGAGCTAGTCCTTGGAGTTCCACTCAAACGATTCGAGTATGAAGATAAATGCATTCCATGCAAACTCGGAAAGCAACACAAGCAACATCACAAGTCCAAGGCCATCAACACAATCGAGACAACATTCGAGCTAATGCACACTGATCATTTCGGTCCTATTGCACAAAGAAGCTTCGGAGGAAAATACTACTCTCTAGTAATCACCGATGATTACACTCGCTACTCTTGGGTCTACTTTTTAGGCACTAAGAGTGAAACAGCTGGCACGCTAATCAACTTCTTCGACATGATCAAAAACGTATACAAAGCTAATGTCAAGCGTCTGCGAAGCGATAACGGGACAGAATGCAGAAATTCCACGATGACCTTCTACTGTCTTGCAAATGGAATAGTTCAACAACATAGCGCTCCATATGAACCACATCAAAATGGTGTCGCTGAGAGGAAAAACAGAACCTTAATAGAAGTTGCACGTACCATGTTAGCTGACTCACTTCTCCCCGTTACATTCTGGGGGGAGGCAGTAAATACAACGTGTTACGTCCTCAATCGAGTTTTGACGGTGAAACGGTTTAATAAAACGAGTTATGAACTGCTTAATAGTCGTAAGCCTAATCTTGCTGGATTGGAACCCTTTGGGGTTCCTTGCACCATTTTGAAAACAAATTATACCACCAAGTTCGCACCCAAAGCTGTCCAAGGATACTTTCTTGGATATGTTGAGGGTTGCGCGAACAAAAGAGTTTATCTTAAAACTTCACGTACAGTGGAAATTGTTTTTAACTTGGAAATAACCAGTTACAATTTTGAAAAACAAACCGGTCCAGCTATCACTTTCGACTATGATGCTTTATTTAAATCATTTAACGTTTCTCCTAGTGTGTCTCATACAGGAACAGAGAACCCGAGTTTCTCTTCTGATGATGAAGAATCAGTTTTTCCTCGTACTCATGTTATTCAAGATATTGTCGCTGAACCTGCTGACACCGATGATCAAGCAGATGACCAAGACGATGTGGCAGAACCACTCGACGACGACAATCCAGCCGATTATCAAGAAAATGTGGCAGAACCACATAATGCAAACGCTCAAGACGGTGCGGCAGTCCCGCCCGTCGTGTCACGCATTCACCAGGATCACCCTTTCGAAAATATTATTGGCGATCCCGATGCACCCGTTCAGACTCGAACGCAACTGGAGAACTTACAGGGCATGTATGCCTTGGTCACTAATTCCGAAGATTTCAACAATTGTCGATTTCTTTGCTTCGTTTCTCAAGATGTTCCTGCTAACATTCATATGGCTCTTAAGGATGCCAACTGGGTCCATGCCTGCCAAGAGGAATTAGCTCAGTTCGAGAAACTAGGGGTCTGGATACTTGTGATTCTGCCCGACGACGCTTATGCTATAGGAACAAAATGGGTTTTCCGATGCAAACGAGATGACCGTGGAATCATCACTCGAAATAAAGCTAGATTAGTGGTAGAAGGGTTTTATCAGGAAGAAGGATTGGATTTTCAGGATGTCTTCGCCCCAGTCGCTCGCCTCGAGGCTGTTCGTCTATTTCTAGCTTATGCCTCTCACATGGGATTTACAAGTTTACCAACTCGATGTTAAAAGTGCTTTCCTTTATGGTAAAATCGACGACACCGTCTATGTTCAGCAACCTCCTGGCTTCGAAGACCCACAACACCCTGATAAGGTTTACAAGCTCAACAAAGCTTTATACGGTCTTCATCAAGCCCCTTGTCTGTGGTATGGAACACTGTCAACTTTTCTCTTAGAATCCGGTTTCAAGAGAGGTCGTATCGATAGCACTCTGTTTATCAAAGATTCACCCAAGGCTAAACTATTGGTTCAAGTCTACGTGGATGATATTATCTTCGGTTCCACTCATAATCAAATATGTAAGGACTTTGAAAAGCTCATGAAAGACAAATTCGAGATGAGCGCTATGGGTGAACTCAAATTATTTCTAGGACTAGAGGTCGAGCAACTACCAGACGGAATGTTCGTTCATCAATCCAACTATGTCACTGAAATGCTGAAGAAATTCAACATGACCGATGCCAAGCCAATTGCTACTCCCATTTCTCAGCAGCACAATCTTGAACCAAACGCACAAAACGATCCTGATATGGATCCCACTGTTTATCGCGGCATTATAGGCTCCCTAATGTATCTTACTGCATCTCGTCCTGACATAATGTTTGATGTATGTTTATGTGCCAGGTTTCAAGCTTGTCCTAAGACGTCTCATCACACTTCTGTAAAGAGGATTCTTCGCTACCTTAAAGGCCGACCGCGGCTGGGTCTCTGGTATCCCAAAGGAAGCGACCTCTTTCTCGAAGCATTCACCGACTCGGATTTGGGTGGATGCAATATCGATCGAAAGTCAACCTCCGGTGGTTGTCAATTTTTGGGAGGACGCCTCGTGTCTTGGCAATGCAAGAAACAGACAACCGTCTCCTTCTCATCCTGTGAAGCTGAATATATCGCTGCGGGTAGCTGTGTCTCACAGGTTCTCTGGATACAACAACAGATGCTGGATTACGGTTTATCCTATACCTCTACTCCTATCAATATAGATAATGAGGCTGCCGTTTCTGTTATTAAAAATCCTGTTAAACATAGCAAAACCCGTCATATTGATTTTAAGCACCACTTTATTCGAGACTATTATGAAAAGAAACTCATCGATATCATTCGTGTCTCTTCCGAAAACAACTTGGCCGACCTCTTCACTAAAGCTTTTGACAAATCTCGCTTCGAATCACTTGTTCACCGTATTGGACTTCGCAATTTAGATTAACCAACGTTTTCATTAAAAAAAAAAAAATAAATAAATAAATTAGTGTAACTTAGTTCGAAATCTAAAATTCGAGATGAAGATAACTCTTGCTTATGACTCTTGTCTTAGATCGGGTTTACTGCTTTTACATGCATCTATAATTCTCCATCATATTTTAGGTTAACCTCCAGTGTCTTGTGGCCTTTCGTCTTATAGTTGTTCTCGATAGGGTGGTTTGTCTGGTTTAAACACCTCTTGATTCTTACATTAAACGACTTAATTTGGTCTGCCACAATAAAGGTTGAGATTAGATTTCTGTTACGAGTCATATGTTGCGCTTACAGATGGGATTTACTCACGTTGAATTACATATAATGTGTATGCTCTTAAGTTACTGAATTCATATAAGCGGCCTTTGAAATCTGAGTCAGTATACCCTCGGGGTGCCCTTGTTCACCTAGCCACCTAAGGCCTTTACGGTTTGGGATCGGTTGGTAGAAAGCTTGCCATAGGATTTCATAGAAAGTCAGCAGAATTCTTTAACCCTTTCATACTTCATTGCTGATAGTCATTGACTCATGTAATACAGCTGCTTTAATATTCAACACGAGCTATCCCTTCGCCAGTTTCATATGCTGCCCTTGTCTAGGTTGGTAACCACTCCATACCACTCGTAACTCAAAAGACTTCACATATACCTTGCGTGCTCTCCGAATTTTGTCGAATGTCTGATTTCCGTGGGTGCTTTTCTGCTTAAACTTTAAACCAGCTTACTTGTAATTAAAACTCTATCTGATGACTATACGACAGAACGGTTAAATTGGGAAACTACACAAACATGGATTTAAATTAAATTATCTTTGGACCCCGATAAGCAATTTGATCGATTTTTGTTTCCTAAATGTATACTACATTGTTTGCTTAATTAACGGTTTATTTCCTTTTTAGTTCATTAATTTTTTACCTTATTTCTGTAATTCTCTATCTTTTAAACGTTGGTTAAATTTTCAAAAGTCCATTGGGCCCAGACAGCGAGGCCCAGCCTTGCCAGGCCCATAGGCCCATACTTGGCCCTTAAATACCTCCGGTGAATTCAATTTTTTTTTACTTTTCACTTTTCCAATTTTTTACATTCTCGGAGCTAGGGTTTCTTCTTTTTCACTCACGAAGTTCTTCTTAAGGTTGACTATTCCCTCAAGTAAGTTCTTCTTTTCTTCGTTGATATTCATATGAGTTCGTCAAAATTGCTTGATGTGTTCGTGTTCTATGTGTTCATCTATGTTAATATGGGTTTTACCTTCAAAATCTGGGTATTAAATTCAAAATCTGGGTTATAAACTTGTTCGTGATCTGTTTGTGTTCTTGATGTGTTCGTCTCAATTTGCTATGTTTTGCTTTGTTGATCGTCTTCGTTGATGTTATTGCTTGATGATCATCTTCGCCATCTAGGTGTCCAGAAAACTGATATGCCTTAGAATTTTTCCCCATAAATTGGACGAAGACACATCTTCGTCCCTATTAGGTCTGTCAGACGAAGGCACATCTTCGTCCCTTTAGGACTGTCAGACGAAGACACATCTTCGTCCCTCTTAGGTCTGTCAGACGAAGACACATCTTCGTCACTCTAATGTCTATCACATGAAGACACATCTTCGTCACTCTAATGTCTATCACACGAAGACACATATTCGTCTCTTTTAAGTCCAGCACACGAAGACACGTCTTCGTCACTATCTTTCAGACGAAGACACATGGACGAACACCTTCTTCGTCACAATATTAACCATATGTTCGTTTTACATGATTTTTTGCTTAAACTGCTACACGAACATGCATGCTCGCCAACTCTTATGTTCGGCATACATGTTCGTGTCTATCATATCTAACATGTTCGTGTTTACAAATTTCACAGATGGAGAGACAATTTGATAGACGACACAATCAAGCAGTGAGTTTCGCTCTAGACGACCCTTCATCAGGTCCTTTTCGCGAAACAATTCTATTTTTACAACACTCTCGGATGGCATTTATTCTCAGTGAAGATCTCCCAATAAATATTCCGTTGGTTCAGCAGTTCCTCACCAACCTTACACATGTCGATCTTCTACATCCGGTTACTGCGACACACAAGGACGGTTTACGAACAGTCGTCAATGATCGGGAAATCATATTCAGCAGTACTACTCTTCGGGAAATATTTCGTCTTGGCCGCAACTCATCTGAAAGTGCCCCTTCATCATTTGGCACCCGATTTCTTAGTCGAAAGTTGCCATTACTGGGATACGCCGGGCCATTCCCCACTGTCTCTTTTCCAAAGGGCAAATTTCTCGGCCCATGGCGGTACTTGGTCCACGTGTTTGTTTCAGTGTTCAAGTTTTCCAAGACATCACATGACAATATCGACAATCTACTGTTGTCGATGATGCTCAGTCTGGTACTCAATAAACCTTATCCCGTAGCTGAGTATGTATTCCAAATGTTCCAAAATGATCTGAAGGTGACTACGCCCAACACACTCATGCTGTACCCGAGGTTCATTATGATCATCTTACGACACTTCATCCCTGATCTCCCACTTCAGAATCTTTAGACGCGGGTTAATCAGATCGGTTCTGCCAAGCTGTTTCACACTTGCCAAAAGATCCATCCGCGACCTGATCACGAGGCCCAACCCACGGATCAACCTCTTTTTGGGGCTATCGTTGATCTGAATTTTCTTGACACAGATGTTGATGAGGATGCTCATTTTCTCTCAAGCGAGCCTCCTACTGTGTCTACCGGTCCTCCAGCGCCTAGCAAGCCAAAGGCTCGGCCAAAGCGCAAGGCTAAGATTCCTATCACCGTGGACTCTACATCCAGCGATACCACATTCAGGGATATTGATAATTATCACGAGAGTCCTTCGCTCTCTGCCATTCCTGAGCAGCCGCCTCATACTCCACCTGGGAGTCATCAGTCCATTGCTACTGAGGTGATCGTCACTTCTCCTGCTCCTAATACTAGAGCTGTTGATACTCCTACGCAGGTCAACGATGCGGCAACTGAGGAACTTAACTTCGATGACGTTACTTCCTCGTTTCATCCATCCAATCGCGGGAAACGCCCATTCCCTGGCAATGATGAGTCTGGATCCTCTACCGCACCTGAGCGCCCACACAAGAAAAGGGCCGCGGAGAATCAACCTAATCTTCATGACTTACATTCTCTTGTTTTGCAGCTTTCTGAACAGGTTGCTACTCTTTTGAAGTCTGATGCTGAGAAATCCCTGCGCATTTCTTCTCTTGAAGCCCAAGTTGCACTGCCCTCGAAGCGGTCATCTGCTCAGGGGGAGGAACCGTGCAAAACATCTGCTGTTAGACAACGAAGGGATGATCCCGATGATGATCCAGATGCTGCACGCCAAAGAGAGCAGATTGCCTCTACTTCTCAAGCACTGGTTATTTATCGATCTGCAGATCAGGGGGAGCAATCTCAGCAGCACAAACAAGATGGAGAAAATCAACAATAGGAACATGAGATTGAGGAAAGTACGGACGATACTTGGCTATTTGAGGAAGACGGAGATTATGGTTTTCAATCACCAGCAACTACTGAGGAAGCTAACATTGAAGAAGAAGGGGAAAGCGTTCCGAAACCAAGCCTTGAAGAACGACGAGGATGGTTTCGAAAGCTCGATCCTAAGAAGCAGAAACCGCTCATCAGCAAGTTCTTCATCAGAGAACGTCAGCCACATCTGGGTATAATCAGCTGGATGTTTGACTCTGAATTGCAGGTGTTTGTGATTAAAAGATTTGACGGAGTTCAGTATTTAAGCAAAGAACGGGAAAATTTTAATTCATTCCCGAGGTCAGAACTCATCTGTTTGTCAAAGCTTAATCCGATAAACAAAGGAAGGGACGAGTATGCAAACTGGGTAGAAAGAGTGATCAAGGAAGAAGCTAGAAGCGGGACATTCAAAGAATTTACTCCAGCTATCGGGAAGATTATGATCTCAAAGAAGAAGATAGATCCCGAAACAGGCAAACTTGCGAGAAGAATGCGATATCCTCCTATCGCTTGCTTGACGAAGATTCCGATGAAGGAATTCGGTCGTGATATACTCGGTGACTTGCATGTTTGGGCTGTATATTCTGCAACTGGTGAAGCTGTGATGTATAAGAAAGATGATGAAGTCAGAGATGGTATGACCGAGATTCTGAGAGTCATTGATGCTACTCAACTGGCGAATCTGACGGAAAACGATCTGAAGATGTTAAAGAAGGATCACATTGTTACTCTGGATGGATGGGAAGATATTGGTAGAGATTACCAAAGGATTGTTGATGGGTGTTTGAACTTGCAGGTTAATGCAGATAGCGATATGTTGATCAGAGAATAGAAGCATCAGTCAAGGGGGAGTTTGTTAGTGCAAGATATGCAATGACTGGATGTTCTATTATGTTTTGGTTACATAGTATTATATTAGCCTGTATATAGATAGCTTAGTGGGCTGCTCACGGACTTGCATGTCCGTGAGGCCCGATAGAGTCCAAGCCCAAACTAGCTGAACATGTTACTCTATAAATAGAGGTGTTCAGGGTAGTTTAGGGCCGTTGGTTTTTGGTAGAGAATTCAGAGTTATACTTCCGGATTGTAACAAGTGTTTTTGTTAATCAGAAGTATTAGAATTCGGTAATTGTGTTTCTTTACGTTCGATTATAATCTGTGTATGTTCTACTGATTACGAGATTCCGCCTCGTGATTAGTGAGTTTAATCCTGTAGATCGGACCACTGGGACCTACAATTGGTATCAGAGCAAACACATCGTTTGCTCTCTATCGAGATTTGGTTCAGGGTTAAATTCAGGTTTTAATCGATTCTGGAAATTAGGGTTCTTAATACATCTTCGACGGCTGTTTGTGAGAATTAGGGTTTTTGTTACATCTTCGGCGGCGGGATTACAGATTAGGGTTTCTCTGCTTGTTCGTGGACACATCTCTGAGGATACTTCTTCGTGGATTTTTCTTCGTAGATTTTTCTTCGTGGATTTTTCTTCGTGGATACGTCTACGTGGAAACAACTTCGTGGATACATCTTCGTGGGTACATCTTTGTGGATACATCTTCGTGGGTACATCTTCGCGGTTACATCTTCGCGGTTACATCTTCGTGGGTACATCTTTGTGACCTCGGGGATTATTAAACATGAATATCACCCTCCCTAAACGTAATTCTAACTCGTACCAGATCAAATCTAGTTATTTTTAAGGAAATGAGCGTTTTAATGGGTATAAGTTGGTTTGAATAGTTTACTTAGGTAATTATAAAGTTTATTAGGGTAGTGTGGAAGTTTGTACAAGAAATGGAAATATATGGTAGGGTTTTGTAAAATTATTGTTTTAAAGTACCTAAGGGTTTTTAGAATTAGTGTTTTCATTTTGAAATGGTATTTGGGGTTTAATTGAGTTTTATATGGATGAAATGCCTTCTAATACTGTTCTTAAGACATTCTTTATGCTATTGTGACCTCAGGGATTATTAAACATGAATATCACACACCCTAAACGTGATTCTAACTCGTACAAGATGAAATCTAGTTTTTTTTAAGGAAAGGAGCGTTTTAATGGGTATAAGGTGTTTTGAATAGTTTATTTAGGTAATTATAAAGTTTATTAGGGTAGTGTGGAAGTTTGTACTAGAAATGGAAATATATGGTAGGGTTTTTTAAAATGTTTTAAAGTACCGATGGGTTTTTAGAATTAAGGTTTTTATTTTATAATTGTATTTTGACAAGACCTAGCCAATGCAGACCCATTTTTTGAAGGGAATCCACTTCCCAATTCTCTCCGGGCCTGGTCAGCGTATACTTAATCAGGTCCGTTCGAGCAATTACCAACACTGTTGTGGAAAGGAAGTATTGTCAGAGCTTGGTTGCTGCAAAGTAGAGCGAGAAGCACATCTTCTCGATCGGCGAATCATTCTTCTTAGGGCCATGTAAGACCGATAATACACGGCCTGCTCCTGCCCTTAATCAGATCAAATTGGGGCATAGGGGATTTAATTGAGTTTTATATGGATGAAATGCCTTCTAATACTGTTCTTAAGACATTCTTCATGATATTGTGACCTCGGGGATTATTAAACATGAATATCACACACCCTAAACGTGATTCTAACTCGTACCAGATGAAATCTAGTTTTTTTTTTTAAGGAAAGGAGCGTTTTAATGGGTATAAGGTGGTTTGAATAGTTTATTTAGGTAATTATAAAGTTTATTAGGGTAGTGTGGAAGTTTGTACTAGAAATGGAAATATATGGTAGGGTTTTGTAAAATTAGTGTTTTAAAGTACCTATGGGTTTTTAGAATTAGGGTTTTTATTTTATAATGGTATTTTGGGTTTAATTGAGTTTTATATGGATGAAATGCCTTCTAATACTGTTCTTAAGACATTCTTAATGCTATTGTGACCTCGGGGATTATTAAACATGAATATCACACACCCTAAACGTGATTCTAACTCGTACCAGATGAAATCTAGTTTTTTTTAAGGAAATGAGCGTTTTAATGGGTATAAGGTGGTTTGAATAGTTTATTTAGGTAATTATAAAGTTTATTAGGGTAGTGTGGAAGTTTGTACTAGAAATGGAAATATATGGTAGGGTTTTGTAAAATTAGTGTTTTAAAGTACCTATGGGTTTTTAGAATTAGGGTTTTATTTTATAATTGTATTTTGGGTTTAATTGAGTTTTATATGGATGAAATGCCTTCTAATACTGTTCTTAAGACATTCTTTATGCTATTGTGACCTCGGGGATTATTAAACATGAATATCACACACCCTAAACGTGATTCTAACTCGTACCAGATGAAATCTAGTTTTTTTTAAGGAAAGGAGCGTTTTAATGGGTATAAGGTGGTTTGAATAGTTTATTTAGGTAATTATAAAGTTTATTAGGGTAGTGTGGAAGTTTGTACTAGAAATGGAAATATATGGTAGGGTTTTGTAAAATTAGTGTTTTAAAGTACCTATGGGTTTTTAGAATTAGTGTTTTGATTTTGAAATGGTATTTTGGGTTTAATTGAGTTTTATATGGATGAAATGCCTTCTAATACTGTTCTTAAGACATTCTTTATGCTATTGTGACCTCGGGGATTATTAAACATGAATATCACACACCCTAAACGTGATTCTAACTCGTACCAGATGAAATCTAGTTTTTTTAAGGAAAGGAGCGTTTTAATGGGTATAAGGTGGTTTGAATAGTTTATTTAGGTAATTATAAAGTTTATTAGGGTAGTGTGGAAGTTTGTACTAGAAATGGAAATATATGGTAGGGTTTTGTAAAATTAGTGTTTTAAAGTACCTATGGGTTTTTAGAATTAGTGTTTTGATTTTGAAATGGTATTTTGGGTTTAATTGAGTTTTATATGGATGAAATGGCTTCTAATACTGTTCTTAAGACATTCTTAATGCTATTGTGACCTCGGGGATTATTAAACATGAATATCACACACCCTGAACGTGATTCTAACTCGTACCAGATGAAATCTAGTTTTTTTAAGGAAATGAGCGTTTTAATGGGTATAAGGTGGTTTGAATAGTTTATTTAGGTAATTATAAAGTTTATTAGGGTAGTGTGGAAGTTTGTACTAGAAATGGAAATATATGGTAGGGTTTTGTAAAATTAGTGTTTTAAAGTACCTATGGGTTTTTAGAATTAGGGTTTTTATTTTATAATTGTATTTTGGGTTTAATTGAGTTTTATATGGATGAAATGCCTTCTAATACTGTTCTTAAGACATTCTTTATGCTATTGTGACCTCGGGGATTATTAAACATGAATATCACACACCCTAAACGTGATTCTAACTCGTACCAGATGAAATCTAGTTTTTTTAAGGAAAGGAGCGTTTTAATGGGTATAAGGTGGTTTGAATAGTTTATTTAGGTAATTATAAAGTTTATTAGGGTAGTGTGGAAGTTTGTACTAGAAATGGAAATATATGGTAGGGTTTTGTAAAATTAGTGTTTTAAAGTACCTATGGGTTTTTAGAATTAGTGTTTTATTTTGAAATGGTATTTTGGGTTTAATTGAGTTTTATATGGATGAAATGGCTTCTAATACTGTTCTTAAGACATTCTTAATGCTATTGTGACCTCGGGGATTATTAAACATGAATATCACACACCCTGAACGTGATTCTAACTCGTACCGGATGAAATCTAGTTTTTTCAAGGAAATGAGCGTTTTAATGGGTATAAGGTGGTTTGAATAGTTGATTTAGGTAATTATAAAGTTTCTTAGGGTAGTGTGGAAGTTTGTACTAGAAATGGAAATATATGGTAGGGTTTTGTAAAATTAGTGTTTTAAAGTACCTATGGGTTTTTAGAATTAGGGTTTTTATTTTATAATTGTATTTTGGGTTTAATTGAGTTTATATGGATGAAATGCCTTCTAATATTGTTCTTAAGACATTCTTTATGCTATTGTGACCTCGGGGATTATTAAACATGAATATCACACACCCTAAACGTGATTCTAACGCCTACCAAATGAAATCTATTTGTTTTAAGGAAAGGAGCGTTTTAATGGGTATAAGGTGGTTTGAATAGTTTATTTAGGTAATTATAAAGTTTATTAGGGTAGTGTAGAAGTTTGTACTAGAAATGGAAATATATGGTAGGGTTTTGTAAAATTAGTGTTTTAAAGTACCTATGGGTTTTTAGAATTAGGGTTTTAATTTATAATTGTATTTTGGGTTTAATTGAGTTTTATATGGATGAATCGGCTTCTAATACTGTTCTTAAGACATTCTTTATGCTATTGTGACCTCGGGGATTATTAAACATGAATATCACACACCCTACACGTGATTCTAACTCGTACCAGATGAAATCTAGTTTTTTTTAAAGGAAAGGAGCGTTTTAATGGTATAAGGTGGTTTGAATAGTTTATTTAGGTAATTATAAAGTTTATTATGGTAGTGTGGAAGTTTGTACTAGAAATGGAAATATATGGTAGGGTTTTGTAAAATTATTGTTTTAAAGTACCTATGGTATTTTGGGTTTAATTGAGTTTTATATGGATGAAATGCCTTCTAATACTGTTCTTAAGACATTCTATATGCTATTGTGACCTCGGGGATTATTAAACATGAATATCACACACCCTAAACGTGATTCTAACTCGTACCAGATGAAATCTAGTTTTTTTAAGGAAAGGAGCGTTTTAATGGGTATAAGGTGGTTTGAATAGTTTATTTAGGTAATTATAAAGTTTATTAGGGTAGTGTGGAAGTTTGTACTAGAAATGGAAATATATGGTAGGGTTTTGTAAAATTAGTGTTTTAAAGTACCTATGGGTTTTTAGAATTAGGGTTTTGATTTTGAAATTGTATTTTGGGTTTAATTGAGTTTTATATGGATGAAATGGCTTCTAATACTGTTCTTAAGACATTCTTAATGCTATTGTGACCTCGGGGATTATTAAACATGAATATCACACACCCTAAACGTGATTCTAACTCGTACCAGATGAAATCTAGTTTTTTTAAGGAAATGAGCGTTTTAATGGGTATAAGGTGGTTTGAATAGTTTATTTAGGTAATTATAAAGTTTATTAGGGTAGTGTGGAAGTTTGTACTAGAAATGGAAATATATGGTAGGGTTTTGTAAAATTAGTGTTTTAAAGTACCTATGGGTTTTTAGAATTAGGGTTTTTATTTTATAATTGTATTTTGGGTTTAATTGAGTTTTATATGGATGAAATGCCTTCTAATACTGTTCTTAAGACATTCTTTATGCTATTGTGACCTCGGGGATTATTAAACATGAATATCACACACCCTAAACGTGATTCTAACTCGTACCAGATGAAATCTAGTTTTTTTTAAGGAAAGGAGCGTTTTAATGGGTATAAGGTGGTTTGAATAGTTTATTTAGGTAATTATAAAGTTTATTAGGGTAGTGTGGAAGTTTGTACTAGAAATGGAAATATATGGTAGGGTTTTGTAAAATTAGTGTTTTAAAGTACCTATGGGTTTTTAGAATTAGGGTTTTGATTTTAAATGGTATTTTGGGTTTAATTGAGTTTTATATGGATGAAATGGCTACTTATACTGTTCTTAAGACATATTAATTCCTATTGTGACCTCGGGGATTATTAAACATGAATATCACACACCCTAAACGTGATTCTAACTCGTACCAGATGAAATCTAGTTTTTTTCAAGGAAATGAGCGTTTTAATGGGTATAAGGTGGTTTGAATAGTTTATTTAGGTAATTATAAAGTTTATTAGGGTAGTGTGGAAGTTTGTACTAGAAATGGAAATATATGGTAGGGTTTTGTAAAATTAGTGTTTTAAAGTACCTATGGGTTTTTAGAATTAGGGTTTTAATTTTAAATGGTATTTTGGGTTTAATTGAGTTTTATATGGATGAAATGACTTCTAATACTGTTCTTAAGACATTCTTAATGCTATTGTGACCTCGGGGATTATTAAACATGAATATCACACACCCTAAACGTGATTCTAACTCGTACCAGATGAAATCTAGTTTTTTTAAGGAAAGGAGCGTTTTAATGGGTATAAGGTGGTTTGAATAGTTTATTTAGGTAATTATAAAGTTTATTAGGGTAGTGTGGAAGTTTGTACTAGAAATGGAAATATATGGTAGGTTTTGTAAAATTAGTGTTTTAAAGTACCTATGGGTTTTTAGAATTAGTGTTTTGATTTTGAAATGGTATTTTGGGTTTAATTGAGTTTTATATGGATGAAATGGTTTCTAATAATGTTCTTAAGACATTCTTAATGCTATTGTGACCTCGGGGATTATTAAACATGAATATCACACACCCTGAACGTGATTCTAACTCGTACCAGATGAAATCTAGTTTTTTCATGGAAATGAGCGTTTTAATGGGTATAAGGTGGTTTGAATAGTTTATTTAGGTAATTATAAAGTTTATTAGGGTAGTGTGGAAGTTTGTACTAGAAATGGAAATATATGGTAGGGTTTTGTAAAATTAGTGTTTTAAAGTACCTATGGGTTTTTAGAATTAGTGTTTTGATTTTGAAATGGTATTTTGGGTTTAATTGAGTTTTATATGGATGAAATGGCTTCTAATACTGTTCTTAAGACATTCTTAATGCTATTGTGACCTCGGGGATTATTAAACATGAATATCACACACCCTAAACGTGATTCTAACTCGTACCAGATGAAATCTAGTTTTTTTCAAGGAAATGAGCGTTTTAATTGGTATAAGGTGGTTTGAATAGTTTATTTAGGTAATTATAAAGTTTATTAGGGTAGTGTGGAAGTTTGTACTAGAAATGGAAATATATGGTAGGGTTTTGTAAAATTAGTGTTTTAAAGTACCTATGGGTTTTTAGAATTAGGGTTTTTATTTTATAATTGTATTTTGGTTTAATTGAGTTTTATATGGATGAAATGGCTTCTAATACTGTTCTTAAGACATTCTTTATGCTATTGTGACCTCGGGGATTATTAAACATGAATATCACACACCCTAAACGTGATTCTAACTCGTACAAGATGAAATCTAGTTTTTTTTTTAAGGAAAGAAGCGTTTTAATGGGTATAAGGTGTTTTGAATAGTTTATTTAGGTAATTATAAACTTTATTAGGGTAGTGTGGAAGTTTGTACTAGAAATGGAAATATATGGTAGGGTTTTTTAAAATGTTTTAAACTACCGATGGGTTTTTAGAATTAGGGTTTTATTTTATAATTGTATTTTGACAAGACCTAGCCAATGCAGACCCATTTTTTGAAGGGAATCCACTTCCCAATTCTCCCCGGGTCTGGTCAGCGTATACTTAATCAGGTCCGTTCGAGCAATTACCAACACTGTTGTGGAAAGGAAGTACTGTCAGAGCTTGGTGTCTGCAAAGTAGAGCGAGAAGCACATCTTCTCGATCGGCGAATCATTCTTCTTAGGGCCCTGTAAGACCGATAATACACGGCCTGCTCCTGCCCTGAATCAGATCGAATTGGGGCATAGGGGATGATTGTAGATAATTGACTTTAATATGGATGAAATGCCTTCTAATAATGTTCTTAAGACATTCTTTATGCTATTATGACCTCGGGATTATTAAACATGAATATCACACACCCTAAACGTGATTCTAACTCGTACCAGATGAAATCTAGTTGTTTTTAAGGACAGGAGCGTTTTAATGGGTATAAGGTGGTTTGAATAGTTTATTTAGGTAATTATAAAGTTTATTAGGGTAGTGTGGAAGTTTGTACTAGAAACGGAAATATATGGTAGTGTTTTGTAAAATTAGTGGTTTAAAGTACCTATATGTTTTTAGAATTAGTGTTTTGATTTTGAAATGGTATTTTGGGTTTAATTGAGTTTTATATGGATGAAATGCCTTCTAATATTGTTCTTAAAACATTCTTAATGCTATTGTGACCTCTGGGATTATTAAACATGAATATCACCCTCCCTAAACGTGATTCTAACTCGTACCAGATGAAATCTAGTTGTTTTTTTTTTAAGGAAATGAGCGTTTTAATGGGTATAAGGTGGTTTGAATAGTTTATTTAGGTAATTATAAAGTTTATTAGGGTAGTGTGGAAGTTTGTACTAGAAATGGAAATATATGGTAGAGTTTTGTAAAATTAGTGTTTTAAAGTACCTATCGGTTTTAGGAATTAGGGTTTTTAGTTTTTAATTATATTTTGGGTTTAATTGAGTTTTATATGGATGAAATGCATTCTAATACTGTTCTTAAGAGATTCTTTATGCTATTGTGACCTCGGGGATTATTAAACATGAATATCACACACCCTAAACGTGATTCTAACTCGTACCAGATGAAATCTAGTTTTTTTTTAAGGAAAGGAGCGTTTTAATGGGTATAAGGTGGTTTGAATAGTTTATTTAGGTAATTATAAAGTTTATTAGGGTAGTGTGGAAGTTTGTACTAGAAATGGAAATATATGGTAGGGTTTTGTAAAATTATTGTTTTAAAGTACCTATGGGTTTTTAGAATTAGTGTTTTGATTTTGAAATGCTATTTTGGGTTTAATTGAGTTTTATATGGATGAAATACCTTCTAATACTGTTCTTAAGACATTCTATATGCTATTGTGACCTCGGGGATTATTAAACATGAATATCACACACCCTACACGTGATTCTAACTCGTACCACATGAAATCTAATTTTTTTTTTAAGGAAAGGACCGTTTTAATGGGTATAAGGTGTTTTGAATAGTTTATTTAGGTAATTATAAATTTTATTAGGGTGTGTGGAAGTTTGTTCAAGAAATGGAAATATATGGTAGGGTTTTGTAAAATTATTGTTTTAAAGTACCTATGGGTTTTAGAATTAGTGTTTTGATTTTGAAATAGAATTTTGGGTTTAATTGAGTTTTATATGGATGAAATAGCTTCTAATATTGTTATTAAGACATTCTTAATGCTATTGTGACCTCGGGGATTATTAAACATGAATATTACACACCCTGAACGTGTTTCTAACTCGTACCAGATGAAATCTTGTTTTTGCAAGGAAATGAGCGTTTTAATGGGTATAAGGTGGTTTGAATAGTTTATTTAGGTAATTATAAAGTTTATTAGGGTAGTGTGGAAGTTTGTACTAGAAATGGAAATATATGGTAGGGTTTTGTAAAATTAGTGTTTTAAAGTACCTATGGGTTTTTAGAATTAGTGTTTTGATTTTGAAATGGTATTTTGGGTTTAATTGAGTTTTATATGGATGAAATGACTTCTAATACTGTTCTTAAGACATTCTTAATGCTATTGTGACCTCGGGGATTATTAAACATGAATATCACACTCCCTAAACGTGATTCTAACTCGTACCAGATCAAATCTAGTTATTTTTAAGGAAATGAGCGTTTTAATAGGTATAAGGTGGTTTGAATAGTTTATTTAGGTAATTATAAAGTTTATTAGGGTAGTGTGGAAGTTTGTACAAGAAATGGAAATATATGGTAGAGTTTTGTAAATTTATTGTTTTAAAGTACCTAAGGGTTTTTAGAATTAGGGTTTTGATTTTTAAATTGTATTTTGGTTTAATTAGTTTTATATGGATGAAATGTCTTCTAATACTGTTCTTAGGACATTCTTAATGCTACTATGTGACCTCGGGATTATTAACATGAATATCACACACCCTAACGTGTATTCTAACTCGTACCAGACTGAAATCTAGTTTTTTTCAAGGAAATGAGCGTTTAATGGGATAAGTGGTTTGAGTAGTTTATTTAGGTAATTATAAAGTTTATTAGGGTAGTGTGGAAGTTTGTACTAGAAATGGAAATATATGGTAGGGTTTTGTAAAATTAGTGTTTTAAAGTACCTATGGGTTTTTAGAATTAGGGTTTTTTATTTTATAATTGTATTTTGGGTTTAATTGAGTTTTATATGGATGAAATGGCTTCTACTATTGTTCTTAAGACATTCTTTATGCTATTGTGACCTCGGGGATTATTAAACATGAATATCACACACCCTAAACGTGATTCTAACTCGTACCAAGTGAAATCTAGTTTTTTTTAAGGAAATGAGCGTTTAAGGTATAAGGTGGTTTGAATAGTTTATTTAGGTAATTATAAAGTTTATTAGGGTAGTGTGGAAGTTTGTACAAGAAATGGAAATATATGGTAGGGTTTTGTAATATTATTGTTTTAAAGTACCTTTGGGTTTTTAGAATTAGTTTTTGATTTTGAAATGGTATTTTGGGTTTAGTTGAGTTTTATATGGATGAAATGGCTTCTAATACTGTTCTTAAGACATTCTTAATGCTATTGTGACCTCGGGGATTATTAACCATGAATATCACACAACCTGAACGTGTTTCTAACTCGTACCAGATGAAATCTAGTTTTTTCAAGGAAATGAGCGTTTTAATTGGTATAAGGTGGTTTGAATAGTTGATGTAAGAAATAAGAATAATGCCAAAAGTTCTATTATTGCTTCCCCTCCCTCACCTATTTATAGGCAACGGGGTAAATGTCTATTACATCATAATAAGAAACCGTAACAACTATTCTAAGTTCTACTATTTCCCCCTTTGGTATGGTTTCCTAAAGAAATAAATTCAAAAAGTTCAATTACAATGCAAAATTAACTACTGAGTTTTTAGTCTTCTAATCTTGAGAACTTTGAGCTTGATCTTTGAGTTCAGGACACATTTTAGCACACTCGTCTTGCTCCTGATGTGTTTCTTGCTTACGTCTTGCTTTGATTGTTGCATAGACGGAGTATCTGTTTTCTCTGATCTTCAAATGCATTTCGTACCTTTGAATGAATTTTCTGTTCTCTAGGCACTTCTCGATCGCATCCTTTCCAAGCTCATATTCGATTCTTTTTGCTTTCCACCTGATATCTTTAAAGTCTTCAGTCATTTGAGCATCCCCGTTTTTGATGATAGTCTCAATCTCGTCTTTAATTAGCCTGAGGGTTCCTGTAGAGAAGTGATGTACTTCATTGAACAGCATAACAACATTACCCTTCCAGTGAGGACTTGTGTAGACAATCCCTTTGTTTCCGAGGTTCACTATGGCCCATTTACTGACATGACTGAATTCAAATGATTGTTGTGGAGCTGCCAAATTAACATTTCCTTTTCCACCTTCGAGAGCCATCTGGAAGTCTTGAAATGAAGCTTCTTTCACTTTCATTTCCATAAAACGTTTTATTCGATCTTCATCAAGTCTATCAACTCTTGTTTTTGTTGACTATCGTTTCATGGACATGAACAGGTGTTCTATATCATTTGGGTTCAGATTGGCGAAGTCAGCTTCAGAGAAGTCATGTACCTTCCCATTGGTTCGAGCTACTGTGAAGGTGGTGTACTCAAGTCCGTTGTAGAATTTTGATTCGACTGTTCGTATATGTGTGATCGGATTGATTGAGTATACCTTTTCTGGTTCTTGCTGTTTTTCGTGAGTGATGTGTTTCAATTTAAACCAGAGCTCCTTTTCAAACTTGGTATATCCATGAAGACGAGTTTCCTTGATTTTTCTTGGAGTTTTGACATAGAAGTTACGAACTTGATCCTCCATGAACGGTTGATTGATTTGTTTATGGATTGCTTTCTGTTCATCGAAATCAACGTCAGTAAACTTTGGTTATCCAAAATCATTTGTTAGGGCGTACCTGTAGAGTTTAGTATGTTCTTTTTGAAGTTTCCTGTTCTCCCTTTGCATCATACTTTCATAACACGCTCTTACATCACTCTGTTTGAGTCAATCCTCCCAATCGTACTTAGGTGGATACCAGTTGTCTTCATCACCATAGTCTGTTAGTTCTCTTTTACGAGCACGCACCACACTGTTGTATGCATCATCTAGCTTTTCATCCTGACCGAGAACCATCGCTTCATGGTATAACTGCTCCATTTGTTGATTTTTCTTTTCCTTCCTTGTGACTGTCTTTGCTTTTGTTTCCCCTGTGCTTGTTTCAACATTTGGGACCTTGTCACTTGAACCCTCAACATTCTTGTGTTTCTTTGATTGGCGCTTCTCGTCCTTTTCCCCCTCATTCGGATGATTATCAGGATCATCATCTGAATGTCGCCGTTTAGAACCCTGCGCCTCAACCCGAAAATTTTCTTTCAACCCTCTGTATTTGTCAACAATAGCTGAGAGGTCTCGGAGTTGATTGTTAAACAGTTCTTCCATGCTCGTTGGTTGAAAATCATCATCTATTGCAAAAGCATCCAATATCAAAGTATCTCGAGCGGAAGGTTCGTCAGTGTAGATAATGCGCTCGAGTAGGGCGGTTTCAAGTACGTCCCTAGGTATAGTGTTCAACAGTTCTTGCACAATTTCAGATGAAAGGTTTTCAATGGTGGGTTTCGGAGCTGGTTCCGGGGTTTTAGTTTGCACAACCTTGGTTTCCAGAGTTTGCTTCATCCTTAGTTTAAACGGAACTGCAGGGGCAGCGGGTGAGGAGATAACAGGAGGAGAAGATGATCTTACCCGAGTAGGTGATGAAATAATTGGAGCCTGTGCATGCCACTGACATTGGTCTACCATATCCAAGTGAAGATTCATCCGAGTATTGGGATCCATTTGCGGGACCACCTGTTTTCATTTTCCGCTCAGATCCTGACAATGTGCTGGTGTGAGAGCAGCGTCAAGCATCCATTGGGGTAACCCGGGATCACTGAGATTGCCCGTTGCCGTATCTGTCTGTGACACAAAGTCACGTCTAGACGAACCTGCATCGACCGTTGGCATAATGTTAACGGAGGCAGGATTTCCGGTCGATCCTCGGAAGCGTTCGGCTTGCAAACGTCCTACAACCGTTCCGCTAGTGTCACCAAGACGACTAGAACTGGGAGCGACATGTGTAAAGTGAACTCGTGAGGTACCAGACTCGTGTACGACCGAAGGCGGGAGTCGGGAATGTTGACTCCCTGTTTCAATAACATCCGGCTCCGAAGGAGGGGACGTTAGCAGATGTGGGCTTTTTCCCGTGCTGTGTGAAACATCATCCAGTGGGTATGATGAGTGGAGATGAGTGGTGTATGCCGGTTGCATCAATGGAGAGTCGATGTCTAGTTCAATACGCTCTGTCGACATACGACTGAGTGTAGTGGATGTGGTGCCCCGGTGTCTAGTCCTAGGCTCGGATGGGGCTTTTATATTTTTCTTTTTGTCCCCATATTTTTTACTCTCACCCTTCCTCTCTCTTTTTTCAACCCCTCCCTCGTATGCGCCCGAAGGACTCGCCAGGACAAGTACCGAGCGAGTGTGTACTGGTGCCTGTACTACCACATTGTTACCATCACCCCTACTTCTGTATCATCATCTTCATCCTCGGAACTAGGTTCAGAATCCTGATGATCAGCATCCTCCTCACTCTCACCTAGACCTAGACTCTCACTACTGGAAGGCGCTAGTTCTCGTGGGCAAGGAACAATCGGCTATGATCGTTCCGTACGAGTGGTCGGATTCCTATAGGCTATCAAATGAACATCATCCTTTGGTATGCGCGAAAGTAGGTGGTCGGGAATAGGCATCCCTGCTTCGGCCGTCTGATTAGGTCGTGGTCGAAAGACAGGAGTGAAGTACTCACCATACGTGTGATCACCTTCAGGCTAGCAGGGGCTTGCTGTAGGATTACGCGAACAATCATCTGTAGGAAGCGTTGGTAAGGAATATATGGCATCGGAATTTCCTTCTTGTTTCGTTTGAGGGCTTTTGTAGGTAGAGAGTGTTTAACCGCATTCTTCCTTTGTTCTTGCTCAAGATACTGGTTTTTATGGTCTATGGAGTCCCGAAGATCATCGAAGATGAGGCGAGCAACATCAAATTTCTTGTTAAAGATAAATGCGATCCACATGATGACGGTTATTCGATTCGCATAATCTTTGCCACGGTTTTTGGGCGTGGTGGTGTGTACCATTAGTTGTAACAAGAATTGCCATGGTTGCGGTAGTAAATCCCAATCAATTTTGAGAGTGCGTAAATGTCCTTGATAACCCAACTCATAAATCCATGTGAAAAGGTCTGCATCATGTTTCGGTATTTCCTCGTATTCATTATAAGTGGGTAGTTCCAGAATATTCCTGAGTTGCTCAACTGTTAATTCGACTGTGTATTTTTCAAGTTCACATACTATCATTTCTTCGATCGGGTCTTCAGGATCAGATTTATCGGCCGGCTGATAACTCATGTTATACCAGAACTGCTGTAAGTATACCCGTGGAACCTGTGGATGACTGGCAAAGAGTTCTTTCCAGGGGTGATGTTTGATTATTGAGAGGATTATGGGATACTGGCATGCATGTGTCTTAAGATCAATGGTGGTGTTGTTGGGTCTCATGTCTTGCCATAAACGAGTTGGGTGAACCGTTTCCTCAGTAGGGAAGGCCGGAGAGAACATGCGTCGTGCAGCCGGAGCATTGTGACCTTCCATGCGATGAACTGATGGGACGGGTGAGATAGGTCGAGCGGTTTTCCTAGTGCGCGCCATCTAATCTTGAACACAAAAACAAATGTTAGTAACACAAAATATATACGTTTTTTTTTTATTTTATTTTATTTTAATTTATTAATGTCATAATGTAAATTTGATGGCGGAAATCCCTTAAAAGTTGAAGAAAAATATGTCAATGTGGAAAAGTTGACACAAAATCCGGATAATATTCACCCGTGGGATCTCTCGCTTGTACAATCGTTTTCCCGAAATTTGTTGAACTAATTTAGTACAATAACACCGGTGAGTACGCTTTTCAATTTCGATTTCCGAAATATAAATCTCGGATTTTTTTTCGGATGCTCGACTCTCGTCAAAATACGTCGCGTAAGCTTAACCGGTATCCGAAACCTGGCTGAAAAAATAAAAATCTCTCTCTTTAAAAAAGTTCTTATTTTTAAATTTCGTCTCTAACGTGAAAACTTGGAATCGCAAAATTGAAAATTGTGTTTGCCCAGAGAGAAAAACAGTAAAGATTCATGTAATTATGAAAACCTAATTCACTTTTAACCTTATATGTGATCCGAAAGCCCAATGGGTGATCCATGGATACCCATATTTAAATTTTACAATTTCGACCCTGAAAAATCAATTATTCAACAAATACTCATAAACACTCAAATTATGATTCCCCCTTAACACGGAATTTCCCCTCAGAATAGTATTCCCCCTCTAAAACGTAATTAAGCACATTATCATACAGAAGCACACACGTAAAAAGCATATATACAGATAAAATACAACATAGGAATTCCGAGTTAATCTTTTAAGTTTAACATCCGGAGTTTGGAGATAAGAAATTTAAATCGTTTTTCCTCCAGAGCTTTTGTAAAAATACCAGCAATTTGAAAATCGGTTTCGACAAAGTGTAACTCAATAAGTCCTTTTTCAATGTTATCTTTCAAAAAATGATATCGAATATCGATATGTTTAGTGCGAGAGTGTTGAACCGGATTAGCAGAGATGGAGATAGCACTGGTTGAATCACAGTAGATTGGGATTGCTTGCACTTCATAGCCATAATCCCGAAGTTGAGTGCGGATCCAGAGGACTTGAGAAAGACATACTGCAGCTGCTACATATTCTGCCTCAGCCGTTGAAATTGAGACACAATTCTTTGAAGTCCAACTGATTAGTTTGTTTCCCAAAAAGTGAGCACCTCCCGACGTGCTTTTCCTGTCTAAATTACAACCTCCATGATCCGCATCAGAATAAGCAATAAAATCAAAACCAGTGTTCTTTGGATACCACAAACCCAAATATGGAGTACCTTTTAAGTATCGAAAAATACGTTTTACTGCTAGCAAATGGGATACTTTTGGGTTTGATTTGTATCGGGCGCACATACAAGTGGCAAACATAATATCAGGACGACTCGAGGTCAAGTACATTAAGGAACCAATCATTCCTCTGTATGTGGTGACATCAGTGGATAATCCCGTAGGGTCATCATGTGAATTTACCCGAGGGACCATTGGTGTGTCCATTGGGGAACAATCGGCCATTTTGTACTTTTTATGCATTTCAAAAATATATTTGGATTGATTTATAAAAATGTCATCTGGTAATTGTTTCACTTGTAACCCCAAAAAGAAAGACATTTCACCCATCATACTACGTTTAGACATAAGGGCACAAAATTGTTTGCATAGTTGTTGACTGGTTGACCCAAAAATGATGTCATCGACATAAATTTGCACATAGATTGCATCAGGACCCTTTTTACGACTAAAGAGAGTTGTGTCAATTGACGCTCTCGTGAAACCTGCATCTAAAAGAAAAGACGAAAGTTTGTCATACCATGCACGAGGTGCTTGTTTCAAGCCATACAGTGCCTTTTTGAGTTTGTAAACATCATTCGGACGATGCGGATCAACAAAACCTTCTGGTTGTTCAACATATACTTCCTCCTTGATGTCGCCATTAAGAAATGCTGTTTTGACATCCATTTGATACACAGTGAAGTTCTTTGTTGCTGCATATGCGAGAAACATGCGTATGGCTTCAATCCTAGCCACTGCTGCAAACGTTTCATCGTAGTCGATTCCTTCCTGCTGAGAATACTCTTTAGCCACAAGGCGGGATTTGTTTCGGATCACAACCCCATTTTCATCCTTCTTGTTTTTGTGAAGCCATCGTACCCCGACAATTGACCGATTCGGTGGTCGTGGTACCTTTTCCCACACATCTAAGCGTTGGAACTGGTTCAACTCCTCTTGCATGGAATTTATCCAGTTTGGATCTGTGAAAGCCTCCTTGGTATTTTTGGGTTCAACTGAGCTTAAGAATATTAAGAAGAGACACTCATTAGCTGTGGCCTTTCGAGTTCTGACACGAGCATTCACACTTCCAATTATTTGGTTTGGAGGATGAGATTTCGTCCACATCTTGACCCGCTCAGCTAGGGGCGGAGGAGGGAGAATGATTTGAGTATTGGCAGCTGGCGTAGAGATCGGAGTGCTCGAAGACGAAGATGGAGGAGTACTCATAGAAGAAGATTATGGAGTAGTAGGTTCTTCTGTGTCGTCCGCCTGATCAGGATAGGTTTCTGTAGAGTTAACTTGAGATGCGTCGGGAATTGTAGTGTTCAAGGAATCCTCAGAGGCTTGTTCCTGTTGTGTACTAGACACATCTTGTTGATCAGATACAGTGGGGGTTTCCTGTGTTGTATTTCGAGTGCGTCGCACGACATCATCATCGAAGTAATACAGAGTGTTGAAGAAATGATCCGATAGTGGTGGAGAAGTATTCACTAGAGGGTCGGATGTGAAATGGTCGGATTTCATTGTGCCGAATTCATCAAAAGATACATTAACACTTTTCACAATCACCCGTGTGCGAACATTGTACACCCGATAAGCCTTTGATTCCGAAGAGTAACCAACAAACACTGCCTCATCCGCCTTATCATCAAATTTCCGCAATTGTTCTTTATCATTCAGTACAAAACATTTACATCCAAATACATGTAGATACTTCAGATTTGGGAGACGTCCATTCATCAATTCATAGGCAGTGGTCAGAAATCTTTTATTGATTGTGGAACGATTTTGTGTGAAGCAAGCAGTGGAAATGGCCTCAGCCCAGAAGGAAAGTGGTAATTTGGAATAGGAAAGCATTGTACGTGCAGCCTCCACCAGTGTCCGATTACGCCTTTCAGCAACTCCATTTTGTTGTGGAGTTCGAGCCGCTGAATATTGATGTGTGCTACCCACTTTGTCTAGAAACTCATTGAGTGTACTATTTTTGAATTCAGTACCATTGTCAGACCGAATAGTCTTCACACAGTGCTCAGAATGTAATAGCTTATTCTTTATGAAAGAAATCAAAATATCTGGAGTTTCTGATTTTGAATGAAGAAAGTACACCCAGGTGAATCGAGAAAAACCTTCGACAATAACTAGAACATACTTCTTCTTGCTCCGACTCTCCACTTGCATTGGTCCGCACAAATCCATGTGGATTAGTTGAAGGACATGCGTGGTATCCCAGACTTGCTTTGATGAGTGTGATGCTTTAGTTAACTTCCCTTTTTCGCATGCATCACACAAATGGTCCTTGACAAACTTGAGTTTTGGAAGTCCTGTGACTAAACCTTTAACTGCAAGTTTCGTGATGTTGTTGAAATTCAGATGTGATAGTCGACGATGCCATAACCATGTGTCTTGAGATTCAGCCTAAGACAAGAGGCACACGGTTTTGTCTGGTTTGAACTGCAACATATTAATCGTGTATAGGTTGGTTTTTCTTGTTCCTGTGATCATATTCTTGCCCTCATAGTCACGAACTGCGCAAGTTGTTTTTCGAAAGTTGACTTCAAGATCTTTATCACAAAATTGGCCAATGCTGAATAGATTATGATGCAAGTCCCGAACATACGCAACATCCTTGATGGTGATGTCTTCGTATTTCAAATCACCAGTTCCTTCAATGGTACCAAAATGATCATTCCCAAACCGAACGGTGCCCATATATTTCTGCACAAAATTAGAAATAACGCCTGTCTCCCGGTCATGTGTTTGGAACAGACTGAATCCAAATACCACACATGATGTGCCTGCACAAGACCAAACAAATTACACAGATTTAGGTACCCACTTAAAACTGGGTCCCTTTTTGTTAGCAAGCACATGACGATAAGAATCATCAACAGTTTCATCATAATGAAAGCCAAAATCAAACATTGTTCCCAAACATTGTCTTACAAATTTCGAATTAACAAAAGAAAAATTGTTTTCTAATCCCTGTTTATTACAGACTTTATTAATGACAAATAATTTTGACTCTTGATTCGTGTTCTTTGCTCTGGTCTTGACTCCTCTTTGCTCACTCTTTGGCACCCAAACTCCCGTTAATTTCCCTTTCCTTGACGCTGAAACACTGTGAACATGATTAGTAAGTTGTTTTGATGGATTAGTAACCCTAGATTTCTGTATACCTCGGGTAATCATTGGTGTCGGTGTAGGACCCTTAGTTGCAGCTTTGGTAGGCACTATTGATGGTGGAGCTACCTTAGCTTGTGGTGCAACTTTGGAGTCTACATATGACGATGTAATTTCCGTAGATGGTTTGGCAATTGTAGGAATTCCTTTGATGATCTAATGAAAGACATTGTACCATCTGATGTGCTCAAAGATTGTGCGTCATAAAGACCGGGAGCATGATACATGGCTTTCTTTAGATATTTTGGATTATCATGACCTAACCCTTCTTGTGGTTCGAAAAAGCGAAACTCTTTTGGTTTGTTTGGAAAGATGAGCTCATTTGTTTGTTTTCGAAAACATTTTTGCGTTAAAGGTTCAAGTTCAACTTCAAGTGATTGTGCTTTTAAAGATTGAATTTCTAGTTTATGATCGTTCAATTGTTCCAAAAGACATGTGTTGTTCAATTCATTGGAAATGGTGATGTCAAAAATATGAGTTTGCAATTCTTCGAGATGTTGTTCTAGAATCAACTTAGGTGTATAGTATAACACTTTTGAAGGTTGCAAACTTACATTCTTTTCATTGGAAAAAGTAGAAATTGAATTGTCGGGGGTTCTAGCAGTTTTGTGTGGTTTGTATGTATTTGGAGAATCCTGTTCAAAATATTTTTTATATGTTCCATAATACTCAAAACCCGTTTGACATTTAGTTCCCCTTTTTCGCTTTACGTCCTCACATGATTTTTCTTCTAAAATTTCCTCATTTGATGCATTGACAAAAACTAACCTATCAATATTTGCTCCTAATTTGATGAAATCAAAATCATAGAGAGAGCAACATTTTGATATGGCTCGTTTGAGAAATTTCGGGTTTTCAACGAAGGTTTCTTCATCAAAACCAAGACCACCCTTGTTGTGTAAAAGTTTTATGGTTTCGGTCTTTTTTAAATGTATAGTTTGGTCCGTTTGGCCTCGTTTGACAAATTCAAGTTCGAAGTTTTTCAATTTTGAGCATAGTTCCAAGTTTTCTTTGGAAATACGTTCAACTTCACGCTGGTGGAAGCTACTATCATTTATCAGTTGTTGACATTTGATAGTTGCTTCACACACACTTTCGTTTGCAATTTTCTCATTCATCTTTTGAGCCAAAACTTCGTCCGATAGTTGTTTAATATTGCTTTTCATACTTGAAAATTCCGAAACATATTTGTTATTTTTCTCAATAAGTTTCAAATTTTGGATTTCAAGATCTTTAATGATTTTACGTTTGGTACGAAGTTTTGTTTCAATATGTTTCATTTGAAAAATGCAAGTTTCCATTTTAACCGGATCATAGATGTATTGATATACCTCATCTTCATCAGATTCCTGGAAGTCAGTGTCTGCCATCAGTGACATGTGGGCAAAGTGTGCACTTGCTTGTTCTTCATTGTCAGAATCGCTCATCCAGTGTGCATCTTCAGTCATAAAAGCTTGCCCCTTCTCTCCTCCGGATTCCTTTCTCTTCTCATACAACATCTTCTTACGGTAGTATTCAGAATTTTTCACCACCTTCATCTTACAGTCTCTAGCAAAGTGACCTGGCTCCATGCATTTGAAACATATCACAGTGCTCTTATCCTTTTCTATTTCCTTGTTAGGCTCGTCTTGAGTGAGTTGAGGAATTGACTGTTGACCTTGATTGTGAGGAGCTTGTGAGGGATTATATGAAGATCGACCACGATAGTTGTTGTTTTGAGTTCTTTGAGACGATTGAAATCGTTGACCATTTGACCTTCCAAATTTCTTCCTCGTAACCATGTTGGATAGTAGAGCAATCATCTGGGAAATTTCTTCCTCAGGATCTTCATCAGAGTTTGCAGTCATATTTCCTTCCGTTTCGTCATCTGGGAATGACACAGAGTATTTGGAGGAGGATGGCTGAACATTGTGCAGAAGTGCTTTCGATTGGGATGATTTCTCACTCCTGGATGATTTCTTTTGTATTTCATCGATCTTGTTCAAAACGTGAGCTAAAGGGTCGCTTTCCTTCTTAGCCTTTAACTTTGTCTCCTCGACTAGTTCCATTACTTCCTCCTCATTTTGCATCAGACATTCAAACACATCATGTACTGGAGTTGTCTGAATGTTAATTTTATAGCTTTAAGTTTGAGGTGAAACGTTTCCAAACTGGCTTCAGTGTATTCATGAACTTCACATTGGCTTCGAGATGAGTCTTTACGAATCCATTTTTCTTCAGCTCATTGAGTAGCCCACAAAAGAGATTGTAGGTTTGTTCAAGCATCTCTCCATCTTGTGCTCGAAACTCTTCAAACTTATACATGGGCCCAATCATCTTTATACTTTGACCAGCTTTGCTTCCCTGAAGTTGCTTGGTTAACTCATCAAACATTTCTTTGGCGGTTCCGTGACTGTCGATGTTCATGAAGATGTCATTTGGAATTGCATTCATGATGTGTGATCTTGCTAGCCGATTTGCTTTGTGATAATCCTTTTCCTCGTTCTTCATTTGAGTGAATAGCTTCTCAGTTGTCGTCTCACTCTCAGTTCCATCTTCGTTGGCAATCTTTACCATTATTTTCACTGGACCATTCTTAATAATTTCTAACATTTGTGGACCCAAGTCTTGTCGTTCAATGAAGTCCAAAAACCGTGCTCTCCGTTGTTCATAGTCACCACGGAAGAGGACTGGAGGTCTTGTTTCTGATCCAATGGACATTTGATCTCTTGACGTCATTTTCTTAATTCTTGTTGATTGTTTTATACTCTTTGTAAAAGTTCTAAGTTTCTGTTCGTCTGTGACTGAAATGAATTCGTGTATGCTCAAATTTAAGTCGTGTGTATTAGTTCGTGTATGTTGAATTGCAATTCGTGTGAAGACTTAGTCAAATTTCTCACGTTTTCGAGATAGTTATATAACTTATCCCAGTCGAATTGCAATGTTCTCAGATGGATTAAACACCTTACACGAATTAACTGATTAGACTAGAAATCCTTCTTACAAGGATACAAACTGTATTCTTGTATGTTGAAAACGTAGTCTAATGGTACACGAATTGACTATTAGACAAGAAATCCTTCTTACAAGGATACAAACTGTATTCTTGTATGTTGAAAATGTAGTCTAATGGTACACGAATACACTATTAGACTAGAAATCCTTCTTACAAGGATACAAAATGTATTCGTGTATGTTGAAAATGTAGTCTAATGGTCTATTTCCAGTCTAATGAACGGGTACTTTTGAGAGTATCCCGCTCTGATACCAATTGTAAGAAATAAGAATAATGCCAAAAGGTCTATTATTGCTTCCCCCCCTCACCTATTTATAGGCAAGGGGGTAAATGTCTATTACATCATAATAAGAAACCGTAACAACTATTCTAAGTTCTACAGTTGATTTAGGTAATTATAAAGTTTCTTAGGGTAGTGTGGAATTTTGTACTAGAAATGGAAATATATGGTAGGGTTTTGTAAAATTAGTGTTTTAAAGTACCTATAGGTTTTTAGAATTAGGGTTTTTATTTTATAATTGTATTTTGGGTGTAATTGAGTTTTATATTAATGAAATGCCTTCTAATACTGTTCTTAAGACATTCTTTATGCTATTGTGACCTCGTGGATTATTAAACATGAATATCACACACTCTAAACGTGATTCTAACTCGTACCAGATGAAATCTATTTGTTTTTAAGGAAAGGAGCGTTTTAATGGGTATAAGGTGGTTTGAATAGTTTATTTAGGTAATTATAAAGTTTATTAGGGTAGTGTGGAAGTTTGTACAGAAATGGAAATATATGATAGAGTTTTGTAAAATTAGTTTTTTAAAGTACCTATGGGGTTTTAGAATTAGTGTTTTAATTTTGAAATGGTATTTTGGGTTTAATTGAGTTTTATATGGATGAAATGCCTTCTAATACTGTTCTTAAGGCATTCTTAATGCTATTGTGACTTCGGGGATTATTAAACATGAATATTACACACCCTGAACGTGTTTCTAACTCGTACCAGATGGAATCTAGTTTTTTCAAGGAAATTAGCGTTTTAATTGGTATAAGGTGGTTTGAATAGTTGATTAAGGTAATTATAAAGTTTCTTAGGGTAGTGTGGAATTTTGTACTAGAAATGGAAATATATGGTAGGGTTTTGTAAAATTAGTGTTTACCTATGGGTTTTTAGAATTAGGGTTTATATTTTATAATTGTATTTTGTTTTTAATTGAGTTGTATATGGATGAAATGCCTTCTAATATTTTTCTTAAGATATTCTTTATGCTATTGTGTCCTCGGGGGTTATTAAACATGAATATCACACACCCTAAACGTGATTCTAACTCGAACCCGATGAAATCTAGTTGTTTTTAAGGAAAGGAGCGTTTTAATGGGTATAAGGTGGTTTGAATAGTTTATTTAGGTAATTATAAAGTGTATTAGGGTAGTGTGGAAATTTGTACAAGAAATGGAAATATATGGTAGAGTTTTGTAAAATTAGTGTTTTAAAGTACCTATAGGTTTTTAGAATTAGTGTTTTGATTTTGAAATGGTATTGTGGGTTTAATTAAGTTTTATATGGATGAAATGCCTTCAAATACTGTTCTTAAGACATTCTATATGCTATTGTGACCTCGGGGATTATTAAACATTAATATGACACACCCTAAACGTGATTCTAACTCGTACCACATGAAATTTAAATTTTTTTTAAGGAAAGGAGCGTTTTAATGGGTATAAGGTGGTTTGAATAGTTTATTTAGTAATTATAAATTTTATTAAGGATAGTGTGGAATTTTGTACTAGAAATGGAAATATATGGTAGGGTTTTGTAAAATTAGTGTTTACCTCTGGGTTTTTAGAATTAGGGTTTTTGGTTTTTAATTTTATTTTAGACTTAATTGAGTTTTATATGGATGAAATGCCTTCTAATTCTGTTCTTAAGACATTCTTTATGCTATTGTGACCTCGGGGATTATTAAACATGAATATCACACACCCTAAACGTGATTCTCACTCGTAACAGATGAAATCTAGTTTTTTTTTTTAAGGAAAGTAGCGTTTTAATGGGTATAAGGTGTGTGACAACCGTCAAATTTCAGGTTATCTTTACATGCCATGTCTCTCGTTTTATCCATTGTGTCTTTAAATTGAACCTTTATCGGACACGCGCTTGCGTCAGAATCACAACCGGAATCAAATTATATAAGTCCTAATACCAAGAAAACACCTAATGAACTTTCCTAAGTTCATAACGTAACATACTTTAAAACTGTAGCTAACGAAAAGGTCCAACGAAGCAATTATACAAAAACAGCAAAAATCAAAAATTTGTTACAACACTGGTCCAGAACGGCGCACAGTGACCTTGTGCGCCGTCCTAGAGGACCAACTCCGGATTTTTTTGAAAATTCTGCATCTCTCGATTTCTCAACTCTAACCCACCAACCAAACTCGGGAATAAACACTCAATTACTGTCTTTGACAGTCCCTAAACCATATTATTACTTTTCCTATTATTTCTTCCATGTTATCATTTACCAAAACATAAAAACACACACACATACAACTTTCCTCTAAACTCTCTCAAGAACACAACAAAAACAGTGAATTTCCAGCACCCAAACACTATTTCTAATCCATTAAAAATCGTTCATATCATCCAAAGAAGCAAAAGGAACCAAAAGATTTCGAAAAAGGACCATTTTTGTAAGGGTTTTCGGAGCTCAAACTTCACCAAATCATCATCCAAACGATTTCCTCCGGTAGATTTCTTTCCATTTACTGTTTTTATGAAAATAACAACTTGCATGTGAGATCAATCGGTTTAAAATAAGTTTCTATTCAAATCTATGACTTTTTAAGACCAAAAACGTTTTTAACCAAAAGGTTACTTAGATCTATGTCTTTATAAATAAAAACGTTTTAGAAACTGCCAAAATAACATTTTATCAAGTTTAGACCGAATGCATGTTGAAATACGTGGCTAAAATAATCGTTTCAATCGAAAAATCCCGAAAACACGACCCGTGCGCCGTCCCCGTGACCAGGACGACGCAGCGGGGGTGAAAACCTGGTCCTGTGCGTCGTTCTAAGGGTCACAACGGCGCACAGACCCGTCTGATTTTTCCCGATTGCTTTATTTCGACGTTTTAGACATGTTTGACTTGCTGAATTTTCGTAAAACTACATTTGGGACTGAGTTTGGAAAAATAATATACATTGGTGACTTGTAATGAACTTTTGGAACTTAAATGGACTTGTTCGGATATAATATATTGTTGTATGTTGATATCTCTCATTTATACGAGTATTTCATAGCGATATTTGTTATGTTTAGAGTTCAAAACGTAATGGATAGTCCCCGTATTACTTATATTTTGTGTAAAGTTTGTTTTATAGGTTTTTAGTTATATTTGGAGTCAAAAAGGATGAATTCGGGACCAAAAATGCAGCTGATAGTAAAACGGATGTATCGGGAGCATACGGACTCGAAAAGACCTCCGGTCAGCGCCAAAACGACCGCAACGAAAAAATCTACAAACTGGGAGCTACTGATCACGAGTTGCGGCGCAAGAGGATCCACTTGTGGAGCATTCTTGGTGCTGGGCAGTTATATTTCGTTTTTGATGGCTAGTTAAGGAGAGAAGTGAAGAGTCTTTAACACCAACTTCTTAAGGACGATTTTTGGAGCTTAATAACATATCTTTTTCATCACTTTAGGGCACCATAATTAGTTCTAATCATCATCATATCATCACAATCAATCATTGGGAAAGGAAAAATCATTGTAATTTTCGGTTTATTTTCATCTTTTGCTACTTTGGAGACTACTTGCAATCGTTAATTTCAGTTTGGTATTGAACTCTTTTCATTTTAATTTCAATATAATCATGTCTTATTATTATTATTTGTCTTTAATTTCTATTATGAGTGAGTAGTTAAATAATACTTGTTTGGATTGGAAACTAGATTAGATGATTAGAGTTTTTGGGATATTTGTTTGAGGTTGAATGTTTATGTTTGCTTAATCGAAGAACCATTCGGGTTTAAATTCTTAATAGTGTTAGATAACTTATATTCATGATTTGATTAAGAACTTTAGTATCTGAAAAGAGCTTTAGAACTTGATCGATGAATTGAACGAAATAATCAACCGGTCTATAGTTGATTTGAGGTTTAGGATATTCGAAAGGAATCTTAACGAGTAATCGAACATTTAAATTAAAACTTGAATGTTAGTTGTAATTAGGTTCATATCATTATCAAAGTCATTTTATATAAAACGTAAGTAAGGTGTTGGTGACAAACACATGTTGTAGGTATTCGAAAGGAACTTATAATAACTTATTAGACGTTTTACGAAAAAGTTAATCGGTCTATAATTAATCTAAAATTATTAGTATTCGAAAGGAACTGGTAATATAAGGATTTGGTAAACTGAATTTGATTTTAGCTAAGAAACTATTCGAAAGGAAGTTTTATAAGATTAAGTCGAGTATATAAACTTGTTGCTTAATGACTTAGATGTTTAAGGTTTCTACCGTATTCGAAAGGAACGGTGTTTCGTTTTAGATGTCTAAAGTTAGCTCGGTATTTGAAAGGAATCGTGTTATAACATTAGAAGTTAATTCAACAAAACAAACCAAAATGACAATCGGATAACTAGAAACCAATCCTAACGAGTGTTTTTCCCCATATCTTGATTTATTACAAAACGATACTTGTCAATTTTAGTTAATTTAGAAAACCCACTTGTTACGTGTTACTTGTTACTTATAGCTATTATCTCAATTATAAATAGTCCCCGTGTTCGAACCCGGAATTTGCCCATACTTTACTACGATCGACAAGGGTACACTGCCCGGTGTCGCAGTCTAGTTAAAAGCCAATTTCGGAAAACTAGATTTCGCACATCAAGTTTTTGGCGCCGCTGCCGGGGACTTGATTTAATTGAGATTTTAGTTTTGTGTGTTATTTTGTGTCTAATCGATTTCACGATATTTTGTTTGTTAGTGTTGTGATTTTCAGGATTTATAGATGGTGGATGTTCACGAGTTAAAAAGGGAAACACGTTGTTAGTCCATTTTCCGAACCGGAAAAATGGTGTTAAGGCGGTTTTATGGGTGTGAAACGTGTGGAGGGCCACACTACTCGGATGAATGTGATCAAATTCGGGGGAGATATCAAAACCAAGGTGGGAATTTCGGTTATGGATATCAACAAAATGGAAGGTTGAGACACGAGGAAAAGAATGTGAGTTTTAAAGACATGATGAAAGAATTCATTCGTGTTCAAGAGGCGACGAATGAGAGTATTTTTAACTCAATGAAGGAGATAGACGATATAATTGAGCAATGGAGTAGAAGCAACCAAGCGGTTATTCAAGAATTGGACCTGAAGATTGAGGAGATGGATGAACTGTTTGAAAATCAACCAACTGGTCAAAAACAGATTTCTACCCAATCAAACCCTAGACCTTCAAACGATCAAGGTGGTGAATATAACCAAGGTTCAAGGTATCAAACACCTAATCAAGGGAAAGATCAAGTGAATGCAATTTTTACACGATCGGGTTATAGCTACGAGAACGACGAGGAGCAGAACGAAGCAGAAAACGAAAAACAGGGCAAACTGGGTGGAATGCGCCACATTCCCAGCTTAGTCAACCCTGTTTCTTTTTCCAACTTGTCTAATGCGGCTCATTCAAGTCTAATGCGGGGCATTGAGACCCCGGACCCCGAAAATGACCGAAAAGCTGAGTTAGAGATAGAAAATCAAGTGGGGGATGAACCGATGGTCAAAAATGAAGACGAGACATCAAAACGGGTCACAACTACACCCACTAGTTTGGATTTGGAATTGGAAGAGCTTATTGGGTCGTAAATGGTGGCGGTTGACAACCCGACTAGTGTAGACATAACTTTGGATGATTTTGAGAGGTTATTTGATTTGAATACTGAACCGGTTGTCACCAAAGTTGAGAAAGAGGTTGAAGTCACGGAGGAATTGATGCTCGAGAAAGAAATCGTGAAAACAAGTGAATTGTGCATTAAGCTAAATATCGTTACGGAGCCGAAATTGAAAGTTGACGAAGACGAGGAGTACTTGAGTTTCGATGACTTCATAGATGGAAAACCAAGTGGGCAAGGGTATGAAAAAGATAAGAATGGGGGAAAAGGTGGTGACTCTAGACGATGGAAGGATGTTTCGATCATGCGGGAAACAAAGGAGTGGCATGACGCATGGGCGAAAACCCGCAATGAACTCATTGTATCTAACTATGAATTTCTTTGTGATGATTTGATTTGTAGGTGTGTTGGGGGATGTTACATCTTGAAGAATGGCAACCCGGGTTTTCTTTATTTTATTTCCTTTTCTTTTATTTTTATTTAGTTTGATTTTTAGTTTTTAGTTGTTAATTTCTAGTTTGGAAACGCATTCGGGACAATGCGTTAAATAAGTATGAAGGGGGGGGAGGGGGGACGTCGGGAAAATTTGCTTATTTTATATTCCCTCCTATATATCCATTACGTGTTGTGTCGTTTTGTCCCATTTGAGTCTTATTATTAAAAAAAAAATTAAAAAAAAACACGCTTAAACGTAGTTAGGGAAAATGATAGGGGCTTTTGTATTTAACTTTATTCCGGTACTTTAACGTGAAATTGTTTAGGAACATCTTTAGTTAATAAAATATTTATAAGTAAGAATTTAGGTTTCTTAGTTTTAGTTCCTTAAGTTTCCCCGAAAAATCTAAAATCCGGATAAACGCTAGATATCCTTAGTACCGAGCCCTTGTAGTCTCTTGCACCCTTTCGGGGGTAGTTGGGGAATCCTAGTATCACTTAATCCCATATGAGAGTTAGAGGCGAAGAAAAAGGCCATAGGCCTTTCCCGTCAACAAATTGAACTCAACCTCACTATACAAAACCGGTCACTTCAAAGAAAATATAAAATATAAATCTATAGTATTTGAAGTGAACGAAAGTGAGAGGAAAGCTAAATGAAGTGACTAACCAAGAATTCTCAAAAGAAAAGAAGAAACAAAAAAAAAAATGAAGAAATGATTAGTGATATTTTAAGGTTTCCCCCGAAAGCAAGGCGGTATAGGGGTCGGCCGTAAAGGTTGATCGCTCTAACTTCGGTTGGAGAGTGAGGGAAAAGGGGTGGTTATTTGGACATATCAAAACTAGGGGATAAATTAGGAATTGACATTAGGAAATTGCGGTTTTTATTTGCTTAAGTAATTTAGTAACTCTTGATGTTCGTAGTCGGTTTTACGATCTAGAAATTTCACGCATATCTTTATTTTACACACCGGAATGTAGTTAAATGTTTGAGCCCGTGATTCCTTATCTTTTCTTAAGTTGTATGATTTGTAAACTTAGTAGTAGTTTTGAGTCGGATTTGCTTAGGGACAAGCAAATGTTTAAGTATGGGGGGTTTGATATCTCTCATTTATACGAGTATTTCATAGCGATATTTGTTATGTTTAGAGTTCAAAACGTAATGGATAGTCCCCGTATTACTTATATTTTGTGTAAAGTTTGTTTTATAGGTTTTTAGTTATGTTTGGAGTCAAAAAGGATGAATTCGGGACCAAAAATGCAGCTGATAGTAAAACGGATGTATCGGGAGCATACAGACTCGAAAAGACCTCCGGTCAGCGCCAAAACGACCGCAACGAAAAAATCTACAAACTGGGAGCTACTGATCACGAGTTGCAGCGCAAGAGGATCCACTTGCGGCGCATTCTTGGTGCTGGGCAGTTATATTTCGTTTTTGATGGCTAGTTAAGGAGAGAAGTGAAGAGTCTTTAACACCAACTTCTTAAGGACGATTTTTGGAGCTTAATAACATATCTTTTTCATCACTTTAGGGCACCATAATCAGTTCTAATCATCATCATATCATCACAATCAATCATTGGGAAAGGAAAAATCATTGTAATTTTCGGTTTATTTTCATCTTTTGCTACTTTGGAGACTACTTGCAATCGTTAATTTCAGTTTGGTATTGAACTCTTTTCATTTTAATTTCAATATAATCATGTCTTATTATTATTATTTGTCTTTAATTTCTATTATGAGTGAGTAGTTAAATAATACTTGTTTGGATTGGAAACTAGATTAGATGATTGTAGTTTTTGGGATATTTGTTTGAGGTTGAATGTTTATGTTTGCTTAATCGAAGAACCATTGGGGTTTAAATTCTTAATAGTGTTAGATAACTTATATTCATGATTTGATTAAGAACTTTAGTATCTGAAAAGAGCTTTAGAACTTGATCGATGAATTGAACGAAATAATCAACCGGTCTATAGATGATTTGAGGTTTAGGATATTCGAAAGGAATCTTAACGAGTAATCGAACATTTAAATTAAAACTTGAATGTTAGTTGTAATTAGGTTCATATCATTATCAAAGTCATTTTATATAAAACGTAAGTAAGGTGTTAGTGACAAACACATGTTGTAGGTATTCGAAAGGAACTTATAATAACTTATTAGACGTTTTACGAAAAAGTTAATCGGTCTATAATTAATCTAAAATTATTAGTATTCGAAAGGAACTGGTAATATAAGGATTTGGTAAACTGAATTTGATTTTAGCTAAGAAACTATTCGAAAGGAAGTTTTATAAGATTAAGTCGAGTATATAAACTTGTTGCCTAATGACTTAGATGTTTAAGGTTTCTACCGTATTCGAAAGGAACGGTGTTTCGTTTTAGATGTCTAAAGTTAGCTCGGTATTCGAAAGGAATCGTGTTATAACATTAGAAGTTAATTCAACAAAACAAACCAAAATGACAATCGGATAACTAGAAACCAATCCAAACGAGTGTTTTTCCCCATATCTTGATTTATTACAAAACGATACTTGTCAATTTTAGTTAATTTAGAAAACCCACTTGTTACGTGTTACTTGTTACTTATAGCTATTATCTCAATTATAAATAGTCCCCGTGTTCGAACCCGGAATTTGCCCATACTTTACTACGATCGACAAGGGTACACTGCCCGGTGTCGCAGTCTAGTTAAAAGCCAATTTCGGAAAACTAGATTTCGCACATCAAGTTTTTGGCGCCGCTGCCGGGGACTTGATTTAATTGAGATTTTAGTTTTGTGTGTTATTTTGTGTCTAATCGATTTCACGATATTTTGTTTGTTAGTGTTGTGATTTTCAGGATTTATAGATGGTGGATGTTCACGAGTTAAAAAGGGAAACACGTTGTTAGTCCATTTTCCGAACCGGAAAAATGGTGTTAAGGCGGTTTTATGGGTGTGAAACGTGTGGAGGGCCACACTACTCGGATGAATGTGATCAAATTGGGGGAGATATCAAAACCAAGGTGGGAATTTCGGTTATGGATATCAACAAAATGGAAGGTTGAGACACGAGGAAAAGAATGTGAGTTTTAAAGACATGATGAAAGAATTCATTCGTGTTCAAGAGGCGACGAATGAGAGTATTTTTAACTCAATGAAGGAGATAGACGATATAATTGAGCAATGGAGTAGAAGCAACCAAGCGGTTATTCAAGAATTGGACCTGAAGATTGAGGAGATGGATGAACTGTTTGAAAATCAACCAACGGGTCAAAAACAGATTTCTACCCAATCAAACCCTAGACCTTCAAACGATCAAGGTGGTGAATATAACCAAGGTTCAAGGTATCAAACACCTAATCAAGGGAAAGATCAAGTGAATGCAATTTTTACACGATCGGGTTATAGCTACCGACGAGGAGCAGAACGAAGCAGAAAACGAAAAACAGGGCAAACTGGGTGGGAATGCGCCCACATTCCCAGCTTAGTCAACCCTGTTTCTTTTTCCAACTTGTCTAATGCGGCTCATTCAAGTCTAATGCGGGGCATTGAGACCCCGGACCCCGAAAATGACCGAAAAGCTGAGTTAGAGATAGAAAATCAAGTGGGGGATGAACCGATGGTCAAAAATGAAGACGAGACATCAAAACGGGTCACAACTACACCCACTAGTTTGGGATTTGGAATTGGAAGAGCTTATTGGGTCGTAAATGGTGGCGGTTGACAACCCGACTAGTGTAGACATAACTTTGGATGATTTTGAGAGGTTATTTGATTTGAATACTGAACCGGTTGTCACCAAAGTTGAGAAAGAGGTTGAAGTTACGGAGGAATTGATGCTCGAGAAAGAAATCGTGAAAACAAGTGAATTGTGCATTAAGCTAAATATCGTTACGGAGCCGAAATTGAAATGAGTTTCGATGACTTCATAGAGTGGAAAACCAAGTGGGCAAGGGGTATGAAAAAGATAAGAATGGGGGAAAAGGTGGTGACTCTAGACGATGGAAGGATGTTTCGATCATGCGGGGAAACAAAGGAGTGGCATGACGCATGGGCGGAAAACCCGCAATGAACTCATTGTATCTAGACTATGAATTTCTTGTTGATATTTGTTTTGTAGTGTGTTGGGGGATGTTACATCTTGAAGAATGGCAACCCGGTTTCTTTATTTTATTTCCTTTTCTTTTATTTTTATTTAGTTTGGATTTTTAGTTTTTTAGTTTTTAATTTCTAGTTTGGAAACGCATTCGGACAATGCGTTAAATAAGTATGAAGGGGGGGGGGGGGGGAACGGGGGGTACGTCGGGAAAATTTGCTTATTTTATATTCCTCCGATATATCCATTACGTGTTGTGTCGTTTTGTCCCATTTAGAGTCTTATTATTAAAAAAAAAATTAAAAAAAAACACGCGGCTTTTGTATTTAACTTTATTCCGGTACTTTAACGTGAAATTGTTTAGGAACATCTTTAGTTAATAAAATATTTATAAGTAAGAATTTAGGTTTCTTAGTTTTAGTTCCTTAAGTTTCCCCGAAAAATCTAAAATCCGGATAAACGCTAGATATCCTTAGTACCGAGCCCTTGTAGACTCTTGCACCCTTTCGGGGGTAGTTGGGAAATCCTAGTATCACTTAATCCCATATGAGAGTTAGAGGCGAAGAAAAAGGCCATAGGCCTTTCCCTCACACAAATGAACTCACCTCACTATACAAAACCGTTCACTTCAAAGAAAATATAAATATAAATCTATAGTATTTGAAGGTGAACGAAAGTGAGAAGGAAAGGCTAGATGAAGTGACTAACCAAGAATTCTCAAAAGAAAAGAAGAAACAAAAAAAAAAAAACGAAGAAATGATTAGTGATATTTTAAGGGGTTTCCCCCGAAAGCAAGGCGGTATAGGGGTCGGGCTAACTTCGGTTGGAGAGGGAGGGAAAAGGGGTGGTTATTGGGACATATCAAAACTAGGGGATAAATAGGAATTGACATTAGGAAATTGCGGTTTTATTTGCTTACGTAATTTAGTAACTCTTGATGTCGTAGTCGGTTTTACGATCTAGAAATTTCATGCATATCTTTATTTTACACACCGGAATGTAGTAAAATGTTTGAGCCCGTGATTCCTTATCTTTTCTTAAGTTGTATGATTTGTAAACTTAGTAGTAGTTTTGAGTCGAATTTGCTTAGGGACAAGCAAATGTTTAAGTATGGGGGGTTTGATATCGCTCATTTATACGAGTATTTCATAGCGATATTTGTTATGTTTAGAGTTCAAAACGTAATGGATAATCCCCGTATTACTTATATGTTGTGTAAAGTTTGTTTTATAGGTTTTTAGTTATGTTTGGAGTCAAAAAGGATGAATTCGGGACCAAAAATGCAGCTGATAGTAAAACGGATATATCGGGAGCATACGGACTCGAAAAGACCTCCGGTCAGCGCCAAAACGACCGCAACGAAAAAATCTACAAACTGGGAGCTACTGATCACGAGTTGCAAAGCAAGGGAATCCACTTGCGGCGCATTCTTGGTGCTGGGCAGTTATATTTCGTTTTTGATGGCTAGTTAAGGAGAGAAGTGAAGAGTCTTTAACACCACTTCTTAAGGACGATTTTGAGAGCTTAATAGCATCTTTTTCATCACTTTAGGGCACCATAATCAGTTCTAATCATCATCATATCATCACAATCAATCATTGGGAAAGGAAGAATCGTTGTAATTTTCGGTTTATTTTCATCTTTTGCTACTTTGGAGACTAATTGCAATCGTTAATTTCAGTTTGGTATTGAACTCTTTTCATTTTAATTTCAATATAATCATGTCTTATTATTATTATTTGTCTTTAATTTCTATTATGAGTGAGTAGTTAAATAATACTTGTTTGGATTGGAAACTAGATTAGATGATTGGAGTTTTTGGGATATTTGTTTGAGGTTGAATGTTTATGTTTGCTTAATCGAAGAACCATTCGGGTTTAAATTCTTAATAGTGTTAGATAACTTATATTCATGATTTGATTAAGAACTTTAGTATCTGAAAAGAGCTTTAGAACTTGATTGATGAATTGAACGAAATAATCAACCGGTCTATAGTTGATTTGAGGTTTAGGATATTCGAAAGGAATCTTAACGAGTAGATCAAACATTTAGATTAAAACTTGAATGTTAGTTGTAATTAGGTTCATATCATTATCAAAGTCATTTTATATAAAACGTAAGTAAGGTGTTAGTGACAAACACATGTTGTAGGTATTCGAAAGGAACTTATAATAACTTATTAGACGTTTTACGAAAAAGGTTAATCGGTCTATAATTAATCTAAAATTATTAGTATTCGAAAGGAACTGGTAATATAAGGATTTGGTAAACTGAATTTGATTTTAGCTAAGAAACTATTCGAAAGGAAGTTTTATAAGATTAAGTCGAGCATATAAACTTGTTGCTTAATGACTTAGATGTTTAAGGTTTCTACCGTATTCGAAAGGAACGGTGTTTCGTTTTAGATGTCTAAAGTTAGCTCGGTATTCGAAAGGAATCGTGTTATAACATTAGAAGTTAATTCAACCAAACAAACCAAAATGACAATCGGATAACTAGAAACCAATCCAAACGAGTGTTTTTCCCATATCTTGATTTATCACAAAACGATACTTGTCACTTTTAGTTAATTTAGAAAACCCAATTTGTTATGTGTTTCTTGTTACTTATAGCTATTATCTCAATTATAAATAGTCCCCGTGTTCGAACCCCGAATTTGCCCATACTTTACTACGATCGACAAGGGTACACTGCCGGGTGTCGTAGTCTAGTTAAAGCCTATTTTCGGAAAACTAGATTTCGCACATCAAGTTTTTGGCGCTGCTGTCGGGGACTTGATTTAATTGAGATTTTAGTTTTGTGTGTTATTTTGTGTCGAATCGGTTTCACGATATTTTGTTTGTTAGTGTTGTGATTTTCAGGATTTATAGATGGTGGATGTTCACGAGTTAAAAAGTGAAACACGTTGTTAGTCCATTTTCCGACCCGGAAAAATGGTGTTAAGGCGGTTTTATGGGTGTGAAACGTGTGGATGGCCACACTACTCGGATGAATGTGATCAAATTCGAGGGAGATATCAAAACCAAGGTGGGAATTTCGGTTATGGATATCAACAAAATGGAAGGTTGAGACACGAGGAAAAGAATGTGAGTTTTAAAGACATGATGAAAGAATTCATTCGTGTTCAAGAGGCGACGAATGAGAGTATTTTTAACTCAATGAAGGAGATAGACGATATAATTGAGCAATGGAGTAGAAGCAACCAAGCGGTTATTCAAGAATTGGACCTGAAGATTGAGGAGATGGATGAACTGTTTGAAAATCAACCAACGGGTCAAAAACAGATTTCTACCCAATCAAACCCTAGACCTTCAAACGATCAAGGTGGTGAATATAACCAAGGTTCAAGGTATCAAACACCTAATCAAGGGAAAGAGCAAGTGAATGCAATTTTTACACGATCGGGTTATAGCTACGAGAACGACGAGGAGCAGAACGAAGCAGAAAACGAAAAACAGGGCAAACTGGGTGGAATGCGCCACATTCCCAGCTTAGTCAACCCTGTTTCGTTTTCCAACTTGTCTAATGCGGCTCATTCAAGTCTAATGCGGGGCATTGAGACCCCGGACCCCGAAAATGACCGAAAAGCTGAGTTAGAGGTAGAAAATCAAGTGGGGGATGAACCGATGGTCAAAAATGAAGACGAGACATCAAAACGGTCACAACTACACCCACTAGTTTGGATTTGGAATTGGAAGAGCTTATTGGGTCGGAAATGGTGGCGGTTGACAACCTGACTAGTGTAGACATAACTTTGGATGATTTTGAGAGGTTATTTGATTTGAATACTGAACCGGTTGTCACCAAAGTTGAGAAAGAGGTTGAAGTCACGGAGGAATTGATGCTCGAGAAAGAAATCGTGAAAAAGTGAATTGTGCATTAAGCTAAATATCGTTACGGAGCCGAAATTGAAAGTTGACGAAGACGAGGAGTACTTGAGTTTCGATGATTCATAGATGGAAAACCAAGTGGGCAAGGGTATGAAAAAGATAAGAATGGGGGAAAAGGTGGTGACTCTAGACGATGGAAGGATGTTTCGATCATGCGGGAAACAAAGGAGTGGCATGACGCATGGGCGAAAACCCGCAATGAACTCATTGTATCTAACTATGAATTTCTTTGTGATGATTTGATTTGTAGGTGTGTTGGGGGATGTTACATCTTGAAGAATGGCAACCCGGGTTTTTTTTTTATTTTTTTCCTTTTCTTTTATTTTTATTTAGTTTGATTTTTTGTTTTTAGTTTTTAATTTCTAGTTTGGAAACGCATTCGGGACAATGCGTTAAATAAGTATGGGGGGGACGTCGGGAAATTTGCTTATTTTATATTCCCTCCTATATCCATTACGTTTTCGTTTTTGTCCCATTTGAGTCTATTAAAAAAAAAAAAAAAAAAACGCTTAAGTAGTTAGGGAAAATGATAGGGGCTTTTGTGTTTAACTTTATTTCCGGTACTTTAACGTGAAATTGTTTAGGAACATCTTTAGTTAATAAAATATATAAGTAGAATAGGTTTCTTAGTTAGTTCCTTAAGTTTCCCCGAAAAATCAAAATCCGATAAACGCTAGATATCCTTAGTACCGAGCCCTTGTAGACTCTTGCACCCTTTCGGGGGTAGTTGGGAATCCTAGTATCACTTAATCCCATATGAGAGTTAGAGGCGAAGAAAAAGCCATAGGCCTTTCCCGTCACAAATTGAACTCAACCTCACTATACAAAACCGGTCACTTCAAAGAAATATAAATATAAATCTATAGTATTTGAAGTGAACGAAAGTGAGAGGAAAGCTAAATGAAGTGACTAACCAAGAATTCTCAAAGAAAAAGAAAACAAAAAAAAAAAACGAAGAAATGATTAGTGATTTTAAGGTTTCCCCCGAAAGCAAGGC
>CAJVGC010000065.1:33488664-33519715 GCA_910822075.1 Senecio squalidus | reverse complement strand
GTATACGCTGACCAGACCCGGGAGAATTGGGAAGTGGATTCCCTTCAAAAAATGGGTCTGCATTGGCTAGGTCTTGTCAAAATACAATTATAAAATAAAAACCTTAATTCTAAAAACCCATCGGTACTTTAAAACATTTTAAAAAACCCTACCATATATTTCCATTTCTAGTACAAACTTCCACACTACCCTAATAAACTTTATAATTACCTAAATAAACTATTCAAAACACCTTATACCCATTAAAACACTCATTTCATCTTGTACGAGTTAGAATCACGTATAGGGTGTGTGATATTCATGTTTAATAATCCCGGAGGTCACAATAGCATAAAGAATGTCTTAAGAACAGTATTAGAAGGCATTTCATCCATATAAAACTCAACTAAACCCCAAATACCATTTCAAAATGAAAACACTAATTCTAGAAACCCATAGGTAGTTTAAAACAATAATTTTACAAAACCCTACCATATATTTCCATTTCTTGTACAAACTTCCACACTACCCTAATAAAATTTATAATTACCTAAATAAATTATTCAAAACACCTTATACCCATTAGAACGGTCCTTTCCTTAAAAAAAATTAGATTTCATGTGGTACGAGTTAGAATCACGTTTAGGGTGTGTGATATTCATGTTTAATAATCCCCGAGGTCACAATAGCATATAGAATGTCTTAAGAACAGTATTAAAAGGTATTTCATCCATATAAAACTCAATTAAACCCAAAATACCATTTCAAAATCAAAACACTAATTCTAAAAACCCATAGGTACTTTAAAACAATAATTTTACAAAACCCTACCATATATTTCCATTTCTAGTACAAACTTCCACACTACCCTAATAAACTTTATAATTACCTAAATAAACTATTCAAAACACCTTATACCCATTAAAACGCTCATTTCATCTTGTACGAGTTAGAATCACGTTTAGGGTGTGTGATATTCATGTTTAATAATCCCGGAGGTCACAATAGCATAAAGAATGTCTTAAGAAAAGTATTAGAAGGCATTTCATCCATATAAAACTCAACTAAACCCCAAATACCATTTCAAAATGAAAACACTAATTCTAAAAACCCATAGGTAGTTTTAAACAATAATTTTACAACACCCTACCATATATTTCTATTTCTTGTACAAACTTCCACACTACCCTAATAAAATTTATAATTACCTAAATAAACTATTCAAAACACCTTATACCCATTAAAACGTTCCTTTCCTTAAAAAAAATTTGATTTCATCTGGTACGAGTTAGAATCACGTTTAGGGTGTGTGATATTCATGTGTAATAATCCCCGAGGTCACAATAGCATAAAGAATCTCTTAAGAACAGTATTAGAATGCATTTCATCCATATAAAACTCAATTAAACGCAAAATATAATTAAAAACTAAAAACCGTAATTCTAAAAACCGATAGGTACTTTAAAACACTAATTTTACAAAACTCTACCATATATTTCCATTTCTACTAGAAACTTCCACACTACCCTAATAAACTTTATAATTACCTAAATAAACTATTGAAACCACCTTATACCTATTAAAACGCTCATTTCCTGAAAAACAATTAGATTTCATCTGGTACGAGTTAGAATCACGTTTAGGGTGTGTGATATTCATGTTTAATAATCCCCGAGGTCACAATAGTATTAAGAATGTCTAAGAACAATATTAGAAGGCATTTCATCCATATAAAACTCAATTAAACCCAAAATACCATTTCAAAATCAAAACATTAATTCTAAAAACCCATAGGTACTTTAAAACACTAATTTTAAAAAACCCTACTATATATTTCAATTTCTAGTACAAAATTCCACACTACCCTAAGAATCTTTATAATTACCTAAATCAACTATTCAAACCACCTTATCCTAATTAAAACACTCATTTCCGTGAAAAAACTAGATTTTATCTGGTACGAGTTAGAAACACGTTCATGGTGTGTGATATTCATGTTTATTAATCTCCGAGGTCTCAATAGTATTAAGAATGTCTTAAGAACAGTATTAGAAGGCATTTCTTCCATATAAAACTCAATTAAACCCAAAATACAATTATAAAATAAAAACCCTAATTCTAAAAACCCATAGGTACTTTAAAACACTAATTATACAAAACCCTACCATATATTTCCATTTCTAGTCCAAACTTCCACCGTACCGTAAGAAACTTTATAATTACCTAAATCAACTATTCAAACCACCTTATACCAATTAAAGAGCTCATTTTCTTGAAAAAACTAGATTTCATCCGGTACGAATTAGAAACACGTTCAGGGTGTGTGATATTCATGTTTAATAATCCCCGAGGTCACAATAGTATTAATAATGTCTTAAGAATAGTATTAGAACCATTTCATCCATATAAAACTCAATTAAACCCAAGATACCATTTCAAAATCAAAACACTAATTCTAAAAACCCATAGGTACTTTGAAACACTAATTTTACAAAACCATACCATATATTTCCATTTCTAGTACAAACTTCCACACTACCCTAATAAACTTTATAATTACCTAAATAAACTATTCAAACAACCTTATACCAATAAAAACGCTCATTTCCTTGAAAAAAACTTGATTTCATCCGGTACGAGTTAGAAACACGTTCAGGGTGTGTGATATTTATGTTTAATAATCCCCAAGGTCACAATAGTATTAAGAATGTCTTAAGAACAATATTAGAAGTTATTTCATCCATATAAAACTAAATCAAACCCAAAATACCATTTCAAAATGAAAACACTAATTCTAAAAACCCATAGGTACTTTAAAATACTAATTTTACAAAACCCTACCATATATGTGCATTTCTAGAACAAACTTGTACACTACCCTAATAAACTTTATAATTACCTAAATAAACGATTCAAACCACCTTATACCCATTAAAACGCTCCTTTTCTTAAAAAAAACTAGATTTCATCTGGTAGGAGTTAAATCACATTTTGGGGTGTGTGATATTCATGTTTAATATCCCCGAGGTCTCAATTGCATAAAGAATGTCTTAAGAACAGTATTAGAAGCCATTTCATCCATATAAAACTCAATTAAACCCAAAATAAAATTATAAAATAAAAACCCTAATTCTAAAAACCCATAGGTACTTTAAAACACTAATTTTAACCCTACCATATATTTCCATTTCTAGTACAAACTTCCACACTACTCTAATAAACTTTATTATTACCTAAATAAACTTTTCAAACCACCTTATACCCATTAAAACGCTCTTTTCCTTAAAAAACAAAACTAGATTTTATCTGGTACGAGTTAGAAACACGTTCAGGGTGTGTGATATTCATGTTTAATAATCCCCGAGGTCACAGTAGCATTAAGAACAATATTAGAAGGCATTTCATCCATATAAAACTAAATTAAACCAAAAAATAATTATAAAATAAAAACCCTAATTCTAAAAACCCATAGGTACTTTAAAACTTCCACACTACCCTAAGAAACTTTATAATTACCTAAATCAATTATTCAAACCACCTTATACCATTTAAAACGCTCATTTCCTTGAAAAAACTTGATTTCATCCGGTACGAGTTAGAAACACGTTCACCGTATGTGATATTCATGTTTAATAATCCCCGAGGTCACAGTAGCATTAAGAATGTCTTAAGAACAGTATTATAATGCATTTCATCCATATAAAACTCAATTAAACCCAAAATACAATTATAAAATAAAATCCCTAATTCTAAAAACCCATAGGTACTTTTAAACACTTATTTTACAAACCCCTACCATATATTTCCATTTCTAATACAAACTTCCAGCCTACCCTAAGAAACTTTATAATTACCTAAATCAACTATTCAAACCACCTTATACCAATTAAAACGCTCATTTTCCTGAAAAAACTAGATTTCATCCGGTACGAATTAGAAACACGTTCGGGGTGTGTGATATTCATGTTTAATAATCCCCGAGGTCCCAATAGTATTAAGAATGTGTTAAGAACGGTATTAGAACCATTTCATCCATATAAAACTCAATTAAACCCAAGATACCATTTCAAAATCAAAACACTAATTCTAAAAACTCATAGGTACTTTAAAACACTGATTTTACAAAACCCTACCATATATTTCCATTTCTAGTACAAACTTCCACACTACCCTAATAAACTTTATAATTACCTAAATCAACTATTCAAACCACCTTATACCATTTAAAACGCTCATTTCCTTGAAAAAACTGGATTTCATCCGATACGAGTTAGAAACACGTTCACCGTGTGTGATATTCATGTTTAATAATCCCCGAGGTCACAGTAGCATTAAGAATGTCTTAAGAACAGTATTATAAGGCATTTCATCCATATAAAACTCATTAAACCCAAAATACAATTATAAAATAAAAACCCTAATTCTAAAAACCCATAGGTACTTTAAAACACTAATTTTACAAAACTCTACCATATATTTCCATTTATAATACAAACTTCCACCCTACCCTAAGAAACTTTATAATTACCTAAATGAACTATTCAAACCACCTTATACCAATTAAAACGCTCATTTTCTTGAAAAAACTAGATTTCATCCGGTACGAATTAGAAAGACGTTCGGGGTGTGTGATATTCATGTTTAATAATCCCCGAGGTCACAATAGTATTAAGAATGTGTTAAGAACAGTATTAGAACCATTTCATCCATATAAAACTCAATTAAACCCAAGATACCATTTCAAAATCAAAACACTAATTCTAAAAACTCATTGGTACTTTAAAACACTAATTTTACAAAACCCTACCATATATTTCCATTTCTAGTACAAACTTCCACACTACCCTAATAAACTTTATAATTACCTAAATAAACTATTTAAACTACCTTATACCTATTAAAACGCTCCTTTCCTTAAAAAAAAACTAGATTTCATTTGGTACGAGTTAGAATCACGTTTAGGGTGTGTGATATTCATGTTTAATAATCCCCGAGGTCACAATAGCATAAAGAATGTCTTAAGAAGAGTATTAGATGGCATTTCATCCATATAAAACTCAATTAAACCCAAAATACAATTAAAAACTAAAAACCCTAATTCTAAAAACCCATGTGTACTTTAAAACACTAATTTTACAAAACCCTACCATATATTTCCATTTCTAGTACAAAATTTGAACGTAAACTAATTAGTTCGCCTTCGTTAAGATCTTGATCTATTGAAGAAGATCATCAGCGGATGAACACTTCAATATTTAAGAGTTATCGAACAATATAATGTTATAAGAATAACAATAAGAACAAACAATAATATAGTCGAATATTAAGCCTCAATCGTATTAATCTCAGAATATCAATACAACGTGTTTTTATCAATACAAGGATCTATCTATTTATAGACCTTGAGGCCGACCTAGATAAACTAGGAAACATCATATATCCTTATCTAAAACTATTATTATCTAGAATAAGGAAACTCTCTCTAATTACAAAAGGAAACATAATCTAATTATAACTCTATAACTTAGATTATTCTTGCACGGCAAGTTGGTCTTCCGTATTAACTTGGTATGACCGTATCAACTTGACTTCTTCCGTAGCAACTCTATGAGCAGTAGTAACTTGATTCAACAGCCGCACTAACTTATCTTCTGCAGTAACTTCTTAATGTCTTCCGCATTAATCGTTTAAGTTACTATTCTCGTTGTTAAGCGTATTGTTTAGGAGTTAAACTATTTTGTCTAAGTTATAACCCAACAATCTCCCCCTAACCTTGAACTTTTATAACTAATCAAAAGTACAAGTTTTCATGCTCCAACCGTATTAACTACTTCATTTACAAAACAAGTTTAACTATATCAAGTTAATTACATTTTTATTCTTTCTTCCTTGTTTTGCCAATCAACATCCTTTTCCTTTTGTTTTCTCATCTATGATTTGTTCCAGAATTCTCCAAATAAGTTCACGAGCTATTCTTGAATCATGGAGTCCATTAAGCTTGACTTCTATCATCTCTTCCAAAGTCTTCAATCCATGTGGATACCTTTTATCCACTAGGTAAAACTCCATGGCTCCCTCCTTTCTGACTAGTGAGTAGACACCACTTCGTTCATACACAAACCATTGGATTCGATGGACCTCCCTTCTTGAATATTGAACTTCTCTTCACATATTCTGGTTCAAACAAACTACATAAAACGTCCATTGCAAGATCCGTACCTGAGCATGCTCCTCTTTGATGAGAATATTTAGCTTTGCCAATTTGGTACATTCTCTCTAAGTCATCTCTGTCAAAGTCTCTTATTGCCCAATGGAAAGCTAGAAGTACTTTCTTCGATTTGTCTTGCCTAGTAACTTCATATTCAGTTCCCATTTGCCCACCAAGAAATTTCCAGTCGATGATCATAGGAGGCTTCACAGCTATGGGAGTAAACCTTAGTCCTTCATGATTGATGTATGAGAATAATCTGCTTGAGGATTTGTAAGGGCTTGTTCTTCCACACCAGGTTCTTGTTTAACATTCACAAAAGGAATGTTTGGACTTTATTGAGATGCACTTGGAGCAGTAGAAGTTTCTACTCTTTGTTTCTTAGCTTGACCATGTACCCTTTTAGATGCTAGCTTCTTCCTCTTGTGCTTCTCAAACGGTTCATCCGTTGCAGAAGCAGTACTAACTGGTTCTTGCTCATGTATGATCTTCCTGCCAGTTTCAATAGCAGCTTTCAGGACTTTCTCTGCATCTTTCTTCTTCTTCTCTTGAATTCTGGAAAGTGCAACTTTCCTTGTAGCCTCATTCTTCTTCTCCTTTTCCACAAGATCCAAAATGTTAGCTAATTTCATAGGACCTAAAGACCTACCACTGTAGCCTTTATTCTTGAGATAGGTGGAGTATTTCTGCCTATCTTCAGCTAGTTTGGCCTTTGTGGATTCAGACACTTTCTTCTTCTCACGCTTGGCTTTGACTTTGACTTGCTTTTGGAGAATAGGTTTTTCTTCTTCAAGCATTTTCATGGAAAGCTCAGCAGATGCTCTTTCTAGACCCTGAAGATAAAGATCATTCAGAATTTCTTCATTGGTCATTTCTTGAGCACGAATTGCATCCTCCTCAGCAATCTTCTTTAGCTTTTCCTTCTCAGATGGAGTAGGTGATTGATTCAGTCTAGCATGAAGTTCATCCTCCTCAGCTATCTTCCTTTGCCTTTCCCTTTCAGCCTTTCATCTTCAGCAGCCAATCTTTGCAATAACTCAGCATTGGCTTGCTCTTGTTTTAGTCTTTCCCTTTCCTCCTCTGCTAGCAGATTTTTATAATCTCTTTCTGCTGCAGCCTTCTCCCTTGCAAGCCTCTCTTCTTCCTTCTTTTCTTCCTTTGATTTCTCCACAACTATAACCTTGCCTTTATGTTTGTGAAAAGGATCATCAAGGTTGACTTTTTGAAGCTTTTCATTCATAGTAACGTAACCCCATCTACCTGTAGACACAGAAACACCAGCTGATTGTTCAGGTAAAGTAAGTGAACCTGCTGTGGATTGAGCATCAACTGACGCAGCAATCATCTTCTTCCTTTCAGCTTCTGCTCTCTCCCTTTCTTGTTTCTGCTTGTCTTCTTTGATCTTGATAAGTTGTGATGCTATAGTGGACTCATCAGGCATGAGAGTTGTTCTTGTCATCTCTTGATGGATTAATTCATCCGCATCAACTCTTTGATCAATGGTAGAAGTAGGAGCTTCAGATGTTGTGGTTGTAAGTGTTGTAGCTTCATGAGGAATAACTTGAAAGGTGTGTGAAGCTTGATAAAACGTTGGAGGAGTAGTTGTGAACAACTGTGGTTGAGTATCCGCAACAACTGGACTGCTGACAGTAGTAATGGTATCCGCAGCAACCATTTCAGCATCCGTATTAACTGGGTCCGCAGCAACAGAGTCCGCATCAAATGAATCCGTAGTAACCATTGGGTCAGTAGAAACATCAGGGTTGGTAGAAATGCTGTATCTTCAGCTTCTATTTCCATTTGTTGTTCTCCTTCTACTGTTTCTTCAACCATTTGCTTCACTTCTGTTGTTTCTTCAATTATTTGCTCCCCCTCAACCATTTGTTCCTTTTCAGGTGATTCATCTATCACCATTTTCTCCCCTTCTTCATCCACCACCATGTCTTCTGTCTCTGTCTCCCCCTTGAGTGTACTATCAATCTCCATGTCTTCAGATTGTTGGGAAGTTGTAGTAATGACAGTTTCTTCACTTTTCTTTTCTTTTTCCCTGCTCTCCTCTGATGATAAAATATTTGTGTGTTCTTTCTCTCCCTTTTTGTCAGCTGGAGGAGAGTCATCAGAAGATGAAGAGCTTGATGGCGTGGGTGAAGTACCAACACTGCGTGTGGTGATTCTTTTGGGCAGTAGTTAGGCTGATAGTAAAGCCTGTTGGGCAAGCAACTGTTGCACCAAGAGTGACAAGTGTGACACCTTGTTGTTCCACCTTTTCCATTAAGTTTCGGTACAAATCCATCAATTCCAAATTTTGAACATAGCTACCCTCACCCCTTTCCTGTTGAGTACCAACAGGTGGTTGATCATAGGGAAAATAGAAACTCTCCTGCCTAGCAGAAGCAAGTATCTCTCCCATGGTCTCTTGGCGCCAGGGACCACCTTCCAATAATGAGAACATGTCCTCATCAATGGTTGGTGTTGCCGTGGTTTGGGTCTTAAGTATGTTGATACTGTCCTGAGCTTCAGTATGAGAAGTGAATGCTGCAGTAGTATCGGCCCTCTCCACATGGTCACCCCCCTCCTTATGGACCAACTCAGTGAGCAAGGGGGTATGCTCAATGTTTTCCCCTACAGATTGTTTCATTCCTGAAGATGTTTCAGGTAATGATTTTTTAGTGTGAGTATGGGGGATAGTTTGAGACACAAGAGGCTGAGTAACCCTCTTGGTTCTTTTGAAGCAACTTTGGATGGTTTGTGAGGTGTTGAAACTGTGGGGGTAGTTACAGAAGTAGTAACTGGTGCAGTAGCAACTGGAGAAGAACTCACAGTAGCAACTGGAGGTACACTTACAGTAGAGACTGAAGTTGTAACCTCAGGGATGACACCCTCAGTACCTGCTGCAGATATGGCACTAGTGCCCACAGATATTGCAGTAGTACTGATGGTTGCAGCTGGTGGTTGGGACAAAGGTGCAGTCACTTGTCCTTCAGCTGGAGGAACTATGATCACCATCATTGTAGAGAACAATGGTGTCACATTAGAAGAACTTCCCTTATTAATTGTTCTTATGTTGGTAAAAACCTTCTTTGTGTGAGCATGAGAGAAGAAAACGTTTTCAGATCTAGTAAGATCTTTTAGTTCACAGTTAAATATTTGTTGGAGAAATCGTGGATACATTAAAAATTTGTGTTTTGGGTTTAAAAGGTTCCACCGCATTCCCTCAAAAATTAAGTAAGAAAAGTTGTATGATCGGTTTGTGGCCAAACATATCATGGCAGTAGCTAGAGAAGAGCTACCTTCATGCCATCCTGTCCTCTTTTGGGATATACATTGTTGCAAAGTATGCAACAGAAATTTCCATTGGGGGGTCAGTTTTGTCTTATGAAAGGTCCAAATGTTTAGGTCCCCCTGGTATCCCAGTTTTGTAAAATTTTCAACCATAATGTCATAAGGGAGTTGAATTATACCTGCCGCATCACGCAGTTGTAAGTGTCTGCGCACAGTTTTCTCTGAAATTTTTATAGCTTTGCCATCCACAACGGCATTGATAACAGGTACTGCCTCCTCAGGATCGAGTTTAGCAGAGGTCCAAAAATCCTTAATATGAGTTTCATTGATTTCAGGATTAATTGTTAGCGCCGTTTTGATCTTTGATCGATTCAAGAAATCGATTATTGGGTGGAAATCAGCGTTGTCATCAATTTTATTCAAGAATTTTGTGAAATTGTAATTCCACCATTGTTGTGATTTGATAAATGATTAAGAGTATGATGAACAGTAAGGCAAACAATTAGTCACAATTTTATAGAAAACTAATGGTTTTTTATTCTAACAGTAACTTTTTGGAAGTTTTAGGGTTCTTAAAGAAAGGTAAGTCTTTAAACGGTTAAAAGAACCCCTATTTATACTAACATTTTGTAACCACTTGACGACTTTGATTAGACGCGGGTAATGATTTAAATGTAACGGTCCAATTGTAAGGTGCCACATGTAAGTAGTAGCTGTACCTCGCGCCTGAATTTTAAAAAATAGGTCGAATCAGAAATCGCCACGTGTAAAAGTTGGTTACAAGTTGTATTTTGACTTGTCAAATCACCATTAATTAAGGTATACTTATTGATTAAGAAACCTTTTAATATGGTAATTTGCAGTGTTAACAAATAACGGCCGCAGTAAGTTGATTAATTGTCCGTAGTAATGGTCTATGAGTCGTATTAACCGGACTGTCCGTAGTAATGTGAATTACTGGCAGTATTAATCCAGAGGTCCGTAGTAGCACTTCGTCCAAATTATTAGATTAAGGGCAGTAGTAGTTAAACCTTCCCTTAATACTGATACTTTTGGCCGTACTAATCGTACTTTGGTCAAAATTTGTCTTTACTATTAATGTTGCAGTAGTAACATAGTACAATACTAAAAAGTAAGGCACTTGATTCTTATCATAAGGTTACTACTGCTTCTCTAAGGGACTTTTGGAAAATAGAAATACTAAGAGATAAAGGATATAGATATCAATCCATATTGATCATTCCAATACTTGTAATCAAGAATGTGAATCTTCCCACATGAAATGCTTTTGTGAGAAGGTCAGCAAGCTGATTGTCAGTGTGGATTTTCTCAACATGGATCAATTTCTTTTCGTTACAATCTCTTATGAAGTGGAAGCGTATCTCTATGTGCTTTGTCTCTGAGTGTTTGACTGGATTGTTGATGATTCTTATTGTGCTTTGGTTGTCAATGAAGATTGGTGTGTCCATGAATGAATAGCCATAATCCATTATTTGATTTTGTATCCATAGCACTTGAGCACAACAACTGGCAGCAGCAATGTATTCAGCTTCTGTGGAAGAGGTGGACACCGTTGTTTGCTTCTTGCATTGCCATGACACCAGTCTTGAGCCAATAAATTGGCATCCTCCCGTTGTTGATTTCCTGTCTACGTTTTCACCACCATAATCACTATCAGTATAAGCAATTAAATCAAAAGGAGAGTCTTTAGGATACCATAAGCCTAAGTTAGGCTTGCCCTTTAGGTAACGAAAGATTCTCTTGACTGCAATTAGGTGTGACATCTTGGGTCTTGTTTGATATCTTGCACAAACACAAACTCCAAACATGATGTATGGTCTTGAAGCTGTGAGATACATTAAGGAGCCAATCATAGATCGATAATTATGTATATCCACATCCTCCCCCTCAAGATCAGCCGTCAGTTGTTTGTGAGTTTCAACTGGAGTGCTTGCAACCTTGGCATCCAAGAAAATTCAAATTTTGTGAGGATGTCCTTGACATATTTGGATTGGCTGCTGAACATGCCATTGTCCTTCTGCTTGACTTGGAGACCCAAAAAGAAAGTGAGTTCCCCCATTGAACTCATTTGAAACTTAGTGTGCATTAATTTCTCAAACTCTTTGCACAAAGCATCTCTGGTGGAGCCAAAGATGATATCATCAACATATATTTGAATAAGAAGAATATCTGAGGGAGATTTCTTGAAGAAGAGGGTCTTGTCAATAGTGCCTCTTTGAAAATTGTTTTGAAGAAGGTAATCTGAAAGTGTGTCATACCAAGCTCTTGGGGCTTGATGAAGGCCATATAGACCTTTAACCAGTTTATACACCTTATGTGGGTGTTGAGGGTCTTCAAAACTAGGAGGTTGTTTGATATAGACTTCTTCCTCAATGACTCCATAAAGAAATGCACTCTTGACATCCATCTGGTAGACTTTGAATCCCATGAAGGAGGCAAAAGCTAGAAACAAGCGGATAGCTTCAATCCTAGCTACTGGAGCAAAGACCTCTTCATAATCAATTCCCTCCTCTTGTGTGTAGCCTTGTGCAACAAGTCTAGCTTTCTTCTTGATCACAATGCCTCTTTCATCCTTCTTAAATCTGCAGATCCATCATGTGCCTATCACCTTTTTGCCTAATGGGACTTCCACTAATTCCCATACTCCTTGAATCTTGAATTGTAGTAGCTCAGCTTGACATGCCTCTATCCAATGTGGATCCAGTAATGCCTCTTGTATTTTCTTTGGTTCCATTTGAGGAAGAAAGCAGGCAAACAGACATGTGTTAAGAAGAGCTTCCATAGGTTTCTTCTTGGACTTAGTTTGACTTCTAGTCTCCATGGAGAAGTCAAGTTCACCAAGTATTTGAGAAGGTGGATGGTTCTTGGCAACACGAGAAGATGGGATCTTCTCAAGTCTTAGTTCAACGCCCAAGTTTGTATCATTCATATCGGGCATCTCATTGCTAGGATAATAAGCAGTAGATGGAGGAGTAGTAACTTAATTGGGGATGACATCAGTGTATGGCTCATATTCGTCAGTAACAGGATGTTCAACTCCATGTTCATCCTCCTCAGAACACCATTGGGGTGTGTTGTATCATCCTTAGCAGTTGGTGAGGGTGGTGGTACTGCTTCATCTTCATTGGTAGGTGCTGCCTCGTGATGTGAAGGTTATGGTTCTTCTGGTGAGATAGGATCAAACAGTTGAATGGGATCCTCCATAGAGACAGGAAGATTGATGTATTTCATAACATCTAATCGAGCAGTACCAATGATAGGAGCCGCATCAACTGGCTCCATAGTAAGTGGATCAGTAGGAATAGATTTTGCCACATTAACATGATCCGTAGGAACTGAAGTAGATTGAAACTCAAAGTTAGAGTTCAATGATTTGGTTAATGCATCCAAATCGAAAACCCAATCTGGTCCTAGACCCTTCTTGGTGTAAGTGTGTTCATTGAAGGTCACGTTGGATCTTTCTTCTATTATCTTAGATTTGTGATTGTAAACACGATACGCCTTGCTTTGTGATGAGTAGCCAACGAAGGCTCCTTCATCAGCTTTGCTCTCAAACTTACCAAGATAGTCTTTGGAGTTTAAGACTGTGCATGGACAACCAAATGCACGTAAGAAACTGATTAAAGGTTATCTCTTGTGGAGGAGTTCATATGGAGTTTTGTTGTGAGACTTGACTAGAAGAACCCTATTCTGAACATAGCAGGCAGTGTTAACTGCTTCTGCCCAGAAAAAGATAGGTAGGTTGGAGTCAGCCAACATGCTTCTAGGTGCTTCAATCAATGTCCTATTTCTTCGTTCAGCAACTCCATTTTGTTGAGGAGTCCTAGCAGCACTGAATTGCCTCTCTATTCCTTTCTTGTCACAGAAGTCATTCATCACTTGGTTTTTGAATTTCGTGCCATTGTCACATCGAATTTTCTTGATCTTTAGATTAATTTGATGTTCAATCTTGGTGATGAATGTGATGAGTAGCTGACTTGTTTCATCCTTGGTACCAAGAAAGTACACCCATGTGTATCTTGAAAAGTCATCAGTGATGACAAGGCAATATGACTTCTTTGCAATGCTCTTTACATTGGTAGGACCAAAGAGATCCATGTGGAGTAAATGTAAAGGTGTGTTGTTAGTGTTGATCTCCTTTGTCTTGTGAGAAGACTTGTGTTGCTTTCCCTTCAAGCATGCTAAGTAGTTGTGTTCAAGGTTGAACTGCTTGTTTGGGAGACCTCTAACCAAACTAGATTTAACTAGTTTATTGATGTTCTTCAGGTTCATGTGGCACATTCTCCTATGCATAAGGTGGATTCATCTAGAGTAGCTTTTGAGAGAAAGAATGCTTCAAATGAATTGAGTTGAACCTTTGACATGTCAAGACAATAGACATTGTCTCTTCGTGGTGTTCTGAGTAAGATCATACTCTCATCTATGATATATCCAGGCTTCATAATGATGCATTCTGATGCAGTGAAGATGGTTGTGTGTTTCTCATCACAAACTTGAGAGACACTCAACAAATTGTATTGAAGCTGTTGCACATAGTACACATCTTTGAAGTGTAGTTTACCATTCCTTATTGTTCCTTTCCCATAAATTCTTCCTCCTTTTGGATTCCCTCCAAATGAAACATATCATCCATTGAACTTTTCAAAGTCCTGAAGACATGACATGTTGCCTGTAATGTGCCTGGAACAGCCACCATCTACATGCCAACTGCTCTCATTTTCTTTGGTTGGCTGAACCTGCACATAAACATTAGAAGTTAGGTTCTGGTGGGAACCCAAGCCAAAGTTGACTTGAGTTTTCCCATTTCATCAAAGTAACTCACCTTCCTTTGAACTAGTTTTGAAAAATCAATGGGGATAGGTGGTTGAGTTACTTGGATATTTGGTTGCCACACTTGTTTGAATGTTTTAGCTTTTGAAACAATTTTAGTGTTAACAACTTTTGATTTAACAATAGGAACATGTACTGGTTTGACATGCCTTTGTTCCTTAGTGTTGATAGTAGCCGAAATAACTAAGTTACCTTTGGCAGTATTAACATGAGCAGAATTAACACGGTTATTTTTCACAGTATTAGTACGAGCAGTAGTAATACCATTATATTTCGCCGTATTAAGTTTTGCAGTAGGAACAAGATTTTGTCTGGCAGTAGGAACTCTATTCTTATTGTTAGAAAATACGTTGCTTTTGTTAACACTTTTTCTTCCTGAAGGCATAGTAACAAATTTATGGTTTGCATGGTTTATTTTGTTAGTACTGTTCATGGATTTGTTTTTATGTGCAACCCGTCCTGTATATCCCACCCCATAATGTGGTTTTTGAATCACTTGCAATTGATTTTGAGGATTGTGATAACCAACTTTTGCATAGTGATTTAACTTACCACATATAAAACATCCCTTCCCGGAACTTTTGACAATTTGACCCTTTTGAGCTTTTACTTGGTTCATATTTCGTTGGTTTCCTCTTTTACCTATATGTTTCCAAGTCTTTTCGTTTTCCTTAGGGGCTGTTTTGGTCTTTCTTTCAGTAGAGGTTTTGACATTCTTAATGGGGTCATTACTTGGCATAGACACTAGACTTTGTGAAGACTGTTGAGTACATCCTTCTATTTTGATAAGGTGATTTTCTAAAGGAATGTCCTTATTTTTCACAATGTTTAGCTTACTCTCTTCAACTAAGTCCTCAATAAGAACGTCATCATAGTTGATTGGATCAACATTGATTGATTCTTTTGGTGGTGTATGAGAGATGGGAATCCTAGGTTCATCTATGGATGGAGGGATATAGTTTTGGTTAAATGGAGGGGCAAATTCTTTGTAACCTAAACCAGCTTTTACCTTACCATGTATTTGATGTTGGAATTAGGTCATTAACTGATTTTGAAGCATGTTCTAGTTTCCCTACATCTAACTCAACTTTATCATGTTCTTGTTCTAATCTTTTGATTTCTTCTCTAGCTATCTTAGGTTTAACTAGTAAGTCCTCTCTTTGCCATTCAATTAAGCTAATTTTCTCTTGATAATTTTGTTTATATATTATGTGTGACTTGATCTGATTTTCTAAGTTATTAATTACCGTAGCAGCTGACCGTCTTTGTTCTTCTAAGATCTTAATTGAATCACTCATTAATTGATTGTGATTTTTATATTTAACAATTATATCTTTACACTCAGAAGTACAAAGTTTAGAATTTACCTCGGCCATAAGTGATGGAGTTTCAGAGTCTGTTGGTGACGAGTTGATTGCCATGAGAGCATCGTCTTGAGTTGCTCCTTGGTCGTCGTCATTCCAGTCATATCCAAGAACGTTGTTTCCAATTTCGGTAATTCCCAGATCAGTATAAACTAGCTCCGTAGTAACTGTATCCTCCGTAGAAACAGTGTCCGTAGCATCCATTACTACTGCTATGCATGCATGGTGAACAGTAGTAATATCTTCCACGTAAACAGGATTTTGTTCTTCAGAAATTAGTGCCCTGTTTTGACTTGTTTCTTCAGCTAAGTCACTCCAATCGTATCCAAATATATCCTGTGACATGAGTGCACTCTGATTGTTGTCTTGAGTGGTTCGTGCATTGTTGGTTTTTGACCTGTTTGGACATTCCTTAGCAAAGTGACCTAGTTCATTACAATCGTAACACTTCACCTTGCTTTTGTCGAAAGTAATTCGTTCATTGTTTCTTCGATTGAACCTTCTTCCTGTTCTGTTTACAAATCTTCTTGCACGTAAATCCAGCATGGCAGATTGCCACTTTAAGTCAATCTCATCATAGTCGTCTTGATGCATCTGCTTTACCTCTTCACTTGTGAGATTTGAGAATTGTGAGATGAAGGCTTCGAATGAAATCTCTTCACCAATTTCATGTTTTTGTCCTTCGGAAGTTGTAACAAGGGCTGTATTAACATTGTTAATACTGTGGCTGCTACTGCTAGATTTTTCTGCTTCCACCTCTACCTCAAAAACTCTTAGATCGTTGTAAAGATCGTCTAGCTCCAAAGTTTCCAAAGTGTCTCCTTGTCTATAAGGAACTTTGTAGATTTTCCATTCCTTACTTAGAGCTGTTATGAACTTTCGATTGAGATCATCTTTCTCATATTTTATTTCTGCGCTGATCATCTCTCCTGTGAGCTTTTTGTATCGATCAAACGTTTGAGTCATTCGTTCGCCATTCAGGGAATTGAAGTTTTCGTATTCCTGTTTAAGAAGAGCTTTCTTGTTCTTCTTGGTATTCTTTGTTCCGCTGAATCTTTTCTCCAAAGCTTCCCATAGCGATTTGGCATCTTGATATTCTTCATATTGCGATTGGTATTCGTTGGGGATGGAAATTAGAAGAATAATTAGAGCTTTGATCTCAGTTTGTTTTTCCCTTCTTTCAAGATCAGACAATATTGGACGAGTAAGAATTCCGGGTTCTCCATCAGCTCCATGAGTGCTAGCATGTTTGTTACCATTGATATCACGTCCCAAACTGTATAATCGGATAGTAGGATGTGTTGTTTGATTCGTAGCTTCCATAAGTCAAATTCATTGCTGTTTAGAACGGGAACTTTGCCGATTGCAACTTCAGTCATGATAGTTATATTGATTCTTGCTTATGAGGATTATCAACTCATTGATCAATGGATCTAAAGCACCTCATGTGCTCTGATACTGTGACGTCCCGTAAATTTGAAGTACTTATGTTACCGTTATTATTTATATTTTATTCGCAATTGTTTTGACCCTTGTATTTCGCTTTGTTTTACTCACGATTTATTATCGAGAATCGGGTTTTATGTGATTATTTTGATTCGTCCCTTGAGACGTAAGTTGATTTTTACCTAAGTGCCAAATAGTTAGTATGCTCATGAATATAAGTTAGGAGGTTATGCCCAATTTGTCGGTTAAAGTATTCTTTATCTTCGAGAAACCGTGCTTCTTGCGTTTGTTTATTCTTATCGAAATCATGTGTTTCTCGGAATCTATGGAAAGTTAATCATCTAATGAATCATAATACCAATAAATACTTATATGAACTTTCCTAAGTTCATTTGTAAAACAATCGGGAATCCTAAACGAATACATGTGCGTATCGACAACACGAACAAAACGAAACAAATCCAGGGAACAGACTGGGCGCGCCGCGGTGAGCTGGCCGCGCCGCGGTCATCCCCTGGACAGACATGTTTTTGTTGTGTTGTGAGTCATCACTTGCATGTTACATACACTTGACACATGTCCCTAAACGTGTCAACACCACATTTAGGCCAGAAATCTGCATCACATAGTGTCTTTCAAGGCTCATTTTCACTTCATTTACACACACACATATCAACATTTCTCCCCTTTTCTCTTTGAAGCTATCACACACACACAAACACCCTCTATCAAATCTTTTCTTGTGACTGTAAATTCCAGCAAGTAAACAACAATTAAACACCAATTTCATCTCTGTAAATCGTTATTATCATCAAGGGTAAATCATCCATGGGTTGCATGTGTTGATTTCTATCAATTTTCGGGTCAAAATCACCACCCAAGCATCAAGAAATTCCATCAAAACGTGTTTGATCTTCACACATTCATTTTCTTTGAGGTATAATGACTTAACCTCCCTGTTTTTATTAAGTTTTACCCATTGCATGTGTCATCTAACTACTTAAAAATGGTTTTTGTGAAGATTGGATGGGTAATAAGCTTTGAAATCAAGTTTTTTTTTAAATATATATATGGATCTTGGAATTAAATGGTGAAATGCTTTACAAATTGGTTGTTTAAAAGTATTTTGATGATTACATAACTTGCATGTTTGAATCTACTGCATCAAAAGATGATTTTCCAACTTAAAACGATTTTGTAAAATATTGGTTCGTCTGATGACGACCGCGGCGCGGTCAACCCACCGCGGCGCGGTCGTGGACCAGATTCTGGAAAATTATAAACCCGTTAAAATTGCACCTTAAACTTGTTATATTGGGAACCCTTATTAACGGTGAGTGTATTATGTTTTGGAGGAGGACTGGACCTCAGTACCACGTCACCGAAGTCCTCGGTTCCGGATTCCTTTCTTATCAAATCTTGCGGGTGCTAACGGTATAATTGTTACTCTTGTGAATCTTGTGATTTTGTTATATTCGTTAAATCGGTTTTAGCCTTGAAAACGGTTAGGATAACTTATTAGACCAACACTCGTGCGTTTGATCGGTTTGGACTAAAGTGGACAAGTTATGTTAAAATATGAATTAAACAAAATATTGTATTAAACTTATTAATGTGTTATGTATTATGACTGAGATTTAAAGTGCAATTGTTGATAAGCGGGAAAGTGTATAAAAATTTGGAATAATAATATATGACGCGGAAGCGCTGCCGGATTTTCCGTTTACGACTTTTACGACATTAAAATACTTAATTACTTAAAAGTAACATATTATGCCGTAATATTGTCTTTGGACTCAAAGACGCCAACGCAATCAAACATATCAGAATAATACTTAAAACGGATGTTTCCAACCTCTTTGCGATATATTAATCTTCGCCTCAACTTGATCATCGTTTTAAGTCATCAAAATATGTTTTGCGGCAAACTTTATAAAATGGCTTTGAAAAGGTATTTTACTCTAAACATTTTGGTATGAAAATACTTCAAACTATTCAAAGTGTCAATTTGGACTTTTAAATTGATTTTGACTTTAATAAGTCAACATAATATAACTTTGACTTTCATAAGTCAACATCTGTGACTTTGACTTTTATAAAGTCAACATTCCTTACGTTTGACTTTGACCAAGTCAACATTGTTTCAGTTGACCTTGGTCGATCTATTTAAAACTTGTTAACGATATTCTATTAAGCGATACTCCTGGTAATCATTTTCGATTCGGATTATCATTCTTTTTCCAATTGACGATTATGACGTGGAATGTCGATATCTCTCCGGACGATCGTGTTTGACGCGGAACATCGCCTTCTAAATACGTCACCTCATTTAAACTTATTAATATTGGGACTATCTTATTTAACTTAATCTTAACCGACAAGGCTAAACCGGACCTAGACTTATAGAGATACTGAGGCTATATTGTTTATTGTTTTAAGGCACTTAGGCGCTGGAGTTGTAACTCTGTGTTGGTGTACCCGATATTTGTTTGCTGAGGCTTTACCTGTGAGTTATTCGTAGCCCTTGTCTTAAATACTTTTGGGCTGTAAAGCGTATTTTAAACTGTATGAATGTATTTTAAAACTGTCTGCGTATGCAGAGTATTGTTAATCATCTGATAGTGCATTTTAAATTGTCTGCATGTATGCGGGAATGTTGTTGATTATCTTGTTTACCTAGCAGAATAGGTCTGCCTTAGATTAGGTGTCTTATACACTTGCTAACTTTTGTTCTCGGTAGGATGTTCCTACGAGTGGATTTTAGGAATTCTCGGTAGGATGTTCCTATGAGTTGATGTTAGGAATTACTTGGTAGGATGCTCCTATGAGTAGAAGTTGTAAATTACTTGGTAGGATGCTCCTATGAGTAGACGCTGTAAATTGCTCGGTGGGACGCTCCTATGAGTGGAAGTCATAAGTTGTGGTCAGGTTCGGTGTATGACTAGTCTAGGCATGGTACCTCGCTGGGGTTGAAAAACAAGATATGGAATTTGAAATTATAATGTTTATTGAAACTTGTCGATGGGTCACTTTTTAACTAAAATTGCGAATAATTCACCAACATGTTGTTGATGTCGTTTTAACGCTTTGCAGGAAATTGAGGATTTCCGTTGATCATGCCATAGTTTATTTTCGGATCGCTTGCTTTTGGGAAATTTGAATTTGAATTGTTTATTGTAATTTCCATGACGATCCGTTGTTTATTTCTTTTGGAGTTGTATTTGTACTCGGCGTCTTATCGCCTTTGACTTATTGATGTATTTTGTAACATTTGGCATGATCAATTTAATTTGATGTTTTGTTTATCGGTTATATTGTTGTAATCTTGACTTTGATATTATAACTGGAACGCCCTGCGTTTCCGCTTCCAAGCGGGGTGTGACAGAAGTTGGTATCAGAGCCAAAGGTTATAGCGAACCGAGTGATTTTAACTGAGTAAATCACTTGGACTATGACCATAGGCTTTTTAAATCGATTTTTACTCTGATTGCAATGTGTGCACTATTTTTATACGTGTTTAATTTCGCGTTGTGTTTTGGCATTTGGCCTTGTTTTTGTGTTGCACACATTTGCTGATCGAGTCTTTCCTCTTTTATTTTAGGACGATGGCGCCTACGAGGAGAGTTGCGACCCGAAGTTCCGCGCGACGTGCTACTGCGAATGCGAGAGCGAATACCGCGAATTCGAACGCGAGGGCTAATACCGCGAATTCGAATGCGAGAAATAATGCTTCGAACGCGAGAGCTAATACGTCGAATGCGAAAGGGAATAATTCGGGAAGCGATACGACCCCGAAGATCAGGCAAATATTCGCTGAGGAATTTGTAGCAATGATGCCAATTATGATCGCTCGGATTAAAGATAGTATCGGTATGGGAACTGGTGGTTCGGCTCCTGAGAATCCTGAGCCGATTGTTAACAATGAGGGCCCTGAGCCGGTCATTGATGGTGATGATGTTGTTGTAACCGGGTCTGGTGGACCCAAGACTGGATCGGGTAGAGCAGAAGGCTCAGCTCGACGCGCTGCTTGCACATTGAAGATGTTTATGAGCTGCAAAGCCCCGGAGTATAAGGGCAATGAGGGAGCGACTGGAACGCTCCAGTGGATGGAGAAGCTAGAGTCTATCTTTGATGCTGTTGGATGTGCGGACGAGGATCGAGTCCGTTTTGCTGCTTTTGTATTTCACGGTTCTGCTTTAACGTGGTGGAATTCGATTGTGAATGTGCGGGGCCGAGCTGAGATCAACAAGATGACTTGGGAGCAGCTAAAGGAGTTGATGATTATTGAGTATGTACCTGAATCCGAGATTCAGAAGTTGGAAGATGAATTGTGGAACTTGACCATGATTGGGTCAGACATCCAGGGGTACAACTCGCGTTTTCACGCTTTGTCCCAGCTGGTTCCCCACTTGGTTCGACCGGAGCTCAAGCGAATCGGTCGCTATACTCACGGGTTACCCCAGGCAATCCGTAAGAGTGTCCTATCCAGCAAACCGAGCACATTCCAGAACGCGGTTGAGATTGTGGTTACCTTGACTCAGAACGCGGTCCGTGACGGTGAGTTACCCCCAATGAATGTGAAGCAAAACTCCGGAGAGAAACGGGGTGGTGGAGACCGTTTTGGGGACACGCAAAAGAGAGCTAGGAGACAGGATGCTCCTCAAGTTGTGCAAGCATATGCAGCGGTGGCTCCGGGTGCCCATGGTAAACATCCAAAGTGTGATCGATGTGGTAATCACCACGCCAGAGAAATAGGTTGTTGGGAATGCGACAAGTGTAAGAAGCTTGGGCACACTGATTGGTTTTGTAAGTCCATGAGGGGCAAATGTTTTGAGTGTGGTTCTCCGGACCACATTAGGGCCAACTGTCCCGAGAAAACTCCAGCCGGTACGGATACTTTTCTTATCTAAATTCAACCTGCAATTATCCTAGTCGATTTTTGTTGATTGGTCTTATTATATTTGTGTTACGCACTTCTCTTTCCACTTCCTTGTATTCCCGTTTATCTTTACGCCTCTGTTGCGTAGCAACCGAAGGAAGCTCCTATGTATTAAAGAAGTCGACGAGATGAGATTGTCCTACGAGTGCGATTCCGAGGGGTTCGACTTCAAACCTCAATCCATCACTTTGCTTCGACTTGCTAATAATCGTTTCGTGAACTTTTGAACTTTAGTGGGTTAATTCCGCAATTGCATGGTTCATTATGAACTACGCGTAATTTGGCCAACTACGCCTAGTTTTGAATAAATTATGCAAGACCGGAACGTAATTCCTATTGTTAACAGTTTTCGAGTCAATATCTCCCAATTCTACTGATCTCCAATTTTATTCCATCATTCGAAGAATTTCATATTTAATGCGTTCAATATTTTGATGTTTTCACGGCTTTATCCTTAGCTTCTTCCTTCGAAATAGAGTGAGCCATTGGTAAGTTATACCTGCTAACGATGTACGTCTTACCTATTGTGTTAGCTCCGATGACAATTCTTTTCCTATCGAACTGATTCCGATCGCCTTAGGTGGATTCGACGTTATTATGAGCATGGGTTGGTTGTCGACGCACCGTGCAGAGGTTATATGATTCGAGAAGAATATCTGCATACCGTTATCGCTAGAGGGATTGCTGTTAGATCAGGAGGCTCTCACCGAGGACTATATATTATTTGGATTATCATGGATCGGCTGACTAAGACAGCACCTTTCCTGCCTATTCGAGAAGATTACCGAATAGAGAAACCTTTTAGATTGCTTATTGACGAGATTTTTCCGTCATTCTTGATCGCGACGCGCGTACGTTTTAGACTATGGCGGAAGTTGGGATCGACATCTTCTACTAGCCGAGCTTTCATACTACAATAGTTACCGTCCCATATTTTCTTCTATCGATGCTCTTTATTAATTTCGAGGACGAAATTCTTTTAACTGTGGGAGGCTGTGACGTCCCGTCAATTTGAAGTACTTATGTTACCGTCATTATTTTAATATTATTCGCAATTGTTTTGACCCTTGTGTTTCGCTTGTTTTACTCACGATTTATTATCGAGAATCGTGTTTTTTTTTTTATGTGATTATTTTGATTCGTCCCTTGAGACGTAAGTTGATTTTTACCTAAGTGCCAAATAGTTAGTATGCTCATGAATATAAGTTAGGAGGTTATGCCCAATTTGTCGGTTAAGTATCCCTATCCTTAAGAAATCGTGCTTTGCTCGTGTTTATGTTTTTACCGAGAAGTGCGAATTTCCATTTTTGGAATTTAACGGTTGATCACTTAAATGAATCACAATACCAATAATATTTATGATGAACTTGACTAAGTTCATTTGTAAAACAATCGAGAATCCTAAATGAATACATGTGCGTATCGACAAAACGAAGCAAATCCAGGGAACAGACTGGGCGCGCCGCGGTGAGCTGGCCGCGCCGCGGTCATCCCCTGGACAGACATGTTTTTGTTGAGTTGTGAGTCATCACTTGCATGTTACATACACTTGACACATGTCCCTAAACGTGTCAACACCACATTTAGGCCAGAAATCTGCATCACATAGTGTCTTTCAAGGCTCATTTTCACTTCATTTACACACACACATATCAACATTTCTCCCCTTTTCTCTTTGAAGCTATCACACACACACAAACACCCTCTATCAAATCTTTTCTTGTGACTGTAAATTCCAGCAAGGTAAACAACAATTAAACACCAATTTCATCTCTGTAAATCGTTATTATCATCAAGGGTAAATCATCCATGGGTTGCATGTGTTGATTTCTATCAATTTTCGGGTCAAAATCACCACCCAAGCATCAAGAAATTCCATCAAAACGTGTTTGATCTTCACACATTCATTTTCTTTGAGGTATAATGACTTAACCTCCCTGTTTTTATTAAGTTTTACCCATTGCATGTGTCATCTAACTACTTAAAAATGGTTTTTGTGAAGATTGGATGGGTAATAAGCTTTGAAATCAAGTTTTTTTTTAAATATATATATGGATCTTGGAATTAAATGGTGAAATGCTTTACAAATTGGTTGTTTAAAAGTATTTTGATGATTACATAACTTGCATGTTTGAATCTACTGCATCAAAAGATGATTTTCCAACTTAAAACGATTTTGTAAAATATTGGTTCGTCTGATGACGACCGCGGCGCGGTCAACCCACCGCGGCGCGGTCGTGGACCAGATTCTGGAAAATTATAAACCCGTTAAAATTGCACCTTAAACTTGTTATATTGGGAACCCTTATTAACGGTGAGTGTATTATGTTTTGGAGGAGGACTGGACCTCAGTACCACGCCACCGAAGTCCTCGGTTCCGGATTCCTTTCTTATCAAATCTTGCGGGTGCTAACGGTATAATTGTTACTCTTGTGAATCTTGTGATTTTGTTATATTCGTTAAATCGGTTTTAGCCTTGAAAACGGTTAGGATAACTTATTAGACCAACACTCGTGCGTTTGATCGGTTTGGACTAAAGTGGACAAGTTATGTTAAAATATGAATTAAACAAAGTATTGTATTAAACTTATTAATGTGTTATGTATTATGACTGAGATTTAAAGTGCAATTGTTGATAAGCGGGAAAGTGTATAAAATTTGGAATAATAATATATGACGCGGAAGCGCTGCCGGATTTTCCGTTTACGACTTTTACGACATTAAAATACTTAATTACTTAAAAGTAACATATTATGCCGTAATATTGTCTTTGGACTCAAAGACGCCAACGCAATCAAACATATCAGAATAATACTTAAAACGGATGTTTCCAACCTCTTTGCGATATATTAATCTTCGCCTCAACTTGATCATCGTTTTAAGTCATCAAAATATGTTTTGCGGCAAACTTTATAAAATGGTTTTGGAAAGGTATTTTACTCTAAACATTTTGGTATGAAAATACTTCAAATTATTCAAAGTGTCAATTTGGACTTTTAAATTGATTTTGACTTTAATAAGTCAACATAATATAACTTTGACTTTCATAAGTCAACATCTGTGACTTTGACTTTTATAAAGTCAACATTCCTTACGTTTGACTTTGACCAAGTCAACATTGTTTCCGTTGACCTTGGTCGATCTATTTAAAACTTGTTAACGATATTCTATTAAGCGATACTCCTGGTAATCATTTTCGATTCGGATTATCATTCTTTTTCCAATTGACGATTATGACGTGGAATGTCGATATCTCTCCGGACGATCGTGTTTGACGCGGAACATCGCCTTCTAAATACGTCACCTCATTTAAACTTATTAATATTGGGACTATCTTATTTAACTTAATCTTAACCGACAAGGCTAAACCGGACCTAGACTTATAGAGATACTGAGGCTATATTGTTTATTGTTTTAAGGCACTTAGGCGCTGGAGTTGTAACTCTGTGTTGGTGTACCCGATATTTGTTTGCTGAGGCTTTACCTGTGAGTTATTCGTAGCCCTTGTCTTAAATACTTTTGGGCTGTAAAGCGTATTTTAAACTGTATGAATGTATTTTAAAACTGTCTGCGTATGCAGAGTATTGTTAATCATCTGATAGTGCATTTTAAATTGTCTGCATGTATGCGGGAATGTTGTTGATTATCTTGTTTACCTAGCAGAATAGGTCTGCCTTAGATTAGGTGTCTTATACACTTGCTAACTTTTGTTCTCGGTAGGATGTTCCTACGAGTGGATTTTAGGAATTCTCGGTAGGATGTTCCTATGAGTTGATGTTAGGAATTACTTGGTAGGATGCTCCTATGAGTAGAAGTTGTAAATTACTTGGTAGGATGCTCCTATGAGTAGACGCTGTAAATTGCTCGGTGGACGCTCCTATGAGTGGAAGTCATAAGTTGTGGTCAGGTTCGGTGTATGACTAGTCTAGGCATGGTACCTCGCTGGGGTTGAAAAACAAGATATGGAATTTGAAATTATAATGTTTATTGAAACTTGTCGATGGGTCACTTTTTAACTAAAATTGCGAATAATTCACCAACATGTTGTTGATGTCGTTTTAACGCTTTGCAGGAAATTGAGGATTTCCGTTGATCATGCCATAGTTTATTTTCGGATCGCTTGCTTTTGGGAAATTTGAATTTGAATTGTTTATTGTAATTTCCATGACGATCCGTTGTTTATTTCTTTTGGAGTTGTATTTGTACTCGGCGTCTTATCGCCTTTGACTTATTGATGTATTTTGTAACATTTGGCATGATCAATTTAATTTGATGTTTTGTTTATCGGTTATATTGTTGTAATCTTGACTTTGATATTATAACTGGAACGCCCTGCGTTTCCGCTTCCAAGCGGGGTGTGACAGATACCATCGAATTAGCTAACGTAAACTAATTAGTTCGCCTTCGTTAAGATCTTGATCTATTGAAGAAGTTCAGCAGCGGATGAACACTTCAATATTTACGAGTTATCGAACAATATAATGTTATAAGAATAACAATAAGAACAAACAATAATATAGTCGAATATTAAGCCTCAATCGTATTAATCTCAAAATATCAATACAACGTGTGTTTATCAATACAAGGATCTATCTATTTATAGACCTTGAGGCCGACCTAGATAAACTAGGAAACATCATCTATCCTTATCTAAAGCTATCATTATCTAGAATAAGGAAACTCTATCTAATTACAAAAGGAAACATAATCTAATTATAACTCTATAACTTAGATTATTCTTGCACGGCAAGTTGGTCTTCCGTGTTAACTTGGTATGACCGCATCAACTTGACTTCTTCCGTAGCAACTCTATGACCAGTACTAACTTGATTGAACAGCCGCACTAACTTGTCTTCCGCAAGAACTTCTTAATGTCTTCCGCATTAATCGTTTAAGTTACTATTCTCGTTGTTAAGCGTATTGTTTAGGAGTTAAACTATTTTGTCTAAGTTATAACCCAACAAAATTCCACACTACCCTAAGAACCTTTATAATTACCTAAATCAACTATTCAAACCACCTTGTACCAATTAAAACGCTCATTTTCTTGAAAAAACTAGATTTTATCTAGTACGAGTTAGAAACACGTTCAGGGTGTGTGATATTCATGTTTAATAATCCCCGAGGTCACAGTAGCATTAAGAATGTCTTAAAAACAGTATTAGAATGCATTTCATCCATATAAAACTCAATTAAACCAAAATACAATTATAAAATAAAAACTCTAATTCTAAAAACCCATAGGTACTTTAAAACACTAATTTTACAAAACCCTACCATATATTTCCATTTCTAGTACAAACTTCCACACTACCTTAAGAAACTTTATAATTACCTAAATCAACTATTCAAACCACCTTATACCAATTAAAACGCTCATTTCCTTGGAAAAAAAACTATATTTCATCCGGTACGAGTTAGAAACACGTTCACCGTGTGTGATATTTATGTTTAACAATCCCCGAGGTCACAGTATCATTAAGAATGTCGTAAGAACAGTATTAGAAGGCATTTCATCCATATAAAACTCAATTAAACCCAAAATACAATTATAAAATAAAAACCCGAATTCTAAAAACCCATAGTTACTTTAAAACACTAATTTTACAAAACCGTACCATATATTTCCGTTTCTAGTACAAACTTCCACCCTACCCTAAGAAACTTTATAATTACCTAAATCAACTATTCAAACCACCTTATACCAATTAAAACGCTAATTTTCTTGAAAAAGAAACTAGATTTCATCCGGTACGAATTAGAAACACGTTCAGGGTGTGTGATATTCATGTTTAAGAATCCCCGAGGTCACAATAGCATTAAGAATGTCTTAAAAACAGTATTAGAAGGCATCTCATCCATATAAAACTCAATTAAACCCAAAATACCATTTCAGAATCAAAACACTAATTCTAAAAACCTATAGGTACTTTGAAACACTAATTTTACAATACTCTATCATATATTTTCATTTCTAGTACAAACCTACACACTACCCTAATAAACTTTATAATTACCTATATAAACTATTCGAACCACCTTATACCCATAAAAACGTTCATTTCCTTAAAAACAACTAGATTTCATCTGTTACGAGTTAGAATCACATTTAGGGTGTGTGATATTCATGTTTAATAATCCCCGAGGTCACAATAGCATTAAGAATGTCTTAAGAACAATATTAGAAGGCATTTCATCAATATAAAACTCAATTAAACCCAAAATACCATTTCAAAATCAAAACAAGAATTCTAAAACCTATAGGTACTTTAAAACACTAATTTTACAGAACTCTACCATATATTTCCATTTCTAGTACAAACTTCCACACTACCCTAATGAACTTTATAATAACCTAAATAAACTATTCAAACCACCTTATACCCATTAAAACGCTCCTTTCCTTAAAAACAACTAGTTTCATTTGGTACGAGTTAGAATCATGTTTAGGGTGTGTGATATTCATGTTTAATTATCCCCGAGGTCACAATAGCATAAAGAATGTCTTAAGAACAGTATTAGAAGGCATTTCATTCATATAAAACTCAATCAAACCCAAAATCCAATTATAAAGTAAAAACTCTAATTCTAAAAACCCATAGGTACTCTAAAACACTAATTTTACAAAACCCTACCATATATTTCCATTTTAGTACAAAATTCCACACTTCCCTCAGAAAATTTATAATTACCTAAATCAACTATTCAAACCACCTTATACCAATTAAAACACTCATTTCCTTGAAAAAACTAGATTTCATCTGTTCATAGTTAGAATCACGTTTAGGGTGTGTGATATTCATGTTTAATTATCCCCGAGGTCACAATAGCATATAGAATGATTTAAGAACAGTATTAGAAGGCATATCATCCATATAAAACTCAATTAAACGCAAAATACCATTTCAAAATCAAAACACTAATTCTAAAAGCCCATAGGTACTTTAAAACAATAATTTTACAAAACCCTACCATATATTTTCATTTCTAGTACAAACTTCCACACTACCCTAATAAACTTTATAATTACCTAAATAAACTATTCAAAACACCTTATACCCATTAAAACGCTCATTTCCTTAATTAAAACTAGATTTCATCTGGTACGAGTTAGAATCACGTTTAGGTGTGTAATATTCATGTTTAATAATCTCCGAGGTCACAATAGCATAACGAATGTATAAAGAACAGTATTAGAAGGCATTTCATCCATATAAAACTCAATTAAACCCAAAATACCATTTCAAAATCAAAACATTAATTCTAAAAACCTATAGGTACTTTAAAACACTATTTTACAAAACTATACCATATATTTCCATTTATAGTACAAACTTCCACACTACCCTAATAAACTTCATAATTACCTATATAACTATTCAAACCACCTTATACCCATTAAAACGCTCATTTCCTTGAAAAAAATTAAATTTCATGTGGTACGAGTTAGAATCACGTTTAGGGTGTGTGATATTCATGTTTAGTAATCCCCGAGGTCACAATAGCATATAGAATGATTTAAGAACAGTATTAGAAGGCATTTCATCCATATAAAACTCAATTAAACCCAAAATACCATTTCAAAATTAAAACACTAATTCTAAAACCCCATAGGTACTTTAAAACACTAATTTTACAAAACTCTACCATATATTTCCATTTCTAGTACAAACTTCCACACTACCCTAACAAACTTTATAATTACCTAAATAAACTATTCAAAACACCTTATACCCATTAAAACGCTCCTTTCGATAAAAAACTAGATTTCATCTGCTACGAGTTAGAATCACGTTTAGGGTGTGTGATATTTATGTTTAATAATCCCCGAGGTCACAATAGCATAAAGAGTGTCTAAAGAAAAGTATTAGAAGGCATTTCATCCATATAAAACTCAATTAAACCCAAAATACCATTTCAAAATCAAAACACTAATTCTAAAACCCCATAGGTACTTTAAAACACTAATTTTACAAAACTCTACCATATATTTCTATTTCTAGTACAAATTTCCACACCACCCTAATAAACTTTATAATCCTATATAAACTATTCAAACCACCTTATACCCATTAAAATGCTCATTTCCTTAAAAACAACTAGATTTCATCTGGTACGAGTTAGAATCACGTTTAGGGTGTGTCATATTCATGTTTAATAATCCCCGAGGTCTCAATAGCATTAAGAATGTCTTAAGAACAATATTAGAAGGCATTTCATTCATATAAAACTCAATTAAACCCAAAATACAATTTCAAAATTAAAACACCAATTTTAAAACCCCATAGGTACTTTAAAAAACTAATTTTACAAAACTCTACCATATATTTCCATTTCTAGTACAAACTTCCACACTACCCTAATAAACTTCATAATTACCTAAATAAACTATTTAAACCACCTTATACCCATTAAAACGCCCCTTCCCTTAAAAAAATTAAATTTCATGTGGTACGAGTAAGAATCACGTTTAGGGTGTGTGATATTAATGTTTAATAATCCCCGAGGTCACAATAGCATATAGAATTTCTTAAGAACAGTATTAGAAGGCATTTCATCCATATAAAACTCAATTAAACCCAAAATACCATTTCAAAATCAAAACACTAGTTCTAAAAACCCATAGGTACTTTAAAACAATAATTTTAAAAAACCCTACCATATATTTTCATTTCTAGTTCAAACTTCCACACTACCCTAATAAACTTTATAATTACCTAAATAAACTATTCAAAACACCTTATACCCATTAAAACGCTCCTTTACTTAAAAAAAAAACTAGATTTCATCTGGTACGAGTTAGAAACACGTTCAGGGTGTGTGATATTCATGGTTAATAATCCTCGAGGTCACAACAGAATTAAGAATGTCTTAAGAACAGTATTAGAAGGCATTTCATTCATATAAAACTCAATTAAACCCAAAATACCATTTCAAATTCACACACAATTCTACAAACTCCATAGGTACTTTAAAACACTA
>CAJVGC010000065.1:33453698-33484879 GCA_910822075.1 Senecio squalidus | reverse complement strand
GTCAAACACTCCAAGACAAAACACATAGAGATACGCTATCACTTTATAAGGGACTGCAACGAGAAGAAACTAATCCATGTTGAGAAGATCCATACAGATAATCAACTCGCTGACCTCCTCACCAAGGCGTTTGATGTTGGAAGATTCACGTTCCTAGTCACAAGCATTGGAATGCTTAATACGGAAGAATAACTCAACTACTTCTCTCTCAGTAGTTCTAATATGTTTAAAGCTTAAGTCCCTTCGAAGAAGCAGTAGTAACCTTATGATGAAAATCAAGTTCGTTACTCTCTAGTATTGGACTATGTTACTACTGCAATATTAATAGTAAAGGCAAAAAGTATCCAAAGCATGATTAGTACGACCAAACTTTAAGGCTAAGGGAAGGTTTAACTACTACTGCTCTACGCACATAAAAATTTTGGACGGAATGGTTAATACGGACAAGTAAAAAGTTGCTACGGCACTCTGGTTTAATACTGCCAGTAACTCAAGTTACTACGGACAGTCCAGTTAATGCGGCCCATAAACAACTTACTACGGACAATTAACCTACTTGCTGCGGATCTTTGCGTTAATACTTCAGATTATTATATTAATAAAGGTTTCTTAATTCATAAGAATGCCCTAATTAATTATGATTTGACAAGTCAGAATACAACTTGCAACCCCACTTTACACGTGTCAGTCACAGAAATCACTTAATAACACGTGTTAAAACCTGATTGGACCTAATTTTTGAAATTCAGGCGCGAGGCACAGCTACTAGTGCCACGTGGAGATTTTTAATTGGACCGTCATTTTTAAATCATTACCCGCGTCTAATCAGGGGAGTCAAGTTGGGCAAATTTTTCGGTATAAAAGGGGGTTAATTTAACCGTTTGAATCTTACCGTTTGTAAAACCCCTAAATTTTCCAATTAAAAGTTACCGTTGCAATTAAAATCAATCGATTTTCTTTCTCGCCTTGACTAACCACTCACATTCTTGATTATCTCTGTTTCTAATCATTCACAGATTCATCAATGGCGGATCAATTGCAGTTTTACAAGACGCACAACATGGTCGCTTTTCTGGAAAAGAATACCGATAACGCCGATTTTCACGAAATCATTGATTTCTTTGATCAATCAAAAATCAAGACGGCGTTAACCATTAATCCGGAGATTAATGAGTCCCACATTCTGGATTTCTGGACATCTGCCACACTGGACGAAGACGACATTGCCATCAATGCGGTGGTAAGGGGCAAAGCATTCCAAGTGACAGAGTCCACGCTAAGAACCCATCTTAACCTACAAGATGCGGAAGGTATTGAACATCTTCCTGATGACACCCTAGTAAATGCTTTTCAAAACATGGGATATGAGGGGAACTTAAATATTTCCACATTTTTAAAAGCTAAGCTTTCCCCTCAATGGAAATACATGTTGCATACTTTGCAACAGTGTATGTCCCCCAAGAGAACAGGGTGGCATGAAGGAAGTTCATCAATGGCCAATGCAATGGTGTGTTTGGCTACGGGGGGAACCTATAATTTTTCTTACATGATTTTTGATGCAATGAGAAGAAATATTGATAGTTCAAATAAATTTCTTATGTATCCAAGATTTCTTCAACATTGCATAAACTGTGTTCATAAAGATCTCCCCAGATCAGAAAAACGTTTTGTCTCACATGCTCATACAAGAAAAGTTTTTACAAACATGAGACAACCAAACAAGGGTGGACCATCTCATGTGACACCATTATTCTCAACAATGTTGATGGTCACAATCCCCACAGCTGCAGGACAAGAAACTCTTCCTCTGTCCCAACCCACAGCTGCCACCCCCAGTACTACGGCAATATCTGTTGGCACTAGTGCCATATCTGTAGTTGGTACTGCAGGGGTAAACCCAGAGGTTGCTACGGTGGTGTCTACTGCCACAGCACCTCCAGTTGCTACTGTGAGTTCTACTCCAGTTGCTACTGCTCCAGTCACTACTGCTAAAGTGACTAAACCAAAAGTTTCTGCGCCTCACAAACCACCCACAGTTGCTTCTAAAAGACCAAAGAGGGTTACTCAGCCTCTTGTGTCTAAGACCATCCCCCTTACTACTACTGCAAAAGCAATCCCTGAGACATCTTCAGGATTGTTACACAAATTAGGGGAACACCTTGAGCATACCCCCTTGCTCACTGAGTTGGTCACTAAGGAGAGGGAAGACCATGTGGGGAGGGCTAACACTACTGAACCCTCTACTTCTTATAGTAGAGCTCAGGACAGTGTTAACATAACTAAGACCCAAACTACGGCAACACCATCCTTTGCTGAGAACTTGTTCTCAAATTGGGAAGGTGGTCCCTGGTGCCAAGAAACCATGGGGGAGATTCATGCTTCTGCTAGGCAGGAGAGTTTCTCTTTACCCAAGGATCTTCCACCTGTTGGTACCCAACAGGAAAGGGGTGAGGGTAGTGGTAGCCAGTTTAATGAATTGACGGGCATGTACCAGAGACTATTGGTGAGGGTTGAAAAGCAAGAAGAGATGTTGCTCTCTTTAACATCTTTGGTGCAGCAGGTTCTGGCACAACAATCATTATTATCAGTCCAGCTACTGCCCAAAAGAATCACCACAGATGCTGGCAACTCACCAAAACATTCCAGTTCTTCCTCTTCAGATGACTCTCCCTCAGATGACAACAAGGGGGAGAAAGAAATAGATGTGTTATCATCTGGTGAAAGCAGGGGAGAGTTCAAATCAAGCACAGACACTGTCATTACTGCCACCTCCAATCAAGATGAAGAGATGGAGACAGATAGTGTAATTGAAGGGGAGACTGACTTTGATGTCAACATGGTGATAGATGCAGAGGGTGAAAATATGGAAGTGGATACTCCACTTAAGGGGGAGCAGCAGCAGCAAGAAGACAAGCAAAGGGTTGAAGAAATAGTAGACGAAATGGAAGATGAAACTTCACCTAAAGTTGCTGCGGATCAAGATGCTGAAATGGTTACTGCGGATCCAGTTGCTACGGATCAAGTTGATACTAGTCTAGTTACTACTGAACCTATTGTTGCGGACCCCATGATGACTAGTCCAGTTACTACGGAATTAGTTGATACTGCTGAAATGGAGCAAGTTGCTACGGAACCTATGAGCACTAGTCCAGCTCCAGAAGCAGAGGAGGAAGATCACTCCCACCTATTCTCAGTTACTCCTCCCACGTTCGATCAAGCTTTCTCACAGCTACAAGCAATTCAAACAGAAGCCACAACTCCTTCCACCACTATAACAGAAACTCCTTCTACCATTGATCAAGATGAAGCTGCAAATGTTCTTATAAGAACAGAATTGTCAAGAATCAATGTGATGGCTGATGAAGACACCATAGCATCACAGTTGCAGAAGATCAAAGAGGAAAAAGCAGAAGAAGAGAGAAAGAAGTTGCTAGCTGAGACAGTTGCAAGACAAAGAGCAACTGCTGCTTTAGGTGAAAAACCTAAACAAACTGCTCTCAAGTTACCTGAACAATCTGCAGGTTCTTCTGTTTCCACAGGTAGAGTTGGATACATTACAGTGGACAAGAAGAAGAATAAAATACAAGTTGTTGACCTTGATGCTGAAAAAGGAAAGGGTAAATCCATTGTTGTTACAAAGTCAAAGACTGAAAGCAAGGAGGAAGCCATTAACTTTCAAGGGATGACAGATGAAGAGATTGAGCTGCTTAGAAAAGAACAGGAACAGGCAGAACTATTGTTCAAGATGGCTGTTGAGAAGAAGGTGCAGGAAGAAAGAGAAAGACAAAGAAAAATAGCTGAAGCTGATGAACTTCATGCTAGGCTAAACAAAGAACCAACTCCAGAAGACAGGGAGAAACTAGCCAAAATTGCAGAGGAGGATGCAATAAAAGCCCAGGAGATGGTTAATGCTGAAATTTTGGACAGACTAGCAGAGAAGGGCTTGAAAAAGTCTTTGGAAAGAGAAGATGAGCTTCTAGCACAGAAAATGCATAAAGAGGAGCTTAAACTTGCTAAAGCCAAAGTCAAAGCCAAGCCTGAGAAGAAGAAAGTGTCCAAGCCTACTTCTATACAAGTCAAGGTAGCTGAAGATAGAAAGAAATACACAGCTTATCTCAAAAGCAAAGGGCATAGTGGCAGATCCTTAGGCCCTATGAAGCTGTCATCTATCTTGGAACTTGTAAAGGAAGAAAAACAAAAGGAAAAAGCAAGGGAAGCAGCACTTGCAAAGCTTGAAGAGAAAAAGAAGTTTAATACAGAAAAGGTGTTGGCTGAAACCCTTAGAACAGGAAGAAGAGTATTTCAGGCACAAGAACCTGTCCCTCCTGTGGAACAACCAGAAAAGAAGCTTAAAAGAGTCAAAAGCAAATCCAAATTCATTCCTCAAGCTAAAAGAAGAAGGATGAGTGAAGATAATGCTACTGCTTCTCAATCAGAAGATCCTGATGTTCCATTTGCAGATGTTAAACAAGAACCAGAAGATATGGAACAAGATCCCCCAGCAACTACTCAAGGGGGAGATGAAGATAAACTCAAGTTCAAACCAATGGGATATTCTGAGTATATTCATCATGAAGAAGGATTGAGGTTTACTCCACTTAATGTCAAACCTCCAATGATTGTTGACTGGAAGTATATTGGTGGGACAGAGTATGAAGTCAAAAGACAAGATGGTTCTAAGAAAACACTTCCTACCTTCTATGAAACCATCAGACTGTTTGACAGGGATGATTTAGAGAGAATGTATCACATAGGAAAGACAAAGTACTCTAATCAAAAGAAGTCTTTGTCTGGAACTGAACTTGCTATGGATGTTCTCTGTGGACTGTTTGAACCAGGATATGAGAAGAAAAGCTCTGTGTTCAAGAAAGGTGGTCCAAATAATCCTGTCATAAGATGGTTTATATATGATCGTAGTGGTGTCTACTCAATAAGGAGAAGACATGGAACCATGGAGTTCTTCCTAATTGATGTGCAATATCCTCATGGGCTGAAGACTTTAGAAGAGATGATTGAAGTAAAGCTGAATGGTCTTCATGATTCAAGCCTGGCACATCAACTCATTTACAGTATTCTAATGCAAATCTGGGAGGAAGAACACAAAGGACAAGGAAGTGACTGGCCTACTCAAAAAGATTGAAACTGACTTGTATAAACCGTAGTTGTAATAGTTAATACTGCTCTATTAATGAAGTAGTTAATACGGTTGAAGCATGAAACTTGTACTTTTGATGTGTCATAAAAGTTCAAGGTTAGGGGGAGATTGTTGGGTTATAACTTAGTAATATAGTTTAACCATAAGCAATGAACCTTAACAAACGAATAAAAGTAACTTAATCAAACAGTTTGAAGATTAAGAAGTTACTACGGAAGAACACAAAGACAAGTTGGTGCGGCTGTTCAACAAAGTTACTACGGTAGATAGAGTTACTACGGTTACTACGGACAAGGTCAGAGTCAAGATAAGGAAGTCAAACCAAGATACGCGGAAGACAAAGACTTATCTTACACGAATCAAATCTAATTAGATAGAGTTATAATTAGATTAGATTTCCTTTTGTTAAATAAGTAAAGTTTCCTTATTCAATGTTTAGATAAGGATAGATGTAGAATTCTAGTTTATCTAGAACGAGCCTCAAGGTCTATAAATAGATAGATCCTTGAAGAATAGAAAACACGTTGTATTAATATTATTCTGATTAATACAATTGAGGCTTAACATTCGACAATACTATTGTTTATGTCTTATTCATTCTTTATTGTTCGATAAACTCGTAATATTGAAGTGTTCATCCGCTGCTGAACTTCTTCAATAGATCAAGATCTAACGAAGGCGAACTTATTAGTTTACATAGACTAATACGATCCTGACAACATTTTTGGTCGTCGATTTTTTATATCCAATATATACGCCACTTTCCCGCTTACAAAACACATATATAACATAAGATAATTAAACAAGTTAATTAGAGTGTAATAAGTCCAACAAAGTGTCACAATTGTAAATATTTTTCCAATCTCAATCCCAAAGTATTATTCTCGAAAAACCAGAACGTGTACATAACTTTTAAGCATCAAAACGACGATTTTCGGGAAGGACATCAGCTGGTGTGCGCCGTTCAGGACCACTGGGACGGCGCACAAAACACTTTTGAGTCCCGTTGCGTCGTCCTGGGATACTATTATGTGTGTGTTTTAATATTTATAAAAATAAAAAAAATGAAAAGAAAATGATAAAGAGAGTAATAATGGGATTTCGGGACAGAGGAAAATGCAGCAGGGAAGTCAAATCCCTAGCTAAAAGTTGTTAAGTTTTTGTTTAAAACGAGAAATAGCTTTAAAACTCAATTTTTCGAATCTGCACGTTCAGGACGTCGCACATGGTCACCTTGAGCGGCGTCCTGACCCCTTTACAGTAATTTACTGATTTTTCGTTTTTGCGTTTTGTTTCGATGGACCTTTTCGTTGACTGAAAGTTTTGGATTTTGGTACGTTATGAACTTGGGAAAGTTCCTTAGGTGTTTTCTTGGTATTAGGACTTATATAAATTGATTCCGTAGTTAATTCCGACACTGACGCGTTTCCGATAAAAGTGTAGTTAAAGATAACGACAGGCAATATAAGAGATATAGAATACGAATTTCACCTGAAATTTTGACGGTTGTCACAGTTTTAAAGTACCTATGGATTTATAGAATTAGGGTATTTATTTTATAATTGTATTTTGGGTTTAATTGAGTTTTATATGGATGAAATGCCTTCTAATACTGTTCTTAAGACATTCTTTATGCTATTGTGACCTCGGGGATTATTAAACATGAATATCACACACCCTAAACGTGATTCTAACTCGTACTAGATGAAATCTAGTTTTTTGTTAAGGAAATGAGCGTTTTAATGGGTATAAGGTGGTTTGAATAGTTTATTTAGGTAATTAAAAAGTTTATTAGGGTAGTGTAGAAGTTTGGACTAGAAATGGAAATATATGGTAGGGTTTTGTAAAATTAGTGTTTTAAAGTACCTATTGGTTTTTAGAATTAGGGTTTTTATTTTATAATTGTATTTTGGGTTTAATTGAGTTTTATATGGATAAATGGCTTCTAATACAGTTCTTAAGACATTCTTTATATATTGTGACCTCGGGGATTATTAAACATGAATATCACACACCCTAAACGTGATTCTAACTCGTACCAGATGAAATCTAGTTTTTTTTTAAGGAAATGAGCGTTTTAATGGGTATAAGGTGGTTTGAATAGTTTATTTAGGTAATTATAAAGTTTATTAGGGTAGTGTGAAAGTTTGTACGAGAAATGGAAATATATGGTAGGGTTTTGTAAAATTAGTGATTTAAAGTACATATGGGTTTTTGGAATTAGTGTTTTGATTTTGAAATGACACTTTGGGTTTAATTGAGTTTTATATGGATGAAATGGCTTCTAATATTGTTCTTAAGACATTCTTAATGCTACTGTGACCTCGGGGATTATTAAACATGAATATTTCACACCCTGAACGTGTTTCTAACTCGTACCGGATGAAATCTAGTTTTTAAAGGAAATGAGCATTTTAATTGGTATAAGGTGGTTTGAATAGTTGATTTAGGTAATTATAAAGTTTCTTAGGGAAGTGTGGAAGTTTGTACTAGAAATGGAAATATATGGTAGGGTTTTGTAAAATTAGTGTTTTAAAGTACCTATGGGTTTTTAGAATTAGGGTTTTTATTTTATAATTTTATTTTGGGTTTAATTGAGTTTTATATGGATGATATGCCTTCTAATACTGTTCTTAAGACATTCTCTATGCTATTGTGACCTCGGGGATTATTAAACATGAATGTCACACACCCTAAACGTGATTCTAACTCGTACCAAATGAAATCTAGTTTTTTTTTAAAGAAAAGGAGCGTTTTAATGGGTATAAGGTTGTTTGAATAGTTTATTTAGGTAATTATAAAGTTTATTAGGGTAGTGTGTAAGTTTGTACTAGAAATGGAAATATATGGTAGGGTTTTGTAAAATTATTGTTTTAAAGTACCTATGGGTTCTTAAAATTAGTGGTTTGATTTTGAACTGGTATTTTGGGTTTAATTGAGTTTTATATGGATTAAATGGCTTCTAATACTGTTCTTAAGACATTCTTTATGCTATTGTGACCTCGGGGATTATTAAACATTAATATCACACACCGTAAACGTGATTCTAACTCGTACCAGATGAAATCTAGTTTTTTTTAAGGAAAGGAGCGTTTTAAAGGGTATAAGGTGGTTTGAATAGTTTATTTAGGTAATTATAAAGTTTATTAGGGTAGTGTAGAAGTTTGGACTAGAAATGGAAATATATGGTAGAGTTTTGTAAAATTAGTGTTTTAAAGTACCTATTGGTTTTCAGGATTAGGGTTTTTATTTTATAATTATATTTTGGGTTTAATTGAGTTTTATATGGATGAAATGGCTTCTAATACAGTTCTTAAGACATTCTTTATATATTGTGTCCTCGGAGATTATTAAACATGAATATCACACACCCTAAACGTGATTCTAACTCGTACCAGATGAAATCTAGTTTTTTTTTTTAAGGAAATGAGCGTTTTAATGGGTATAAGGTGGTTTGAATAGTTTATTTAGGTAATTATAAAGTTTATTAGGGTAGTGTGAAAGTTTGTACGAGAAATTGAAATATATGGTAGGGTTTTGTAAAATTAGTGATTTAAAGTACCTAAGGGTTTTTATTTTATAATTGTATTTTGGGTTCAATTGAGTTTTATATGGATTAAATGGCTTCTAATACTGTTCTTAAGACATTCTTTATGCTATTGTGACCTCGAGGATTATTAAAATTAAATATCACACACCGTAAACGTGATTTTAACTCGTACCAGATGAAATCTAATTTTTTTTAAGGAAAGGAGCGTTTTAATGGGTATTAGGTGTTTTGAATAGTTTATTTAGGTAATTATAAATTTTATTAGGGTAGTGTAGAAGTTTGGACTAGAAATGGAAATATATTGTAGGGTTTTTTAAAATTAGTGTTTTAAAGTACCTATGGGTTTTTAGAATTAGGGTTTTTATTTTATAATTGTATTTTGGGTTTAATTGAGTTTTATATGGATGAAATGGCTTCTAATACTGTTCTTACGACATTCTTTATGCTATTGTGACCTCAAAGATTATTAAACATGAATATCACACACCCTAAACGTGATTCTAACTCGTACCAAATGAAATCAAGTTTTTTTTTTTAAGAAAATCAGCGTTTTAATGGGTATAAGGTTGTTTGAATAGTTTATTTAGGTAATTATAAAGTTTATTAGGGTAGTGTGTAAGTTTGTACTAGAAATGGAAATATATGGTAGGGTTTTGTAAAATTATTGTTTTAAAGTACCAATTGGTTTTTAGAATTGGGGTTTTTATTTTAAAATCGTATTTTGGGTTTAATTAAGTTTTATATGGATAAAATGGCTTCTAATACAGTTCTTAAGACATTCTTTATATATTGTGACCTCGGGGATTATTAAACATGAATATCACTGTCAGGATCGTATTAGTTAATGTAAACTAATATGTTTGCCTACGTTAAGATCGAGATCTATTGAAGAAGTTCAGCAGCGGATGAACACTTCAGTATTACGAGTTATCGAACAATAAACTATGAATATGAATAAACAAAAAGTATTGCCGAATTATAAGCCTCAATCGTATTAATGTAAGATTATCTATACAACGTGTTTTTATCAATACAAGGATCTATCTATTTATAGACCTTGAGGCCGACCTAGATAAACTAGGAAACATCAACTATCCTTATCTAAATATATTGTTATCTAGAAATAAGGAAACTCTATCTAATAACAAAAAGGAAACATAATCTAATTATAATTCTATAACTTAGATTATACTTGCACGGCAAGTTGGTCTTCCGTATCTTGACTTCTTCCGTAGCATTTGACTTTGCCCGTAGCAACTTGATTACTTCCGTAGTAACTTAACCAGCCGTAGTAACTTGTTGAACAGCCGCACTAACTTGTTCTTCCGTAGTAACTCTTAATGTCTTCCGCATTGATAGTTTGAGTTACTATTCTTGTTTGTTAGACGTATTGTTTATGGTTAAACTATTTTGACTAAGTTATAACCCAACAATCTCCCCCTAACCTTGAACTTTTATGACACATCAAAAGTACAAGTTTTATGCTCCAACAGTACTAACTTCTTTTCATTAACAAAACAGTTTTAACTATTTTATGTTAATTACAACTATTTGTTTTGCCAGTCTGATTCTCCCTTGGACTTTTCTTCTATGCGTTGACACAAAATTCTCCAAATGAGTTCATGAGCAATTCTTGAGTCTTGTGGTCCATTCAGCTTTATCTCAATCATCTCATCCAGTGTCTTCAATGTATGTGGGTATTTAACATCCACCAAGTAGAATTCTCTTGCTCCATGTCTTCTTATAATGGAGTATACACCACTTCTTTCATAGACGAACCAATTAAGAATAGGATTGTTTGGTCCTCCTTTCTTGAAGACTGAACTCTTCTTCTTGTATCCAGGTTCAAACAGTCCACAGAGAATATCCATCGCCAGATCAGTACCAGAACATACACCTCTTCTTTCATGAGAGTATTTCACTTTTCCAATCCTGTACATCCTCTCCAGATCATCTCTGTCAAATTCTCTAATTATCCAATGGAAGGCTTGAAGAACTTTCTTTGATTTGTCTGCTCTAATGACTTCATATTCAGTTCCCAATGCTCCACCAATAAACTTCCAGTCTATGATCATTGGAGGTTTCACATTCAATGGAGTAAACCTTAAACCTTCAACATGATTTATGTATGCAGAATAATCTCCCCCTTGAGTAGTGCTAGGAGGATCTTGTTCCATATATTCAGGCTCTGGTTTAACATCCATGAATGGAATGTCTGGACTTTCTTGTTGAGAAGCAGCAGCATCTTCATTCATCTTTTGCCTTTTAGCTAGAGGCCTTGGAATCCTCTTTGATGCTAGCTTTTGTCTTTTGGGCTTCTCTTCTGGCTTCTTTACTTCAGGAACAGGTTCTGATTGAATGAACACTTTCCTTCCAGTTTTCAGGGCTGCTTCTAATGCTTTGTCAGCATCTTTCTTTCTTTTCTCTTGAATCTTTGCAAGAGCAGCTTCCCTTTGTGTTTGCTTCTGTCTTTCTTCCTTCACAAGATCCAACATGTTAGTTAACTTCATGGGGCCTAATGATCTACCACTGTGACCTTTGCTTTTGAGGTATGTGGTGTATTTCTCCCTGTCTTGAGCTAACTTTGCATGTGTGGACTTGGACACTTTCTTCTTCTCAGACTTGGTTTTGGCTTTTGCTTGCTGAAGAGCAATTTCATCCTCTTCAACTGTCTTCAAAGCATATCTCTCATCTGCTTTCACCAAGCCTTGATAAGCTAAATCATTCAAAATCTCCTCATTAAGCATCTCCTGTGCATGAATTGCATCCTCTTCAACAATTCTGGCCATTTCTTCTTTCTCAGCATTAAGCATCTCTTGTGCATGAATTGCATCCTCTTCAGCAATTCTGGCCAATTTTTCTCTTTCAGCTGGAGTTGGAGACTTGTTTAGCCTAGCATGAAGTTCATCTTCTTCAGCTATCTTCCTCTTTCTTGCTCTTTCTTCCTCTTTTTGCTCAGCAGCTATTCTGTTGAACAGTTCAGCTTCAGCATGCTCTTGTCTGAGCAATTCAATTTCTTCTTCAGTCATGTTTTGGAAATTGATTCTTTCTTCAGCAAGTCTTTCTTCCTCCATCTTTTCCTCCTTTGATTTCTCCACAACTTTAGCTTTGCCTTTATCTTTATGTTCTGGAGCATCAAGGTTGACCTTCTGAACTTTCTTCTTCTTCTCATCCACCATAATGTATCCATGTCTACCTGTGGAAACAGAAATACCAGCAAGATTTTCAGGTAAGGTTATGGAGGCTGCTGGTGGTTTAGCAACCAATGCAGCTGCTGCTCTCTGTTTTGCAACTAGCTCAGCAATCATCTTCTTCCTCACTTCCTCTGCTTTCTCCTTTTCTTGCTTCAGCTTCTCTTCTTTGATTTTAAGCAGTTGTGATGCTATTGTGTCTTCATCAGCCATCACACTTGTTCTTGTCATTTCTTCATGTATAAGAACATTTGCAGCTTCTTGTTGATCAAATGAAGGAGCAGGAGCTTCACTTGTTGTGGTAGAAAGTATTGTAGCTTCAGAATGTATTGCAGTTAAAGTAGTTGAAGTTTGATAAAATGTGGGAGGAGTGGTTGTGAAAAGATGTGAGTGATCCGCATCATCTGCCCTTGGACTGGGACTGGTCACCATGGGGTCAGTAGTAACTGTGTCCGCATCAACTGGATCCGTAGCAACTGGACTAATAACCATTGGATCAGTAGTAACTTGATCCGTAGCAACCATTGGATCATCATCCGCATCAACTTGGTCCGCAGCAAGTGTATCAGTAGCAACTTCAGAAGTAATTTCAGTTTCAACTTCCATCTCGTCTACTGTTTCTTCAACCATTTGCTTTACTTCTTTCTGCTGCTCCCCCTCAAGTTGATCATCTATTATCAAGTTCTCCTCTTCTTCATCTATCACCATATCAGCAATTTCTAATTCTGTCTCCCCCTCAAATGTACTGCCTGTCTCCATTTGTTCATCCTGAGTTGAAGTGGCAGTAATGACAGTATCTGTGCTTCCCTTGTCTTCACCCTTGCTCTCTTCAGATGAGAACACATTGATTGCTTCTTTCTCCCCCTTGTTTTCATCTGCAAGAGAGTCATCTGAAGATGATGAACTGGAAGGTCTTGGAGAGGTTCCAGCATTTAGTGTGGTGATTCTTTTGGGCAGTAACTGGGCTGATAAGAGTGCTTGTTGTGCCAGTACCTGTTGTACCAAAGATGTAAGAGAAGACAGCATTTCCCCCTGTTGTTCCACCCTCACCATTAGAGATCGGTACATGTCCATCAATTCCTGCAACTGACCACCACTACCCTCACCCCTTTCCTGTTGGGTACCAACAGATGGAAGATCATAGGGAAAAGAGAAACTCTCCTGCCTGGCAGAAGCATGTAACTCCCCCATGGTTTCTTGGCGCCAGGGTCCACCTTCCAAATTTGAGAACAAGTCCTCAGCAATGGATGGTGTTGCCGTAGTTTGGGTCTTAGTGATGTTCATACTGTCCTGAGTTTCACTATGAGAAGTGAAAGCTTCAGTAGTTTCAGCCCTCCCTACATGGTCTCCCCCCTCCTTATGGACCAACTCAGTGAACAAGGGGGTGTGTTGAATGTTGTCCCCTATTGTTTGTGGCATTCCTGAAGATGTTTCAGGGAATTTTTTTCCAGTGAGAGATTGAGGGATGGTTTTAGACACAAGAGGCTGAGTAACCCTCTTGAGTCTCTTTGAAACAGCCTTGGGTGGTTTGTGAGGTGATGAAACAGTGGGTTTAGTCACTTTAGCAGTAGTGACTGGGGCAGTAGCAACTGGAGTAGAACTCACAGTAGCAACTGGAGGGACATGAGCAGTAGGAACTGCCGTAGTAACCTCAGGGATTCCACCTACAGTACCTGCTTCAGATATGGCACTAGTGCCCACAGATATTGCAGTAGTACTGATGGTGGCAGCTGGGGGTTGGGACAGAGGTAGAGTTACTTGTCCTGCAGCTGTAGGAATGGTGACTACCAACATTGAAGAGAATAGTGGTGTCACATTTGCTGAAAAACCTTTATTGACTTGTCTCATGTTAGTGAAAACTTTCTTTGAGTGAGCATGAGAATGAAAACGTTTTTCTGATCTAGTAAGATCTTTGTGCTCACAGTTAATAAGATGTTGAAGAAATCTTGGATACATTAAAAATTTAAGTTTTGGGTTCTCAAGATTTCTTCTCATTGCATCAAAGATCATGTATGAAAAGTTAAAAGTTCCCCCTGTAGCCAAACACACCATAGCATTGGCTAATGTAGAACTTCCTTCATGCCACCCTGTACGTTTTTGGGACATACATTGTTGCAAAGTATGCAACATAAATTTCCACTGAGGGGGGAGTTTTGCTTTTAAAAATGTTGAAAGATTTAAATCCCCCTCATATCCCATATTTTGAAAAGAGTTGATCAGGGTGTCATAAGGAACTTTTACCATACCTCTTGAGTCTTGCAAGTTTAGATGTTTGCGTAATGAAGACTCTGTAACTTTGATCGCTTTGCCTCTTACCACCGCATTAATGGTGGCCTCTGTTTCATCCACTGTGGCAGATGTCCAGAAATCCCTAATGTGGGATTCATCAATCTCTGGATTGATGGTTAGCGCCGTCTTTATCTTTGAGTGATTAAAGAAATCAATGATTTGATGGAAATCGGCGTTTTCGTCGTTCTTTTCCAGAAAAGCTACCATGTTGTGAGTTTTGAAGAATTGTAATTCCGCCATTGTTGTATTCTGTTGATTGATTAGAAGAAAGATGAATATGAACAAGAATGTAAACAATTAGTCACAACAAGAAAGAAAATTAGGAAATTTGTAGCTAACGGTAACTTTTTAGGAAGATTTAGGGGTTTTGAGAAAATCTAAGTTTCAAACGGTTAAAAATATCCCCTTTTATACTGAAATTTTGTAACAACTTGATGACCCTGATTAGACGCGGGTAATGTTTTAAAAGTGACGGTCCAATTAGACATCGCAACGTGTCACGAGTAGATGTGCCTCGCGCCTGGTTTTTAAAAATTAGGTCCAATCGGTACTTTCCACGTGTTATAGATGTGTTATCGGGGCTTGACACGTGTAAAGTTGGGTTACAAGTTGTGTTTTGACGTGTAAAGTTGGGTTACAAGTTGTGTTTTGACTTGTCAAATCATCATTAATTAAACAGATTTAGGGCACTAGTAGTTAAACCTTCCCTTAGAACTGTTCTTTTGAGCGTACTAATCATACTTTGGTCACAATTTGTTTCTACAATTAATGTTGCAGTAGTAACATAGTACAATGCTAGAGAGTAAGGTACTTGATTTTCATCAAAAGGTTACTACTGCTTCTCGAAGGGACTTGCTTTAAACAAATAGAAATACTAAGAGAAAAGTATATAGATTATTCATCCGTATTGATCATTCCAATGCTTGTAATCAGGAATGTGAATCTCCCCACATCAAATGCTTTGGTGAGAAGGTCAGCGAGCTGATTGTCAGTATGGATTTTCTCAACATGGATTAATTTCTTCTCGTTGCAATCTCTTATGAAGTGATAACGTATCTCTATATGCTTTGTTTTGGAGTGTTTGACTGGATTGTTGATGATGCTTATAGTGCTTTGATTGTCAATATAGATTGGCGTGTTCATGAAGGAATAACCATAGTCCATCATTTGATTTTGTATCCAAAGTACTTGAGCACAACAACTAGCATCGGCAATGTACTCAGCTTTTGTGGAAGAGGTTGATACCGTTGTTTGCTTGTTGCATTGCCATGACACCAGTCTTGAACCAATAAATTGGCACCCTCCAGTCGTTGATTTCCTGTCTAAGTTTTCACCACCATAATCACTGTCAGTATAAGCAATTAAATCAAAAGGAGAGTCTTTAGGATACCATAAGCCTAAGTTAGGCTTGCCCTTTAGGTAACGAAAGATTCCCTTGACTGCTATTAGGTGTGACATCTTGGGCCTTGTTTGATATCTTGCGCATACACAAAATCCAAACATGATGTCTGGTCTTGAAGCTGTGAGATACATGAGAGATCCAATCATTGATCGATAGTTATGTATATCCACATCCTCCCCCTCAAGATCAGGCGTCAATTGTTTGTGAGTTTCCACCGGAGTGCTTGCAACCTTGGCATCCATGAGGCCAAATTCGGTGAGGATGTCTTTGACATACTTGGTTTGGCTTATGAGGAGTCCATCCGGTTAAGACTGTGCATGGGCATCCAAAGGCGCGTAGAAAACTGATCAAAGGTTGTTTCTTGTGGAGGAGCTCATATGGAGTCTTGTTATGGGCCTTGACTAAGAGGACTCTATTATGAACATAGCAGGCAGTGTTAACTGCTTCTGCCCAGAAAAAGATGGGAAGATTGGAATCAGCCAACATGCTTCTAGCTGCTTCAATCAATGTCCTATTTCGTCTTTCAGCAACTCCATTTTGTTGGGGTGTCCTTGTAGCACTAAATTGTCTCTCTATTCCTTTCTTGTCACATAAGTCATTCATTACGTGGTTCTTGAATTCTGTACCATTGTCACAACGGATTTTGGTGACCTTCAGATTGAGTTGAAGTTCAATCTTGGTGATAAAAGTGATGAGAAGTTGACTTGTTTCATCCTTGGTACCAAGAAAGTATACCCATGTATATCTTGAAAAGTCATCAGTAATGACAAGGCAGTATGACTTCTTTGTTATACTCTTTACATTGGTAGGACCAAATAGATCCATGTGAAGTAAATGTAAAGGAGTGGTGTTAGAGTTAATCTCCTTTGTCTTGTGAGATGTCTTGTGTTGCTTCCCCTTCAAGCATGCTAAGCAATTGTCTTCAAGGTTGAATTGCTTGTTTGGGAGACCTCTAACCAAACTAGATTTAACTAGTTTGTTGATGTTCTTTAGGTTCATGTGGCACATCCTCCTATGCCATAGAGTAGATTCATCTAAAGTAGCTTTGGAGAGAAAGCATGCTTCAGATGAATTGATTTGAACCTTTGACATGTCTAGACAATAGACATTGTCTCTCCTTTGTGTTCTGAGTAAGATCATGCTTTCATCTATGACATACCCAGGCTTCATTATAATGCATTCTGTAGCAGTGAAGATCGGTGTGTGTTTCTCATCACAGACTTGAGAGACACTCAACAAATTATATTGAAGCTGTTGCACATAGTACACGTCTTTGAAGTGTAGTGCACCATTGCTTATTGTTCCTTTCCCAGTAATCTTTCCTCCTTTTGGATTGCCTCCAAAGGCAACATATCCTCCGTTGAACTTTTCAAAGTCCTGAAGGCATGACATGTTGCCCGTCATGTGCCTGGAACAGCCACTATCTACATGCCAACTGTTCTCACTTTCTTTTGTTGGCTGAACCTGCACATAAACGATAGAGATTAGTTTCTGGTGGGAACCCAAGCCAAAGTTGACTTGGGTTTGCCCATTTCATCAAAGTAACTCACCTTCCTTTGTATTAGTTTTGAAAAATCAGTGGGGATAGGTGGTTGAGTTACTTGAACTTTTGGTTGCCACACTTGTTTGAAAGATGTTGCCTTTTGAACAACTTTAGTGTTAACAACTTGTGATTTAACAATAGACATAGGTACTGATTTGACATGCCTTTGCTTCTTATTGTTAATAGTAGCCTTAGTAACAAAGTTACTTTTGGCAGTATTGACACGAGCAAAATTAATACGGTTATTTTTCACAGTATTAATACGAGCAGTATTAACACCCTTGGTTTTGTCCGTATTAACCTTAGCCGTAGAAACAAATTTTTGTCTAACAGTAGGAACTCTATTCTTCTTGTTAGAAATTGCGTTTCTTTTGTTAACACTCTGATTTCCTGAAGAGACTTGTTTGACAAATTTATTTTTATGGGCAACCCTTCCTGTGTATCCCACCCCATTATGTGGTTTTTGAATCACTTGTACATGGTTTTGAGGATTGTGATAACAGATTTTTGCATAGTGATTCAATTTACCACAAATAAAACAACCCTTTCTTGAGCTTTTAACAATTTGTCCCTTTTGAGTTTTGACTGCATTCATGTTTCGTTGGTTTCCTCTTTTACCTATGTGATTCCAAGTCTTTTCTTTTTCTTTAGGACCTGTCTTGTTCTTACCTTTAGTGGGTGTTTTGACAATTTTAATGGGTTCAGAAGGTGGCATAGACACTAGACTTTGTGTAGAAGGTAGAGTTATTCCTTCTATTGTGAGTAAGTGATTTTCCAATGGAATATCCTTGTTTTTCACAATATGGACCTTACTTTCTTCAACTAAGTCCTCAATTAGAACTTCATCATAGTTGATTGGATCAACATTGAATGATTCTTTTGGAGGTGTCTGAGAGATGGGAATCCTAGGTTCATCTAAAGATGGTGGGATGTAGTTTTGGTTAAATGGAGGGGCAACTTCTTTGTAACCTAAACCAGCCTTTACCTTGCTATGTATTTGTTTTTGACATAGGTCATTCACTGATTTTGAAGCAAATTCTAATTTCCGTACATCTAACTTAACTTTATCATGTTCTTGTTCTAGTAGTTTGATCTTGTCCCTAGCCACCTTGAGTTTAAGGAGTGAGTCCTCTTTTTGCCATTCAATTAAATTTATCTTTTCTTGATAACTTTGTTCATTATTTTTGTGTGATTTTATCTGACTTTCTAAGTTATCAATTACCCTATGAGCTGATTGTCTTTGTTCTTCTAAGGTCTTAATTGAATCACTCATCAATTGATTATGATTTTTGTATTTGACAATTATAGCTTTACACTCAGAAGTACAAAGTTTAGAATTTACCTCGGCCATAAGAGATGGAGTTTCTGGAGTTGGTGATTCAATAGCCATGAGAGCATCTTCTTGTGTTGCTCCTTGATCGTCATCGTTCCAGTCATATCCAAGTATGTTGTTGCCAATTTCGGTAATTCCAACATCAGTATAGGTGAGCTCCGTAGAAACTAGGTCATCCGTAGCAACTAATTCATCCATACAAATAATGTCCGTATCATCCATTACTACGGCGATGCATGCATGGTGAACAGTAGGAATGTTTTCTACGTGATTTTGTTCTTCAGAGATTAGTGCCCTATTTTGACTTGTTTCTTCAGCTAAGTCACTCCAATCATATCCAAAGATGTCTTGCGACATAAGTGCACTCTGATTTGTGTCTTGAGTGGATCGTGGATTGTTGGTTCTTGACTTGTTTGGACATTCCCTAGCAAAGTGACCTAATTCGTTGCATTCATAGCACTTTACTTTGCTTTTGTCGAAAGTGATTCGTTCGTTGTTTCGTGGATTGAATCGTCGTCCTGTCCTATTCAAGAATCTTCGTGCTCGAAGTGCCAGCATAGCAGATTGCCACTTGAGATCAATTTCATCACAGTCATCCTGATGCATCTGTTTTACGTCTTCACCTGTGAGATTTGAACACTTACAAATAAAGGCTTCGAATGAAATTTCTTCATTGATTTCATGTTTTGGTCCTCCAGATGTTGTAGCAAGTGCAGTATTGACATTAGTAGTACTTGGACTGCTATTACCAACTTTTTCTGCTTCCACTTCAGCCTCAAAGACTCGTAAGTCATTGTAAAGGTCATCCAATTCCAGTTCCTCTAGAGTGTCTCCTTGTCTGTAGGAAACTGTGTATACTTTCCATTCCTTGCCTAGAGCTCTTATGAACTTTCTATTGAGATCATCTTTATCATACTTGATGCCTGCGCTGATCATCTCTCCGGTGAGCTTTTTGTAGCGATCAAAGGTCTGTGTCATTCGTTCGCCATTCAGGGAGTTGAAGTTTTCATACTCCTGTTTAAGAAGAGCTTTCTTGTTCTTCTTTGTATTCTTTGTTCCGCTGAATCTTTTCTCCAGAGCTTCCCATAGTGATTTTGCGTCTTGATATTCTTCAAATTGCGATTGATATTCGTTGGGAATTGCAATTAGAAGAATACTGAGGGCCTTGATTTCAGTTTGTATTTCCCTTCGTTCAAGATCAGTCACTGGTGCACGAGCAGCCATTCCTGGTTCTCCATCAGCTCCATTGGTGGTAAGACGTTTGTTACCATTAATGATTACATCCCAGACTGTATAATCAGACAGTAGGATGTGTTGCTTGATGCGTAGCTTCCATAGGTCAAATTCGTTGCTGTTAAGAACAGGAACTTTGCCGATTGCAACTTCTGTCATGATGGTTGTCTTGAATCTTGCTTATGAGGATTATGAACTCGTTGATTAATGGATCTAAAGCACCTCCTGTGCTCTGATACCACTTGTCAGGATCGTATTAGTTAATGTAAACTAATATGTTTGCCTACGTTAAGATCGAGATCTATTGAAGAAGTTCAGCAGCGGATGAACACTTCAATATTACGAGTTATCGAACAATAAACTATGAATATGAATAAACAAAAAGTATTGCCGAATTATAAGCCTCAATCGTATTAATGTAAGATTATCAATACAACGTGTTTTTATCAATACAAGGATCTATCTATTTATAGACCTTGAGGCCGACCTAGATAAACTAGGAAACATCAACTATCCTTATCTAAATATATTGTTATCTAGAAATAAGGAAACTCTATCTAATAACAAAAAGGAAACATAATCTAATTATAATTCTATAACTTAGATTATACTTGCACGGCAAGTTGGTCTTCCGTATCTTGACTTCTTCCGTAGCATTTGACTTTGCCCGTAGCAACTTGATTACTTCCGTAGTAACTTAACCAGCCGTAGTAACTTGTTGAACAGCCGCACTAACTTGTTCTTTCGTAGTAACTCTTAATGTCTTCTGCATTGATAGTTTGAGTTACTATTCTTGTTTGTTAGACGTATTGTTTATGGTTAAACTATTTTGACTAAGTTATAACCCAACAATCACACACCCTAAACGTGATTCTAACTCGTACCAGATGAAATCTAGTTTTTTTTAAGGAAAGGAGCGTTTTCATGGGTATAAGGTGGTTTGAATAGTTTATTTAGGTAATTATAAAGTTTAATAGGGTAGTGTGAAAGTTTGTACGAGAAATGGAAATATATGGTAGGGTTTTGTAAAATTAGTGATTTAAAGTACCTAAGGGTTTTTAGAATTAGGGTTTTTATTTTATAATTGTATTTTGGGTTTAATTGAGTTTTATATGGATTAAATGGCTTCTAATACTGTTCTTACGACATTCTTTCTGCTATTGTGACCTCAGGGATTACTAAAATTAAATATCAAACACCCTAAACGTGATTTTAACTCGTACTAGATGAAATCTAGTTTTTTTTTAAGGAAAGAAGCGTTTTAATGGGTATAAGGTGGTTTGAATAGTTTATTTAGGTAATTATAAAGTTTATTAGGGTAGTGTGGAAGTGTGTACTAGAAATAGAAATATATGGTAGCGTTTTGTAAAAGTAGTGTTTTAAAGTACCTATTGGTTTTTAGAATTAGTGTTTTGATTTTATAGTTGTATTTTGGGTTTAATTGAGTTTTATATAGATGAAATGGCTTCTAATACTGTTCTTAAGACATTCTTTATGCTATTGTGACCTCGGGGATTATTAAAAATGAATATCACACACCCTAAACGTAATTCTAACTCGTACCAGATGAAATCTAGTTTTTTTTTAAGGAAAAAAGCGTTTTAATGGGTATAAGGTGGTTTGAATAGTTTATTTAGGTAATTATAAAGTTTATTAGGGTAGTGTAGAAGTTTATACTAGAAATCGAAATATATGGTAGGGTTTTGTAAAATTAGTGTTTTAAAGTACATAATGGTTTTTAGAATTAGTGTTTTGATTTTATAATTGTATTTTGGGTTTAATTGAGTTTTATATGGATGAAATGGCTTCTAATACTGTTCTTAAGACATTCTTTATGCTATTGTGATCTCGGGGATTATTAAACATGAATATCACACACCCTAAACGTAATTCTAACTCGTACCAGATGAAATCTAGTTTTTTTTTTTAAGGAAATGAGCGTTTTAATGGGTACAAGGTGGTTTGAATAGTTTATTTAGGTAATTATAAAGTTTATTAGGGTAGTGTAGAAGTTTGGACTCGAAATTGAAATATATGGTAGGGTTTTGTAAAGTTAGTGTTTTTGTCACACCCCGCTAAAGCGGAAACACAAGGTGCGAAGAGCAAGAGAATCACTACACGAGTTATAACAAAGTTTAACATTTCAAGTCATTAAATTAAAGTTGAGGAGTTCAAGTGTTCAAAGACATAACCAAGATAATTAAGGTTCAAGACAACAATTTACATAATACAATGTTTTATAAAATTCCCAAAGTAAAATAGGCCTTCTCCAGAATTAAACTTCACATAATAATCCTGACCCGCCCGAGCAATGCACTTCATGACTTACACTTGGTTTCCTGAAACATGAGATAAAGTGTCAAACTACATAACGTAGTGAGTGAGTTAAAGTTTATAAGTTCTGGACAAATGTAAGGCGATAAGAATATGATGTCATTACCTCAGCGGTGGAATAATCCACATGTGTAAGACGATAAGTATATATAAGTATAACCTTTTCTTATAAGAAAGGTGAGCGGAAAAGTCGCTTAAGATATATATATACTTTTAAAGAAGATCATAGTCAAGTGCGGAGCAATCGCAAAAATAAGTAAGTATATGCGTAAATAAAGGTAACATATGATTTAAGAATTGTATCAACCACTTGGCATAATATAACGTAAGAGTTCACACTAAACCGATTAATTGATCGTTATCCGCCCCAATCTCGCACTATCTATGAAGTTTGTCTGTTCTACTAATATGTACTTAGATTGCCATCTAAAGTAAGGAGGGACCTCTCCTAAGTATCGATAAACATAATTACCAACGGCTTAAAGCTAATAGTGTGTAATGTTTTAAAAAATGGGAAACTTATGTAATTTTTTCAAAACTGAAAACGGGGAAACTTATGTATCGATCAAACGTCTGTGTCATTCGTTCGCCATTCAGGGAGTTGAAGTTTTCATACTCCTGTTTAAGAAGTGCTTTCTTGTTCTTCGTTGTATTCTTTGTTCCGCTGAATCTTTTCACCAAAGCTTCCCATAGCGATTCTGCGTCTTGATATTCTTCAAATTGCGATTGATATTCGTTGGGGATTGCAATTAGAAGAATGCTGAGAGCCTTGATTTCAGTTTTCTTTTCTCTTCATTCAAGATCAGACACTGGTTGTCGAGCGAGAACTCCAGGTTCTCCGTCAGCTCCATGGGGGGTTAGGATGTATATTACCATTGATAATTACGTCCCAAAGTGTATAGTCAGATAGCAGAATGTGTTGCTTGATGCGTAGCTTCCATAAGTCGAATTCGTTGCTGTTAAGAACAGGAACTTTGCCGATTGCAACTTCAGTCATGATGGTTATATCGATTCTTTGTTTATGAGGATTATAAACTTGTTGATCAATGGATCTAAAGCACCTCCTGTGCTCTGATACCACTTGTCAGGATCGGATTAGCCAATATAAACTAATCAGTTCGCCTACGTTAAGATCGTGATCTATTGAAGAAGTTAAGCAGCGGATGAACACTTCAATATTAACAAGTTGTCGAACAATATAATGTTATCGGAAAGCAATAAGAACAAACAGAATATTATCGAATTATAAGCCTCAATCGTATTAATGAAAATATCAATACAACGTGTTTTCTATCATACAAGGATCTATCTATATATAGACCTTAAGGCCGACCTAGATAAACTAGGAAACATCTTCTATCCTTATCTAGATATATCGTTATCTTAGAATAAGGAAACTATATCTAATAACAAAAGGAAACTTAAGTATAATCTAATTACAACTCTAATTAGATTATCCTTGCATGGCAAGTTGGTCTTCTGTATCAACTTGACTTCTTCCGTAGTAACTTGATCAGCCGTAGTAACTCTGTTGGACAGCCGCACTAACATGTTCTTCCGTAGTAACTCGTAATGTCTTCCGCATTAATCGTTTAAGTTACTTTTCTTGTTTGTTAAGCGTATTGTTTATGGTTAAACGATATTGTCTATGTTATAACCCAACACTATTGTGACCTCGAGGATTATTAAACATGAATATTACACACCCTAAACGTGATTCTAACTTGTACCAGATGAAATCTAGTTTTTTTTTAAGGAAATGAGCGTTTTAAAGGGTATAAGGTGGTTTGAATAGTTTATTTAGGTAATTATAAAGTTTAGGGAGATGATTTTTTCACTTGAAGTTTTTATTCATTCACTTAAATTTAAACTGAATTGCCAATTATATCCTCAACTCTATCTTTATTATTTTGCCCACTTTTTTTTTCATACACTTTATATTAAATTAATTGACAAAAATACCTCTAAACCATTTTATCCTATTTTTTACCCTACTTTTTTACACACACAGCGATCAAAGGTATTGAATTAGAGGCATTTATAGACTCCGAATTTACAAATTTGTTAGCCTATAAAAAACTAACAAGTTGTATGAAAGAAAAATATAAGAAAAAAAAAATTATAGTTGAACATTTTTTTCTTTCTTTTTCTAGATTATTTGAGTTTATATCCCAAAAAATATGGAAGAATACAAATATTCACGTTACCATTGATTTTTTATTTTGTTATTTAGAGTGGTAAATAATGAATGTGAGATGGAAATTAGTAGAGTAACAGATGTGCAAATCTGTAAATCAGTGGAAACCATCTCAACGATTTTCGATAACCCAAAAAATTTGTCCATTTTCAAATCGATTTTATGTTGGTGTGAAATTTGATTTCTTGCACATTTTGATCTAGATTTCCAAGCGATATTGAAAATGGACAAATTTTATTTGCTTATTTGTTGTAATGAAGACGAAATGGTTTGAAGAATTGGGTTTTAATATTAAAGGGGAGGGTATAATTGTCAATTAAGTTTATGTTTAAGTGAATGAATAAATATCAAAAGTGATAAAATCACCTCCCTTAAGTTTATTAGGGTAGTATAGAAGGTTGGACTAGAAATGGGAATATATGGTAGAGTTTTGTAAAATTAGTGTTTTAAAGTACCTATTGGTTTTTAGAATTAGGGTTTTATTTTATAATTGTATTTTGGGTTTAATTGAGTTTTATATGGATGAAATGGCTTCTTTTATATATTGTGACCTCGGAGATAATTAAACATGAATATCACAAACCCCAAACGTGATTCTAACTCGTACCAGATGAAATCTAGTATTTTTTAATGAAAGGAGCGTTTTAATGGGTATAAGGTGGTTTGAATAGTTTATTTAGGTAATTATAGGGTTTATTAGGGTATGTGAAAGTTTGTACTAGAAATTGAAATATATGGTAGGGTTTTGTAAAATTAGTGATTTAAAGGACCTAAGGGTTTTTAGAATTAGGGTTTTTATTTTATAATTGTATTTTGGGTTTAATTGAGTTTTATATGGATTAAATGGCTTCTAATACTGTTCTTAAGACATTCTTTATGCTATTGTGACCTCGGGGATTATTAAAATTAAATATCACACACCGTAAACGTGATTTTAACTCGTACCAGATGAAATCTAGTTTTTTTTAAGGAAAGAAGCGTTTTAATTGGTATAAGGTGGTTTGAATAGTTTATTTAGGTAATTATAAATTTTATTAGGGTAGTGTGGAAGTTTGTACTAGAAACTGAAATATATTGTAGAGTTTTGTAAAATTAGTGTTGTAAAGTACCTATGGGTTATTAGAATTAGGGTTTTTATTTTATTATTGTATTTTGGGTTTAATTGAGTTTTATATGGATGAAATGCCTTCTAATACTGTTCTTAAGACATTCTTTATGCTATTGTGTCCTCGGGGTTTATTAAACATGAATATCACACACCCTAAACGTGATTCTAACTCGTACCGGATGAAATCTAGTTTTTTTTCAAGGAAAGGAGCGTTTTAATGGGTATAAGCTGGTTTGAATAGTTTATTTAGGTAATTATAAAGTTTATTAGGGTAGTGTGGAACTGTATACTAGAAATGAAAATATATGGTAGGGTTTTGTAAAATTAGTGTTTTAAAGTACCTTTGGGTTTTTAGTATTAGTGTTTTTATTTTCAAATGGTATTTTGGGTTTGATTAAGTTTTATATGGATGAAATGGCTTCTAATACTGTTCTTAAGACTTTCTTAACTCGTACCAGATGAAATCTATTTTTTTTTTAAGGAAAAGAGCGTTTTAATGAGTATAAGGTAGTTTGAATAGTTTATTTAGGTAATTATAAAGTTTATTAGGGTAGTGTAGAAGTTTGGACTAGAAATGGAAATAAAAGGTAGGGTTTTTTAAAATTAGTGTTTTAAAGTACATATGGGTTTTTAGAATTAGGGTTGATATTTTATAATTGTATTTTGGGTTTAATTGAGTTTTATATGGATGAAATGGCTTCTAATACAGTTCTTAAGACATTCTTTATATATTGTGACCTCGGGGATTATTAAACATGAATGTCACACACCCTAAACGTGATTCTAACTCGTACCAGATGAAATCTAGTTTTTTTTAAGAAAAGGAGCGTTTTAATGGTTATAAGGTGGTTTGAATAGTTTATTTAGGTAATTATAAAGTTTATTAGGGTAGTGTGGAAGTTTGTACTAGAAATGGAAATATATGGTAGGGTTTTGTAAAATTATTGCTTTAAAGTACCTATGGGTTTTTAAAATTAGTGTTTCGATTTTGAACTGGTATTTTGGGTTTAATTGAGTTTTATATAGATGCAATGCTTTCTAATACTGTTCTTAAGACATTCTTTATGCTATTGTGATCTCGAGGATTATTAAACATGAATATTACACACCCTAAACGTGATTCTAACTCTTACCAGATGAAATCTAGTTTTTTTTTTAAGGAAAGGAGCGTTTTAAAGGGTATAAGGTGGTTTGAATAGTTTATTTTGGTAATTATAAAGTTTAGGGAGATTATTTTTTCACTTGAAGTTTTTATTCATTCACTTAAATTTAAACTGAATTGACAATTATATCCTCAACTCTATCTTTATTATTTTGCCCACTTTTTTCTTCATACACTTTATATTAAATTAATTGACAAAAATACCTCTAAACCATTTTATCCTATTTTTTACCCTACTTTTTTACACACACAGCGATCAAAGGTATTGAATTAGAGGCATTTATAGATTCCAAATTTACAAATTTGTTAGACTATAAAAAACTAACAAGTTCTATGAAAGAAAAATATAAGAAAAAAAAATTATAGTTGAACATTTGTTTTTCTTTTTCTAGATTATTTTTGTTTATATCCCAAAAAATATGGAAGAATACAAATATTCACGTTACCATTGATTTTTGATTTTTTTATTTAGAGTCGTAAATAATGAATGTGAGATGGAAATTAGTAGAGTAACAGATGTGAAAATCTGTAAATCTGTGGAAACCATCTCAACGATTTTCGATAACCCAAAAAATTTGTCCATTTTCAAATCGATTTTATGTTGGTGTGAAATTTGATTTCTTGCACATTTTGATCTAGATTTCCAAGCGATATTGAAAATAGACAAATTTTATTTGCTTATTTGTTGTAATGAAGACGAAATGGTTTGAAGAATTGGGTTTTAATATTAAAGGGGAGGGTATAATTGTCAATTAAGTTTATGTTTAAGTGAACGAATAAATATCAAAAGTGAAAAAATCACCTCCCTAAAGTTTATTAGGGTAGTGTAGAAGTTTGGACTAGAAATGGAAATATATGGTAGAGTTTTGTAAAATTAGTGTTTTAAAGTACCTATTGGTTTTTAGAATTAGGGTTTTTATTTTATAATTGCATTTTGGGTTTAATTGAGTTTTATATGGATGAAATGGCTTCTGATACAGTTCTTAAGACATTCTTTATATATTGTGACCTCGGAGATTATTAAACATGAATATCACACACCCTAAACGTGATTCTAACTCGTACCAGATGAAATCTAGTTTTTTTTAAGGAAAGGAACGTTTTAATGGGTATAAGGTGGTTTGAATAGTTTATTTAGGTAATTATAAAGTTTATTAGGGTAGTGTGAAAGTTTGTACGAGAAATTGAAATATATGGTAGGTTTTTGTAAAATTAGTGATTTAAAGTACCTAAGGGTTTTTAGAATTAGGGATTTTATTTTATAATTGTATTTTGGGTTTAATTGAGTTTTATATGGATTAAATGGCTTCTAATACTGTTCTTAAGACATTCTTTATGCTATTGTGACATTGGGGATTATTAAAATTAAATATCACACACCGTAAACGTGATTTTAACTCGTACTAGATGAAATCTAGTTTTTTTTTAAGGAAAGAAGCGTTTTAATGGGCATAAGGTGGTTTGAATAGTTTATTTAGGTAATTATAAAGTTTACTAGGGTAGTGTGGAAGTTTGTACTAGAAACTGAAATATATGGTAGAGTTTTGTAACATTAGTGTTTTAAAGTACCTATGGGTTATTAGAATAAGGGTTTATATTCTATTATTGTATTTTGGGTTTAACTGAGATTTGTATGGATGAAATGCCTTCTAATACTGTTCTTAAGACATTCTTAACTCGTACCAGATGAAATCTAGTTTTGTTTTAAGGAAAGGAGCGTTTTAATGGGTATAAGGTTTTTTGAATAGCTTATTTAGGTAATTATAAAGTTTATTAGGGTAGTGTAGAAGTTTGGACTAGAAATGGATATATAAGGTAGGGTTTTTTAAAATTAGTGTTTTAAAGAACCTATGGGTTTTTAGAATTAGGGTTTTTATTGTATAATTGTATTTTGGGTTTAATTGAGTTTTATATGGATTAAATGGTTTCTAATACAGTTCTTAAAACATTCTTTATATATTGTGACCTCGGGGAATATTAAACATAAATATCACACACCCTAAACGTGATTCTAACTCGTACCAGATGAAATCTAGTTTTTTTTAAGGAAATGAGCGTGTTAATGGGTATAAGGTGGTTTGAATAGTTTATTTGGGTAATTATAAAGTTTATTAGGGTAGTACGAAAGATTGTACGAGAAATGGAAATATATGGTAGGGTTTTGTAAAATTAGTGATTTAAAGTACCTAAGGGTTTTTAGAATTAGGGTTTTTATTTTATAATTGTATTTTTGGTTTAATTGAGTTTTATATGGATGAAATGGCTTCTAATACAGTTCTTAAGACATTCTTTATATATTTTGACCTCGGGATTATTAAACATGAATATCACACACACTAAACGTGATTCTTACTTGTACCAGATGAAATCTAGTTTTTTTTAAGGAAAGGGGAGTTTTAATGGGTATAAGGTGGTTTGAATAGTTTATTTAGGTAATTATAAAGTTTATTAGGGTAGTGCGAAAGTTTGTACGAGAAATGGAAATATATGGTATGGTTTTGAAAAATTAGTGATTTAAAGTACCTAGGGATTTTTAGAATTAGGGTTTTTATTTTATAATTGTATTTTGGGTTTAATTAAGTTTTATATGGATTAAATGGCTTCTAATACTGTTCTTACGACATTCTTTATGCTATTGTTACCTCGGGGATTACTAAAATTAAATATCACACACCCTAAACGTGATTTTAACTCGTACCAGATGAAATCTAGTTTTTTTTAAGGAAAGAGGCGTTTTAATGGGTATAAGGTGGTTTGAATAGTTTAATTAGGTAATTATAAAGTTTCTTAGGGTAGTGTGGAAGTTTGTACTAGAAATTGAAATATATGGTAGAGTTTTATAAAATTTGTGTTTTAAAGTACCTATGGGTGTTTAGAATTAGGGTTTTTATTTTATTATTGTATTTTGGGTTTAAATGAGTTTTATATGGATGATATGCCTTCTAATACTGTTCTTAAGACATTCTTTATGCTATTGTATCCTTGGGGTTTATTAAACATGAATATCACACACTCTACACGTGATTCTAACTCGTACCGGATGAAATCTAGTTTTTTTTAAGGAAAGGAGCGTTTTAATGGGTATAAGGTGGTTTGAATAGTTTATTTATGTAATTATAAAGTTTATTAGGGTAGTGTGGAAGTGTGTACTAGAAATGAAAATATATGGTAGGGTTTTGTAAAATTAGTGTTTTAAAGTACCTATGGGTTTCTAGAATTAGTGTTTTGATTTTCAAGTGGTATTTTGGGTTTGATTGAGTTTTATATGGATGAAATGGCTTATAATACTGTTTTTAAGACATTCTTAACTCGTACCAGATGGAATCTTGTTTTTTTAAAGGAAATGAGCGTTTTAATGGGTATAAGGTTGTTTGAATAGTTTATTTAGGTAATTATAAAGTTTATTAGGGTAGTGTAGAAGTTTGGACTAGAAATGCAAATATATGGTAGGGTTTTTTAAAATTAGTGTTTTAAAGTACCTATGGGTTTTTAGAATTAGGGTTTTTATTTTATAATTGTATTTTGGGTTTAATTGAGTTTTATATGGATGAAATGACTTCTAATACTGTTCTTACGACATTCTTTATGATATTGTGACCTCGGGGATTATTAAACATGAATATCACACACTCTAAACGTGATTCTAACTCGTACCAGATGAAATCTAGTTTTTTTTTTTAAAAAGAAGCGTTTTAATTGGTATAAGGTGGTTTAAATGGTTTATTTAGGTAATTATAAAGTTTATTAGGGTAGTGTGGAAGTTTGTACTAGAAATGGAAATATATGGTAGGGTTTTGTAAAATTATTGTTTTAAAGTACCTATGGGTTTTTAGAATTAGTGTTTTGATTTTGAAATGTATTTTGGGTTTAATTGAGTTTTATATGGATGAAATGCCTTCTAATACTGTTCTTAAGACATTCTTTATGCTATTGTGACCTCAGAGATTATTAAACATGAATATCCCACACCCTAAACGTGATTCTAACTCGTACCAGATGAAATCTAGTTTTTTTAAGGAAAGGGGCGTTTTAATAGGTATAAGGTGGTTTGAATTGTTTATTTAGGTAATTATAAAGTTTATTAGGGTAATGTGGAAGTTTGTACTAGAATTGGAAATATATGGTAGGGGTTTTGTAAAATTAGTGTTTTAAAGTACCTATTGGTTTTTAGAATTAGTGTATTGATTTTATAATTGTATTTTGGGTTTAATTGAGTTTTATATGGATGAAATGGCTTCTAATACTCTTCTTAAGACATTCTTTATGCTATTGTGACCTCGGGGATTATTAGACATGAATATCACACACCCTAAACGTAATTCTAACTCGTAAAAAATGAAATGTAGTTTTTTTTTAAAGGAAATGAGCGTTTTAATGGGTATAAGGTTGTTTGAATAGTTTATTTAGGTAATTATAAAGTACCTATGGGTTTTTAGAAATATGTGGTATGGTTTTGTAAAATTATTGTTTTAAAGTACCTATGGGTTTTTAGAATTAGGGTTTTTATTTTATAATTTTATTTTGGGTTTAATTGAGTTTTATATGGATGAAATGCCTTCTAATACTGTTCTTAAGACATTCTTTATGTTATTGTGACATCGGGGATTATTAAACATGAATATCACACACCCTAAACGTGATTCTAACTCGTACCAGATGAAATCTATTTTTTTTTTATGGAAAG
>CAJVGC010000065.1:33411755-33453598 GCA_910822075.1 Senecio squalidus | reverse complement strand
TCCTTTCGCTCTGGCCATTGGTCTGAGGGTGGTATGCACTGCTAAGGTCTAGTCGCGTACCTAACGAATTCTGAAGGACATTCCAAAAGTGGAAGTGAATCGATTATCCCTATCAGAGATGATGGAGAGAGGTGTTCCATGACGAGGAAGATCTCGTTGATGTAGACTTGAGCGAATTTCTCCATCGAGTGATTTTCTCGGACCGGCATGAAATGAGCGGATTTTGTCAAACAATCCACGATTACCCAAATCGTGTCGTTACCCTTAGCCGTACGGGGCAACTTAGTGACGAGGTCCATGGAAATTTGTTCCCACTTCCACATGGGAATTTCCGGTTGCTGAAGGAAACCTGAGGGCTTTTGATATTCTGCCTTGACCTTGGAGCAAGTAAGGCACTTAGCTACATACAAGGCAATATCCTTCTTCTTGCCCGGCCACCAGTAATATTCTCGGAGGTCCTTATACAACTTGTCGGATCCCGGATGGATGGAGTATCTAGATCGGTGGCCCTCGTCCAGAATGAGTTTGCGGAGATCCTCAGATTTTGGAATCCATGCACGACCCTTGAAGTAGTAGATTCCGTCTGACTTGCGTTCGAATTCCTATTCATGATTATGAAGCGTTTCGACCTTAATGATCTCGGGTTTCAACGCCTCTTGCTGCGCGTTTGCAATCTACGTTCGAAGGCTCGTCTGAATTTGAATACCCAATGATCGAACTCCAGATGGCTTTACCCTTTCCTTCCGACTCAGGGCATCTGCTACTACGTTTGCTTTACTCGGGTGGTATTTGATCTCGCAATCGTAGTCACTCAGCAGTTCTATCCATCTAAGCTGCCTCATGTTGAGCATTTTCTGATCTAAAATATGTTGAAGGCTATTGTGATCAGTGTAGACCGTACACTTAGTACCATAAAATTAGTGCCTCCATATCTTCAAAGCGAACATGACGGCTCCCAACTCTAAGTCGTGTGTTGTATAGTGATGCTCGTGTACTTTCAGATGCCTAGAAGCGTAAGCGATGAACTTGTCCTTCTGCATTAGAACACACCCAAGTCCTTGGTGGGAGGCCTCGCAAAACACTACAAAGTTGTCCGTGCCCTCTGGCTGGGACAGGATCGGTGTGTGACATAGTTGGTACTTGAGCAAGAATCCTCCTGATCTTTTCCCCAGATGAAGTCCTTGTCTTTCTGAGTGAGTTCGGTGAGGGGTTTTGCGATCTTCGAGAAATTCTCAATGAATCTTCTATAATAGCCAGCCAATCCTAGGAACTGACGGATTTCCGTCGGGGTCGTCGGGGCTTGCCATTACTCAATCGCTTCGACTTTGGCTGGATCTACATGAATCCCTTCTTGGTTGACCACATGACCAAGGAAGTGTACCTCTCGGAGCCAGGATTCACACTTCGAGAATTTGGCGTACAATTTCTGATCTCGGAGGAGTTCTAAAATGAGCTTAAGTTGTTTCGCATGATCTTCCTTGTTCCTCGAGTAAATGAGAATGTCGTCTATGAATACGATTACGAATTTGTCTAGGTATGGTCTCCACACTCTGTTCATTAGGTCCATGAACACTTCTGGTGCGTTGGTCAGACCAAAAGGCATGACGAGGAATTCGTAATGACCGTATCGAGTTCGAAATGCGGTTTTTGGGAGAGGGTATCGGTTCTTGACGGTCACCTTGTTCGAAATGCGGTTTTTGGGAGAGGGTATCGGTTCTTGACCACAAGGCTAACACGAACTTGGTGATAACCCGAACGGAGGTCGATTTTGGAGAAGTAAGTTGCACCCTGCAACAGGTCGATCATCGATCCTCGGGAGAGGGTATCGGTTCTTGACGGTCACCTTGTTCACCTCTCGGTAGTCAATGCACATGCAGAAGGATCCGTCTTTCTTTTTAACAAAGAGGATTGGGGCTCCCAGGGGACGAAGACGGGTGAATAAGACCATGGTCTAAGAGTTCCTGTAACTGTTTTGACAGTTCTAGCATTTCAGGTGGCGCCAGACGGTAAGGGGTCTTGGCAACCGGTGCTGGCCAGGAATGAGGTCTATTCGGAATTCCACTTGTCGTTGAGTTGGCAACCTTGGAAAATCCTCGGGAAAGACTTCGGGATGATCCTTGACTACTGGAATATCTTGGACTCGGCTTCTGCAGGTTTACGCTCGAAGACATGGGCAAGGAATGCGTCCTAGTGCCTCTGAAGGTACTTGCGCATTTTGATGGAAGACACGATGCGAAGTTGTCGTCCAGGCTTTTCGAGAGTCTCTTTTTCCGAAAGAGGAATGCGAATGAGTTTGTCGAAACATACAATTTCTGCTCGAAAGCGAGATAGCCAGTCCATTCCAACGATAATGTCGAAACTTGAAAGCTCGATAGGAATTAGTTCAATGGGGAAGATTTTATCAGATAGGCATAGTGAACATCCTAAGATTATGTCCTTAGCTTCAAACTCTTGGCCGTTAGCATATTCGACAGTAAAACTATCCTTAAGAACTTTAGATTCTAAATTAATGAGGGGTCTAAATTCTAAGAAAATGAAGCTTCTCTCAGCTCCTGAGTCGAATAGTACAGAAGCAAAATTATTATTGAGGGAAAACGTACTAGTAACTGCGTTGGGGTCCTGACGTGCTTCCTCAGTCGTTAGTACCTAAGCGCGGCCCCTACCTTTCCCTACCTGTTTCTGAGGAGTTCGATTAAGCTTTGGGCAGGCATTTCAGAGGTGTTGGTCGCTTCCGCACTCATAACATGTCAGTTTCTGGACCGGGGTGGTTGTCTTACCTGGGCAGTACTTGGCATAGTGCCCCACCTTTTGGCACCTTAGGCATAACGGGCAGTTCCCGAGATGGTGGAAGTTGCACTTGTTGTACTTCGGGTGCGGTCCGGAGTAGGACCCAGACCTAGCAGGTGGTGCTGGTGCAGGTGCAGGTGCAAGTGCGGCAGCCACGGCGAAGTTTCGGGTGCTACGGGTCTTCTTGATGCGGTCACTTCTTCTCGGGGTTGACTCGGCCTTCCTCTTCTCACCTGACTCCTTCTTGGAGGATCCGGGAGCGGTGTGGAGGTTGCTGGTGAGACGGTGACCTAAGATGATTTCACTTTGGAGGGTCTGAGGCTCGGATGATGTGACGTCCCGTCAATTTGAAGTACTTATGTTACCGTTATTATTTATATTTTATTCGCAATTGATTTGACCCTGGTATTTCGCTTTGTTTTCCTCACGATTTACTCTTATTGAGTATCGGGTTTTCTGTATTTTCTTAGTCGTCCCCTGAGACGTAATTTATCTAAGTGCCAGTTAGTTAGTATTCTCATAATTATTAGTTAGAAGGTTATGCCAAATTTGTCGGTTAACGTATTCTTTAACTTTAAGAAATCGTGCGTTGCTCGTGTTTATGCTTATACCGAGAATTATGTATTTCCAAACCGAAACTTAAATTGAATCGCTTAATGAATCATAATACCAATAATACTTATAATGAACTTTCCTAAGTTCATTTGTAAAACAATCGGGAATCCTAAACGTGTACATATACTTAACGACGACTCGAACAAAAACCGAGAAAATCCAGGAAAGTGACCGAGCACGCCGCGGTGAGCTGGCCGCGCCGCGGTCCTAACCCTGGACAGTTTGTTTTTGTTGAGTTGTGAGTCACACTTTGCATGTAACATACAATTGACACCTACCTAAAACGTGTCAACACCTCATTTAGACAAGATTTATGCATCTCTTTGTGTCTTACAAACCCACTATCATTTTCACAAAACTCACACACACACATATCATTTCATTTGCTCTCTTTTCTTTGAAGCATAAACACACAAACACTCTCAACACACTTTTTGTGGCTGTAAATCCAAGCTTATAAACCACAAATTTCATCACAATAAATCAACATTCTCATCAACTGAAGAAGGAGTTGTTCATCCCTTTGGTTGTCTACATTTATCTCTTTCATTTTGGGTCAAAAATCACCACCCAAGCATCAAGAAATTCCATCAAAACGTGTTTGATCTTCACACCTTCATTTCCATTGAGGTATAATAACCTTTCATCACTTTTTTTTTAAATGATTTACTTATTGCATGTATCATCAAGTACATAGATATGAGTTTTTATGAAAAATTAATGGATAAAAACCTATAAAATCAAGTTTTAAAAATATGTACATGGATCTTTGATTTAAATGGTGAAAAGCTCTACAAAATGGTTGTTTGAAAGTGTTTTGATGATTCCATAACTTGCATGTCGAAACTTATTACATCAAAAGATGATTTTCCAACATAAAACGATTTTTGTAAAAATTGAGAAATCTGAAGTCGTGACTGCGCCACGGTGCCTCCACCGCGAGGCGGTCGTGGTAAAATTATGACCGCGGCGCAGTCACTCTACCGCGAGGCGGTCGTGGTCCAGATTTTGGAAACTTTGTAAATCCGTTAAATTTGCACCTTAAACTTGTTTTATTATGAACCTTTATTAACGGTGAGTGTATTTTGTTTTGGGAGGAAGATTTGTCCTCATCACCACGCCACCGAGGTCTTTGGTTCCGGATTCTTTTCTTAAAATTCTAGCGGGTGCTAACGGTAACAATCTTTTTCTCTCAAATTCCTCATTTTCATTATCCATCGTTATTCGGTTTTAGCCTTGAAAACGGTTAGGAGTAAATATTAGACCAACACTAATGTATTGTCGGATTTGGATTGAGAATGGACGAAATATGTTAAAATGTAATCTAACCGAAAGTATCATAATTAACTTATTATTGTATTATGTATTATGAGAAAGGTTTAAAATGCAAATTGTTGTCAAGCGGGAAAGTGTACGGATTTTGGACAAATAATTTTTGATGCGGAAGCGCTGCCGGATTTTCCATTCACGACTTTTTACGACCATAAACACTCGTATGAGTAAACTTATATATAAAAGTAACTTATTATACAATAACATCGTCTTTGGACTCAAAGACGCCAACGAAATCCTAAATGTCATAACATTACTTAAAACAGACATTTTCAACTCTTTGCGATATATTAAACTTCGCCTCAACTTATGATTATCGTTTTAAGTCATCAAAATATGTTTTTTCGACAAACTTTATAAAATGGTTTTGAAAGGCATTTTTGCTCTAAACATTTTGGTAAGAAAAGACCTAAATTATCAAAAGTGTCAAATTGGACTTTTAAATTGATTTTGACTTTAATAAGTCAACATGATTTACATTTGACTTTCATAAGTCAACATAATTGACATTTGACTTTTATAAAGTCAACACCTTTAATCTTGGTCATTATACTAAACATTTGTAATAATACTCTTTTCGACTCGGAGTCGTCACTTGTTTCCAACGGTCGCTGTTGACGTGAAAGATCGATATCTTGCCGATCGGCCCTTTTCTGGCACGGAACATCGTCTTCTTAATCCGTCATCCTTATTCGACTTATTAATCGTTGGAATGTTATATTAAACTTAATCTTAACCGACAAGGCTAAACCGAACTATACTTGTAGAGATACTGAGACTATATTATTGCTATTTAGGGCACTTAGACTGTGGGGTTGTAGCTCGGTGATTTTTTATCTGGGATTTGCTGAAGCTTGTATTGTGAGTTATTCGTAGCCCTTGTCTTAAATACTTTTGGGCTGTAAAGCGTAATTTAAACTGTCTGTGTATTTTAAATTGTCTGCATGTATGCGGGACTATTTTGATTATCTTGTTTGCCTAGTAGAATAGGACTGCCTTAGATTAGGTGTCTTATACTCTTGTTAAGCTAATTCTCGGTAGGATGCTCCTATGAGCGGATGTTAGGAAATTCTCGGTAGGATGCTCCTATGAGTGGATGTTAGGAAGTTCTCGGTAGGATGCTCCTGTGAGCGGATGTTAGGAAATTCTCGGTAGGATGCTCCTATGAGTGGATTTTAGGAAGTTCTCGGTAGGATGCTCCTACGAGCGGATGTTAGGAAATTCTCGGTAGGATGCTCCTATGTGTGGAAGATAAAAATTGTGGTCAGTTTCGGTATATGACTAATCTAGGCATGGTATCCTCGCTAGGGTTGAGAAACAAGATATGACTTTTGAAATTATGATGTTTATTGAAAACTCGTCGAAGGGTCAACTTTTACTTAAAATTGCGAATAATTCACCAACATGTTGTTGATGTCGTTTTAACGCTTTGCAGGAAATTGAGGATTTCCGTCGATCATGCCTTAGTTTATTTTCGGATCGCTGCTTTTGGGAAATTTGAATTTGAATTGCTTATTGTAATTTCCATGACGATCCGTTTGTTTATTTCTTTTGGAATTGTATTGTACTTGGCGTCTTATCGCCTTTGACTTTATGATGTATTTTGTAACATTTGGCATGATCTATTTAATTTGATGTTTTGTTTATCGGTTATATTGTTGTAATCTTGACTCTTGATATTATAACTGGAACATTCCGTGTTTCCGCTATTAGCGGGGTGTGACAGATGAAATGACCATGCCACGGATTTCCGGAACTAGACCAGAGATGTACAGGTCGATCCGGTTCTCCTCAGGGGTTACCAGTCTTGGAACCAGTCGGGAGAGCTCGTGGAACCGGGTGGTGTACTTCTCAATGTCGTTTCCGACCATCTTGTGATCCCACAGCTCAGCCTCGAGCTTCTTGATTTTCCCTTTTGGGCAGTATTCTTCGATGAGAAGGTTCTTGAAGGTGTTCCAGGGAAGAGCGTAGGCAGTGTCACGCCCTCTGGTCTGAACAACACTGTTCCACCAGGATAGAGCTCGGCCATGGAATACGCAGGACGCGTACTCCACCTTGTTTGCCTCAGCACATCGGCTGATGTGTAGGACGGATTCGATGCTCTCGAACTATTGGAGCAGTCCTACAGCACCAGTTGTGTCGTGAAACTCCTTTGGCTTACACGCCATGAAGCTCTTATAGTTGCATTGGGGAGGGTTCGGGTTTTGTTTCTGGTTCTGATTTTGGTTTTGATTGTTCTGTTGTTGGTGCTGATGTTGCTGTTGTTGCTGTTGTTGGTGGTGGTTGTTGACATTGGCATTGATCCCGGCGGTGATCTGGGCGATCATGTTGGGCATTGCCGCATTCAACTGTTCAGCAACTTGCTCAGCAATGATGCTAGCATTTGTGCGAGGATCCATGATTCTACAATCAAAAGAATAGATTTAGTTTAGAACGCACGAATGGAATATGATAAGAATATAACTTAGTGACCATAGTTAATTATAGCACGAGGTTAATATGATTGAACAAATAGCACACGTATGATTATGATTCAAGAGATAGAATTGTAATGATTGTCAAAGTACAAGATTCATATGATATGATATGATAAGTGTAATAATAAAAGGTAGAAATTCCATTAATGATAAATAAGTTTGGTACAAGTGTGACAACCGTCTAAAATTCAGGTGATTCTCAGTTACTATATCGGTTCGAATCTCTAGTTACTCTTTTATCATGATTCATATTGTTCTAGTTCGTACTTGTTGAGTCTTTATTTGTCGGAACCAAAAGTCGGAATCAACTTATAAATCCTCACACCAAATAAACTATACAAGAACTTGACTAAGTTCATAACGGAAACTAATAAAGGATTCTGGTCCATAACTAATTATAACGGAAAACTTAAAACGTCACCGTGCTGGAAAAGCCCTCCAGCCGACGACTGCAGACTGTCAGCCAGCGGCTGAAGCCCAGTCGGCGGCTGGATATGGCCAGCCGGTGGCTGAAAGGCCGCTGACTGTGCCTTGGTGAGTCATAATTGCATGAAATTGGATTGGAGCAAAGCCTAGCTCGGGGATTAAACCCCTCTCACTAGACTTGTGAGTCCCTAGACCAGCTCTTTACTCCCCCATTCACTCTCATTTTCATTTTTCAAAAACAAAATCACATACACACCTCTCTCTCTACATTTTCTCTCAAACACATAACAAATCCAGAGATTTCCACCACCAAAACAGCCCCTTAAACACTAAAAATCGACCATCCAAGCAATACAAAATCGTTCTAGAGTAAAGGGGTATCAAGGAGAAGCTTTAAATCGGGTTTTTGGAAGATTTTCTCTATCATTTTGGAGCTAGAATCACATCCAACCGTCACCTTGCTTTTTCCTCCGGTAAAACCCTTTTATTTTACTGTTATTATCTAAAATATTTACTTGCATGGACAATCTAAAGTCTAAAAAGTGGTTTTTACAAAAGTCTAAAACGTTTTCTTGCTTAAAAACTAGTTTTTCTAATAGATCTACATTTTTAACACCTAAATCTAAAAGAAACTGTAACTTTTGCTTAAAAATACCTATATTTGATAAATAACAGTTTGCATGTTCGAATCTAACACTAAAACGGGCTAAAAATCGAAAAATAACGAAATCTAGAAACTGGCCGAAGGCCTCTGGCCGGCGGCTGAAGGCACTCAGCCGACGGCTAAGGTCCAGCCGGCGGCTGAGTGTCTCCATCCGCTGTCTGGATCCTGCTGTTCGTAAAATTTGTCGTCTTGATAACTTTAAACGTAAAAATAAGCTCAAATAAGTTACCACAGATTATAGATTTTGAAAAGCTTAATGTTTTTAATAAAGAAACTGTTTGGGAAAGATTGAGGAATTGAAACATGTGTATTATTGTTTGTGTTTGCTAAAAGGTTCGATTAAAGCGGGAAAGTGATTTGAAAAATGGACTTAATTTTTATAGCGCGGAAGCGCTGCCCAAATTTCACCATAAAATATATTCCAATTCAGTAACTTAATATTTTCGGGATTTATACACTTTGACCTTGGACATTGACACTTTTTTTACTTAATTGGACTAATCGGACCCTAAATCGTACACGAACACATTGAATCTTATAAACTTTCCATAATACACTTTTGGGACAGAATCTAAACTATCAGAAATTGGGATTTAAAATGTTAAATTGAAACTTAGCATAACTTAAATTATACTAATAAAACTTATACAACATTCTGGTGTTTTAGGTTATCTTTGATTCCCGACGTGTTCCGCTCCATCCGTGCTTGTTCGTATCTTTTCTTCGCAAACCGTGAGTTACAACCCCACTTTGTTTTACTATGATGCTTTCAAACATTTATTTGGGGGAAACATAAGATTGTATGCTATGTAACTTTCGAAACTAGTTGCGATTCGTTGAAACTTTTGAAACTATGAAACTTATTGAAACTTTGGGAACTCGTATGAAACTTTGAAACATTTTGAAACTTATGAAACCTTGAAACTCTTGGAAACTTTGGAAACGTTGGAAACTTGGAAACTTGTGAAACTATTATTCGTATATGTGTTGATGCTCCTTAATTGGTTAACTAAATTTAGGATACTTGTTAGAGAAACCAATCCTTGATGAAAATATAAACCCGTAAGTGCTTACTGCTATTTTTAGAAACTGAGTTCAATTGCCCCGTTTTTGGTTCGAAACTTTATACACTATTAGCAATAGCCGTTAGTATTATGAGTATCGATACTTAGGAGAGGTCACTCCTTGCTCAGGGTTAGCGACCCAAGTACATATTACTAAGATTCAGGTGGAAACTCAATGAAACATTTTGGGGCTAGATCCTGACCAGACAATCGGTTTAGTGTAAACTCATTTTGGCACATATTACCTACGCATATACTTTATTTTAGCGATGGATTCCGCTTCAACTTTTATTATACGAGTTGTATTTTTACTTACGTGTGTACGAAACTCCTTACTATTTATATATATGTTCTAGCGTCGCTCCGTTCCTTTTTACTGATGACGTAATTACATATATTTCTAATTTTGGAAACTTTTATCGAAACTCACACTGTAACTCACTCACTACTCAATGTAGTTGACACTTTATCTTATGTTTTAGGAAATTAGTGTAAGTGTCGAGATGCATGGCAAGGAAGGGTCGATTTGGTCACGTGAGGCGAACCATGGGAAAGACCTTGTTATTTTGGGAATTTATTTTGGACACTTGTATTTGTACTTGGATTAAACTTTGAACTGCTTGGTTGTTTTTGAACTATGAACTGTTTTTAATTTTAAATGAAATGACTTGAATCGTTTAATTTTCTTATGACCGGGTAATGATATTCCAACTCTCACATTCCGTGTTTCCGCTATAGCGGGGTGTGACAGACTTGGTATCAGAGCACAGGTTATAGTGAAAACGGTTTTAAAAATTTTCAAAAAGTTTTCGAAACCAAACTATAACCAAGGCTTTTCGGAAAATCATTATGAGTTCAAAACTTTAGAGAATTAATTTCGCAATTGCATGATTGTTTTTAACTACGCATGGCCTGATCACCCATGCCTAGTTCAAAATGACTTATGTAAGGACGAAACGTAATTACTAATGTTAAACGGTTTTGAGTCGAAAATTTCCCGGTCTTATTATTCCCAACCTCACGTGATTGACCCTTACCTGCATTTCCTTACATATTCTCCTTTAACATTATCTTGTTCATGTACTTACGAAACTCTTCACGTCGCAGATCCGTCATGTCTCAATCATCGCGTTCACGATCCCCCTCGCGATCCCACTCCCGTTCACAGCAGAGAGCCGCGTCATCTCACGAGCCTTCTGAGGGCCATACCGCCTCGAAAAGCCTCCAACACCAGACTACTGACCCCACGGAGGATACCTCCATGGCTGTGTCAAGCAGAATCGGGTCTAGCCCAAGGTCGGTGTTACCACCACCTCCACCGGACCCCGTTGCCGCACCACCACAGCGTCGTAAACCTCGTGTCGTTATGACGGCACGTAAGCAGGTAGTCCTTCCGGGACGACTACCCGACAGGATGGCGGCGCAGCACGACTGCCCTGCCCAGGCCTGCACCACCCCATCTTCCTTTTGGGCACCCACCTCCAGAGGCTCCATGCACCTCGATGATGGATCATTACTCGTGGGAGCGACAGCTCGAGCGAGAAGAGATGCAGCGGGCCCGAGACGCTGAAGTAGCTAGGTAGAGGATGCCTCCTACCCCACAGCTTCCCCCTCCAGCCGCTTTCTTGCACCTCCACCGTGAGGTTAGGGGAATTTCAGAGGATGCCCAGCAACAAGGGCTTCTCCTCTGCAAGGTCTCCGACGCCGCGCAACGGCTTTCAGAGAAGGCATTGCGACACCTCGTTTTGGCTCAGGCCACGGCCCGGACGGTGCAACGTCTAGTGGGAGTTTGCTTGGTCATGGGGACCCTGTTGGCGGTTATTGTTGCCAAGATGTTCTTGGAGAAACGTCGTTAGTTCATCTCTTTTATTTATGTACTGTAGGCCGAGTTGTAATTTTCGATGTACACAGCTTCGAGCCATTGCTATTTATTTCCTTATTGTATTGTACTGTACTTCTTTTCCCATTTGAACCTTGTACTAAACTTTATTATCATTAATGAATGAAGTCCTATCCTTATTATCTATTATTTCTATTGTCGTGTGAATCTTGTCCTATGGTTGAATCATTTTCTTGCGTGTGAATCTTTGTCTTGTGAATCTCTTGGATCCTTGTCGTGCGTGTACTGTCTGCTCTGTTATATTACTCTTGCGTGGTTGTTAACTGTTCATTGGATTATATTCTTATCATACTCTAATCGTGCGTTTCTAAACTGAATCTGTTGTCTGTTGTAGAATCATGGCACCCCGTACCAACGCCAATATCATCGCTGAGCAGTTGAACGCAGCGATGCCCAACATGATCGCCCAGATCACTGCTGGGATCAATGCTAATGTCAACAACCATCACCAGCAGCAACAACAACAGCAGCAGCAACAGAACAACCACCAGAATCAGCAGAACAACAATCAGAACCAACACCCAAAACCCACCTGCCTGCACCTACAAGAGCTTCATGGCTTGTAAGACTAAGGAGTTCCATGGCACGACTGGTGCCGTAGGACTGGTGTCCTGGTTTGAGAGCATCGAGTCGGTGCTGCACATCAGCAGATGTGCCGAAGCTGATAAGGTGCAGTACGCCTCCTGCGTGCTGCACGGTAAAGCGCTGACTTGGTGGAACAGTGTGGTCCGCAACAGAGGACGCGAGACCGCCTATGCCCTCACCTGGGAACAATTCAAGAACCTCTTGATAGAGGAGTACTGCCCCAAAAGGGAAATCAAAAAGCTCGGGGCCGAGCTCTGGGATCACGAGATGGTCGGAAACGACATCGAAGGGTACACTACCCGATTCCACGAGTTGGCCCGACTGGACCCAAGGCTAGTGACTCCTGAAGAGAACAAGATTTACCGTTATGTGTCCGGTCTTGTTCCTGAAATCAGAGGAATGGTCATCACAGCGGAACCCCAGACCCTCCAGAGTGCCATCATCCTAGCTCACCGCCTCACAAGCAACTTACTCACCACTCTCGCAGCTTCCAAGAAGGAGTCGGGTGAGAAAAGGAAATCCGACCAGAACCCCAGGCGGAGTGATAGGAACAAGAAGAAAAAGACCACCCGCAACCTTGCCATAGCAGCCGTAGCACCGCCACCGCCACCACCACCAGCTGGAACTCGATACACGGGGACGAACCCCAAGTGAAATAAGTGCAATTTCCACCACCTCAGTAACTGCCCCGTGTGTTTGAGATGCTAGAAGGAAGGGAATTTTGCTAAGTATTGCCCGGAAAAGTTGGGAGCTCCAGGTCAGAAGCCGGTGTGCTTCGAGTGCGGAAGTGACCAGCACTTCCGGAACGCTTGTCCAAGGCTCCGAAACGCCCAACCAAACCAAGGCGGGCGGCGTCGAGGACATGCTACTCTTAAGGATAGCTTCACCATTGAGTACGCTAACGGCCACGAGTTCGAAGCTAAAGATATAATCCTAGGGTGTTCCATATGCCTGTCCGATAAAACCTTCCCTATTGACTTAATTCCAATCGAGCTGAAAAGCTTTGATGTAATCTTCGGAATGGACTGGCTCTCTCGTTTCCGAGCCGAGATTGTCTGTTTTGACAAGCTCATCCGCATCCCTCTTTCTGACACCGAAACTTTAGTTGTTCAAGGAGACAAACCCGGACGACAACTCCGTATCGTGTCGTCCATGAAAATGCGCAAGTACCTCGAGAAGGACTGTGACGCATTCCTCGCTCACGTTGTTGAACATAAACCCAAGGAGAACCGTATTCAAGATATTCCAGTAGTCAAGGATCACCTAGAAGTCTTTCCCGAAGATTTACCCGGGCTACCTCCGCATCGACAAGTGGAATTCCGGATAGACCTACTTCCTAGTGCAGCACCGGTCTCTAGGACACCGTATCATCTAGCCCCACCGGAAATGCAAGAGCTGTCGAAACAGCTACATGAACTCTTGGATCATGGTCTTATTCGTCCAAGCTCGTCCCCCTGGGGAGCCCCAATCCTCTTCGTTAAAAAGAAAGACGGATCCTTTCGTATGTGCATCGACGACCGCGAACTGAACAAGCTGACCGTCAAGAACCGATACCCACTCCCGAGGATCGATGACCTTTTCGACCAGTTACAGGGTGCAACTTATTTCTCGAAAATCGACCTCCGCTCGGGTTATCATCAGCTTCGTGGCAGTGAGATCGATATTCCTAAAACCGCTTTTCGTACTCGTTACAGTCATTACGAATTCCTTGTCATGCCATTTGGTTTAACCAATGCACCAGCGGTATTCATGGACTTGATGAACAGGGTGTGTAGACCTTATTTGGACAAATTCGTGATCGTGTTCATTGATGACATCCTTATCTACTCGAGAAACAAGGAGGATCACGCGAAACACCTGAAGCTGTACGCCAAATTCTTGAAGTGTGAATTTTGGCTTCGGGAATTACATTTCCTTGGTCATGTGGTCAACCAAGAAGGGATCCATGTATATCCGGCTAAGATAGAAGCGATCGAGAAATGGAAAGCCCCGACAACTCCTACTGAAATTCGTCAATTTCTAGGATTGGCCGGCTATTATCAAAGGTTCATCGAGAATTTCTCGAAGATCGCTAAGCCACTTACCGAGCTCACTCAGAAGGACAAGGATTTTGTTTGGGGTACGAAGCAAGAGGAATCCTTCCAGAAACTTAAACACCAACTCTGTCACGCACTGATATCGCATATTTATATGCGATATTTGGTCATTTTCGTATTTAATCATGATGGATAGGATAGGATTTTTACATTTAATTGTGTGAAAAGTATTTTATTCAAGTGACAGGTTGAATATGATCGGAAAGTGGACATTTGGACGAAGAAATGAAAGTAAATGAAAGATAAAGATAAGGATAAAGATAAAGATAAATATAAAGATAAGGATAAAGATAAGGATAAAGATAAAGATAAAGATAAGGATAAAGATAAAGATAACGATAAGGACAACATCATCTTTTAATAGATTTGTAATTCGACTCAAACACGAATTCTATCTAGTTTTTTCCTATAAATACAACCCTAAAACATCCAGAAAAATCATTCATTCAATTTATTATTCTAAGTCTCTGGAGATGGTATTCACGTTTAGAAGCAAGGTTCAAGCTAGGAAGATCATATTTTCGGCTAACGGCGGTCACGACGCGTTTTGTCGAATTCTTCGTTTGTTCTTTTCTCTTTTAGACTATTTTTCCAGTATTATTTCCATGACTTTATTTGCTTTTTCAGACTTGATCATGAGGAGCTAAACTTTCATTATGCTTGTTTGAATAACGGATCCTATTTGAAGTTTAATTAACGTTTTCGATTGTTTATGTTTTTGTGTTTAACCGTTGATCCTTATTTGCTTAAATTTTATTATATTATCAAAGTTGTTTATATATAAATTGATTAATCAATATTCTAGGTATTCGGGAGGAATCTAGATAGGTTTAACAAGTTATATGAAGTAATCGGTCGGTCTATAATCGATTTGAAATTATTAAGATTCGGGAGGACTTAGTAATAACGACTTAGGTAATTAATTTTAAGTGAGTAGGTCTAAGTATTAAGATTCGGAAGGACTTGATAATTAGAGGAGTTATTCGGGAGGAAACTCTATAAGGTTAAATCACTAAAACGGGCTTGTTGCTTATTGCTTAATTGTTAATAATTATTACTGTATTCGGGAGGAACGAGGTAATTAGAGATAATTAAAGTTAGTAAAAGATTCGGAAGGACTTTTATCATATCTTGGAAGTTTTATAAACAATTGATTTCGTAACTTTAAACGGAAAATAGGTGAAGTGTCAAACAAGTATACTTTCTTATTATTTGATTTAATCCATTAATCTTTCGTTCGATTTTAATTAATCATCACTTTTTCTTAATTACTTGCAATCTTGTGTTACGATAAAAAAAACCCCCAAAAATACTCAGTATTATTTATTCGAAATATTAAAACAAATTAGTCCCTGCGAACGAACCTTTACTTGCTTTAAACTATATTATATACGGATAGGTCCACTGCCTAGAAGTGTGTAATTGCGTTAAATAGTAGGTTAATTTTAAGACTAGATTTTACATATCAAGTTTTTGGCGCCGCTGCCGGGGACTTATTTTTAGTTTTGTTTCGAATTTGTGATACGATCCTTTTAAGTAGTAATTTACTTGGAAGTTACTTTTAATTGTTATTACACCGGTGCGTTTTACGTTTTTCTTGTTTCTGTCTTTGTAGGTATTCAGGTAGTGGATGAACACGAGGGCTTCGGGATTACCACTCGCGAGTCCAAAGTCCAATCCAGGAGTATCAAAGAAGCGAGGCAAGAAGAAAGGAAACATATTGATTCAGACACAACCAGGTTTTGGACCGTTCTCACCAGTGAAGTTTGAAGATATCACATCTTTAGAAGGAGGAGGAAGCGCTACAAAATCCGAAGTCGAAGAGTTAGTTTGTGAAAACAAAGCGGAACCACAACCGGCTATGGATCCATTGGACATGCCGATGCACCGACGGGCTGCAGCCGTTGCAGTACCAGCTACTAGAGGTTCAGCTATTACCACCCCAGACTTGGGTGACGATTTCGTTGTCAAGGGTCATCATCTCAAGATGATCCAAGACAACACTTTCGATGGGAGATACAATTCAGATCCGCATAAACACATAGCCAAATTCAACGAGCTATGTGAGATGTTCAAATACGGTCAAGGTAAAAGCGACAGTGTCAAGCTGAGGTTATTCCCTTCGTCTCTCACCGGAGATGCGAAGGTTTGGTTTGAAGAACTCGAAGAAAACACAATCACAACATGGACACAAATGCGCTAAGCCTTCATCAAACGATTTTTCCCACCCGCCTTGGGTAGGAAATTGCTACGGGATATTAGAGGATTTCGACAGGAGGATGAAGAGACGTCTACTGAGGCGTGGGCTAGATTGAAAGAAATGCTGAGGAATTGTTATGGTCATGGTCTGGGCAAGGATAACATCATAGAGATCTTCTTCTACGGGTTAACCAAGGAGTCACAAAATGAGTTGGATCTAGCCGGCGGGGGAGACTTTATGTACAAAACCACCAATGAAGCATACAATTTGATGGAAGATAAGCTAGTCATAAGCTTATCAAGGGAGTATCGAGACGATGGTAGAGGTCGACGTACAAAAGGACAGGTAGCTCAAGTAGAAGGAAGTAGTGATGCATGTAATATTCTGAAAGAGATCAAGACTATAGCAGACAAGCTTGACAGGAGAATGACTTATCTAGAGAAAGAGGTACATGTGATCAAGCATGGGTGCGAAAATTGTGGGGGACCCCATTATGCAATTGATTGTCGCGTGGAGGAAGCCCATTATGCAAATTATGGCTACCCTAATCGGGGATCAAATTGGCCACACTACGGAGGTAACTACAACCGGGGTGAGAATCGAGATAACGGATGGCAAAGGAATAACACACGCTCCCCACCACGAAAAAGATACGATCCACCGAAGAACTAAGATGAAGATCCAAGCCTTAAAGATCTTTTGAAATCGTTCATCAACACCCAAAAATCAACCAATGACGATGTCCGTAAACAATTTAAAGTTTGAAATGATCAAATCGAGCAAGGACAGAGAAATCAGCAGGAAGCACATCAAGACTTAGAGAGACGGTTCGATAGGATGAACGAGCGGAACTCAAATCGACCACCAGGCTCACTACCGAGTAATACGCAACCAAATCCACGACCACAAAATCAAGGAAATACTTCCAACAATCAGGGACCGAAATATCAACCTCCTAACATGAGAGAAGAGCGTGTAAATGCAATCACTACACGCTCGGGACATGCTTACGGAGGAGATCGAGACGAAAATGGAGAAAAACAGTCAGATAGTGCGTAGCACCGAAGCTCTGACCAAACTAGTGCGCAGCACCGAGCTGCTGAACCAATTCTAGATGATTTCAAGATCGAGGACGATGAGGAAGAGGCACCACAGGTTCAACCCGAGGCCAAAACACCTGAACCAGTGAAGGAAGTTCCAATCAAAGCTTACCAGCCACATGTTCCATATCCTCAACGATTACGATAAGCAAGAATGCGGGAGCAGTACGGTAAATTTTGTGACATGATTAAATCGGTTAATATTAACGTTCCTCTTGTTGATTTGATTGCAGGGATGCCAAACTATGCTAAATTCATTAAGGAGCTTGTCACGAACAAGGGAAAGCCATCGGAGGAGCAAGCCGCCTTCTTGAACGCAGAATGTTCAGCTTTGGTGAAAAACTCGATACCACCAAAATTGGACGACCCAGGGAGTTTTCTGATTTCTTGTAATTTTAGTGATACCTATAGTTGTAATGCATTGGCCGATTTAGGAGCTAGCATAAATTTAATGCCACGTTCATTATATGCTAAACTTGCTTCGGAAGATTTAAAACCTACTAAAATGAGTATCCGACTAGCCGACCGATCATTTCAATATCCGTTAGGAATTGCTGAAAACATGCTAGTAAAAGTAGGAAAATTCACTTTCCCTGTTGACTTTGTGATTCTAGAAATGGATGAAGATGTCACTGTGCCACTTATTTTAGGTCGACCATTTTTAAACACTGCGGACGCAATAATTCATGAAAAGGACAGGGAGATTTCTTTGGGAGTTGGGGATGAACGAATTTCATTTTCTGTTGATAAAGCTCCAAAACATTCATACTCCACTGATGAAACTTGTTTTCGTATTGATGTTTTTGATGAAATGTTTGACCTAGATGTACAGGAAATGCTTGGAGGACAAATTGATGTTGAAGAGGAGGAAGATCAGGAGCTCGAGGATTTTGATCCCATCTTGAAAATGGAGCTGGAGAAATTTGAGAAAAATTCTACGAGCATGACATTTAAAAAATCCGACCCGGATTGAGACTTATTAGAAGTTGAATACTTAATGAATAATCCGGGTGCAACGTTGTTGGAGGAAAGGATTCCATTTAAGGAAGAGCTCGAGAAATCTAACTCAAGTTTGTGGGAAAACTGTCACGGTATTTCTCACAACCCTTTTGATTTATTTTCTTTTACTTGTCGAGAAAAGGAGAATATCTTGCAGGAATTTGAGGATATCGGAGATGATACAGCGTGGGAGGAATTTAAGAAGACGAAATTCAATGAAAGCAAATGTGACGATGTTTGGGAAATTGGAGATGTTTTATTACTGATTACTGAGGCTCGAGAGTGGCATGATGCGTGGGTGAAGCGAACTAAGATGTTCGATGTTGGAAAGGAAGCGTTGACTTTTGGCGACCATGACGGATATGAGTCGAGTGAGCAATTCGTGGATGATGGAAAGCACGTGGGAAAGAAAGACGAGAGAAATCTCGACCTTTACATGAAGGCATAAGTCGAGGCATATCGAGTCAAGCTAAGGAGTCGTTCGAAAAATTAGCGCTTCTCGGGAGGCAACCCGGGTTTGTTTTTCTTTTCTTTCGTAGTTAATCTTTCATTTATTTATAAAAAAAAAAAAAAAAAAAAAAAAAACAAAAAAAAAAAAAAAAAAAAGAGCCCAATTTGTAAAGTTATTGTTTACATATAGGTCTCTATTAGAAAAAAAATATAATAAAAATAATAGTCTACTATTTTTTATTCCATTGTAACTTGTTATTTCCATTTTTATTTTTATTTCGTCATCTTTTCTTTTCCTAAGACTTTTTAACATTTTTCCTTTGAAGTGTTATTCAGATAGGTACAAAAAAAAAAAAAAAATAAATAAATAAATAAATAAATAGAGCAAAATTTGTAAAGTTATTGTTTACATATAGGTCTCTATTAGAAAAAAATATAATAAAAAAAATATAGTCCACTATTTTTATTCCGTCTTAATTTTTTTATTTCCAACTTTTATTTTTATTTTTATTTCGTCATCTTTTCTTTAGGACTTTTTAACCTTTTACTTTTTAGTTTTTATTTACCTAGGTAAAAAAAACAAAATCTAAAATTTTGTAAAGTTATTGTTTACCTTTCTCCTCTCTTAGAGTTTAAAAAATAGTCTACTATTTTTTTATTCCGTCATAATTTGTATTTTTTATTTTTTATTTTTTATTTTTTTTTATTTTTTTTTTACTTTTTTTATTTTGTGTTTTTAATAGTTGTTTTTAGTGTTTCTTTTTTTAGTTTTTTTTATAGATTTGAAGTAAGTTCAACAACCGGGTTTGGTACTAGGATTCCGATCAGTAAAGCATTTTCACAAGAAATATTCGATATCTACAACCGGGTTCTATTTTCTTCTTTTCTTATTTTTGTATATTCTTTTTCTTATTAGTTTTTTGTATAATTTCCCTTAGTTTTTTTAGTCGTTAACACATTAGGGACAATGTGTTACTTAAGTTTGGGGGGGTCATCGGGAAATTTCAAATTTTATTTTTCGACCCTTAGCTTAGTTTCCATCGTGTTTGCATTGTGTTAATTTGTATATTCTTGAGTCAGAAAATATTAAAAAAAATACAAAAAAAATTGAAAAATTGAAAAAAAACAAAAAAAAAAATATAACGTGTCTAGTCGGTAATTACCTTAAACTTTAAGCATAACCAAGCGCATTTAATACCCTACTCAGGAAAATAGTGAGGGTTTGAGCCTTTGAAAGTGTTTATTTTTAATACTACTTTTTCATTTCTTTGAGTGTGCCGATGGTTGATGACTTTAGAACTTGACATTGTTATACATTTCGAGACCACATATGAGCAATTACATTAGGGTAACTTAGTGTGATTTGGTACAATGATAGGGGCATTTAGGATTAACCCATTTGTTAGCCTTTCGTTTCTTTTTATATATTTTCCGCCTAACCCTTGTAACACTTACTTTTAGTGTTAGGAACTCTAGTAAACCAATTTGCACCTAAACTTTTTCGTTTCTAGACACTACTATATAATTTGTACACTCGCCTTATTTTCGTTTCTTTTCAGATTAGATCTGAACTTAATTTATTGATTGCTACTATATATGAAGTGAAGTTAGAGTTTATTGAGGCATAAACAAAAGTTATATTATTGCCTTGTATTATTTTGTATTTGGAGAAATAGTTGAAAAAATAATAAAGTTAGCCTTTTGAGCATGTGTACTTACCACGAGAAATATTATATTGTAAGGCATGTACTAGGCTGAAGAAAAGAAAAAAAGTGAAAAAAGAAAAAAATCGGAAAAACAGAAAAGCGAAAAAAAAAATTAGTTGTAGATTTTAAGAGAAATAGTGTATTATGAGTCGTGTATTATATACGAAATTTGTGTATTCGGAAAAAAAGTATAAGTTGAAGAAAAAATTGAGCAATCCAATACGTTAGATATTATATTTAGTTCGGATTTAATCTAAGCTTTTTGTATATTTTTATTTAACCTATTTACACTCCATATTATATATTTTCACATGTCTTTACCTGTATGTTATAACCCGAATAAAAGTCCCTGTTTAGTTGTACCTAGACTCTAGTGGTGGAGATTTGATACATTATCAAGCCTATGATAGAATATTCACCATGACTGAGCAATTGAGCGATTCTACAGAAATATTTTACACACCCTTTTAGACTAGTTTGAGAGTTTTGTGTGATTTTACTTCCCATAAAAATCGTGAGGTGTTTGGTTATGTTAATTTTTGGCTTTGATAATTACTTTTAAAACAGTTTTTGCTTGAGGGCAAGCAAAAAGGCAAGTTTGGGGGGATTTGATATCGCATATTTATATAGATATTTATATGCGATATTTGGTCATTTTCGTATTTAATCATGATGGATAGGATAGGATTTTTACATTTAATTGTGTGAAAAGTATTTTATTCAAGTGACAGGTTGAATATGATCGGAAAGTGGACATTTGGACGAAGAAATGCAAGTAAATGAAAGATAAAGATAAGGATAAAGATAAAGATAAATATAAAGATAACGATAAAGATAAGGATAAAGATAAAGATAAAGATAAGGATAAAGATAAAGATAAGGATAAGGACAACATCATCTTTTAATAGATTTGTAATTCGACTCAAACACGAATTCTATCTAGTTTTTTCCTATAAATACAACCCTAAAACATCCAGAAAAATCATTCATTCAATTTATTATTCTAAGTCTCTGGAGCTGGTATTCACGTTTAGAAGCAAGGTTCAAGCTAGGAAGATCATATTTTCGGCTAACGGCGGTCACGACGCGTTTTGTAGAATTCTTCGTTTGTTCTTTTCTCTTTTAGACTATTTTTCCAGTATTATTTCCATGACTTTATTTGCTTTTTCAGACTTGATCATGGGGAGCTAAACTTTCATTATGCTTGTTTGAATAACGGATCCTATTTGAAGTTTAATTAACGTTTTCGATAGTTTATGTTTTTGTGTTTAACCGTTGATCCTTCTTTGCTTAAATTTTATTATATTATCAAAGTTGTTTATATATAATTTGACTTATCAATATTCTAGGTATTCGGGAGGAATCTAGATAGGTTTAACAAGTTATATGAAGTAATCGGTCGGTCTATAATCGATTTGAAATTATTAAGATTCGGGAGGACTTAGTAATAACGACTTAGGTAATTAAATTTAAGTGAGTAGGTCTAAATATTAAGATTCGGAAGGACTTGATAATTAGAGGAGTTATTCGGGAGGAAACTCTATAAGGTTAAATCACTAAAATGGGCTTGTTGCTTATTGCTTAATTGTTAATAATTATTACTGTATTCGGGAGGAACGGGGTAATTAGAGATAATTAAAGTTAGTAAAAGATTCGGAAGGACTTTTATCATATCTTAGAAGTTTTATAAACAATCGATTTCGTAACTTTAAACGGAAAATAGGTGAAGTGTCAAACAAGTATACTTTCTTATTATTTGATTTAATCCATTAATCTTTCGTTCGATTTTAATTAATCATCACTTTTTCTTAATTACTTGCAATCTTGTGTTACGATAAAAAACCCCCAAAAATACTCAGTATTATTTATTCGAAATATTAAAACAAATTAGTCCCTGCGAACGAACCTTTACTTGCTTTAAACTATATTATATACGGATAGGTCCACTGCCTAGAAGTGTGTAATTGCGTTAAATAGTAGGTTAATTTTAAGACTAGATTTTACACATCACGCACCGATTTTATCCCTACCGGAGGGTACGGATAAATTTGTAGTATTCTGCGATGCATCCCATCAAGGAGTTGGGTGTGTCCTGATGTAGAAAGATAAAGTCATCGCCTACGCTTCAAGGCAACTCAAGGTGCACGAACTGCTAAGTGACTACGATTGCGAGATCAATTACCACCCGGGTAAAGCAAACGTAGTAGCAGACGCCCTGAGTCGAAAGGAAAAGGTGAAGCATTAGGTATCCAGATTCAGACGAACCTTCAAACGCAAATCGCCGAGGCTCAGCGAGAAGCGTTGAAACCCGAGAACTTAAAGGGAGAAACATTGCACAATCATGAGAAGGAGTTCGAACTCAAATCCGACGGAATTCATTATTTCAAGGACCGAGCCTGGATACCAAAATCCGAAGACCTTCGCAAGCTAATCTTGGATGAGGGCCACCGTTCCCGATACTCCATCCACCCTGGATCCGATAAGTTGTACAGGGACCTTAGGGAGTATTATTGGTGGCCGGGCCTGAAGAAGGATATCGCTTTGTACGTGGCCAAGTGCCTTACTTGCTCCAAGGTCAAGGCGGAATATCAGAAACCCTCAGGACTGTTGCAGCAACCGGAGATTCCTATGTGGAAATGGGAACAAATCTCCATGAATTTTATTACCAAGTTACCCCGGACGACAAAGGGTAACGACACAATTTGGGTAATTGTGGACCGATTGACGAAGTCTGCTCATTTCTTGCCGGTACGAGAAACTCACTCGATGGAGAAATTCGCGCAAATCTATGTCAACGAGATCATCTCTCGCCACGGAACACCTCTCTCCATCATCTCTGACAGGGATAGTCGGTTCACGTCCCGCTTTTGGAACGCACTTCAGAAATCTCTCGGGACGCGACTAGACCTTAGCACCGCTTACCACCCTCAGACCGACGGTCAAAGCGAGAGGACGATCCAAACACTTGAGGATATGCTTAGAGCATGTGTAGTTGACTTCGGAGGAAGTTGGGATACTCACCTTCCCCTGGTCGAGTTTTCCTACAACAACAGCTACCACGCTAGCATCAAGTGTGCTCCGTTCGAGGCCTTATATAGACGTAAGTGCTGATCGCCGCTTTGTTGGCTAGAAGCCGGTGATCGACAACTCACAGGGCTCGACATCGTTCAGGAAACCATCGACAAGATCACTACTATCAGGGAGTGACTGAAGACGTCCCGTACACGACAGAAGATCTACGCCGACAACCGAAGGAAACCCCTCGAGTTCCAATTGGGCTATCGGGTGCTTCTTAAAGTATCGCCATGGAAAGGGGTAGTTCGTTTCGGGAAACGCGGCAAGCTAAGCCCGAGGTACACCGGACCGTTTGAAGTTATCGAGTGTATTGGCCTAGTGGCATATCGACTCCAACTCCCGCTAATTCTTTACAATGATCATAACATGTTCCATGTCTCGCACTTTAAAAAGTGCTTATCTGATGAGACCATCGTCATCCCACTCGACGAAGTCAAGATCGAAAGCAAGCTCAACTTCATAGAGGAACCGTTTGAAGTTGTGGACCGCGAGGTCAAACAACTCAAACAAAGCCGTGTTCCTATTGTCAAGGTTCGTTGGAACTCCCGACGTGGTCACGAATTCACATGGGAACGTGAAGACCAGATACGTCAAAAGTATCCGCATTTGTTCAAAGATACTTCTACCTGATGGGACGAGTCAAATTTCGGGAAAAAATTTATTTCAACCCGGGGATGATGTGACGACCGTCTAAAATTCAGGTGATTCTCAGTTACTATATCGGTTCGAATCTCTAGTTACTCTTTTATCGTGATTCATATTGTTCTAGTTCGTACTTGTTGAGTCTTTATTTGTCGGAACCAAAAGTCGGAATCAACTTATAAATCCTCACACCAAATAAACTATACAAGAACTTGACTAAGTTCATAACGGAAACTAATAAAAGATTCTGGTCCTTAACTAACTATAACGGAAAACTTAAAACGTCACCGTGCTGGAAAAGCCCTCCAGCCGACGGCTGAAGACTGTCAGCCAGCTGCTGAAGCCCAGCCGGCGGCTGAAAGGCCGCTGATTGTGCCCTGGTGAGTCATAATTGCATGAAAATGGATTGGAGAAGAGCCTATCTCGGGGATTGGACCCCTCTCACCAGACTTGTAAGTCCCTAGACCAGCTCTTTACTCCCCCATTCACTCTCATTTTCATTTTTCGAAAACAAAATCACACACACACCTCTCTCTACATTTTCTCTCAAACACATAACAAATCCAGAGATTTCCACCACCAAAACAGCCCCTTAAACACTAAAAATCGACCATCCAAGCCATACAAAATCGTTCTAGAGTAAAGGGGTATCAAGGAGAAGCTTTAAATCGGGTTTTTGGAAGATTTTCTCTATCATTTTGGAACTAGAATCACATCCAACCGTCACCTTGCTTTTTCCTCCGGTAAAACCCTTTTATTTTACTGTTATTATCTAAATATTTACTTGCATGGGCGATCTAAAGTCTAAAAAGTGGTTTTTACAAAAGTCTAAAACGTTTTCTTGCTTAAAAACTAGTTTTTCTAATAGATCTACATGTCTTGCTGAAAAGCTTACTGTTTTTAATAAAGAAACTGTTTGGGAAAGATTGAGGAATTGAAACATGTGTATTATTGTTTGTGTTTGCTAAAAGGTTCGGTTAAAGCGGGAAAGTGATTTGAAAAATGGGCTTAATTTTTATAGCGCGGAAGCGCTGCCCAAATTTCACCATAAAATATATTCCAATTCAGTAACTTAATATATTCGGGATTTATACACTTTGACCTTGGACATTGACACTTTTTGGACTTAATTGGACTAATCGGACGCTAAATCGTACACGAACACATTGAATCTTATAAACTTTCCGTAATACTCTTTTGGGACAGAATCTAAAGTATAAGAAATTGGGATTTTAAATGTTAAATTGAAACTTAGCATAACATAAATTATACTAATAAAACTTATACAACATTCCGGTGTTTTAGGTTATCTTTGATTCCCGACGTGTTCCGCTCCATCCGTGCTTGTTCGTATCTTTTCTCCGCAAACCGTGAGTTACAACCCCATTTTGTTTTACTATGATGCTTTCAAACATTTATTTGGGGGAAACATAAGATTGTATGCAATGTAACTTTCGAAACTAGCTGCGATTCGTTGAAACTTTTGAAACTATGAAACTTATTGAAACTTTGGTAACTCGTATGAAACTTTGAAACATTTTGAAACTTATGAAACCTTGAAACTCTTGGAAACTTTGGAAACGTTGGAAACTTGGAAACTTGTAAAACTATTATACGTATATGTGTTGATGCTCCTTAATTGGTTAACTAAATTTAGGATACTTGTTAGAGAAACCAATCCTTGATGAAAATATAAACCCGTAAGTGCTTACTGCTATTTTTAGAAACGGAGTTCAATTGCCCCGTTTTTTGTTCGAAAATTTATACACTATTAGCAATAGCCGTTAGTATTATGAGTTTCGATACTTAGGAGATGTCACTCTTTGCTCAGGGTTAGCGACCCAAGTACATATTACTAAGATTCAGGTGGAAACTCAATGAAACATTTTGGGGCTAGATCCTGACCAGACAATCGGTTTAGTGTAAACTTACTATTTATATTATGCCAAGTGATTGATACGAGTTACTAATTTAGTTAAGAACATATTACCTACGCATATACCTTATTTTTAGCGATGGATTCCTCTTCAATTTTTATTATACGAGTTTTATTTTTACTTACGTGTGTACGAAGCTCCTTACTATTTATATATGTTCTCGCGTCGCTCCGTTCCTTTTTACTTATGACGTAATTACATATATATTTCTACTTTGGGAAACTTTTATCGAAACTCAAACTGTAACTCACTCACTACTCAATGTAGTTGACACTTTATCTTATGTTTCAGGAAATTAGTGTAAGTGTCGAGATGCATGGCAAGGAAGGGTCGATTTGGTCACGTGAGGCGAACCTTGGGAAAGACCTTGTTATTTTGGGAATTTATTTTGGACACTTGTATTTGTACTTGGATTAAACTTTGAACTGCTTGGTTGTTTTTGAACTATGAACTGTTTTTAATTTTAAATGAAATGACCTAAATCGTTTAATTTGCTTATGACCGTGTAAAGATATTCCAGCTCTCACATTCCGTGTTTCCGCTATAGCGAGGTGTGACACCAAGTACTGAATGAGAAATACGATTACAATACATAAAAGGAAAGGAAATAAAAGTCTAAGTCGTGTACAATGAGAATATTTCGACTAGACTAAGTAGAGTACAATAAAAGGAAAAAACTAGTGGCGCCTCTCCAGAAACATCTTGGCCGCCATGACCGCAATCAAAGTGCCCATCATTCGGCACACACCGATGAGGTGCTGCACGGTTCGTGCCGTAGCTCGGGTCGATGCGATGAATCGCAATGCCTGCTCCGACAACTGTTGTGCAGAGTCGGTGACCTCACTGATGAGGAGCCCCTGCTGCTGGGTCTCCTGTGCCAGTCCCCGTACCTCGCGGTGCAAGTGAAGGAATGCGGCCGGTGGGGGAGGCTGAAGAATAGGAGGCATCCTCAGCCTCGCGGCCTCGTCGTCTCTAGCGTGCTGCATTTCCTCGCGCTCCATCTGTCGCTCCCATGAGTATGGTCCATAAGTGGGTTATGTGGGACCTCTAGAGGGTGACCGAAAGGTAGGTGCGATGGGGTAGGCTCTGATGGCGCTGGCTTTCTGAGGCGGTGCGGCCCTCGGAAGGCGAAGCGGCTCGGGTTAGGAAGCGAGACTGTGATCGAGACGGTGAACGTGAACGAGAGGAGTGAGACATGACGGATCTGTGAACAATAAGTTTCGTAAGTACGCGAAGACACAAAAGAATAATGAAGGAAATGTGTAATGAAATGCATGTACGGGTCACTCACGTGAGAATCGGGAAAAGACAGTACATGGAATTTTCGATTCAAAAACCGTTAACAATAGTAATTACGTTCCGTCCTTGCATAATCCATTTTGAACTAGGCATGGGTGATCAGGCCATGCGTAGTTAAAAATAAACATGCAATCGTGAAATTAATTCTCTAAAGTTTCAACCCACAAATGATTTTCCGGAAAAGCCTTGGTTATAGTTTGGTTTCGAAAATTTTTTGAAAATTTTTTAAACCGTTTTTCTCTATAACCTTTGCTCTGATACCAAGTCTGTCACACCCCGCTAAAGCGGAAACACGGAATGTGAAGAGCTGGAAGATCATTACACAGGTTATAAGAAACATAACGGCATTCAAGTCATTATTAAAAGTATTAAATGTTTTTACAAGTTTCAAAAGATAACCAAATCCTAGAATTTAGTACAAAGTACATCGACAAAGTTTTAAATTAAAATTCCCAAAAGAAAAGTGGACAAGTCTTTTCCCAAATCAGATCTCACGCGACCGCCTTTACCCGTCCATGCCATGCATTCCATACTTACACTAAATTTCCTGAAACATAAGATAAAGTGTCAACTACGAAAGTAGTGAGTGAGTTACAGTTTAAATAGTTCGGCAAAAATATAAGTAAGGTATATAAAAGTAAAAGTTTCCAAAAAGAAGGTTAGCGGAGAAAAGTCGCTTAAACTTTATATACTTTTAAAGTTCAAGTAACGGGCGAATCGGTGCCCTCAGTTCGGAAAGACTAAGTAGAATCAAATTTAGTCAAATCAAGGTTGCGGAAACAATGCGTATAAGTAACTGTAACACTTGGATTTTTAAAACACACAAAAGTTTTTTTTTTTTTTTTTTTTTTAAACACTTTACAAACATTCTACAAATTTATCATTCTCTACATCCCTTACTTAAAACAAAAGACAGTTATTGTTATACTTCTATTTAAAAACAACATTCATATTATCTTGAGCGGAAGCTCTTTACAAAAGACTTGATATTCTATTTAGGTCCCCATCCTTTCTTCATATGCTTGCCTTGCAAAGTTAGAGATCCTTTTTACCTACAAACATAACAATTAACAATATACATTAGCACAGAGCTAGTGAGTATACTTAATGACGTATTGATACATCTCCAAGACTATATGAAGTCTCACTATATACCCTCACGGTATATGAATATAGTTAACTCTACTCTTTTACGACTAATGAAAGTCGATTCTACTTCTCTTCGACACATAAATGTCTTCTCCATTCTTCTCTATCATAATAATAAGTTAGAGTATCATTTCCCTACTTAAACAACCTTAAAATACAACAAAAATCAACATAGGCCACAGAGTGCCGAATGCGGCACATTCGAGCCTTGTCCAGCTAAACTTCGTTTTCCAAACGTTTCCTGCACTTATACTTTAGTTTATGATGTTCCTAACTACCATTTCCGCTAACAACTTAAGAATATGAATAGATAACATACTTATGAACTTCAAAGAATTGATATACTTACTTAAACATGTTACATTGTGAAAATGGCTTCGTATACTCACCTTGACGTTGAATTACTTTCACTACTCCTTCGTTGCTTTCCCTTTGCCTTTCTCTTTTAGATCTGAATTTAATAAACCAAAAACACTAAAGCTTTTAATACTCATAACAACATAACAAATTATTTTTTACATATCTTTTCTAAAATCTCAACATTAACTTGTTTATCCGTTTTCTACCCATCACGCCCCTTTTGGGGTCTTTGACCCGCTAAGCTTTTTACATAAACATAGAAACATTTCTAATTACCATTTACATTATTTTCATAATAACACATTACATAAAATTGTTATTTCTTCTCTTTAACCAAGTTTCTACCCATTTGCCACTCTTTGGGTCAATTGACCCATTTGGCAACACCAAATGGAAAGATCATAACACCAAATTCTACCTCATCCATAGAACTAAAACACACAATTCTACTATCAAATTAACATACACAATTACCCAATTTAACAATTCTCATGATTATCCCCAAAATTATTAAAACCTAATTTTATCAATTAAGCATTTCTACTTCTAATTAAACATCTAAATAAGATTATAACATACTAACATAACTCAAATTCATCAATCAATACCAAGTATATACATAAATTTACCTCCTCCACTCCAATGTCAATTTATTTAAATTGCTCTATCTTCTATTCTTGACTCCTTATAATCTTCACTAAATCAACACAATTTTTGAGAATCACCAATGTTCCTTGCTTACTCTCTAAAACACACACACACACACACACACACACACTCAAACACCCACATTTTTATTTGTAAAAATTCTGCAATTGACACCTCATGGTATTAGTCATCACATTTCTAATTTTACACTTTTAGTCCCTCATCTTCTCAAATTTCACTAATTTACAAAATTCACTACTATAGTTAACCATACAAGTCCTTTCTAACTATATTAACTATCTTTCTTACAATTCTAGTCCTTCACTTATAAAAATTCTCAAATAACATAAATATAAAACATTTATATTATAAATAAATAAATACTTACGAATTATTCTAACTTTCGAGAACCGGGATGTTACAGTAACTAATTAGATTCTTGTATCAACCTCTTGGCATCTATAACTTAAGTGTTCACACTAAACCGATTGTTCAACTGTGAGGCCCCTTTCCCCGCCTATCCTACGGGAAGTTGTCAAGTTCTTAGTAATATGTACTTAGACTGCCATCTAAGCAAAGAACGGTTCTTTCCTAAGTATCGATACCCATAATTGCTAAACGGCTCTGTAGTTAATAGTGTGTAAAGTTCTAAAAAGCAGCTGGGCACTAAGTTGTTTTGTTTTAAAAAAAAGATAGACGTTATGTCACTTAAGAGTCATGTTATAGTTTCATCAAGGGCCGATCTCACATACAAGCATCAATAATTAGTTTAGCCGAAAAAGGGGGCTAGCCGGTAAGTTCAAGTAGAGTAAAAGTGTTTTACGCATAAGAGTTCAAAGAGTTTGTCCAAAATAGTTCAATAGTTCCAAAGTCAAGATAGTTCATAACGTTCCAAAGTCAAAATAGTTCATAAAGTTCCAAAGTCAAAATAGTTCACAAAGTTACAAAGTCAAAATAGTTCATAGTTTGCAATAAGTCAAAAGTTCACAAGTTGTAATTGTTCATAAATGTTTCAAGTTATAAATGATCTTATGTTTCCCCCAAATCATGCAAAATACATATAAAAGTAAAGGGGTTGTAACTCACGGATTGCGAAGAATAAGACACGGAAATTCGGTCGGAACGGTAGCCGGGAATCACGGATTGCCTATAATACCATTAATAGTTATAATCTTATTATGTTTTTTATATAATAGTATAGACAACATTTTATTAAACTTTAAGTGTCAAGGTTAAGTAATGTCCAAAATAGTCCGAAAAGGTAATTGTCACGTTTTTGTCCGAAAGTCCGATTAAACGTTTATTGTTATTATGTTACGAGTTTTTTGCTCGCTGAAGTGGTTTACATTTTTCTAAGGAAATTTGGGCAGCGCTTCCGCGCCCAAATTTCATATCCAAAAACGTACAATCAATTCCGCTCACAAATCACCTAAAACACGATAACATATATAATATTGTCCATTTTAAGTCCAAATAGTCCATACATGTCCCAAATGTTATTACTTTTACATATTCAGTCCCAAAATGTTATATGTCAAAAAGTGAGCGGGTCAAAGATAGTCAAAACGTGCTAAAAACGACAAGTTTCGGAAAACATCAGCTTTGTGCGCCGCTGTGAGCACCAGAACGGCGCACATAAGCCATTTTTGGTGCTCACTGCGTCGTTATGCGGTCTAGGACGGCGCACATGACGCGGATTTTCGAGTTTTCTGTGTAAAACGTTTATTTAGCCTTAGATTCCGACATGCAATAGGTTTAAACTTATTAAAACATCATTTTAACGGTTTATAAAGCATTTTTAGTTACAAAATCGTGGATCCAAAGACTATTTCGATTAAAAACGTTTTTGACCATAAAAAGTCATAGATTTGTATAAAAACTCATTTTGAACCGTTAGATCTTACATGCAAATGTTTATTTGTATAAAAATAGTAAAAAGACAGAAATCTACCGGAGGAAAAGCTCAGATGATGATTTTGGACGGATTTAGTTCCAAAAATCTTTACGAAAATAGTCCTTTTTCGAAATCTTTTGGTTCCCCTTGATTATCTTGATGTTCTAAACGATTTGTATGGATGGAAAAATGGATTTTGATGGTGTAATATTCTGGAAATGGTGTCTTGTTGAGAGAAAGTTGAGAGAAAAGTGTGTAAGTGTGTGTTTTGTTTTTGTAAAATGATTAAATGAAAAGGATAAAAGAAAATGATAATATAGGAAGTTGGGGACTGCAACATAGAAATAATTATGGCCTATTCCCGTAATATATTGGTTAAAAAGTTGAGAAAACGAGGCATGCAAATAATTCAAAATTATTACAAATTTCGTCCTGGAGGACGGCGAACATGGCCTCTGTGCGTCGTCCTGGACGATTATTGTAATTATTTTTGTGTTTTGGCTGATTCTGTACAATTGTTTTGTTGGACCTTTTCGTTAACTAAAGTTTTAAAGTATGTTACATTATGAACTTAGGAAAGCTCATTAGGGGTTTTCTTGGTATTAGGACTTTTATAATTTGATTCCGGTTGTGATTCCGACGCTGTCGCGGTTCCGATTAATGAAAAGTTAAAGACTAGATAGACCGAAAGAGACATAGAGTATAAAAATGCACCTGGAATTAGACGGTTGTCACAGACCATGCCACAGATTTCCGGAACCAGACCAGAGATGTACAGGTTGATCCGGTTCTCCGCATGGGTTACCAGTCTTGTAACCAGTCGGGCGAGCTCGTGGAACCGGGTGGTGTACTTCTCAATGTCGTTTCCGACCATCTTGTGATCCCACAGCTCAGCCTCGAGCTTCTTGATTTCCCCTCTTGGGCAGTACTCCTCGATGAGTAGGTTCTTGAAGGTGTTCCAAGGAAGAACGTAGGCAGTGTCACGCCCTCTGGTTTGAACAACACTGTTCCACCAGGATAGAGCACGGCCATGGAATACGCAGGACGCGTACTCCACCTTGTTTGCCTCATCACATCGGTTGATGTGTAGGACGGATTCGATGCTCTCAAACCATTGGAGCAGTTCTACATCACCAGTTGTGCCGTGAAACTCCTTTCGCTTACACGCCATGAAGCTCTTATAGTTGCATGGGGGAGGGTTCGGGTGTTGGTTCTGGTCTTGATTTTCGTTTTGATTGTTCTGTTGTTGCTGCTGCTGCTACTGTTGTTGCTGTTGCTGTTGTTGGTGGTGGTTGTTGACATTCGCATTGATCCCAACGGTGATCTGGGCGATCATGTTGGGCATTGCCGCATTCAACTGTTCAACAACTTAGTCAGCAATGATACTAGCATTTGTGCGAGGAGCCATGATTCCACAATCAGAAGAATAGATTTAGTTTAGAACGCACGAATGGAATATGATAAGAACATAATTTAGTGACCATAGATTATTATAGCACGAGATTAATATGAATGAACAAATAGCACACGCATGATTATGATTCAAGAGATAGAATTATAATGATTGTCTAAAGTAAAAGATTCATATGATAAAATAAGTACAATAATAAAAGATAGAAGTTCCATTAATGATAAATAAGTTTGGTACAAGTACTGAATGAGAAATACGATTACAATACATGAAAAGGAAAGGAAATAAAAAGTCTAAGTCGTGTACAATGAGAAAATTACGACTAGGCTAAGTACAGTACGATAAAAGGAAATAACTAGTGGCGCCTCTCCAGAAACATCTTGGCCGCCATGACCGCAATCAAAGTGCCCATCACTAGGCACACACCGATGAGGTGTTGCACGGTCCGTGTCGTAGCTCGGGTCGATGCGATGACTCGCAGCGCCTGCTCCGACAACTGTTGTGCAGAGTCGGTGACCTCACTGATGAGGAGCCCGTGCTGTTGGGTCTCCTGTGCCAGACCCTGCACTTCGCGGTGCAATTGAAGGAATGCGGACGGTGGGGGAGGATGAAGAGTAGGAGGCATCCTCTGCCTCGCGGCCTCGGCGTCTCTGGCGCGCTGCATTTCTTCGCGCTCCATCTGTCGCTATCATGAGTAGAGGTCCATGAGAGTGTTATGAGGGACCTCTGGAGGGTGACAGAAAGGTAGGTGCAATGGGGTAGCCTGGGATGGTCCAGCCTGGTGCGCAGCCATCCTGTCCGGCAGAAGGCCCGGGAGGATGACCTGCTTGAGCGCAGTCAACCTAGTGTGCGGGCCCCGGTAGTGGAGTGTTGCGGCAACGGGTACCGGTGGAGGGGGTAGCACAGCCCTCGGGCTGGACCCGATGCTGCTGGAGATCACCATGGAGGTGTCCTCCGTGGGATCCGTGGTCTGATGACGTTGGCTCTCTGAGGCGGTGCGGCCCTCGGAAGGCGAAGCGACTCGGGGTAACGAACGAGACTGCGATCGAGACGGTGAACGTGAACGAGAGGAGTGAGACATGACGGATCTGTGAACAATGAGTTTCGTAAGTACGAGAAGACACAAAAGAATAATAAAGGAAATGTGTAATGAAATGCATGTACGGGTCAGTCAGGTGAGAATCGAGAAAAGACAGTACCGGGAATTTTGACTCAAAAGCCGTTAACAGTAGTAATTACGTTTCGTCCTTGCATAATCCATTTTGAACTAGGCATGGGTGATCAAGCCATGCGTAGTTAAAAATAAACATGCAATCGCGAAATTAATTCTCTAAAGTTTGAACCCATAAATGATTTTCCGAAAAAGCCTTGGTTATAGTTTGGTTTCGAAAAATTTTGAATTTTTTTTTTTTAAAACCGTTTTTCTCTATAACCTGTGCTCTGATACCAAGTCTGTCACACCCCGCTAAAGCGGAAACACGAAATGTGAAGAGCTGGAAGAACATTACACGGGTTATAAGAAACATAACGGCATTCAAGTCATTAATAAAAATATTAAAAGTGTTTACAAGTTCCAAGAGTTAACCTAGTCATAGAATTTAGTACAAAATACATTGATAAAGTTTTAAATTGAAATTCTCAAAAGAAAAGTGGACAAGTCTTTTCCCCATGTGGTTCTCACGCGACCGCCTTGACCCGTCCATGCCATTCACTCCATACTTACACTAAATTTCCTGAAACATAAAATAAAGTGTCAACTACGAAGGTAATGAGTGAGTTATAGTTTAAGTAGTTCGGCAAAAATATTGGTTAAGTATATAAAAGTAAAAGTTTCCAAAAAGGAGGTTAGCGGAGAAAAGTCGCTTAAAATTTATATACTTTTTAAGTTTCAAGTAGCGGGAGAATCGGTGCCCTAAGTTCGTAAAGACTAAGTAGAGTCAAATTTAGTCAAATCATAGTTGCGGAAACAATCGCTAAAAGTTCGTAAATTTATGCGTATAAGTAACTAATTAGATTCTTGTATCAACCTCTTGGCATCTATAACTTAAGTGTTCACACTAAACCGATTGTTCAACCGTGAGGCCCCTTTCCCCGCCTATCCTACGGGAAGTTGTCAAGTTCTTAGTAATATGTACTTAGACTGCCATCTAAGCAAGGAACGGTTCTTTCCTAAGTATCGATACCCATAATTACTAAACGACTCTATAGGTAATAGTGTGTAAGTTCTAAAAAGCAGTTGGGCACTAAGTAGTTTTGTTTTAAAAAGAGATAGTCGTCTGTCACTTAAGAGTCATGTTATAGTTCCACCAAGGGTCGGTCTCGCATACAAGCATCAATAATTAGTTTAGCCGAAAAAGGGGGCAAGCCGGTAAGTTCAACTAGAGTAAAAGTGTTTTACGCATAAGAGTTCAAAGAGTTTGTCCAAAATAGTTCAATAGTTCCAAAGTCAAAATAGTTCATAAAGTTCCAAAGTCAAAATAGTTCATAAAGTTCCAGAGTCAAAATAGTTCATAAAGTTCAAAAGTCAAAATAGTTCATAGTTTGCAATAAGTCAAAAGTTCACTTAGTTACAATGTTCACAAATGTTTTCAAGTTATAAATAATATTATGTTTCCCCCGAAATCATGCAAAATACATATAAAAGTAAAGGGCTTGTAACTCACGGATTGCGAAGAGTAAGAACACGGAATTCGGTCGGAAATGGAAGCCGGGAATTACGGATTACTTAATAATACAAAGATAGTTTAATTAGTCATTATCTTATTAGGTTCTTTATATAATAATATATATAAGATTTTATTAAACTTTAAGTGTCAAGGTTAAGTAATGTCCAAAATAGTCCGAAAAGGTAATTGTCACTTCAAGTCCAAATAGTCCATACATGTCTCAAATATTATTTGTTTTACTTATTCAGTCCCAAAATGTTATATGTAAAAAAGTGAGCGGGTCAAATATAGTCAAAACGTGCTAAAAATGACAAAAACGACTAGTTTCAGAAAAACAGCAGCTCTGTGCGCCGCTGTGACCACTGGAACGGTGCATAGAAGCTGGATTTTTCACCCGCTGCGTCGTCCTGGTCACAGGGACGGCGCACAGGTCGCGGGTTGTTGAGTTTTTGTTGTAAAACGTTTATTTAGCCTTAGATTCCGACATCCAATAGGTTTAAACTTATTAAAACATTATTTTAACAGTTTATAAGGTATTTTAAGTCACAAATTCGTGGATCCAAAGACTATTTCGTTTAAAAACGTTTTTGACCATAAAAAGTCATAGATTCGTATAAAAACTTATTTTGAACCGTTAGATCTTACATGCAAATGTTTATTTGTATAGAAATAGTAAAAAGATAGAAATCTACCGGAGGAAAAGCTCGGATGATGATTTTGGCCGGATTTTAGCTTCAAAAATCTTTACAATAATGGTCCTTTTTCGAAATCTTTTGGTTTCCCTTGCTCCTCTTGATGATTCAAACGTTTTGTATGGATTAAAATGGTGGTTTAGGTGCTGGAATCACTGGAACAAGATGGGTTTTTGAGAGAAAGTTGAGAGAAAAGTGTGTAAGTGTGTGTTTTTGTTTAAGAAAAGTGATAATAAAAATGAAATAATAAAAATGATGTTAATGGGAAGTTGGGACTGCAACATAGCAGTAATGAGTGCATAAAAATCGAGTTTGATTGGTGGGTGGGGTTGAGAAATCGAGACATGCAAAGTTTTCAAATTCATTACAATTTTCGTCCTGTAGGACGGCACACAAGGCCTCTGTGCGTCGTCCTGGACGATTTTTGTAATAATTTTTGTGTTTTGGCTGATTTTGCATAATTGTTTCGTTGGACCTTTTCCTTAACTAAAGTTTTAAAGTATGTTACATTATGAACTTAGGAAAGTTCATTAGGGGTTTTCTTGGTATTAGGACTTATATAATTTGATTCCGGTTGTGATTCCGACACTGTCGCGGTTCCGATAATGAAAGTTAAAGACTAGATACACCGAAAGAGACATAGAGTATAAAAATGCACCTGGACTTAGACGGTTGTCACATAGGGCTTTGTAAAATTAGTGTTTTAAAGAACATATGGGTTTTTAGAATTAGGGTTTTTATTTTATAATTGTATTTTGGGTTTAATTAGTTTTATATGGATGAAATTCCTTCTTATACTGTTCTTAAGACATTCTTAATGCTACTGTGACCTCGGGGATTATTAAATATGAATATCACACACCGTGAACGTGTTTCTAACTCGTCCTAGATGAAATCTAGTTTTTTCAAGGAAATGAGCGTTTTAATTGGTATAAGGTGGTTTGAATAGTTGATTAGGTAATTATAAAGTTTCTTAAGGTAGTGTGGAAGTTTGTACAAGAAATGGAAATATATGGTAGGGTTTTGTAAAATTAGTGTTTTAAAGTACCTATGAGTTTTTAGAATTAGGGTTTTTATTTTATAATTGTATTTTGGGTTTAATTGAGTTTTATATGGATGAAATACCTTCTAATATTGTTCTTAAGACATTCTTAATGCTACTGTGACCTCGGGGATTATTAAACATGAATATCACACACCCTGAACGTGTTTCTAAGTCGTACCGGATGAAATCTAGTATTTTAAAGGAAATGAGCGTTTTAATTGGTATAAGGTGGTTTGAATAGTTGATTTAGGTAATTATAAAGATTCTTAGGGTAGTGTAGAATTTTGTACTAAAAATTGAAATATATGCTAGGGTTTTGTAAATTAGTGTTTTAAAGTACCTATTGGTTTTTAGAATTAGGGTTTTTATTTTATAATTGTATTTTGGGTTTAATTGAGTTTTATATGGATGAAATGCCTTCTAATACTGTTCTTAAGACATTCTTTATGCTATTGTGAGCTCAGGGATTATTAAACATGAATATCACACACCTTAAACGTGATTGTAACTCGTACCAGATGAAATCTAGTTTTTTTGTAAGCAAAGGAGCATTTTAATAGGTATAAGGTGGTTTGAATAGTTTATTTAGATAATTATAAAGTTTATTAGGGTAGTGTGGAAGTTTGTACTAGAAATGGAAATATATGGTAGGGTTTTGTAAAATTAGTATTTTAAAGTACCTATGGGTTTTTAGAATTAGTGTTTTGATTTTGAAATGGTATTTTTTTTAATTGAGTTTTATATGGATGAAATGGCTTCTAATACTGTTCTTAAGACATTCTTAATGCTATAGTGACCTCGGGGATTATTAAACATGAATATTTCACACCCTGAACGTGATTCTAACTCGTACCGGATGAAATCTAGTTTTTTCAAGGAAATGAGCGTTTTAATTTGTATAAGGTGGTTTGAATAGTTGATTTAGGTAAATATAAAGTTTCTTAGGGAAGTGTGGAAGTTTGTAATAGAAATGGAAATATATGGTAGGGTTTTGTAAAATTAGTATTTTAAAGTACCTATGAGTTTTTAGAATTAGAGTTTTTATTTTTTATTTGTATTTTGGGTTTCATTGAGTTTTATATGGATGAAAGGCCTCTAATACTGTTCTTAAGACATTCTTTATGATGTTGTGACCTCAGGGATTATTAAACATGAATATCACACATCCTAAACGTGATTCTAACTCGTACCAGATGAAATCTAGTTTTTTTTTTTTAAGGAAAGGAGCGTTTTAATGGGTATAAGGTGGTTTGAATAGTTTATTTAGATAATTATAAAGTTTATTAGGGTAGTGTGGAAGTTTGTACTAGAAATGGAAATATATGGTAGAGTTTTGTAAAATTAGTGTTTTAAAGTACCTATGGGTTTTTAGAATTAGTGTTTTGATTTTGAAATGGTATTTTGGGTTTAATTGAGTTTCATATGGATGAAGTGGTTTCTAATACTGTTCTTAAGACATTCTTAATGCTACTGTGACCTCGGGGATTATTAAACATGAATATTTCACCCCCTGAACGTGTTTCTAACTCGTACCGGATGAAATCTAGTTTTTTCAAGGAAATGAGTGTTTTAATTGGTATAAGGTGGTTTGAATAGTTGATTTAGGTAATTATAAAGTTTTTTAGGGAAGTGTGGAAGTTTTTACTAGAAATGGAAATATATGGTAGGGTTTTGTAAAATTAGTGTTTTAAAGTACCTATAGGTTTTTAGAATTAGGGTTTTTAGGTTTTAATTGTATTTTGAGTTTAATTGAGTTTTATACGGATTAAATGCCTTCTAATATTGTTCTTAAGACATTCTTTATGTTATTGTGACCTCGGGGATTATTAAAAATGAATATCACACACCCTAAACGTGATTCTAACTCATACCAGATGAAATCTAGTTTTTTTTTAAGGAAAGGAGCGTTTTAATGGGTATAAGGTGGTTTAAATAGTTTATTTAGGTAATTATAAAGTTTATTAGGGTAGTGTGGAGGTTTGTACTAGAAATGGAAATATATGGTAGAGTTTTGTAAAATTAGTGTTTTAAAGTACCTATGGGTTTTTACAATTAGTATTTTGATTTTGGAATGCTATTTGCGGTTTAATTAAATTTCATACGGATTAAATGGCTACTAATACTGTTCTTAAGACATTCTTAATGCTACTGTAACCTCGGGGATTATTAAACATGAATATTTCACACCCTGAACGTGTTTCTAACTCGTACCGGATGAAATCTAGTTTTTTCAAGAAAATTAGCGTTGTAATTGGTATAAGGTGGTTTGAATAGTTGATTTAGGTAATTTTAAAGTTTCTTAGGGAAGTGTGGATGTTTGTACTAGAAACGGAAATATATGGTAGGGTTTTGTAAAATTAGTATTTTAAAGTACCTATGGGTTTTTAGAATTAGGGTTTTTATTTTATAATTTTATTTTGGGTTTCATTGAGTTTTATATGGATGAAATGCCTTCTAATACTGTTCTTAAGACATTCTTTATGCTATTGTGAGCTCAGGGATTATTAAACATGAATATCACACACCCTAAACGTGATTCTAACTCGTACCAGATGAAATCTAGTTTTTTTTTTAAGGAAATGAGCGTTTTAATTGGTATAAGGTGGTTTGAATAGTTTATTTAGATAATTATAAAGTTTATTAGGGTAGTGTGGAATTTTGTACTAGAAATGGAAATATATGGTAGGGTTTTGTAAAATTAGTGTTTTAAAGTACCTATGGGTTTTAGAATTAGGGTTTTATTTTATAATTGTATTTTGGGTTTAATTGAGTTTTATATGGATGAAATGCCTTCTAATACTGTTCTTAAGACATTCTTATGCTACTGTGACCTCGGGGATTATTTAACATGAATATCACACACCCTGAACGTGTTTCTAACTCGTACCAGATGAAATCTAGTTTTTTTTTTAAGGAAATGAGCGTTTTAATGGTATAAGGTGGTTTGAATAGTTTATTTAGATAATTATAAAGTTTATTAGGGAAAGTGTGGAAGTTTGTACTAGAAATGGAAATATATGGTAGGGTTTTGTAAAATTAGTGTTTAAAGTACCTATGGGTTTTTAGAATTAGGGTTTTTATTTTATAATTGTATTTTGGGTTTAATTGAGTTTTATATGGATGAAATGCCTTCTAATACTGTTCTTAAGACATTCTTAATGCTACTGTGACCTCGGGGATTATTAAACATGAATATCACACACCTGAACGTGTTTCTAACTCGTACCGGATGAAATCTAGTTTTTTCAAGGAAATGAGCGTTTTAATTGGTATAAGGTGGTTTGAATAGTTGATTTAGGTAATTATAAAGATTCTTAGGGTAGTGTGGAAGTTTGTACTAGAAATGGAAATATATGGTAGGGTTTTTGTAAAATTAGTGTTTTAAAGTACCTATGGGTTTTTAGAATTAGGGTTTTTATTTTATAATTGTATTTTGGGTTTAATTGAGTTTTATATGGATGAAATGCCTTCTAATACTGTTCTTAAGACATTCTTTATGCTATTGTGACCTCAGGGATTATTAAACATGAATATCACACACCCTAAACGTGATTCTAACTCGTACCAGATGAAATCTAGTTTTTTTTTAAGGAAAGGAGCGTTTTAATGGGTATAAGGTGGTTTGAATAGTTTATTTAGATAATTATAAAGTTTATTAGGGTAGTGTGGAAGTTTGTACTAGAAATGGAAATATATGGTAGAGTTTTGTAAAATTAGTGTTTTAAAGTACCTATGGGTTTTTAGAATTAGTGTTTTGATTTTGAAATGGTATTTTGGGTTTAATTGAGTTTTATATGGATGAAATGGCTTCTAATACTGTTCTTAAGACATTCTTTATATATTGTGACCTCGGGATTATTAAACATGAATATCACACACCCTAAACGTGATTCTAACTCGTACCAGATGAAATCTAGTTTTTTTAAAGGAAATGAGCGTTTTAATTGGTATAAGGTGGTTTGAATAGTTGATTTAGGTAATTATAAAGTTTATTAGGGTAGTGTGGAAGTTTGTACTAGAAATGGAAATATATGGTAGGGTTTTGTAAAATTAGTGTTTTAAAGTACCTATGGGTTTTTAGAATTAGGGTTTTTATTTTATAATTGTATTTTGGGTTTAATTGAGTTTTATATGGATGAAATGCCTTCTAATACTGTTCTTAAGACATTCTTTATGCTATTGTGACCTCAGGGATTATTAAACATGAATATCACACACCCTAAACATGATTCTAACTCGTACCAGATGAAATCTAGTTTTTTTTTAAGGAAATGAGCGTTTTAATGGGTATAAGGTGGTTTGAATAGTTTATTTAGATAATTATAAAGTTTATTAGGGTAGTGTGGAAGTTTGTACTAGAAATGGAAATATATGGTAAGGTTTGTAAAATTAGTGTTTTAAAGTACCTATGGGTTTTTAGAATTAGGGTTATTATTTTATAATTGTATTTTGGGTTTAATTGAGTTTATATGGATGAAATGCCTTCTAATACTGTTCTTAAGACATTCTTATGCTACTGCGGGGATTATTAAACATGAATATTTCACCCCTGAACGTGTTTCTACTCGTACCAGATGAAAATCTAGTTTTTTCAAGGAAATGAGTGTTTTAATTGGTATAAGGT
>CAJVGC010000065.1:33321741-33411655 GCA_910822075.1 Senecio squalidus | reverse complement strand
ATTTCCTTAAAAAAAACTAGATTTCATCTGGTACGAGTTAGAATCACGTTAAGGTGTGTGGTATTCCTGTTTAATATCCTGAGGTCACAATAGCATTAAAGAATGTCTAAGATTGTATTAGAAGGCATTTCATCCATATAAACTCAATTAAACCAAAAATACAATTATAACCAAAAAAAAAAAATTAATTTAAAAACCCATAGGTACTTTCAAACACTAATTTACAAAACCCTACCATATTTCCATTTCTAGTAGAAAATTCCACACTACCCAGAAACTTTTAATTACCTAAATCAACTATTCAAACCACCTTATACCCATTAAAACGCTCCTTTCCTTAAAAAAAACTAGATTTCATCTGGTACGAGTTAGAATCACGTTTAGGGTGTGTGATATTCATGTTTAATAATCCCTGAGGTCACAGTAGCATAAAGAATGTCTTAAGAACAGTATTAGAAGGCATTTCATCCATATAAAACTCAATTAAACCCAAAATACAATTATAAAATAAAAACCCTAATTCTAAAAACCCATAGGTACTTTAAAACACTAATTTTACAAACCCTACCATATATTTCCATTTCTAGTACAAACTTCCACACTACCCTAATAAACTTTATAATTATCTAAATAAACTATTCAAACCACCTTATACCCATTAAAACGCTCCTTTCCTTAAAAAAAACTAGATTTCATCTGGTACGAGTTAGAATCACGTTTAGGGTGTGTGATATTCATGTTTAATAATCCCTGAGGTCACAATAGCATAAAGAATGTCTTAAGAACAGTATTAGAAGGCATTTCATCCATATAAAACTCAATTAAACCCAAAATACAATAATAAAATAAAAACCCTAATTCTAAAAACCCATAGGTACTTTAAAACACTAATTTTACAAAACCCTACCATATATTTCCATTTCTAGTACAAACTTCCACACTACCCTAATAAACTTTATAATTATCTAAATAAACTATTCAAACCACCTTATACCCATTAAAACGCTCCTTTCCTTAAAAAAAACTAGATTTCATCTGGTACGAGTTAGAATCACGTTTAGGGTGTGTGATATTCATGTTTAATAATCCCTGAGGTCACAATAGCATAAAGAATGTCTTAAGAACAGTATTAGAAGGCATTTCATCCATATAAAACTCAATTAAACCCAAAATACAATTATAAAATAAAAACCCTAATTCTAAAAACCCATAGGTACTTTAAAACACTAATTTTACAAAACCCTACCATATATTTCCATTTCTAGTACAAACTTCCACACTACCCTAATAAACTTTATAATTACCTAAATCAACTATTCAAACCACCTTATACCCATTAAAACGCTCATTTCCTTAAAAAAACTAGATTTCATCCGGTACGAGTTAGAAACACGTTCAGGGTGTGTGATATTCATGTTTAATAATCCCCGAGGTCACAGTAGCATTAAGAATGTCTTAAGAACAGTATTAGAAGGCATTTCATCCATATAAACTCAATTAAACCCAAAATACAATTATAAAATAAAAACCCTAATTCTAAAAACCCATAGGTACTTTAAAACACTAATTTTACAAAACCCTACCATATATTTCCATTTCTAGTACAAACTTCCACACTACCCTAATAAACTTTATAATTACCTAAATAAACTATTCAAACCACCTTATACCCATTAAAACGCTCCTTTCCTTAAAAAAAAACTAGATTTCATCTGGTACGAGTTAGAATCACGTTTAGGGTGTGTGATATTCATGTTTAATAATCCCTGAGGTCACAATAGCATAAAGAATGTCTTAAGAACAGTATTAGAAGGCATTTCATCCATATAAAACTCAATTAAACCCAAAATACAATAATAAAATAAAAACCCTAATTCTAAAAACCCATAGGTACTTTAAAACACTAATTTTACAAAACCCTACCATATATTTCCATTTCTAGTACAAACTTCCACACTACCCTAATAAACTTTATAATTACCTAAATAACTATTCAAACCACCTTATACCAATTAAAACGCTCATTTCCTTGAAAAAACTAGATTTCATCTGGTACGAGTTAGAAACACGTTCAGGGTGTGTGATATTCATGTTTAATAATCCCCGAGGTCACAGTAGCATAAAGAATGTCTTAAGAACAGTATTAGAAGGCATTTCATCCATATAAAACTCAATTAAACCCAAAATACAATTATAAAATAAAAACCCTAATTCTAAAAACCCATAGGTACTTTAAAACACTAATTTTACAAAACCCTACCATATATTTCCATTTCTAGTACAAACTTCCACACTACCCTAATAAACTTTATAATTATCTAAATAAACTATTCAAACCACCTTATACCCATTAAAACGCTCCTTCCTTAAAAAAAAACTAGATTTCATCTGGTACGAGTTAGAATCACGTTTAGGGTGTGTGATATTCATGTTTAATAATCCCCGAGGTCACAGTAGCATAAAGAATGTCTTAAGAACAGTATTAGAAGGCATTTCATCCATATAAAACTCAATTAAACCCAAAATACAATAATAAAATAAAAACCCAATTCTAAAAACCCATAGGTACTTTAAAACACTAATTTTACAAAACCCTACCATATATTTCCATTTCTAGTACAAACTTCCACACTACCCTAATAAACTTTATAATTATCTAAATAAACTATTCAAACCACCTTATACCCATTAAAACGCTCCTTTCCTTAAAAAAAAACTAGATTTCATCTAGTACGAGTTAGAATCACGTTTAGGGTGTGTGATATTCATGTTTAATAATCCCTGAGGTCACAATAGCATAAAGAATGTCTTAAGAACAGTATTAGAAGCCATTTCATCCATATAAAACTCAATTAAACCCAAAATACAATAATAAAATAAAAACCTAATTCTAAAAACCCATAGGTACTTTAAAACACTAATTTTACAAAACCCTACCATATATTTCCATTTCTAGTACAAACTTCCACACTACCCTAATAAACTTTATAATTATCTAAATAAACTATTCAAACCACCTTATACCCATTAAAACGCTCCTTTCCTTAAAAAAAAAAAACTAGATTTCATCTGGTACGAGTTAGAAACACGTTCAGGGTGTGTGATATTCATGTTTAATAATCCTCGAGGTCACAGTAGCATAAAGAATGTCTTAAGAACAGTATTAGAAGGCATTTCATCCATATAAAACTCAATTAAACCCAAAATACAATTTTCAAAATCAAAACCATAATTCTAAAACCCATAGGTACTTTAAAACACTAATTTTACAAAACTCTACCATATATTTCCATTTCTAGTACAAACTTCCACACTACCCTAATCAACTTTATAGGTACGTATAAAAACTATTCAAACCACCTTATACCCATTAAAACGCTCCTTTCCTTAAATAAAAAACTCAATTTCATCTGGCACGAGTTAGAAGAACGTTTAGGGTGTGTGATATTCATGTTTAATAATCCCCGAGGTCACAATATCATAAAGAATGCCTTAAGAACAGTATTAGAAGGCATTTCATCCATATAAAACTCAATTAAACCCAAAATACAATTATAAAATAAAAACCCTACTTTTAAAAACCCATAGGTACTTTAAAACACTAATTTTACAAAACCATACCATGTATTTCCATTTCTAGTACAAACTTCCACACTACCCTAATAAACTTTATAATTACCTAAATAAACTATTCAAACCACCTTATACCTATTAAAACGCTAATTTCCTTACAAAAAAAAAACTAGATTTCATTTGGTACGAGTTAGAATCACGTTTAGTGTGTGTGATATTCATGTTTAATAATCCCCGAGGTCACAATAGCATAAAGAATGTCTTAAGAACAGTATTAGAAGGCATTTCATCCATATAAAACTCAATTAAACCCAAAATACAATTATAAAATAAAAACCCTAATTCTAAACACCAATAGGTACTTTAAAACACTAATTTTACAAAACCTAACCATATATTTCCATTTCTAGTAAAAAATTCCACACTACCCTGAGAAACTTTATAATTACCTAAATCAACTATTCAAACCACCTTATACCAATTAAAACGCCCATTTCCTTGAAAAACTAGATTTCATCTGGTACGAGTTAGAAAATCGTTCAGGGTGTGTGATATTCATGTTTAATAATCCCCGAGGTCACAATAGCATTAACAATGTTTTAAGAACAGTATTAGAAGCCATTTCATCCCTATAAAACTCAATTAAACCCAAAATAGCATTTCAAAATCAAAACACTAATTCTGAAAACCCATAGGTATTTTCAAACATTAATTTTACAAAACCCTACCATATATTTCCATTTCTAGTACACACTTCTACACTACCCTAACCAACTTTATAATTACGTATAAAACTATTCAAACCACCTTATACCCATTAAAACGCTCCTTTCTTAAAAAAAAAAAAAACTCAATTTCATATGGCACGAGATAGAATAACGTTTAGTGTCTGTGATATTCATGTTTAATAATCCCCGAGGTCACAATATCATAAAGAATGTCTTAAGAACAGTATCAGAAGGCATTTCTTCCATATAAAACTCAATTAAACTCAAAATACAATTATAAAATAAAAACCTTACTTCTAAAAACTCATAGGTACTTTAAAAAACTAATTTTTACAAAACCCTACCATGTATTTCCATTTCTAGTACAAACTTCCACACTATACTAATAAACTTTATAATTACCTAAATAAACTATTCAAATCACCTTATACCCATTAAAACGCTCCTTTCCTTAAAAAAAAGTAGATTTCATCCGGTACGAGTTAGAATCACGTTTAGGGTTTGTGATATTCATGTTTAATAATCCCCGAGGTTACAATAGCAATAAGAATGTCTTGAGAAAATTATTAGAAGCCATTTCATCCACATAAAACTCAATTAAACTCAAAATAAAATTATAAAATAAAAACCCTAATTCTAAAAACCCATGGGTATTTTAAAACACTAATTTTACAAAACCCTACCATATATTTCCATTTCTAGTACAAACTTCCACACTACCCTAAGAAACTTTATAAATACCTAAATCAACTATTCAAACCACCTTATACCAATTAAAAGGCTCATTTCCTTGAGAAAACTAGATATTATCCGGTATGAGTTAGAAACACGTTCAGGGTGTCTGATATTCATGTTTAATAATCCCCGAGGTCACAATAGCATAAAGAATCATTTCCTTTAAAAAAAAACTAGATTTCATCTGGTACGAGTTAGAATCATGTTTAGGGTGTGTGATATTCATGTTTAATAATCCCCGAGGTGACAATAGCATAAAAATGTCTTAAGAACAGTATTAGAAGGCATTTCATCCACATAAAACACAATTAAACCCAAAATACAATTTTAAAATCAGAACCCTAACTCTAAAAACCCATAGGTACTTTAAGACACTAATTTTACAAAACCCTACCATATATTTCCATTTCTAATATGTAGGTCCCAGTGGTCCGATCTACAGGATTAAACTAAGTAATCACGAGGCGGAATCTCTTAATCAGTAAATCACACAAGTAATAATCGAATGCAGTAAATAACAAATACGAAATACCGAATTCCAAATACTTTATTAATTGAATCACTCAATTACAATAATAGTATTCTCATAATTCTCTCCCTCAGTCTGTCTCTAATCATTAACCCTAAACCTAAACTCAATGTCTCTTTATATAGAGACATGTTCACAGGCTTGGGCCACTAATGGGCTCATGGACTATGCAAAGTCCATTAACACCCATGACAGACTAAATAGCCCACTTAACAATACAATGTTATTGGACCATTACAGACTCAAACAGACTATTACTAAAGAATTAAATAATCTAGAACAACTGTCACAGATATTGCACTAACAAACTCCCCCTTGACTGTTGCTTCTAGATACCATTATACGCTCAAAGTCTTTACAGTCTTGTACTCCTTGTATTACTTGCAGGTTCTTCTAACTCATCATTGTCTTGAATAACTCCCTCTGAATAACTCCATCTTAAGTCGTCAACAATTACGCTCAAAGTCTTTATAGTGTTGTACTCCTTGTATTACTTGCAGGTTCTTCTAACTCATCATTGTCTTGAATAACTCCCCCTGAATTGTTGCAATAATTCAATCTTCTTCGTTTAAGCTTGTGAAGATTCAGTCTTCTCCGTTTACTCTTATGAAGAGTTAGTCTTCTCAATTAATGCTTGTGAAGAGTTAGGCATCTCCATTTGTTGTTGTGAACTTCGTTGTTTATCAGAGTCTTCATCACGAGTTGACTCAACTAAGTTCATTGCTTTTTCTTGTATTCTCCGAGCTTCCATAAATGACAACAAAACTCCCCATGAGCTGTCTGACGATGAACAACGTCTCAAACAGCAGTTTCAAAAGTAGAGTTTCGTACGCGCGCCAAAACATTCTCCAAAACCTGCACACAAACGTTAGTCCATTTTTTTTTTTTTTTTAAGATATCGACATGAAGTTTTGAGCTTTTCATGTCGATTCTAATTATAATAATAATTTTTTTTTTTTTTTTTTTTTTTAAGATATCGACCCGAAATTTTAAGCTTTTCATGTCGATTCTAATTTTCATAAAGATAAATACAAAATTACAAAATTATCAGCTAAACTAGCAATGATCAGTTATGGTGGGGAACCCAAGCCATAACACGTCGTGATTGTCCTCTTTCATTCACGTAGACAAACTCCTTTAAGAAACCATCATCTTTAGTAACCGTAGCGTTAACATTAGAATTCAGGTGGTTCCTCGGTGGACAAACGTATCTCGACTGCTGATAAAAGGAATGCACTTTCTGACTCGGGCAGTATGGATTAGAACTTCTGAAAGACGATCGAAATGGACGCGATTGAGATGAACGGTTATTTGAAACGCTCGGGCGTTCCTGTTTCTTAATCCACTTTTGAGGCACCTGTTTCCGTACAGGTGAATGTGATCGAGCTATTGATTTCCGAACAGGCTGCACCTGTTTCCGTACAGGTAAATGTGAACGAGCCATTGGTTTAGTCTTCGGTGAAGACGATCTGATAACTTGCTCTTTCTTCGGAGAGCACGATCTGTTGGCTTGGTTTTGCTTCTTCGTTGGACATACCGAGGCCACGTGACCATGTTCCTGGCATTTAAAACACTTCAAGTCATCCATGGGCTGTTTGGGTTTTGAGTTTTCAGCTAATGTACTCATTTTCGTTTCCGAAACACTTGAGTCAGTTGAAGCACTTGACTCGGTTTGATCGTTCCTTGTAGAGGAAGATTCACATGAAAAGTCAACACAGTTTTCCTTCATGTTACATTCAGATTTAAGAAAACTGTAATTGTGATTAAAAGGTGGAGGTGTTTCATTATATCAAAAACCTGCAGTATTCCCACTGGTGCGTTGACGACTTAAGATGGAGTTCAAAGTACTGGAAGGGGTGCGGAACTGTTCGATCTTCCTCTCTTGTTCAGTTAATCTTATATGGCAGTCATTTAACTCTTGGACTTTTGTAGCAAAACTCTTCTTTTCGTTTTCAAGACATTCATATAACATGTCAATTTTTAGGGTTTGAATGCCAACGGTGGACAAGAGTTCCATTCTGTCCTTTTCATTTTGATGAAGTTTCTTTGAGAAATCATCTTTTAAAAAATTTTGTATTGACACCTCATGTTCAAGTTGAGTTTGCTGTGATTCCAAAGTAGATACTGACTTAGTCAATTTATCATTTTGAAGAGTTAAAATAGTGAAAGATTTACAAAGCTCCTTCACGGATTGAAGGTCAAGAAGTACCTTTGACTTTTCAGTTTGGAGATCAGCCATTTTTGCAATAAAGTTTTCGTTAGATAGATCCAACGTACAGCTGCAAACCTTTGATTCATTTTCAGTATCTTCGACATTTTGAATATCCTCCTCATTCGAGCTAATTTCACTTGCAGTAATACTGGCTTCACTGCGAAATCCCTCAATAGATGCCATGAGTGCTGACTTATATGTTGTTAATCTTTCAATCACCTCATCAAAATCTAATTGTTGATCACGTTTGAGTTCAGCTTTTACCAAATTTACATAAACTTCCCAATGCTTAGGGAAAGCATCTAAAAATCTCTTAATTTTTTTATTAGATACACTTATACGACATCTGGCAAGTTCTGTAAGAAGATTGTAGTATCTAGTGACAGTATGTTCAAAGTTTTCGTTAATTTCAGCTGTGAACGTATCAAATTGCCTCATAAGGTTTTCCTCTACTTTCTCTATCAGCTGGACTATCGTATTGAAAATGATACATTTCTTTATTTTTTGTTAAATTAATTAAGTCCAAGTGAAGATTCAAGAACAGTCCAAATAACGAGTCCAAATAATTAAGTCCACAAAATGAGTCCAATAACCGAGTCCAAGTTCAATGCCCAAATCAGTCCAATATCAAGTTCAGGCCCAAGTTCAAATTAAAACAGGCCCAATTAAGTCCACTTAAGAAGTCCATATAAAAGGCCCAATTAAGCCCAATTTTTATGAATTGGTTAGCAATCTAACGAACATCTAAATCCCAAATTGCCAAACAATAATCTGCTCACGAACATCAAATTTGATTTCAAACACAAACGAACATCAGTCTAGACGAACATCTACTGCCAATTGAACAAACTTCATGAAGATGAGACGAACTGTTCACGAACTTGAGACGAACCTGTTTATTTCAAACACGAGCCACGAACTAATTGATTTCAAAATCACGAACTTGTAAACAAATCTACGAACTTGAAATTGAACAATAATCAAGCTATAATCTGCTGCCGAACTTGATTACCCACGAAAAAACAGAAATGCTACGAAGATGAAACGAACTTCAAGCAGCAGATCTATCACGAATATAAATATTAAACGAAGATGTTTAATCACGAATCTTGTTTATTCGCCGCTGATTTTTCTGAAGACCGACAAAGATTAAACGAACTTGATTCGTTTAAGCCGCAACGAACATCACATGAAGATTACGAACATAAGTAGATCACGAACATAAATTTGTAAATAGATCACGAACATCAAACGAAGATTACGAACATATATTTGTTTTCTTATCTTCGGCGCTGCTAATATATAATCACAACAATTTTTCGACGAACTTGGACTGCGAAGATGAATCTGCGAAGATGAATGATAATCGGCGAAGATGTGTGTAGGAAACGAAGATGAAATTCTTTTGCGCCGCTGAGTGTTTATTTTATATTCCTCCATTCAATTTTGTTTCCAGCGCCGCTACACCTTTTTAGAAGTCTGTGTGTGTTTTTAATTTTTAATTCAATCCCCAAATTGTTATGTTTTGATGTGCTGTCTCAATCTCTCTTTTTATTTTATGTTCGTTTAGAATATATCAGGCCCCATCAAATTAATTTAAAGCCCAAATGAATAAATAAGCCCAAAATTAATTATTTTGCAGACTTTGAGTTTTAGAAACAGATCACAAACACAAATGTGTATCCACTAATTAAAAACTTAACTTTATAAACCTAGCCGCCAGTAACCCTAAATCTGAAACTGTAGCCGCAAAAAAAAAACTGAAGAACCCTAGTTCCCAAAATCGATTAAAATCTGATATTTAATCCTGAACCAAATCTCGATAGAGAGCAAACAATGCGTTTGCTCTGATACCAATTGTAGGTCCCGGTGGTCCGATCTACATGATTAAACTAACTAATCACGAGGCGTAATCTCGTAATCAGTAAATCACACAAGTAATAATCGAATGCAGCAAATAACAACTACGAAATACCGAATTCCAAATACTTTATTAATTGAATCACTCAATTACAATAATAGTATTCTCAGAATTCTCTCCCTCAGTCTGTCTCTAATCATTAACCCTAAACCTAACCTCAATGTCTCTTTATATAGAGACATGTTCACAGGCTTGGGCCACTAATTGGCTCATGGACTATTCAAAGTCCATTAACACCCATGACAGACTAAATAAGCCACTTAACAATACAATGTTATTGGACCATTACAGACTCAAATAGACTATTACTAAAGACTTAAATAATCTAGAACAATTGTCACAGATATTGCACTAACATAGTACAAACTTTCACACTACCCAAGAAACTTTATAACTACCTAAATCAACTATTCAAACCACCTTATACCAATTAAGACGCTCATTTCCTTGAAAAAACTAGATTTCATCCGGTACGAGTTAGAAACACGTCCAGGGTGTGTGATTTTAATGTTTAATAATACCCAAGGTCACAATAGCATTAAAAATGTCTTAAGAACAGTATTAGAATCCATTTCATCCATATAAAACTCAATTAAACCCAAAATACCATTTCAAAATCAAAACCTTAATTCTAAAAACCTATAGGTACTTTAAAACACTAATTTTACAAAACCTACCATATATTTTCATTTCTAGTACAAACTTCTACACTACCCTAATAAACTTTATAATTACCTAAATAAATTATTCAAACCACCTTATATCCATTAAAACGCTTCTTTCCTTACAAATAAACTAGATTTCAACCGGTACGAGTTAGAATCAGCTTTAGGGTTTGTGATATTCATGTTTAATAATCCCCGAGGTTAATATTGTCACACCCCCGCTAAAGCGGAAACACGAAGCGTGAAGAGAAAAGATATCATTACACGAGTTATAATTTAAAGCATACGGTTTCAAGTCATTAAAATAGAAAATCAGGGTTTACAAGATAAAATAACCAAGTATTTAACGAGTTGCATAACAAAATACATAATTAAGTGTTTAACAAAATCCCCAAAGTGATAAAATAGGTCTTTTCCCAATTCTTGATTTCACGTGACCTGCCTGACCCATCCACAGAATGCACTTCGTGTCTTACTTTTGGTTTCCTGAAACATGAGATAAAGTGTCAACTACGAAAACGTAGTGAGTGAGTTACAGTTTATAAGTTGACCAAAGGTTTCTAATAAAAGTTCGACAAGTATATATCTATAAGTACAAAGTTGTCCAAAAGAAGTAAGCGGATAAGCAATCGCTTAAAGGTGGTTTATATACTGTCGTAATAGTTCAATTCAAGAGTTTAATGTTCGTAAAAGTTCGAGACAAGTTCAAAGTTCGTAAAAGTTCAAGATCAGTTCCAAGTCCAAGTCGCGTATCGAGCAGTAAATGAGCGTAGTCATTACCTCACGGTGGATTAATCCACATGTGTAAGACAGTAAGTGAGAGTATTCATTATCTCAGCGGTGGATAAATCCACATGTGTAAGACAGTAAGAAAGTATATGCGTAAATAAAGACCTATGATCCTCAAGTTATACCAACCACTAAGCTTAATATACGTAAGATTTAGTTTTCCACACTAATCCGATTCTGGTCAAGTTCCTGCCCACTAGTTCCAGTCTAGAGTTCGAGTTCGCGAGAACTTAGCAATATGTACCCAGGTTGCTACCCATAAGTAAGGAGTGACCGCTCCTAAGCATCGATACCCATAATCTATGCTAACGTCTTGTGTTAATAATGTGAGAGTTCAGTTCCAAGAAAATCTGTGGGGCATTTAGTTCGTTCCGTTTTTAAAGTCATTTGTTTGTACTTACGGCGTTATATCCTCTCCTAGGGTTTTGCTCCAAAAATACAATCAAGCTATCATCGTCAAATCAAATATCCAAAGAGGCAAACCTAGGGAGTCTAAAGTAAGCCAATCCGAACAATTGATGTTGTTTACGCATATTAGTTGCAAAGTTCTAAAATAGTTCAAAAGTTCTCAAGTTCCAAGAGTTCAAAGAGTTGCAAGTTCAATAAGCTTCCAAAAATAGAAAGGTAGCTCATTTATTTCAAAAGTTTTCCATAAATAGAAAGGTAGTTCAAGTAGTTCAAAAGTTTCCAAAAATAGAAAGGTAGTTCAAATAGTTCAAAAGTTTCGATAAATAGAAAGGTAATTCAAATAGTTCAAAAGTTTCCTAAAATAGAACACATTACGTTGTACATAGTTTAAAGCACGTAAAAATAGTTCACATAAAAATATTGTTCACAAAAGAATTTGATCTCATGTTTCCCCCAAAAAGAATACTTAAAATGTAAGAGTAAGAAGGGGTGTAACTCACGGATTGCGGAGATAGATACTAATAAGCACGGACGGAGCGGAATGCGTCGGGAATCAAGGATGATCTAAGACACCGGTATATTGTATAAGTATATATTGGTATGATTTAAGTTATGTTAAAGTTCCATTTCAACATTTTAAACCTTAAATCTTTATACTTCAGATTCTGCCCAAAAAAGTTTATTACGGAAAAGTTATATGATAATGCAAGTTCGTGTACGTTTTAAGGTCCGATAAGTCCGATTATGGGTCAATGTCCAAGGTTAATTTGTATAAGTTACAAAATGTTAAGTTACTGAGTTTTGGTAAAAGTTTACGGTGAAATTTGGGCAGCGCTTCCGCGCTATAAAAATTTAATCCATTTTCAAACACTTTCCCGCTTTAAACAATCAATTTAAACCATATAGTATGACAATACAAGTGTTTTAAATCCTCAAACTCATCCAAACAATTTTATTTACAAAAACAGTATGTTTCCAAAATATACAATCTGTGGTAAGGTTATTTGGACTTATTTTGACGTTTAAAGTTCTCAAAACGACGATTTTTGTGAACAGCGAGATCCAGAAAGAGGCTGGAGATATTCAGCCGCCGGCTGGACCTCAGCCGCCGGCTGGATGCTTTCGGCCAGGTTCATGTTTTTGGTATTTTTCGACTTTTAGCCCGTTTTAGTGTTAGATTCTTACATGCAATCGGTTATTATTCAAATATACACATTTTTAAGTAAGAGTCACAGTTTCTTTTAGATTTATATCATCAAAATGTAGATCTATGAGAAAAACTTGGTTTTAAATAAGAAAACGTTTTAGATTTTTATAAAAACCATTTTCCAACCTTTAGATCATCCATGCAAGTAAAGATTTATGTAAAAAGAGTAAAATGGAAGGGTTTTACCAAAGGAAAACTTTAGGTGACGGTTGGATGTGATTCTAGCTTCAAAAAGTAAAGAGACTCCTTCCAAAACCCGATTTTTAAGCTTCCTCTTGTTACCCCTTAACCTTAGGACGATTTTATGGGTGATTTTAATGGACGATTTTGGTGTTTTCTTGCTGTGAAATGGTGTTATTTTTCTGTTTTGTTGAGGGTGTTCTTGAGAGCTAGAGAGAAAACAATGTAAGTGTGTGTTTATGTTTTTAACAAAATGAAAGAAAAGAAGAAAATGAGGATAAAAGAGCATTGGGCAGAGATTTCTGGCAGAAAGGGGGGGGGGGGGTCCAATCGAGTTTAGACACGTTTCACCACTCAAATTTCATGCAAAAATGAGTCACCAAAGCTGACCAGGCACATCCAGCCGTCGGCTGGATGGATTCAGCCGCCGGCTGAATCCCTGCCAGCAGCTGGCTGGTCGGGTGGTTCGGCAGACTTGTTTTTGACCGTGAAGGAGTTTCGTTCGTCGAAAGCTCCCGATTCTTTTTGCGTTGCACTTAGGAAAGTTAATACTTTGATTTACTTTATATTAGGTTCATTTAATATTATATTTTCACTTTTGATTTCGAGATACGCACGATTTTGGTAACGGAGTAACAAGAGCTAAAGGGCGATATCTCGCGTTTAAAGAACGCGTTAACCGACAAATTTGGCATAGACCTTCCAACTCATAATTATGAGGATACTAACAAGTTGGCACTTAGATATTTGATTCCGAATTTGATTCTGACACTGACACGTTCTCGGTAAAAGTACGGTTAAAGGCAAGACGGACACTTTAAAGGATACAGAGCACGATTTTCACCTGAAATTTTTGACGGTTGTCACATTCTCCCCGGGTTGAAAGAAATTTCGTCCCGAAATTTAGTTCGTCCCTTCATGGAGAAGTGTTCTTGAATAGATGTGGACTCTTCTGACGGATTTGGTCCTCACGTTCCCATGTGAGATCGTGACCATGTCGAGAATCTCCACCGAAGCTTGATGATAGATGAAAGGCTTGCCTGGGTTTTTTGACCTCTCGGTCAACAACTTTAAGCGGTTCATCCATGAGTTTGAGTTTGGCATCGATTTTGACCTTGTCGAGGGGGTTGACGACGGTCTCATCTGATAGATGCTTTTCGAGAGTGAGGCATGGAATATATATATGAACGTTTGAAGGAATCTGGTGGAGCTGAAGGCGATGAGCAATCGGACTAAAACGTCCTAACACTTAGTTTGGACTGGCGTACCTAGGGCTCAGTTTGCCGTGTCTCCAGAAGCAGGCTATCCCTTTTCCCATGGCTATACCTTGGGAGGTACTCTATCGCCATCTTGGGACTCGGGGGGTTTTCTTCTGGTTGGTTACGTAGCTTTTCTGCCGGGTACGGGATGCTTCCAGTCCTTCCCGATTGGTAGCGATCTTGTCGATGGTTTCCTGGATGATATCGAGCCTTGCGAGTTGTCGATCGCCAGCTTCTAACCAACAAAGCGGTGGCTGACACTTACGTCCGTGTAAGGTCTCGAATGGTGCGCACTTGATGCTAGAGTGGTAGCTGTTGATATAGGACAACTCGAACAGAGGGAGGTGAGCGTCCCGAGCGGTTTCTGATGGGCTTTCAAAAAGCGGGGCGTGAGTCAACTATCCCTGTCGGAGAAAATGGTGAGAGGTGTTTCGTGACGAGAGACGATTTCGTTGATGTAGATCTGGGCGAACTGCTCCATCGAGTGGTTTTCATGTACCGGTAAAAAGTGTGCAGACTTCGCCAATCGATCCTCAATCATCCAATCATGTCGTTACCTCCTACCGTACATGGCAGTTTGGTGACGAAGTCAATCGAGATTTATTCCTACTTCCGCAGGGGATCTCCTGCGGTTGCGGTAGGCCTGATGGTTTCTGATATTCGCCTTGACCTCAGAGCAAGTTAAGAACTTAGCCGCGTACAAGGCGATCTCCTTCTTCATGTCTGGCCACCAATAATATTCCCGGGGGTCTTCTTATAGTTGTCGGATTTCCGTAAGAGGCATTGGGGCTTGCTACTTCTCAATTGCTTTGATTTTTGGCCGGGTCTACGTGAATTCCGTACTAATTGATCGCTTGACTAACGGAGTGTACTTCCCGAAGTCCGAAATTACATCTCGAGAGTTTCACGTACCACTTCTGATCCCTAAGGATTCCTAGAATAAGTTCCAAGTGTTTCGCGCGGTCTTGATTATTCCATGAATAGGTGAAGATGTCGTTTATGAATGTGATTACGAAGTTGTCCAGATATGGTCTACACACCCGGTTCATCTAATCCATGAACACTGACGGTGCGTTGGTCAGACCGCATGGCATAACGAGATACTTGAGGCATTTCGGAAGGAGGTTTTAGAGATATCGGTTCTACTGACTCGAACCTGATGATACCCTGGACGGAGGTCGATCCTTGAGAAGTAAGTTGCACCCTGCAACTGATCGGATAGGTCGTCAATTCGAGGGAGAGGGTATCGGTTCTTGACGGTCAGTTTATTGAGTTCACGCGAAATGATGTACATCATGAGAGATGCGTCTTTCCGTTTATCGGAGAGGATTGGGGCTCTCCTGGATGACGTACTAGAGCGAATTTGTCGAAACAAACAATTTCAGCTCCGGATCGGGCTAACCAACCCATTCCGATGCTGATGTCGAGGCCTTTCAGTCCAAAGGGGATGAGATCGATGGGGAAGATTTTGTCAGATAGGCATAATAAACATCCAAAGATTTTATCCTTGGTTTCAAACTCTTGGCAGTTAGCATATTCGGTAGTAAGGCTATCCTTAAGAACTTTAGATCGTAGGTTAATGAGGGGTCTAAGTTCTAAGGAAACAAGGCTTCTTTCAACTCCTTAATCGAATAGTACGGAAGCAAAGTGGTCATCGATAGAAGACTTACCCGTAACCGTGTTCGGGTCCTGCCGAGCTTCCTCGGTTGTGATTGCGAGAGTACTAAAAGTTTTTGTTGTATGCGCTATGGGACAAGTCCCACGAAGGTGTTGATCGCTTCCACACTCGTGGCATAACCGCTTCTCGATTTGTTTGTTTTGTTTTTCTGGGCAGTACTTCGAGAGGTGTCCCGTCCTGTGGCATATGTAGCACACCGGGCAGTTTCCAACATGGTGGAAGGGGCAGTTGGGACACTTAGGGAGTGGCCCAATGTAAGTTCGGGTTCCTGATGTGGGTTTCTTGTTGTTGTTGCTCCTTGTTGGTTGATGATGAGCCTTCCTTTTCTTACTATCCTTTCGTTGGACGGTTGTAGGAGGGAGAAGGAGGTTATTGTTTCTGGAGTGCTCTCCTTCTTCTTGTTTGATTGCTACTGGAAAGAGAAAAGGGTTAACGTTTCCGAGGTTTTCGCCTTCCTCTTGTTTAGCTGTGGTTGGGAAGAGGTGGAGGTTATTGTCACCGTTGTTCTCTAGGTGGTTTGCCGTTGGGGTTATCATCCCAGAAAACTTTGTTGTTGACTCCAGCGATGATCTGGGCGATCATGTTTGGGAGTGCTGCCTTGAGCTGAACGGTAATCTTCTCGGCTAATCGGTCAGCGCGGCTTCTCTTAGGAGGCATGATTCTACAATGGAATGAAGGAAACTAGTTTAGAACGCACGAATAAGGATACGAAATAATGATATAGAACAATAATGTATATCGGAAGGATAGATAGCGCACGCATAATAAGCAAGTAAAGGAAATGAGAAAATGATCCAAGCATAATGAACAGGTAAGGATTATTAAGGTAGAATTTCCATTCCTAGATAAGAGTACTTGGTTACGAGGTTCATAATGTGAAAGGTTCAAATACTAGTACAATATAACATAAAATAAGACACGAATTAGCTTCAAGTCGTTTACATATAGAAGATTACAACTTAAACTTGAGGTAAAATACATAAAACGAAATGCCTAACGACGCCTTTCAAGGAACATCTTCGCTACGATGACCGCAATAAGGGTCCCCATAATCAAGCAGGCGCTGACGAGACACTGCACCGTCCTCGACGTGGCTTGAGCCGACGTGATGACTCGGATGGACTGTTCAGACAGTCGGTGTGCAACATCAGAGACTTCACACAGAAGAACACCCTGCCATTGGGCCTCTTCGGTGATTCCCCGAAGTTCTCGATGAAGTTGAAGGAACGCTGCCAGTGGGGACGACGGTAGTGAAGACGGCATCATCGGCCTAGATGTTACGGCGCTGTCGGGGTGCTGCGTCTGCTGCTCCTGAAACTGACGCTCCGCATGGTATCGATCCATTGTTGGCGCACGCGAAGTTCCAGCGTACGGGTCTACGGACGGTACCGCGGGAGGAGCGGTTCTGGATGAGTCGGGAGTCTGTCCCATCATCTTATCAGGCAGACGACCAGGAAGGACGACCTGCTTACGCGCGGTCATCCGGACACGGGGTCCACGCTGCTGGGGTGGTGCGGAAACTGGCACCGGAGGAGCAGCTGGTAGCACGGTCCTCAGGCTGGAGGTACCGTGGCTGTTCGAGAAAGCCATTGAGTTCTCCTCGGTCGGGTCAGTGGTCTCGTGGTGCTGAGCCTCTGGTGCGGAGAAGTCTTCCGAGACTCCTGCAGTGTAGACGACTTGCGTAAGTGAGTGCGACTGTGACCGGGAGTGAGACTGAGGTCGTGAGTGCGACGATTGAGACATGTCGGATCTAAGAGTAATGAGTTACGTGAGTACATGGGGAAAAAATAAGGAAAAATGTAAACGATAGTACGTATATGGGTCAGTCACGTGAGAATCGGGATTGGATAAGACCGGGAATTTTTTTTTTTGACTCGAAAACCGTTTAACGATAGCAATTACTTTCCGTTCTTGCATAATTTATTTTGAACTAGGCATAGTTGATCAAGTTACGCCTAGTTAAAAGCAATTCATGCAATTGCGGAATTAATCTACTAAAGTTCGAAAGCTCGTGAAATGATTTTTCCGAAAAAGCCTTGGTTATAGTTTGGTTTCAAAAATTTTGAAAAAAAATTCTTAAAACCGTTTTTCACTATAACATGTGCTCTGATACCAAGTCTGTCACACCCCGCTAAAGCGGAAACACGAAGCGTGAAGAGCAAAGATATCATTACACGAGTTATAATTTAAAGCATACGGTTTCAAGTCATTAAAATAGAAAATCCGGGTTTACAAGATAAAATAACCAAGTATTTAACGAGTTGCATAACAAAATACATAATTAAGTGTTTAACAAAATCCCCAAAGTGATAAAATAGGTCTTTTCCCAATTCTTGATTTCACGTGACCTGCCTGACCGATCCACAGAATGCACTTCGTGTCTTACTTTTGGTTTCCTGAAACATGAGATAAAGTGTCAACTACGAAAACGTAGTGAGTGAGTTACAGTTTATAAGTTGACCAAAGGTTTCTAATAAAAGTTCGACAAGTATATATCTATAAGTACAAAGTTGTCCAAAAGAAGTAAGCGGATAAGCAATCGCTTAAAGGTGGTTTATATACTGTCGTAATAGTTCAATTCAAGAGTTTAATGTTCGTAAAAGTTCGAGACAAGTTCAAAGTTCGTAAAAGTTCAAGATCAGTTCCAAGTCCAAGTCGCGTAGCGAGCAGTAAATGTGCGTAGTCATTACCTCAGCGGTGGATTAATCCACATGTGTAAGACAGTAAGTGAGAGTAGTCATTACCTCAGCGGTGGATAAATCCACATGTGTAAGACAGTAAGAAAGTATATGCGTAAATAAAGACCTATGATCCTCAAGTTGTACCAACCACTAAGCTTAATATACGTAAGATTTAGTTTTCCACACTAATCCGATTCTGGTCAAGTTCCTGCCCACTAGTTCCAGTCTAGAGTTCGAGTTCGCGAGAACTTAGCATTATGTACCCAGGTTGCTACGCATAAGTAAGGAGTGACCGCTCCTAAGTATCGATACCCATAATCTATGCTAACGGCTTGTGTTAATAATGTGAGAGTTCAGTTCCAAGAAAATCTGCGGGGCATTTAGTTCGTTCCGTTTTTAAAGTCATTTGTTTGTACTTACGGCGTTATATCCTCACCTAGGGTTTTGCTCCAAAAATACAATCAAGCTATCATTGTCAAATCAAATATCCAAAGAGGCAAACCTAGGGAGTCTAAAGTAAGCCAATCCGAACAATTGATGTTGTTTACGCATATTAGTTGCAAAGTTCTAAAATAGTTCAAAAGTTCTCAAGTTCCAAGAGTTCAAAGAGTTGCAAGTTCAATAAGCTTCCAAAAATAGAAAGGTAGCTCAATTAGTTCAAAAGTTTCCATAAATAGAAAGGTAGTTCAAGTAGTTCAAAAGTTTCCAAAAATAGAAAGGTAGTTCAAATAGTTCAAAAGTTTCCATAAATAGAAAGGTAGTTCAAATAGTTCAAAAGTTTCCATAAATAGAACACAATACGTTGTACATAGTTTAAAGCACGTAAAAATAGTTCACATAAAGATATTGTTCACAAAAGAATTTGATCTCATGTTTCCCCCAAAAAGAGTACTTAAAATGTAAAAGTAAGGAGGGGTGTAACTCACGGATTGCGAAGATAGATACTAATAAGCACGGACGGAGCGGAATGCGTCGGGAGTCAAGGATGATCTAAGACACCGGAATATTGTATAAGTATATATTGGTATGATTTAAGTTATGTTAAAGTTCCATTTCAACCTTTTAAACCTTAAATCTTTATACTTCAGATTCTGCCCCAAAAGTTTATTACGGAAAAGTTATATGATAATGCAAGTTCGTGTACGTTTTAAGGTCCGATGTGCGATTATGGGTCAATGTCCAAGGTTAATTTGTATAAGTTACAAAATGTTAAGTTACTGAGTTTTGGTAAAAGTTTACGGTGAAATTTGGGCAGCGCTTCCGCGCTATAAAAATTTAATCCATTTTCAAATACTTTCCCGCTTTAAACAATCAATTTAAACCATATAGTATGACAATACAAGCGTTTTAAATCCTCAAACTCATCCAAACAATTTTATTTACAAAAACAGTATGTTTCCAAAATATACAATCTGTGGTAAGGTTATTTGGACTTATTTTGACATTTAAAGTTCTCAAAACGACGATTTTTGTGAACAACGAGATCCAGACAGCGGCTGGAGATATTCAGCCGCCGGCTGGACCTCAGCCGCCGGCTGGATGCTTTCGGCCAGGTTCATGTTTTTGGTATTTTTCGACTTTTAGCCCGTTTTAGTGTTAGATTCTTACATGCAATCGGTTATTATTCAAATATACACATTTTTAAGTAAGAGACGCAGTTTCTTTTAGATTTATATCATCAAAATGTAGATCTATGAGAAAAACTTGGTTTTAAATAAGAAAACGTTTTAGATTTTTATAAAAACCATTTTCCAACCTTTAGATCATCCATGCAAGTAAAGATTTATGTAAAAAGAGTAAAATGGAAGGGTTTTACCGAAGGAAAACTTTAGGTGACGGTTGGATGTGATTCTAGCTTCAAAAAGTAAAGAGACTCCTTCCAAAACTCGATTTTTAAGCTTCCTCTTGTTACCCCTTAACCTTAGGACGATTTTATGTGTGATTTTAATGGAAGATTTTGGTGTTTTCTTGCTGTGAAATGGTGTTATTTTTCTGTTTTGTTGAGGGTGTTCTTGAGAGCTAGAGAGAAAACAATGTAAGTGTGTGTTTATGTTTTTAACAATATGAAAGAGAAGAAGAAAATGAGGATAAAAGAGCATTGGGCAGAGATTTCTGGCAGAAAGGGGGGGTCCAATCGAGTTTAGACACGTTGCACCACTCAAATTTCATGCAAAAATGAGTCACCAAAGCTGACCAGACACATCCAGCCGTCGGCTGGATGGATTCAGCCGCCGGCTGAATCCCTGCCAGCAGCTGGCTGGTCGGCTGGTTCGGCAGACTTGTTTTTGACCGTGAAGGAGTTTCGTTCGTCGAAAGCTCCCGATTCTTTTTGCGTTGCACTTAGGAAAGTTAATACTTTGATTTACTTTATATTAGGTTCATTTAATATTATATTTTCACTTTTGATTTCGAGATACGCACGATTTCGGTAACGGAGTAACAAGAGCTAAAGGGCGATATCTCGCGTTTAAAGAACGCGTTAACCGACAAATTTGGCATAGACCTTCCAACTCATAATTATGAGGATACTAACAAGTTGGCACTTAGATATTTGATTCCGAATTTGATTCTGACACTGACACGTTCTCGGTAAAAGTACGGTTAAAGGCAAGACGGACACTTTAAAGGATACAGAGCACGATTTTCACCTGAAATTTTTGACGGTTGTCACAAATATAGCATTAAGAATGTCTTAAGAACAGTATTAGAAGCCATTTCATCCATATAAACCTCAACTAAACTCAAAAAACAATTATAAAATAAAAACCCTAATTCTAAAAACCCATGGGTACTTTAAAACACTAATCTTAAAAAACCCTACCATATATGTTCATTTCTAGTACAAACTTCCACATTACCCTAAGAAACTTTATAATTACCTAAATCAACTATACTAACCACCTTATACCAATTAAAACACTCATTTTTTTGAAAAAACTAGATATCATCCGGTACGAGTTAGAAACACGTTTAGCGTGTGTGATATTCATGTTTAATAATCTCCGAGGTCACATTAGCATAAAGAATCATTTCCTTAAAAAAAAAACTAGATTTCATCTAGTAAGAGTTAGAATCACGTTTAGTGTGTGTGATATTCATGTTTAATAATCCCCGAGGTCACAATAGCATAAAGAATGTCTTAAAAACAATATTAGAAGGCATTTCATCCATATAAAACTCAATTTAGCCCAAAATACAATTTTAAAATCAAAACCCTAATTCTAAAAACCAATAGGTACTTACTTTAAAACACTAATTTTACAAAACCCTACCATATATTTCCATTTCTAGTATAAAATTCCACACTACCCTAAGAAACTATATAATTACCTAAATCAACTATTCAAACCACCTTATACCTATTAAAACGCCCATTTCCTTGAAAAAACTAGATTTCATCTAGTACGAGTTAGAAACACGTTCAGGGTGTCTGATATTCATGTTTAATAATCCCCGAGGTCACAATAGCATTAAAAATGTCTTAAGAACAGTATAAGAAGCCATTTCATCCATATAAAACTCAATTAAACCCAAAATAACATTTAAAAATCAAAACCCTAATTCTAAAAACCCATAGGTACTTTAAAACACTAATTTTATAAAACCCTACCATATATTTCCATTTGTAGTACAAACTTCTACACTACCCTAATAACCTTTATAATTACCTAAATAAATTATTCAAACCACCTTATACCCATTAAAACGCTTCTTTCCTTAAAAAAAACTAGATTTCATCCGGTACGAGTTAGAATCACGTTTAGGGTTTGTGATATTCATGTTTAATAATCCCCGATGTTACAATAGCATTAAGCATGTCTTAAGAACAGTATTAGAATCCATTTCATTCATATAAAATTCAATTAAACTCAAAATACAATTATAAAATAAAAACCTTAATTCTAAAAACCTATGGGTACTTTAAAACACTAGTTTTACAAAACCCTACCATACATTTCCATTTCTAGTAAAAACTTCCACACTTCCCTAAGAAACTTTATAATTACCTAAATCAACTATTCAAACCACCTTATACAATTAAAACGTTCATTTCCTTGAAAAAACTAGATTTCATCCGGTACGAGTTAGAAACACGTTCAGGGTGTGTGATATTCATGTTTAATAATCCCCGAGGTCACAATAGCATAAAGAATAATTTCCTTAAAAAAACACAAAATTTTATCTGGTACGAGTTAGAATCACGTTTAGGGTGTGTGATATTCATGTTTAATAATCCCTGAGGTCACAATAGCATAAAGAATGTATTAAGAACAGTATTAGAAGGCATTTCATCCATATAAAACTCAATTAAACCCAAAATACAATTTTAAAACCAAAACCCTAATTCTAAAAACCCATAAGTACTTTAAAACACTAATTTTTCAAAAACCCTACCATATATTTCCATTTTTAGTATAAACTTCCACACTACCCAAGAAACTTTATAATTACCTAAATCAACTATTCAAACCACCTTATACCAATTAAAACGCTCATTTCCTAGAAAAAACTAGATTTCATCCGGTACGAGTTAGAAACACGTTCAGGGTGTGTGATATTCATGTTTAATAATCCCCGAGGTCACAATAGCATAAAGAATCATTTCGTTAAAAAAAACTAAATTTCATCTGGTACGAGTTAGAATCACGTTTAGGGTGTGTGATATTCATTTTTAATAATCCATGAGGTCACAATAGCATAAAGAATGTCTTAAGAACAGTATTAGAAGGCATTTCATAAAGAATGTCTTAAGAACAGTATTAAAATTCCACACTACCATAAGAATCTTTATAATTACCTAAATCAACTATTCAAACCACCTTATACCCATTAAAACGCTCATTTTCTTTAAAAAAAACTAGATTTCATCCGGTACGAGTTAGAAACACGTTCAGGGTGTGTGATAATTATGTTTAATAATCCCCAAGGTCACAATAGCATTAAGAATGTCTTAAGAATAGTATTAGAAGCCATATCATCCTCATAAAACTCAATTAAACCCAAAATACAATTTTAAAATCAAAACCCTAATTCTAAAAACCCATAGATACTTTAAAACACTAATTTTACAAAACCCTACCATATATTTCCATTTCTCGTACAAACTTCCATACTACGCTAATAAACTTAATAATTACCTAAATAAACTATTAAAACCACCTTATACCTATTAAAACGTTCATTTCCTTAAAAAAAACAAATTTTCATTCGTTATGAGTTAGTACACGTTTTGGGTGTGTGATATTCATGTTTTACATAAATTTTAAGCGACTTTTCTCCGCTAACCTCCTTTTTGGAAACTTTTACTTTTATATACTTAACCAACATTTTTTCCAAATAAACTCTTGCATGTAAGATCTAGCGGTTCAAAATAAGTTTTTATACAAATCTATGACTTTTTATGGTCAAAAATGTTTTTAAACGAAATAACCTTTAGATCCACGAATTTGCGACTTAATATACCTTAGAAACTGCTAAAATAATGTTTTAATAAGTTTAAACCTATTGCATGTCGAAATCTAAGGCTTAAAATACGTTTTGCAACAAAAACTCGAAAACCCGCGACCCGTGACGCAGCGGGTAAATTTTTGGTAACTGTGCGCCGGTCCTATGGTCACAACGGCGCACAGGCCTGGACTTTTTCCCGGATTTTCGTTATTTGACGTTTTTGAATATGTTGCCTCGCTGACTTTTAGAGACATGGCATTTTGGGACTAAATATGTAAAAGTAATAATATTTGAGACATGTATGGACTAAATCGGACTAAAATGGACTATATTATATATGTTATCGTGTTTTAGGTGATTTGTGAGGGGAAGTGGATTGTACATTTTTGGATATGAAATTTGGGCGCTTCCGCGCCGCCCAAATTTCCTTAGAAAAATGTAAACCACTTCAGCGAGCAAAAGCACTCGTAACATAATGATAATAAACGCTAAATCGAACTTTTGGACAAAAACTTGACAATTACCTTTTCGGACTATTTTAACAATACTTAACCTTGACACTTGAAGTTTAATCACATTTTATCTATATCATTGTATAAAGAACATAATAATATAATGACTAACTAAACTATCTTGGTATTATTAGGCAATCTGTGATTCTCGGCTTCCATTTCCGACCGAATTCCGTGTTCTTACTCTTCGCAATCCGTGAGTTACAACCCCTTTATTTTTATATGTATTTTGCATGATTTTGGGGGAAACATAAGATTATTTGTACTTTGAAAACATTTATGAACAACTTTGACTTGGAACATTTATGAACTATTTTGAATTGGAACTTTATAAATTATTTTGGACAAACTCTTTGAACTCTTATGCGTAAAACACTTTTACTCTACTTGAACTTACCGGCTTGCCCCCTTTTTCGGCTAAACTAATTATTGATGCTTGTATGTGGGACCGACCCTTGATGGAACTATAACATGACAGAGCCGTTCCTTGCTTAGATGGCAGTCTAAAACAAAACTACTTAGTGCCCAACTGCTTTTTAGAACTTTACACACTATTAAATACAGATCCGTTTAGTAATTATGGGTATCGATACTTAGGAAAGAACCGTTCCTTGCTTAGATGGCAGTCTAAGTATATATTACTAAGAACTTGACAACTTCCCGTAGGATAGGTGGGGAAAGGGGCCTCACGGTTGAACAATCGGTTTAGTGTGAACACTTAAGTTATAGATGCCAAGAGGTTGATACAAGAATCTAATTAGTTACTTATACGCATAAATTTACGAACTTTTAGCGATTTTTTCCGCAACTATGATTTGACTAAATTTGACTATAGTTAGTCTTTACGAACTTAGGGCACCGATTCGACCGTTACTTGAAACTTTAAAAGTATATAAATTTTAAGCGAATTTTCTCCGCTAACCTCCTTTTTGGAAACTTTTACTTTTATATACTTAACCAACATTTTTGCCGAACTACTTAAACTGTAACTCACTCACTACTTTCGTAGTTGACACTTTATCTTATGTTTCAGGGAATTTAGTGTAAGTATGAAGTGCATGGCATGGACGGGTCAAGGCGGTCGTGTGAGAACCTTTTCGGGAAAAGACTTGTTCATTACTTTTGGGGATTTTTAAATTGAAACTTTATCTATGTATTTTGAATACTAAATTCTATGACTTGGTTGTTTCTTTGAACTTGTAAACACTTTTAATATTTTAAATGACTTTAATGCCGTTATGTTTCTTATAACCCGTGTAATGATCTTCCAGCTCTTCACATTCCGTGTTTCCGCTTTAGCGGGGTGTGACAGATTTGGTATCAGAGCACATGTTATAGAGAAAAACGGATTTAAAAATTTTAAAAAAATTTCAAAACCAAACTATAACCAAGGCTTTTCGGAAAATCATTTATGGGTTCAAACTTTAGAGAATTAATTTCGCGATTGCATGTTTATTTTTAACTACGCATGGCCTGATCACCCATGCCTAGTTCAAAATGGATTATGCAAGGACGGAACGTAATTACTATTGTTAACGGTTTTTGAGTCGAAAATTCCCGGTACTGTCCTTTCCCGATTCTCACGTGACTGACCCGTACATGCATTTCATTACACATTTCCTTTATTATTCTTTTGTGTCTCCTCGTACTTACGAAACTCATTGTTCACAGATCCGTCATGTCTCACTCGTCTCGTTCAACGTTCATCGTCTCGATCACAGTCTCGCTCCTACCCCGAGCCGTTTCGCCTTCCGAGGGCCGCACCCCCTCGGAGAGCCAGCGCCATCAGACTACCGATCCCACGGAGGACACCTCCATGGCGATCTCCAGCAGCATCGGGTCCAGCCCGAGGGCTGTGCTACCCCCTCCACCGGTACCCGTTGTCGCGACACTCCATTACCGGGGCCCGCGCACTAGGTTGACTGCGCGCAAGCAGGTCATCCTCCCGGGCAGTCTGCCAGACAGGATGGTTGCGAACCTTGCAGGACCGTCCCAGCCTACTCCATCACACCTACCCTTTGGTCACCCTCCAGAGGTCCCACATAACCCCCTCATGGTTCACTACGCATGGGAGCGACAGATGGAGCGTGAGGAAATGCAGCGCGCCAGAGACGCCGAGGCCGCGAGGCAGAGGATGCCTCCTACTCTTCAGCCTCCCCCACCGACCGCATTCCTTCACTTGCACCGCGAAGTGCGGGGACTGGCACAGGAGACACAGCAGCAGTGGCTCCTCATCAGTGAGGTCACCGACTCTACACAACAGTTTTCGGGGCAGGCGTTGCGATTCGTCGCATCGACCCGAGCTACGACACGAACCGTGCAGCACCTCATCGGTGTGTGCCTAGTGATGGGCACTTTGATTGCGGTCATGGCGGCCAAGATGTTTCTGGAGAGGCGCCAATAGTTATTTCCTTTTACTGTAATGTACTTAGTCTAGTCGTAATTTTCTCATTGTACACGACATAGACTTTTATTTCCTTTTCTTTTATGAATTGTAATAGCATTTCTCACTCAGTACTTGTACCAAACTGATTTATCATTAATGGAATTTCTACCTTTTATTATTACACTTATCTCATCTTATCAGGTGAATCTTTTTACTTATGACAATTAGTACCTGATGTGCGAAATCTAGTTTTCCGAAAATAAGCTTTTAACTAGACTACGAACCGGGCAGTGTACCCTTGTCGATCGTAGTAAAGTATGGGCAAATTCCGGGTTCGAACACGGGGACTATTTATAATCGAGATAATAGATAAAGTAACAAGTAACAAATTGGTTTTCTAAATTAACTAAAAGTGACAAGTATCTTTTTGTAATAAATCAAGATATGGGAAAAACACTCGTTTGGATTGGTTTCTAGTTAGCCGATTGTCATTTTGGGTTGGTTGATTGAATTAACTTCTAATGTTATAACACGATTCCTTTTGAATACCGAGCTAACTTTAGACATCTAAAACGAAACACCGTTCCTTTCGAATACGGTAGAAACCTTAAACATCTAAGTCATTAAGAAACAAGTTTATATACTCGACTTAATCTTATAAAACTTCCTTTCGAATAGTTTCTTAGCTAAAATCAAATTCAGTTTACCAAATCATTATATTACCAGTTCCTTTCGAATACTAATAATTTTAGATTAATTATAGACCGATTAATCTTTTCGTAAAACGTCTAATAAGTTATTATAAGTTCCTTTCGAATACCTAAACCTCAAATCAACTATAGACAGGTTGATTATTTCGTTCAATTCATCAATCAAGTTCTAAAGCTCTTTTCAGATACTAAAGTTCTTAATCAAATCATGAATATAAGTTATCTAACACTATTAAGAATTTAAACCCGAATGGTTCTTCGATTAAGCAAATATAAACATTCAACCTCAAACAAATATCCCAAAAACTCCAATCATCTAATCTAGTTTCCAATCCAAACAAGTATTATTTAACTACTCACTCATAATAGAAATTAAAGACAAATAATAATAATAAGACATGATTATATTGAAATTAAAATGAAAAGAGTTCAATACCAAACTGAAATTAACGATTGAAATTAGTCTCCAAAGTAGCAAAAGATGAAAATAAACCGAAAATTACAATGATTATTCCTTTCCCAATGATTGATTGTGATGATTAGAACTGATTATGGTGCCCCAAAGTGATGAAAAAGATATGTATTATGTCCCCAAAATCGTCCTTAAGAAGTTGGTAACTAAACCTCTCATTTTCCTCCTTGATTAGCCATTAAAAACGAGTTTGTAACTGCTGGAGGTTGAGTTGCGCCGCAACTAAATGTAGTTGCTCCGCAACTAGTCATCAGTAAGCTCGAGCTGAAATTCCTGCCTTAGATGCGCCGCAACTCATCCTTCTTGCGCCGCAACTTATGATCAGTAGCTCCCAGTTTGTAGATTTTTTCGTTGCGGTCGTTTTGGCGCTGACCGGAGGTCTTTTCGAGTCCGTATGCTCCCGATACATCCGTTTTACTATCAGCTGCATTTTTGGTCCCGAATTCATCCTTTTTGACTCCAAACATATTAAAACACCTGAAACATAAACTTTACTCAAAAATAAGTAATACGAGGCTATCCATTACGTTTTGGACTCTAAACATAACAAATATCGCTATGAAATACTCGTATAAATGAGCGATATCAAACCCCCCATACTTAAACATTTGCTTGTCCCTAAGCAAATCCGACTCGAGACTACTACACAATTTACAAAACATACAACTTAAGAAAAGATAAGGAATCACGGGCTCAAACGTTTAACCAAATTCCGGTGTTAATAATTAAAGATATGCGTGAAATTGCTAGATCGTAAAACCGACTACAAACATCTAAAGCTACTAAATTACTTAAGTAAACAAAAACCGCAATTTTCTAATGTTAACTCCTAATTCATCCCCTATTTTAGATATGTCTAAATAATCACCCCTTTTCCCTCACTCTCCAACCGAAGTTGAAGCGATCAGCCTTTACGGCCGACCCCTATATCGCCTTACTTTCGGGGGAACCCTTAAAATATCACTAAGCATTTTTCTTCATTTGAGTACTTCTTTCTTTTGAGAATTATTCAGTTAGTCTACACCTTTTTCTTTTCCTCTCACTTTTGTTCACTTCAAATATTATAGATTTGTATTTATAACGGGATTTGAGTCTTCGTTATAGTGAGGATCAATTTCTATTTTGTTGATACTAGGATTCCCCAACTACCCCTTTCGGCCTTTTTCTTCGCCTCTAATTCTCCAATGGGCTTAAGTGATACTAGGATTCCCCAACTACCCCTGAAAGGGTGCAAGGACTACAAGGGCTCGGTACTAAGGATATCTAGTGATTATCTAGATTTTTAATTTTTCGGGGAAACTTAAGGAACTAAAACTAGAAAACCTAAATTCTTATTTACAAGTATTTTATTAACTAGAGATGTTCCTAAACAATTTCACGTTAAATTACCGGAATAAAGTTAAATACAAAAGCCCCTATCATTTTCCCTAACTACGTTTAAGCGTTTTTTTTTTTTTTTTTTTTATATTAAGACTCAAATGGGACAAAATGACACAACACGAACACGTAATGGATATATGAGAGGAAATATAAAAGCTAATAAATGTCCCGACGTCCCCCCCATACTTATTTAACGCATTGTCCCGAATGCGTTTCCAAACTAGAAATTAAAAACTAAAAACTTAAAACCAAACAAAATAAAATAAAATAAAAAAGTAAAGGAAAGAAAATGAAAACCCGGGTTGGCTCCCGTAAGCGCTTTGTTTTTGTCTTGAGTCTATAGCTCGACTCGTATCTCCGCTCACATAAACCGACTATTTAGAAATCGAGGTTTTCCCCCAATTTCCGTCCAAAACCAACTTCTCAACACACTTCCAATATACCTACAAGCAAAAACATCAAACAAAATGTAAGAGTTAGAAACATCGAACTCGTTACGGGTTTTCACCCATTCGTCGTGCCACTTCCTCGTTTTCCGCATTATCGAGCAACCTTTTCGCTCCCGAGAATCTCCAAAAATTCCCCCATACTTGCTTCGTTCATACCCTTTCTCATTTGATTCTTCATTCATTAAAACCCCCAAGTCAAAATATTCCTCGTTTTTGCAAGCTCCCAACTTTGGCTCCATACCGATTTTCCGCTTCACGCTTACTTCACCTGTTTTCACGATTTCTTTCTCAAGGGTCGATTCCCCCATGACTTCACCCTTTTTATCTACTTTGGTGACCCCCGGTTTCATTCCCAAATCAAAATACTCCTCAAAATCCTCCAAGTGATGTTTTCACTCATCGGGTTATCAATAGCCACCATTTCCGACCCAATAAGCTCCGCCACTTCCCGTTTCGATCTTTCCTCTTCCATTGGTGTATTTGTGTATGAGTTTAGTCCCATATCCTCATTCTTAACCAATGTTTCATCCCCCACTTCATTCTTTGCTTCTAAATCACCTTTTCGGCCATTTTCGGGGTATGGGGCCTCAATGCCCCGCATCTGAATGGGTTGCGGCGCAACTAACAAAGTGGAAACAATTTCTAGGGCTACTGACCATGAGTTGCGTCGCATCACATGGGTGTTGCGCCGCAACTGGCTCAGTAATCCTAGATGTTCGTTTTCTGCTCCGTTTTGCTCTTCTTCAATCTTTTTCTTGGTGTCACTCGGGTCCTTTTCGATGTGGAACATTTTCTAAAACTCCTCTAAGGTGATATCTCCATTGGGATTGCTATTTGACTCAACCATATCTTCCAATCCCGTTCCAAGCAATTCCTTTAGTTCCCGTTCAAAACCGTTCTCGTTTTCCTCTTCTTCGAGAAATTTCTGCAAATCTTGGTTAAACATGTCATTATCAATAACATCCATTCTAAAACATGTTTCATGGGTCGAGTATGAATGTTTTTTAGATTTTTCATAAGTAAAAATTTCTCTATCGTCATCCACACCCAACGAAATTTCCCTACTTTTCACGCGGATGATAGCATCCGCGGTGTTCAAGAACGGTCTATCCAAGATTAGAGGTACTTTGTTATCCTCCTCCATTTCCAACACAATAAAATATACGGGAAACGAGAATCTACCTACTTGTACTAAAACGTTCTCTACAATGCCTAGCGGGTATTTGAAAGTTTGGTCGGCTAGTTTAATGCTCATTTTTGTTGGCTTTTAAACCCCCAAAGCCAATTTTTTATATAAAGAGTTGGGCATTAAATTTATACTAGCACCTAAGTCAGCTAAGGCGTTGCAATGAAAAGTTTTATCAAAAGTGCAAGTAATTATGAAACTCCCTGGATCGTTCAACTTAGGGGGAAGCTTGTCGTTCTTTACGATTGACGAGCATTCCGCGTTTAGATAAGCTGCTTGATCCTCCATTGCTTTCCCCTTCTCCTTCACGAGATCCTTGATGAACTTTTTGTAATTCGGCATACCTACAATTAAATCGACCAAAGGAACGTTAACATGAACAAAATTAATTAAATTAAGAAATTTACCATACTGTTCTTTAATCTTTTCCTTCTTCAAGCGTTGAGGATAAGGGACGTTTGGCTTGTAAGCTCCTTTGATTTCCGTTTTTGCCCCTTTCTCTTCACTTGGAACCATCGGCTCTTTCCCGGGTCGTTTCTCCATTTCGAGCTCTTCTTCCTCGTCCGAATCACTATCTATGGGTTCACTTATACGCATTGGGTCAGTTTCACCCGTTTCATTCCCGTTCGCCTCACTTTCTTCCTCTCCCCCGTACTTAAACCCCGATCGTGTAGAAATTGCACTCACATTCTCGTTCCTTTGATTAGGTATTTGGTACTTCGGCCTCTGACTTGATTGACCTCTTGGTTGTTTGAATTGAATGGCCTCGGGTCTGGTTGGGTAGAAATCTGTTCTTGACTCGTTGGTTGATTTTCCCACATTTCATTCATTTCCTCCATCCTCCGGTCCAATTCTTGAAAAACCGCTTGGTTGCTTCTTTCCCACTGCTCAATTCTATCGTCTAACACATTCATTGAGTTAAAAATACTCTCATTCTGCGCCTCTTGAGCATGAATAAATTCTTTCATCATGTCTTTAAAACTCACATCCTCTTCCTCATATCTCAACCTTCCGTTTTGTTGGTCTCCATAACCGAAATTCCCAGTTCGGTTTTGATAATTCATTTGGTAGCGATAGCATTCCTCCGAGTAGTGTGGCCCTCCACGCGTTTCATACCCATAAGACCTCGTGAACATCACCCACCTATAAATCCTGAAAAACACAACACTAACAAACAATACCGTGAAAAATATCCAACACAAAATAAAACACAAAAGCTAAAATCTCAATTAAATCAAGTCCCCGGCAGCGGCGCCAAAAACTTGATGTGCGAAATCTAGTTTTCCGAAAATAAGCTTTTAACTAGACTACGACACCGGGCAGTGTACCCTTGTCGATCGTAGTAAAGTATGGGCAAATTCCGGGTTCGAACACGGGGACTATTTATAATCGAGATAATAGTTAAAGTAACAAGTAACACGTAACAAATTGGTTTTCTAAATTAACTAAAAGTGACAAGTATCTTTTTGTAATAAATCAAGATATGGGAAAAACACTCGTTTGGATTGGTTTCTAGTTAGCCGATTGTCATTTTGGGTTGTTTGGTTGAATTAACTTCTAATGTTATAACACGATTCCTTTCGAATACCGAGCTAACTTTAGACATCTAAAACGAAACACCGTTCCTTTCGAATACGGTAGAAACCTTAAACATCTAAGTCACTAAGCAACAAGTTTATATACTCGACTTAATCTTATAAAACTTCCTTTCGAATAGTTTCTTAGCTAAAATCAAATTCAGTTTACCAAATCATTATATTACCAGTTCCTTTCGAATACTAATAATTTTAGATTAATTATAGACCGATTAATCTTTTCGTAAAACGTCTAAGAAGTTATTATAAGTTCCTTTCGAATACCTAAACCTCAAATCAACTATAGACTGGTTCATTATTTCGTTCAATTCATCAATCAAGTTCTAAAGCTCTTTTCAGATACTAAAGTTCATAATCAAATCATGAATATAAGTTATCTAACACTATTAAGAATTTAAACCCGAATGGTTCTTCGATTAAGCAAAGATAAACATTCAACCTCAAACAAATATCCCAAAAACTCCAATCATCTAATCTAGTTTCCAATCCAAACAAGTACTATTTAACTACTCACTCATAATAGAAATTAAAGACAAATAATAATAATAAGACATGATTATATTGAAATTAAAATGAAAAGAGTTCAATACCAAACTGAAATTAACGATTGCAATTAGTCTCCAAAGTAGCAAAAGATGAAAATAAACCGAAAATTACAATGATTATTCCTTTCCCAATGATTGATTGTGATGATATGATGATGATTAGAACTGATTATGGTGCCCCAAAGTGATGAAAAAGACACGTATTATGTCCCCAAAATCGTCCTTAAGGAGTTGGTAACTAAACCTCTCATTTTCCTCCTTGATTAGCCATTAAACACGAGTTTGTAACTGCTGGAGGTTGAGTTTCGCCGCAACTAAATGTAGTTGCTCCGCAACTAGTCATCAGTAAGCTCGAGCTGAAATTCCTGCTTTAGTTGCGCCGCAACACATCCTTCTTGCTCCGCAACTTGTGATCAGTAGCTCCCAGTTTGTAGATTTTTTTGTTGCGGTCGTTTTGGTGCTGACCGGAGGTCTTTTCGAGTCCGTATGCTCCCGATACATCCGTTTTACTATCAGCTGCATTTTTGGTCCCGAATTCATCCTTTTTGACCCCAAACATATTAAAACACCTAAAACATAAACTTTACACAAAAATAAGTAATACGAGGCTATCCATTATGTTTTGGACTCTAAACATAACAAATATCGCTATGAAATACTCGTATAAATGAGCGATATCAGTACCATTCCATCTCTTGAATCATAATCATGCGTGTGCTATTTGTTCATTCATATTGACCTCGTGCTATAATTATCTATGGTCACTAAATTATGTTCTTATCATATTCCATTCGTGCGTTCTAAACTAAATCTATTCTTCTGATTGTAGAATCATGGCTCCTCGCACAAACGCTAGCATCATTGCTGAGAAAGTTGCTGAACAGTTGAATGCGGCAAAGCCCAACATGATCGCCCAGGTCACCGCCAAGATCAATGCCAATGTCAACAACCACCACCAAGAACAGCAACAGCAACAGTGTTGTTCAAACCAGAGGGCGTGACATTGCCTACCCTCTTCCCTGGAACACCTTCAAGAACCTGCTCATCGAGGAGTACTGCCCGAGAGGGGAAATCAAGAAGCTCGAGGCTGAGCTGTGGGATCACAAGATGGTCGGAAACGACATTGAGAAGTACACCACCCGGTTCCACGAGCTCGCCCGACTGGTTCCAAGACTGGTAACCCCTGAGGAGAACCGGATCGACCTGTACATCTCTCGTCTGGTTCCGGAAATCCGTGGCAAGCCTAAGACCTTCCAAAGTGCAATCATCCTAGCTCACCGTCTCACCAGCAACCTCCTCACCGCTCCTGGGTCCTCCAAAAAGGAGTCAGATGAGAAAAGAAAGGCCGAGCCAACTCCGAGAAGAAGTGACCGCATCAAGAAGACTCGAAGCACCCAAACTTCGCCGTGACTGCCGCACCTGCAGCAGCACCAGCACCACCTGCTAGATCTGGGTCCTACTCCGGACCGCACCCGAAGTGCAACAAGTGCAAATTCCACCATCTCGGGAACTGCCCGTTATGCATAAGGTGCCAAAAGGTGGGACATTATGCCAAGTACTGCCCGGACAAGACAACCACCCCAGCCTAGAAATTGACATGCTATGAGTGCGGGAGCGACCAACACCTCCGTAATGCCTACCCAAAGCTTAATCGAAGTCCTCAGAACCAGGGAGGGCAAGGTAGGGGCCGCGCTTACGCACTAACAGCTGAGGAAGCACGTCAGGAACCCAACACAGTCACTGGTATGTTTTCCCTCAACAATCATTTTGCTTCCGTACTATTCGACTCAGGAGCCGAGAGAAGCTTCATTTCCTTAGAATTTAGACCCCTCATTAATTTAGAATCTAAAGTTCTTAGGGATAGTTTTACTGTCGAATATGCTAACGGCCAAGAGTTTGAAGCTAAGGACATAATCTTAGGATGTTCACTATGCCTATCTGATAAAATCTTCCCCATTGATCTAATTCCTATCGAGCTTTCGAGTTTCGACGTTATCGTTGGAATGGACTGGCTATCTCGCTTCCGAGCAGAAATCGTTGTTCAGGGAGACAAGCCTGGACGAAAACTTCTCATCGTGTCTTCCATCAAAATGCGCAAGTACCATCAGAAGGACTATGACGAATTCCTTTCCCATGTCGTCGAGCGTAAACCTACAGAGAGCCGAATCCAAGATATTCCAATAGTCAAGGATCATCCCGAAGTCTTTCCCGAGGATTTGCCAGGGCTGCCACCTCAACGACAAGTGGAATTTCGAATAGACCTCATTCCTGGCGCAGCACCGGTTTCCAAGACCCCGTACCGTCTGGCGCCACCTGAAATGCTAGAACTGTCAAAACAGTTACAGGAACTCTTAGACCATGGTTTTATTTAGGCTGCCACCTCAACGACAAGTGGAATTTCGAATAGACCTCATTCCTGGCGCAGCACCGGTTGCCAAGACCCCGTACCGTCTGGAGCCACCTGAAATGCTAGAACTGTCAAAACAGTTACAGGAACTCTTAGACCATGGTTCGTCCCCCTGGGAGCCCCAATCCTCTTCGTTAAAAAGAAAGACGGATCCTTTTGCATGTGCATTGACTATCGAGAGCTGAATAAGCTGACCGTCAAGAACCGATACCCTCTCCCGAGGATCGATGATCTCTTCGACCAGTTGCAGGGTGCAACTTACTTTTCCAAAATCGACCTCCGTACGGTCATTACGAATTCCGAAAACCTCATTTCGAAAACCGCATTCCGAAAACCGACATTCCGAAAACCGCATTTCGAACTCGATACGGTCATTACGAATTCCTTGTCATGCCTTTTGGTCTGACCAACGCACCAGCAGTGTTCATGGACCTTATGAACAGAGTGTGTAGACCATACTTAGACTTCGTAATCGTATTCATAGACGACATTCTCATCTACTCAAGGAATAAGGAAAATCATGCGAAACATCTTAAGCTCATTTTAGAACTCCTCCGCGATCAGAAATTGTACGCCGAATTCTCGAAGTGTGAGTTCTGGCTCCGAGAGGTACACTTACTTCGTCGTTTGGTCAACCAAGAAGGGATTCATGTAGATCCAGCCAAAATTGAAGCGATTGAGAAATGGCAAGCCCCGACGACCCCGACGGAAATCCGTCAGGTCTTAGTATTGGCTGGCTATTACCGAAGATTCATTGAGAATTTCTCGAAGATCGCGAAACCCCTCACCGAGCTCACTCAGAAAGACAAGGACTTCATCTGGGGAAAAGATCAGGAGGATTCCTTCCAGAAGCTCAAGTACCAACTTTGTCACGCACTGATTATGTCCCTGCCAGAGGGCACGTCTAACTTCGTAGTGTTTTGCGATGCCTCCCACCAAGGACTTGGGTGTGTTCTAATGCAGAAGGACAAGGTCATCGCTTACGCTTCTAGGCAGCTGAAAGTGCAAGAGCAGAACTACACAACGCACGACTTGGAGTTGGGAGCCGTTGTGTTCGCTTTGAAGATCTGGAGGCACTACTTGTATGGTACTAAGTGTACGGTCTACACTGATCACAAGAGCCTTCATCACATTTTAGATCAGAAAAAGCTCAACATGAGGCAGCGTAGATGGATAGAACTGTTGAGTGACTACGATTGCGAGATCAAATACCACCCGGGTAAAGCGAACGTAGTAGCGGATGCCCTGAGTCGGAAGGAAAGGGTAGAGCCATCTCGAGTTAGAGCGTTAGGTATCCAAATTCAGACGAGCCTTCGAACGCAGATCGCAAACGCACAACAAGAGGCGTTGAAACCCGAGAACATTAAGGTCGAGACGCTTCATAATCATGAAAAAGAATTCGAACGCAAGTCTGACGAAATCTACTACTTCAAGGGTCAAGCATGGATTCCAAAACTGAGGATCTCCGCAAACTCATTCTGGACGAGGGCCACCGATCTAGATACTCCATCCATCCGGGATACGACAAGTTGTACAAGGACCTAGAGAGTACTACTGGTGGCCAGGCATGAAGAAAGATATCGCCTTGTATGTAGCTAAGTGCCTTACTTGCTCCAAGGTCAAGGCAGAATATCAAAAGCTCTCAGGTTTGCTTCAGCAACCGGAAATTCCCATGTGGAAGTGGGAACAAATATCCATGGACTTCGTCACTAAGTTGCCCCGTACGACTAAGGGTAACGACACGATTTGGGTAATCGTGGACCGTTTGACAAAATCCGCCCATTTCCTGCCGGTCCAAGAAAATCACTCGATGGAGAAATTCGCTCAAATCTACATCAACGAGATCGTCTCTCGTCATGGAACACCTCTCTCCATCATCTCCGATAGGGATAGTCGATTCACTTCCCGCTTTTGGAATGTCCTTCAGAAGTCGTTAGGTACGCGACTAGACCTCAGCACTGCATACCACCCTCAGACCGACGGCTAGAGCGAAAGGACGATCCAAACACTTGAGGATATGATGAGAGCATGTGTAGTCGACTTCGGAGGAAGTTGGGACGCTCACCTTCCTCTGGTCGAGTTCTCCTATAATAACAGCTACCATGCCATCATCAAGTGGGCACCTTTCGAGGCTCTCTATGGACGTAAGTGTCGGTCACCGCTTTGTTGGCTAGAAGCTGGCGATCGACAACTTACGAGACTCGATATCGTCCAGGAGACCATTGACAAGATCACCACCATCCGTGAAAGACTGAAGACATCCCGTACCCGACAGAAGAGCTACGCACACAACCTAAGGAAACCCCTCGAGTTCCAAGTTGGCGACAGAGTGCTCCTCAAGGTATCGCCATGGAAAGGTGTAGTCCGCTTCGGAAAGCGCGGTAAACTGAGTCCAAGGTACACCGGTCCATTTGAAGTCATTGAGCGTATCGGTCCCGTTTCTTATCGTCTCCAACTCCCCCAGGATCTCGCGAACGTTCATAATGTATTCCATGTCTCACACTTGAAAAAGTGTCTGTCTGATGAGACCATAGTCATTCCTCTTGACGAGGTCAAAATCGACAACAAGCTAAACTTCATCGAAGAACCGCTCGAATTTGTTGACCGCGAGGTCAAACAACTCAGGCAGAGTCGTATTCCGATTATCAAGGTTCGGTGGAATTCCCGACGTGGTCACGAATTCACATGGGAGCGTGAAGACCAATTATGTCAGAAATATCCACATCTATCGAGAACACTTCTTCATGATGGGGCGAACTAAATTTCGGGACGAAATTTCTTTCAACCCGGGGAGAATGTGACAACCGTCTAATTCCAGGTGCATTTTTATACTCTATGTCTCTTTCGGTCTATCTAGTCTTTAACTTTTCATTAATCGGAAACCGCGACAGCGTCGGAATCAAAATTATATAAGTCCTAATACAAAGAAAACCCCCAATGAACTTTCCTAAGTTCATAATGAAACATACATTAAAACTTTAGTTAACGAAAAGGTCCAATGAAGCAATTATACAAAAACAGCCAAAATACAAATTTGGTTACAAAAATCGTCCGGGACGACGCACAGAGGCCATATGCGCCGTCCTGCAGGACGAAATTTGTAATAATTTTGAAAATTCTGCATGTCTCGATTCCACCAACACTTAAACCAATCACACACGATTTTATGCACTCATTTACTGTCTTTTGACAGTCCCCAACTCCCTATACCATCATTTTGTTAATTCATTTTCTTTATCACTTTTACTAAACCAAAAACACACACATAAACATTTTCTCTCAAATTTTCTATCAAGAACTCATCCCCTCCAGTGATTTCCATCAACCTAAACACCATTTTAATCCATACAAATCGTTTGAATCATCAAGAGGAGCAAGGGGTGTCGTTTATTTCGAAAAAGGACCAATCTTGTAAAGATTTTTAAAGTTTAAATCCGGCCAAAACTCATCATCCGAGCTTTTCCTCCGGTAGATTTCTGTCTTTTTACTATATTTATACAAATAAACTCTTGCATGTAAGATCTAGCGGTTCAAAATAAGTTTTTATACAAATCTATGACTTTTGATGGTCAAAAACGTTTTTAAACGAAATAACCTTTACCACGAATTTGCGACTTAATATACCTTAGAAACTGTTAAAATGATGTTTTAATAAGTTTAAACTTATTGCATGTCGAAATCTAAGGCTTAAAATACGTTTTGCAACAAAAACTCGAAAACCCGCGACCCGTGCGCCGTCCCCGTGACCCGGACGACGCAGCGGGTGAATTTTTTGTCACTGTGCGCCGTTCCTATGGTCACAACGGCGCACATGCCTGGACTTTTTCCCGGATTTTCGTTATTTGATGTTTTTGAATATGTTGACCCGGTGACTTTTTGAGATATGGCATTTTGGGACTGAATATGTAAAAATAATAATATTTGAGACATGTATGAACTAAATCGGACTAAAATGGACTATATTATATATGTTATCGTGGTTTAGGTGATTTGTGAGCGGAAGTGGATTGTACATTTTTGGATATGAAATTTGGGAGCAGAAGCGCCGCCCAAATTTCCTTAGTAAAATGTAAACCACTTCAGCGAGCAAAAGCACTCGTAACATAATGATAATAAACGCTAAATCGGACTTTTGCTCAAAAACGTGACAATTACCTTTTCGGACTATTTTAACAATACTTAATCTTGACACTTAAAGTTTAATAACATTTTATCTATATTATTATATAAAGAACATAATAAGATAATGACTAATTAAACTATCTTGGTATTATTAGGCAATCTGTGATTCCCGGCTTCCATTTCCGACCGAATTTCGTGTTCTTACTCTTCGCAATCCGTGAGTTACAACCCCTTTATTTTTATATGTATTTTGCATGATTATGGGGGAAACATAAGATTATTTGTACTTTGAAAACATTTATGAACAATTTTGACTTGGAACATTTATGAACTATTTTGACTTAGAACTTTATGAACTATTTTGACTTGGAACTTTATGAACTATTTGACTTGGAACTTTATGAACTATTTGGACTTGGATCTATTGAACTATTTTTGACAAACTCTTTGAACTCTTATGCGTAAAACACTTTTACTCTACTTGAACTTACCGGCTTGCCCCCTTTTTCGGCTAAACTAATTATTGGTGCTTGTATGCGGGACCGACCCTTGATGGAACTATAACATGAATCTTAAGTGACGGAATGACTATCTCTTTTTAAAACAAAACTACTCAGTGCGCAGCTGCTTCGAACTTTACACACTATTAACTACAGAGCCGTTTAGTAATTATGGGTATCGATACTTAGGAAACAAATCGTTCCTTGCTTAGATGGCAGTCTAAGTACATATTACTAAGAACTTGACAACTTCCCGTAGGATAGGCGGGGAAAGGGGCCTCACGGTTGAACAATCGGTTCAATGTGAACACTTAAGTTATAGATGCCAAGAGGTTGATACAAGAATCTAATTAGTTACTTAAACACATAAATTTACGAACTTTTAACGATTGTTTCCGCAACTATGATTTGACTAAATTTGACTCTACTTAGTCTTTATGAACTTAGGGCACCGATTCGCCCTTTACTTGAAACTTTAAAAGTATATAAATTTTAAGCGACTTTTCTCCGCTAACCTCCTTTTTGGAAACTTTTACTTTTATATACTTAACCAACATTTTTGCCGAAATACTTAAACTGTAACCCACTCACTACTTTCGTAGTTGACACTTTATCTTATGTTCAGGGAATTTAGTGTAAGTATGAAGTGCATGGCATGGACGGGTCAAGGCGGTCGTGTGAGAACCTTTTCGGGAAAAGACTTGTTCATTACTTTTGGGGATTTTTAAATTGAAACTTTATCTATGTATTTTGAGTACTAAATTCTATGACTTGGTTGTTTCTTTGAACTTGTAAACACTTTTAATATTTTAAATGACTTGAATGCCGTTATGTTTCTTATATCCCGTGTAATGATCTTCCAGCTCTTCACATTCCGTGTTTCCGCTTTAGCGGGGTGTGACACCATACCATATATTTCCATTTCTAGTACCAACTTCCACACTACCCTAATAAAATTTATAATTACCTACATCAACTATTCAAACCACCTTATACCCATTAAAGCGCTCCTTTACTTAAAAAAAAAACTAGATTTCATCCGGTACGAGTTAGTACACGTTTAGGGTGTGTGATATTCATGTTTAATAATTCTCCGATGTCACAATAGCATTAAGAATGTCTTAAGAACAGTATTAGAACCCAATTCATCCATATAAAACTCAATTAAACCCAAAATACCATTTAAAAATCAAAACCCTAGTTCTAAAAACCCATAGGTACTTTAAAACACTAATTTTACAAAACCCTACTATATATTTCCATTTCTAGTACAAACTTCCATACTACGCTAATAAACTTTATAACTACCTAAATAAACTTGTCAAACCACCTTATACCCATTAAAACGCTACTTTCCTTAAAAAAAACTAGATTTCATCCGGTACGAGTTAATACACGTTTAGGGTGTGTGATATCTATGTTAAATAATCTCCAAGGTCACAATAGAATTAAGAAATGTCTTAAAAATAGTATTAGAAGCCCGATAATCCTTATAAATTTAAATAATACCCAAAATACAATTTTAAAATCAAAACCATAATTCTAAAAATCCATAGGTACTTTTTTTTGGTAAAAGGGAATATCCCCGGTAAATTATATAACCAAAAAAGCGCGATGAAGTACAAAGGATATAGGTGAAATCCTATATCGCAACCCATAACATGGGCAACAACCAAAAGCAAAGCAAAAAACCAAAAAACACCTACATAAGAGAGACATGCCTCCCTTATAGACTACCCTGAAATCTAGCACTTTCTACCTTTCCTACTAAGCTGGAAATCACGGAACTCCTTAAGAGAACCCTGAAGATCAACTACTTGCTCATCATAGCCATCATAGCCATCATAACCGTAATCATCATCTTCAAGCTGTTGACCCCCACCCAAATACGAACTGTATCCCCCCTCCTCATCAGAAGTATCAGAGGCATTGAGACAATTATCCCAATTCTTTTTCGACGGCTTAGGACTACCTTCCTTTTTATCCTTGCTTCCAGCATCAACCGAAGAACCCGAAATACTCGAGGGCGCAATACCTTTGTTCTTTTCCCCAATAATACCAGGACCAGGATCCTTAGTTTGAGAAACAACATGTTCCACAGTTAAACCATCAAACGGATTCGCGATAGGCACATTTGGGTTAACACCATTGGATTGTTTAGAACCCCCAGTTGTATTCCCACCTTTCTTTTGCTGCCAAAGCACTTTAGAATTAGGTTTATTCAGCCTTAGACCCATAAATGCCTTTGGATCAGCTCCCTTCTTCTTCTTACGGCTCTTAACCTCGGTAAAACCATCACCATTATCAGCCCTGTCAGTAGCCCTGATATCCCGAACTGAGCTAGGAACAATCTCCTCAGGAGCACGTTTAGGGCACACATTAGTTTCGTGTCCAAAACATTGGCAATCAACACAATGAGGAGGCTTCCTCTCATACTCAACGCGAATAGTTTCCGTCAGATAACCTTCCCCATCCTCAACAGGGATCGCCATAGTAACCTCCTTCTTTAAAGCTACATCCGCATCTATCTCAATCAAAGCCCTGGCAAAACTGATTCTACCCCATGAATCCTCACACATGGAACTAGGAAAAGCATCCAGCATGACAGGTTTCCCAATTTGAGTAGCAATCAAACTCAGGCCATCCTCCGAGCAGGCAAGGATAGGGACATTGTATAATTTCACCCAAACGTGGAGCTTAGTAACTTCTCCCTTTGTCAACGACACATTAGGAGACCATTTGTTGAGAATGATAGGAGATTTTCGAATCAGCCAGGGCCCTTTCTCCAACACTTGCTCCATACCACCTTTAGATGCAAATTTAAACAGATAAACACCATCATTGTTCCTAGTAATCCGTTCAAAGCCAAATTTCCGCCAAGAGTTCGAAACATATTGTTTAACGACTGGAAATGAAGGATCTTTACCAACAAAAAACCCCACGATAGAGTTCTCATACCTACATTTGATTTTGGCAGCTACGGCCCTCGGTAGAACACAATCAACTACGTCAAGCTTTTCCTCATTAACAAGGGTACGAAATTGGACCTTGATGCTCGGGGTACGAGGGCCAGAGCAACTCGCATAGGAGCTGGTAATACCTGGCAGATCACCAGTAGTCACACATACCGGTGGGGCATCACTTTCACTAGTAGGAACACTTCCTGTCCCAGTTTCAACACCCACAATACTCGGAGCAAGAATAGAAACATCCCGAACAGGTTTACGCAAAATACTCTTAAGGATTGTGCCATCTTGTTTCGTAATAGCATTAGGAGTTTTCGGATCAAGAAAACCCCTCTCCATAGTCAACCAAGAGTGATCGAATTACTAAGTTCGAATAAGAAGGAATATGATCCTTGTACAAGGAGTTCGTGCAAGATAAAATCTTATTCGTGTCTAGCCTTAGCAAAATGAACTTGTTCGTGTCTAGTCTTAGCAAAGTAATCTGTGACCAAAGAGTTCGTGCAAGATATAATCTTGGTCGTGTCTAGCCTTAGCAAAACCCTAATTAGTGTGCCTTGTATTTAAGACCAATGGCCACACGAATAGGGACTTAGACCTCACAAACACTCTACACGAACAGGAGTCCGTGTAAGAAGAAATGAAGTTCGGGACTAGCCTTATGCAAAGTAGAGCAAACGACTAATAAGTACACAGATCTGAATGAAAGCAACACGACTAGCAACACACTAACTACTATGTTCGAACACAAACACACCCTACACGAACTCAAACTAAGTTCGTGTAAGAACAAATACCCTTCTAATGCCCCTCTTTCTAGTCGTGCATGAAGAAAAGCTATTCTAACACCATTAGACTAGAAAAACACACACACACCCATAACCCATAGGTACTTTAAAACACTAATTTTACAAAACCCTACCATATATTTCCATTTCTAGTACAAACTTCCACACTACACTAATAAACTTTATAATTACCTACATAAACTATTCAAACGATCTTATACCCATTAAAATGCTCATTTTCTTAAAAAAAACTACAATTCATCTGGTACGAGCAAGAATCACGTTTAGGGTGTGTGATATTAATGTTTAATAATCTCCGAGGTCACAATAGCATAAATAATGTCTTAAGATAAATATTAGAACGCTTTTCATCCATATAAAACTCAATTAAACCCAAAATACCATTTTAAAATCAAAACCCTAATTCTAAAAACCCATAGGTACTTTAAAAAACTAATTTTACAAAACCCTACGATATATTTCCATTTCTAGTACAAAATTCCACACTACCCTAATAAACTTTATAATTACCTAAATCAACTATTCAAACCACCTTATACCAATTAAAACACTCATTAACTTGAAAAAACTAGATTTCATCCGGTACGAGGTAAAAACACGTTGAGGGTGTGTGATATTAATGTTTAATAATCCCCGAGGTCACAATAGCATTAAGAATGTCTTAAGAACAGTATTAGAAGCCATTTCATCCATATAAAACTCAATTAAACCCAAAATAACATTTAAAAATCAAAACCCTAATTCTAAAAACTCATATGTACTTTAAACACTAATTTACAAAACTCTACCATATATTTCCATTTCTAGTACAAACTTCCACGCTACGCTAATAAACTTTATAATTACCAACATAAACTTTTCAAACCACCTTATATCCATTAAAACGCTCCTTTCCTTAAAAAAAAAAACTAGATTTCATCCCGTATGAGTTAGTACACGTTTAGGGTGTGTGATATTCATGTTTAATAATCTCCGATGACACAATAGCATTAAGAATGTCTTAAGAGCAGTATTAGAAGCCATTTCATCCATATGAAACTCAATTAAACCCAAAATACCATTTAAAAATCAAAACCCTAATTCTAAAAACTCATAGGTACTTTAAAACACTAATTTTACAAAACCCTACAATATATTTCCATTTCTAGTACAAACTTCCACACTACGCTAATAAACTTTATAATTACCTAAATAAATTAGTCAAACCACCTTATACCCATTAAAATGCTCATTTCCTTGAAAAAACAAGATTTCATCCGGTACAAGTTAGAATCACGTTCAGGGTGTGTGATATTCATGTTTAATAATCCCCGAGGTCACAATAGCATTAACAATGTATTAAGAACAATATTAGAAGCCATTTCATCCATATAAAACTTAAGTAAACCCAAATTACCATTTTTTTTTTTAAAACTAGATTTTATCCGATACGAGTTAGTACACGTTTAGGGTGTGTGCTATTTATGTTTAATAATCTCCGAGGTAACAATTGTGACAACCGTCTAAAATTCAGGTGATTCTCAGTTACTATATCGGTTCGAATCTCTATCTGCTCTCGTATTTTTGTTCATATTGTTCTAGTTCGTACTTGTTGGGTCTTTATTTTGCCGGAACCAAAGTCGGAATCAATCTATAAATCCTAACACCAAATGAACTATACAAGAACTTGACTAAGTTCATAAAGGAAACTAATAAGATTCTGGTCCTTAACTACTAATAACGAAAAACTTAAAACTTCACCGAGTTGGAAAAGCCTTCTAGCCGACGGCTGAAGGCTGTCAGCCAGCGGCTGAATCCAAGCCGACGGCTGGATATGGCCAGCCGGTGGCTGAAAGTCGTTGTCCATTGGATGGTGACTTATTTTTGCATGTATTTCGATTGGACCAAAAGAATTAACGGGATTGGACCAAAAGACTTACTTTGGGGAGTCCCTAGGTCAGTCATTATCACCCATACACTCCCCCAAAACACTCCTTACTTCACTTTTAAAATCTCAAACACACATAGTCACTCTCTCTCTAAACTCTCTCATTTTCTCTCTAAAAACACCATCAAGAACAGAAACTTATCACCATTAAACAGATCTTTAAACACCAAAAACGTCCAGCAAATCATACACAAAATCGTTCTAGAGTAAAGGGGTATCAAGGAGAAGCTTTAAATCGGGTTTTAGAAGATTTTCTCCATCATTTTGGAGCTAGAATCACATCCAACCGTCACCTTGCTTTTTCCTTCGGTAAAACCCTTTCATTTTACTCTTTTTACTTAAACCTTTGGTTGCATGGACGATCTATAAACTGAAAAACTTTTACAAAAGTCTAAAACGATTTCTTGCTTAAGAACTAGTTTTTCTAATAGATCTACATTTTTAACACCTAAATCTAAAAGAAACTGTAACTTTTGCTTAAAAATACCTATATTTGATAAATAACAGTTTGCATGTTCGAATCTAACACTAAAACGGGCTAAAAATCGGAAAATAGCGAAATCTATAAACTGGCTGAAGGCCTCTGGCCGGCGGCTGAGTGTGTCAGCCGCTGTCTGGATCCTGCTGTTCGTAAAAAGTGTCCTTTTGAGGACTTAAAACGTGAAAATAAGCTCAAACAAGTTAACACAGATTATAGGTTTTGAAAAGCTTACTGTTTTTAATAAAGAAACTGTTTGGGAAAGATTGAGAAATTGAAACTTGTGTATATTGTTTGTGTTTGCTAATTGGTTCGGTTAAAGCGGGAAAGTGGTTTGAAAAATGGACTTAATTTTTATAGCGCGGAAGCGCTGCCCAAATTTCACCATAAAATGTATCCAAATTCAGTAACTAATGTTTTTATAACTTATACACTTTTTGGATTTAATTGGACTTATCGGACTATAAAACGTACACGAACACATTTATTCATATAATTTTTTCGTAATACTCTTTTGGGACAGAATCTAAAGTATAAGAAATTGGGATTTAAAATGTTAAACTGAAACTTAACATAACTTAAATTATACTAATAAAACTTATACAACATTCCGGTGTATTAGTTTATCCTTGATTCCCGACGTGTTCCGCTCCATCCGTGCTTGTTCGTATCTTTTCTTCGCAAATCGTGAGTTACAACCCCACTTGCTTTACTATTATGCTTTTAAACATTTATTTGGGGGAAACATAAGATTGTATGCTATGTAACTTTCGAAACTAGTTGCGATTTGTTGAAACTTTTGAAACTATGAAACTTTATTGAAACTTTGGAAACTTATGTGAAACTTTGAAACATTTTGAAACTTATGAAACTCGTAAACTTTGGAAACTTGTACGAAACTTTGAAACTCTTGGAAACTTGGAAACTTTGAAACTTTGGAAACTTGGAAACTTGTGAAACTATTATGCGTATATGTGTTGATGCTCCTTAATTGGTTAACTAAATTTAGGATACTTGTTAGAGAAACCAATCCTTGATGAAAATATACACCCGTAAGTGCTTACTACTATTTTTAGAAACAGAACTCAGTTGCCCCATTTTTGGCTCGGAAATTTTATACACTATTCGCAATAGCCGTTAGTATTATGGGTATCGATACTTAGGAGAGGTCACTCCTTGCTCAAGGTTAACGACCCAAGTACATATTACTAAGATTCAGGTGGAAACTCAATGAAACATTTTGGGGCTAGATCCTGACCAGACAATCGTTTTAGTGTAAACTTACTATTTATATTATGCCAAGTGATTGATACGAGTTACTAATTTAGTTAAGCACATATTACCTACGCATATACCTTATTTTTAGCGATGGATTCCGCTTCAATTTTTATTATACGAGTTTTATTTTTACTTACGTGTGTACGAAGCTCCTTTCTATTTATATATGTTCTAGCGTCGCTCCGTTCCTTTTTACTCATGACGTAATTACATATATTTCTTTTTGGAAACTTTTATCGAAACTCAAAACCGTAACTCACTCACTACTCAATGTATGTTTCAGGAAATTAGTGTAAGTGTCGAGATGCATGGCAAGGAAGGGTCGATTTGGTCAGGTGAGGCGAACCTTGGGAAAGACCTTTTTATTTTGGGAATTTATTTTGGAAACTTATATTTGTACTTGGATTAAACTTTAAACTGCTTGGTTGTTTTTGAACTATGAAGTGCTTTTAATTTTAAATGAAATGACTTGAATCGTTTAATTCGCTTATAACCGTGTAATGATATTCCAGCTCTCACATTCCGTGTTTCCGCAATAGCGGGGTGTGAAAACAATAGCATTAAGAATTTTAAAAACTCAATAAAACTCAATAAAACCCTAAATACAATTTTAAAATCAAAACCCTAATTCTAAAAACCCATAGGTACTTTAAAACACTAATTATACAAAAACCTACCATATATTTCCATTTCTCGTACAAACCTCCACACTACGCTAATAAACATTATAATTACCTAAATAAACTATTAAAACCACCTTATACCCATTAAAACGCTCATTTCCTTAAAAAAAAAAAAACTAAATTTCATTCGGTTGAGTTAGTACACGTTTAGGGCGTGTGATATTCATGTTTAATAATCTCCGATGTCACAATAGCATTAAGAATGTCTTAAGAAAAGTATTAGAAGCCATTTCATCCTTATAAAACTCAATTAAACCCAAAATATAATATTAAAATCAAAATCCTAATTCTAAAAACCCATAGGTACTTTAAAACACTAATTTTACAAAACCCTACCATATATTTCTATTTCTAGTACAAACTTCCACATTACCCTAATAAACTTTATAATTACCTAAATCAACTATAAAAACCACCTTATACACGTTAAAAGACTCATTTCCTTGAAAAAACTAGATTTCATCCGGTACGAGGTAAAAACACGTTGAGGTTGTGTGATATTCATTTTTAATAATCCCCGAGGTCACAATAGCATTAAGAATGTCTTAAGAACAGTATTAGAAGCCATTTTATCCATATAAAACTCAATTAAACCCAAAATAGCATTTAAAAATCAAAACCCTAATTCTAAAAACCCATAGGTACTTTAAAACACTAATTTTACAAAACCATGCCATATATTTTCATTTCTAGTACAAACTTCCACACTATGCTAATAAACTTTATAATTACCTAAATAAACTATTCAAACCACCTTATACCCATTAAAACGCTCATTTCCTTAAAAAAAAAAAAAAACTGGATTTCATCTGGTATGAGTTAGTACACGTTTAGGGTGTGTGATATTCATGTTTAATAATCTCCGATGTCACAATAGCATTAAGAATGTCTTAAAAACAGTATTAGAAGCAATTTCATCCATATAAAACTCATTTAAACCCAAAATACCATTTTAAAATCAAAACCCTAATTCTAAAAACCCATAGGTACTTTAAAACACTAATTTTATAAAACCCTACCATATATTTCCATTTGTAGTAAAAACTTCCACACTACTCTAATAAAATTTATAATTACCAAAATAAACTATTCAAACCACCTTATACCCAATAAAAATCTCCTTTCCTTGAAAAAACTAGACTTCATCCGGTACGAGTTAGAAACACGTTCAGGGTGTGTGATATTCATGTTTAATAATCCACGAGGTCACAATAGCATTAAGAATGTCTTAAGAACAGTATTAGAAGCCATTTCATCCATATAAAACTCAATTAAACCCAAAATACCATTTTAAAATAAAACCCCTAATTCTAAAAACCCATAGATACTTTAAAACACTAATTTTACAAAACCCTACCATATATTTCCATTTGTAGTACAAACTTCCACACTACCCTAATAAACTTTATAATTACCTAAATAAACTATTCATACCACCTTATACCCACTAAAAAGCTCCTTTCCTTGAACAAACTAGACTTAATCCGGTTCGAGTTAGAAACACGTCTAGGGTGGTGTGTGATATTCATGTTTAATAATCCCCGAGGTCACAATAGCATTAAGAATGTCTTAAAAACAGTATTAGAAGCCATTTATCCATATAAAACTCAATTAAACCCAAAATACCATTTTAAAATCAAAACCCTAATTCTAAAAACAGATAGGTACTTTAAAACACTAATTTTACCAAACCCTGCTATATATTTCCAATTGTAGTACAAACTTCCGCACTACGCTAATAAACTTTATAATCATCTAAATAAACTATTCAAACCACCTTATACCCATTTAAAAGCTCCTTTCCTTGAAAAAACTAGATTTCATCCGGTATGAGTTCGAATCACGTTTAGGGTGTGTGATATATTCATGTCTAATAATCCCCAGGTCACAATAACATTAAGAATGTCTTAAGAACAGTATTAGAAGCCATTTCATCCATATAAAACTCAATTAAACTCAAAATACCATTTTCAAATCAAAACCTTAATTCTAAAAACCCAAAGATACTTTAAAACACTAATTTTACAAAACCCTAACATATATTTCCATTTGTAGTACAAACTTCCACACTACCCTAATAAACTTTATAATTACCTAAATAAACTATTCATACCACCTTATACCCATTAAAACGCTCATTTCCATGAAAAAACTAGATTTCATCCGGTACGAGTTAGAATCACGTTCGGGGTGTGTGATATTCATGTTTAATAATCTCGGAGGTCACAATAGCATAAAGAAAGTCTTAAGCACAGTATTAGAAGGCATTTCATCCGTACAAAACACCTTGAAAAAACTAGATTTCATCCGGTACGAGTTCGAATCACGTTTAGGGTGTGTGATATTCATGTTTAATAATCCTCGAGGTCACAATAGCATTAAGAATGTCTTAAGAACAGTATTAGAAGCCATTTCATCCATATAAAACTCAATTAAACTCAAAATACAATTTTAAAATCAAAACCCAAATTCTAAAAACCCAAAGGTACTTTAAAACACTAATTTTACAAAACCCTACCTATATTTCCATTTCTAGTACAAACTTCCACACTACCCTAATAAACTTTACAATTACCTAAATCAATTATTCAAACCACCTTATACCCATATAACGCTCATTTCCTAGAAAAAACTACATTTCATCCGGTATGAGTTAGAATCACGTTCGGGGTGTGTGATATTCATGTTCAATAATCCCCGAGGTCACAATAGCATAAAGATGTCTTAAGAACAATATTACAAGGCTTTTCATCCATATAACACTCAATTAAACCCAAAATACAATTTTATAATCAAAACCCTAGTTCTAAAAAGCCACTAATTTTACAAAACACTACCATATATTTCCATTTCTAGTACAAACTTCCACACTACCCTAATAAACTTTATAATTACCTAAATCCAACTATTCAAACCACCTTATACCCATTAAAACGCTCATTTCCTTGAAAAAACTAGATTTCATCCGGTACGAGTTAGAATCACGTTCAAGGTGTGTGATATTCATGTTTAATAATCCCCGAGGTCACAATAGCATTTAGAACGTCCTAAGAACAATATTAGAAGGCATTTCATCCATATAAAACTCAATTAAACCCAAAATACCATTTTAAAATCAAAACCCTAATTCTAAAAACCTATAGATACTTTAAAACACTAATTTTACAAAACCTTACCATATATTTCCATTTCTAGTGCAAACTTCCACACTACCCTAATAAACTTTATAATTACCTAAATCAACTATTCAAACATCCTTATACCCATTAAAACGCTCATTTCCTTGAAAAGCCTAGAAATCATCCGGTACGAGTTAGAATCATGTTCAGGCTGTGTGATATTCATGTTTAATAATCCCCGAGGACACAATAGCATTAAGAATGTCTTAACAACAGTATTAGAAGGCATTTCATCCATATTAAACTCAATTAAACCCAAAATACAATTTGAAAATCAAAACCCTAGTTCTAAAAACCCATAGGTACTTTAAAACACTAATTTTACAAAACCCTACTATATATTTCCATTTCTTGTACAAACTTCCACATGTCACACCCCGCTAAAGCGGAAACACGAGATGCGAAGAGCAAAGATATCATCACACGAGTTATAATTAAAAACATACGGTTTCAAGTCATTACGAATAAAACATAAGTTTATAGTTTGAAAATAACCAAGCATTTAACGAGTACATAACGTAAGTACATAGTAAATTGTTTAACAAAATTCCCAATTATAAGAAAAGTAGGTCTTCTCCCGATTCTTGAATCCACATGACATGCCTGACCCATCCACAGTATGCACTTCGTGTCTTACATTTGGTTTCCTGAAACAAGAGGTAAAGTGTCAACTACAATAAAGTAGTGAGTGAGTTACAGTTTTCTAGTCCTCAAATAAAAAGGTTTTAAATTGAGTATATCTATACTTAGAAGTTTCTAAAAGTAGACAATACTTAAAGAATGGTTTCGATCCAAAAAGTTACTCAAAAGACAGTTCCATCCAAGAAAGTTGCTAAAAGATAGTTGCGGAAATTGTATAACCATATACGTGCAAGATAAGTAAACTATTGATTGAGATCATGTATAAGGACTACTTGGAATAATATAACTTAAGTGTTCACACTAAGCCGACTTACCAACCGTGAGGCCCCTTACCCTGCACTACCTACAGGGAGTCATTTCTGATCGAGTAATATGTACTTAAGCTGCCGCCTAAGCAAGGAACGGTTATTTCCTAAGTATCGATACCCATAATTACTAAACGACTTAACAAAGCTAATAGTGTGTTACAAAGTTGGGCACTAATGTTTCCCTTTATAACTATTAGTAGTCACTTATGGTTAGTTATATCCCTCAAGAGTCACGTTAGTTATACGATCAATCAAAGTTCATACGAGTGCCGAGAGTGACATTAAATAAATTTCTCAAAGTTTTGAACGAACAAGCCGATTAGTTGTGGCAAACCATTAAGTCGAATAAGGGTGGCAAACCATTAGTTTATAGTATGCCAAACGGGAAAGAAAACTATTTAGGCATAAGTTTCACAAAAACGTTCAATAAGAGTTCATAATAGTACCAAAAGTTCATAACAGTTCCAAAGTTCATTTAGATCTCATGTTTCCCCAAAAAATTATCTGAAAACAGTAAAAAAAAAGTGGGGGTTGTAACTCACGGTTTGCGAGGATAAGCTACGAAGCGAAGAGTAATCGAGACGGATCGGAATCACGGGAATCGTATAGTAAAACAAGGGTTGAATGAGAAGAATGATTATAAGTTTAGCTTATAACAGATTATAGTTTGTGAACTTCAGTTTCGAACATGAGTTTAAATGGCAAGTTTAGAGTTACGATTCAAAACGGTTTAAATCAGATTTCGACCGCCTCGCGGTCGTGTGACAGATTCCCGGCCAAAACTCGTTTTTGAAGAAATTTGATGTTTTTAAGTTAGATTTTGACATGCAACCAGAGATACAACTAAATAATTGATGTTTTATAGTTTATTTAGTGTTTTTAACCACAAATTCATGGCTCTATCCATCCATCTTATAAAAATCCGATTTTGTTCATAAATGGTCACAAATCTTCATAAAAACTCATTTTTAGTTGATAGATGATACATGCAATGAGTATATATTACAAAGACAGAAGATTTGAAGGACTTATACCGAGAATAAAGTGATTTGAAGATGATTGGAGTAAACCCTTGGTGATTTTGACCCAAAATGCTTAGAACTCGATTTTTAACCCAAAGAATGCAACCCCTTTCTTCCTCCTTGATTGATGAACAATTTGGTGTGTGATTATTGTGGTTAAAATATGTGTTTTTGGTATAAACACTTCTGTAAATGAAGAGGAGTGGAGAGGGTGTTTGTTGAAGACTTCAATTGAGAGAGAGAGAGAGTAAAGAGTGTTTGATTGTTTGTGTTTGTATGTGTTGTGTTTGTGTTTAGTTATAATGTCAAGAAAATAGAATCCCTGGACTTCTAAAACGGCTTCTAACATGTTTAACACAGAGCCAAAGTGGTGGGCTCGGGTTTGTGTTTGTTTGATTAAGTTTTTAAAAGTTAACAAAAATGGCTGTCTACACACTCCACCGCGGCGCGCTGGGCTAACCGCGACGCGGCTGGTGGGCAAATTTCTGCCTTTTTCGTTTTTCGTTCGTTCCATTGTTAAGCGTTTTCGTTAGTTGAAAGTTTCCGGTTATTTTAAATAGGAACTTAGACAAGTTCACTAGGTGTTTTCTTGGTATTATGATTCATTTTATGATTCCGATTTCGATTCCGACACACACAAGTTTACGAGACAAGTAACGATAGGATCAATTCAATGTTAACTCAAAGATAGAGAATGTGGTTTTCACCTAAAATAAGACGGTTGTCACATTCTCCCCGGGTTGAAAATAATTTTGTCCCGAAATTTAGTTCGCCTCATCGGGAGGAAGGATCTCTGAACACATGTGGATACTTTTGGCGAATCTGGTCTTCACGTTCCCAAGTGAATTTGTGACCTCGTCGGGACTTCCACCGAACCTTGACAATAGGGATACGACTTTGCTTGAGTTGTTTGACCTCTCGGTCTACAACCTCAAGCGGTTCCTCGATGAAATTAAGCTTGTTGTCGATCTAGACCCCGTCCAGTGGGATGACAATGGTCTCGTCCGATAAGCACTTTTTCAAGTGCGAGACATGAAAGACGTTGTGGACGATAGAAAGAGTTTGCGGAAGTTGAAGCCGATACGCCACTGGGCCGATTCGCTCAATTACCTCAAAGGGACCTGTGTACCTCGGGCTTAACTTGTCGCTTTTCCCGAAACGGACTACCCCTTTCCACGGCGATATTTTTATTAGTACTCTATCGCCCACTTGGAATTCGAGGGGTTTCCTTTGGTTATCGGCATAACTCTTCTGCCGAGTACGAGATGTCTTCAGTCTTTAACGAATGATAGTGATTTTGTCAATGGTTTCCTGGACGATGTCGAGCCTTGTTAGTTGTCGATCGCCAGCTTCTAACCAACAAAGAGGCGACCGGCAATTGCGTCCGTATAAGGCCTCGAACGGGGCACACTTGATGCTAGCATGGTAGCTGTTGTTATATGAAAACTCAACTAATGGCAAGTGAGCGTCCCAACTTCCTCCGAAGTCAACTACGCACGCTCTTAGCATATCTTCAAGCGTTTGAACCGTCCTTTCACTCTGACCATCGGTCTGAGGGTGGTATGCAGTGTTGAGGTCTAGTCTTGTCCCGAACGATTTCTGAAGCGCGTTCCAAAACCGGGATGTGAATCGACTATCCCTATCGAAGATAATGGAGAGAGGCGTTCCATGACGAGAGACGATCTCGTTAATGTAAATATGCGCGAACTTCTCCATTGAATGGTTCTCTCTTACCGGCAGAAAGTGTGTGGATTTAGTCAATCGATCCACAGTCACCCAGATTGTATCGTTACCCGTTGCCGTACGGGGAAGTTTGGTGATGAAATCCATGGAGATCTGCTCCCACTTCCACATTGGAATCTCCGGCTATTGCAATAGCCCAGAAGGTTTCTGATATTCTGCCTTGACCTTCGAGCAAGTAAGGCACTTAGCCACATACAAGGAAATGTCCTTCTTCATACCCGACCACCAATAGTATTCCCGCAGATCCTTATATAACTTGTCGGATCCCGAATGAATAGAGTATCGGGATCGGTGGCCCTCGTCCAAGATAAGATTGCGGAGGTCCTCGGCTCTCGGAATCCATGCTCGATTCTTGAAGTAATGGATTCCGTCCGGTTTAAGCTCAAATTCCTTTTCGTGATTGTGCAGGGTTTCGCCTTTAAGGTTCTCAGGTTTCAATGCTTCCTGCTGAGCTTTAGAAATCTGCGTTTGGAGGCTAGTCTGAACCTGAATCCCCAATGCTCTAACTCGAGATGGTGTTGCCCTTTCCTTACGACTCAGAGCGTCAGCTACTACGTTTGCTTTACCCGGGTGGTATTTGATCTCGTAATCGTAGTCGCTTAAGAGTTCGATCCATCTCCGTTGTCTCATATTGAGCATTTTCTGTTCGAGGATATGTTGAAGACTGTTGTGATCCGTGAACACCGTGCACTTAGTGCCGTACAAATAATGTCTCCAAATCTTTAATGCGAACATGACAACTCCCAGCTCTAAGTCGTGTGTTGTATAATTCTGTTCGTGAACCTTCAATTGTCTCGAAGCGTATGCGATGACCTTTTCCTTCTGCATAAAGACACACCCAAGTCCTTGGTGAGACGCATCGCAAAACACTACGAAATTATCTGTACCCTCCGGTAGGGACAGAATCGATGCGTGGCACAGTTCATGGTTCAGTTTCTGGAAGGATTCATCCTGTTGTTCTCCCCAAGTGAAGTCCTTATCCTTCTGAGTAAGTTCGGTCAGAGGCTTAGCGATTTTCGAGAAATTTTTAATGAATCTCCGGTAATAGCCCGCCAATCCTAAAAAATTTCGGATCTTTGCCGGATCGACATGAATTCCCTCTTGGTTGATCACATGGCCAAGGAAGTGTACCTCTCGGAGCCAAAATTCGCACTTCGCGAATTTGGCGTACAGTTTCTGATCCTTAAGGAGTTCGAGGATGAGTTTCAAATGTTTCGCATGGTCCTCCTTGTTCCTTGAGTAGATGGGGATGTCATCTATGAATACGATCACGAATTTATCCAAATACGGTCGACACCGCTGGTGCGTTGGTCAGACCAAATGGCATGACGAGAAATTCGTAATGTCCGTATCGGGTTCGAAAAGCGGTTTTTGGAATGTCGTTCTCACTGACTCGAACCTGATGATAACCCAAGTGGAGGTCGATCTTAGAGAAGTAAGTTTCACCCTGCAACTGATCGAACAGATCATCGATCCTCGGAAGTAGGTATCGGTTCTTGACGGTCATCTTGTTAAGTTCTCGGTAGTCGATGCACATTCGGAAGGATCCGTCTTTCTTTTTAACAAAGAGGATTTGGGCTCCCCAGGGGGACGAGCTCGGACGAATAAGACCGCGATCCAAGAGTTCCTGTAGCTGCTTAGATAGCTCTTGCATTTCCGGGGGTGCTAGACGGTATGGCTTCTATTTGGAATTCCACTTGTCGGTGTGGAGGTAGCCCGGGTAGATTCTCAGGAAAGACCTCTGAATGATCCTTGACCACGGGGATATCTTGCACTCGGTTCTCCTTAGGCTTACGCTCGATGACATGTTCTAGGAATGCATCACAGTCCTTCTTGAGGTACTTGTGCATTTTAACGCTGGAGACGATGCGGAGTTGTTGCCCAGGTTTATCACCTTGTACAACATGGGTTTCGCCGTCTGATAGAGGGATACGAATAAGTTTGTCGAAACAGACGATCTCGGCCCGGAACCGAGATAACCAGTCCATTCCGACTATAATGTCAAAGCTCTTCAGCTCTATCGGGATTAAATCAATGGGAAACGTCTTATCAGCTAGGCATTTTGAACATCCTAAGATTATATCCTTAGCCTCAAATTCCTGACCGTTAACATACTCTATGGTGAAGCTATCCTTAAAATCTTTAGATCCTATATTAATGAAGGGTCTAAATTCTAAGGATACGAAGCTTCTTTCTGCTCCTGAATCGAACAATACAGATGCATAGTGGTTGTTCACAGAAAACGTACCGTTCACCGCGTTCGGGTCCTGTCGGGCCTCTTCAGCTGTAAGTGCGAAGGCACGTCCGCGACCCCGCCCGCCTTGGTTTGGTTGGGCGTTCTGAAGGTTGGGGCAGGCGTTACAGAAGTGTTGGTCGCTTCCACACTCGAAGCACACTGGCTTCTGGCCTTGGACCATTGCTCTCTCTGGACAATACTTGGCGAAGTGCCCCACCTTGTGGCACTCTAAACATACCGGTCAGTTCCCGTGGTGATGGTAGTTGCACTTGTTGCACTTGGGGTTCGTCCACGTATAGCTTCGGTTTCCAGCTGGTGGTGGTGGTGGTGCAACAGTCACTGCAAAGTTGCGGGTGGTTTTCTTTCGCTTGATTCTGTCACTTTTCCAGGAGGTTTGTTCGGCTTTTCTTTTCTCTCCTCCCTCCTTCTTAGAGGATGCTGAAGCGGAGAGGAGGTTACTGGTGAGTCGGTTCGCCAGAATGATTGCGCTCTGAAGGGTTTGAGGTTCAACTGAGATGACCATTCCCCGGATCTCAGGGACGAGACTGGAGACATAACGGTCCATGCGGTTTGCTTCGGGAGTCACTAGTCTCGGGACCAGTCGGGCCAGCTCATGAAATCGGGTGGTGTACCCTTCGATGTCATTCCCGACCATCGTGTGATCCCACAGCTCCGCCTCAAGCTTTTTAATTTCCCCCTTAGGACAGTACTCCTCAATCATGAGGTTTTTGAACTATTCCTAGGAGAGAGCATAGGCGGTGTCACGCCCTCTGGTTCCCATGTAGTACGCAAGAAGCGTACTCCACCTTGTCGGCCTCGGCACACCTGCTAATGTGCAAGACTGATTCGATGCTCTCGAACCAGGACACAAGTTGCATGCCATGAAGCCTTTGTAATTACAGGCGGGAGGGTTTTGGTGCTGGTGTTGGTTCTGATTCTGGTTATTATTCTGATCCTGCTGCTGTTGCTGCTGCTGTTGCTGCTGGTGGTGGTTGTTGACGTTAGCGTTGGTCCCGGCTGTGATCTGGGCGATCATATCGGGCATAGCTGCGTTCAACTGAGCAGCAACTTGCTCGACAATGCGGCTAGCGTTAGTGCGTCTAGGAGGCATGATTCTACAACAGACGAAAGAATCAAATTAGAAAGCACGATTAGGAATAAGCGATAAGGAAAATTGGACAACTACAATGATACGCAAGATTAATAAGAAAGAATAAATAATACACCCACGATGATGATTCAAGAGACTCCCACTACAAAGAGTAATAATTCAACGATAACTAAAGATTCACACGAAAATGGCACAAGTAGATAATAAAGATAGAATTCCCATTCATTAATAATAGAATTGAATACAAAGTTCATAATGAGAATGAAGTAGACGTACAATACATATAGAAATAAAATAGATATAGATTTGAGTTGTGTACACTGGAAAATGACAACTCGAGCCTACAATACAATAAATAAAAGAAGATAACTAGCGGCGCTTCTCAAAACGCATTTTGGCGATAATAACCGCCAATAGGGTCCCCATCACCAAACACACCCCACCCAGAAGCTGCACTGTCCGGGCTGTGGCCTGAGCCGAAGCGAGATGTCGCAACGACGGTTCCGACAACCTATGCGCGACATCAGAGACCTCATAGAGGAGAAGCCCTTGCTGTTGGGCCTCCTCGGATAGTCCCCTTACCTCGCGGTGGAGGTGCAAGAATGCGGCAGGAGGGGGAGTCTGTAGGGTAGGCGGCGTCCTCTGCCTGGCTGCTTCAGCGTTACGGGCACGCTGCATCTCTTCACGCTCAAGTTGTCGCTCCCACGTGTAATGATCTAGCATGGAGGTGCGTGGTGCCTCAGGAGGTGGGTGACCGAACGGAAGGTGCGAAGGTGCGGATCTGGACGGACCGGCCTGCTGTCCGACCATCCTATCAGGTAGTCTACCTGGAAGGACGACCTTCTTGCGCACCGTCATAACGACACGGGGTCCACGCCGCTGGGGTGGTGATGCAACGGGTACCGGTGGTGCAGCTGGTAGCACGGTCCTCGGGCTGGAGGTACCAATGCTGTTGGAGATCGCCATCGAGCTCTCCTCAGTCGGGTCAGTCGTCTGGTGCGCTGACTCTCGGACGCTGCGTGATCCTCATATGCTTCGCTAGGGGAAGCAGCTCGAGAAAGTGAACGGGACTGAGATCGTGAGTGCAAAGAGTGAGACATGTCGGATCTGCGAATAATAAGTTACGTGAGTACAGGAAAATAAGGAAAAATGTAAACGAAAATGCATGAATGGGTCAGTCATGTGAGAATCGGGAATGGATAAGACCGGGAATTTTTTGACTCGAAAACCGTTTAACAATAGCAATTACTTTTCGTTCTCGCATAATTTATTTCGAACTAGGCATATGTGACAACCGTCTAAATTTCAGGTGATTCTCAGTTACTTAATCGGTTCGAATCTCTAGTTACTCTTTTATCGGGTTCGTATTATTCGAGTTCAAAATTTTTGGTGTCTTTAATTGTCGGAACCAAAGTCGGAATCAATTTATAAATCCTAACACCAAATAAACAATACAAGAACTTGACTAAGTTCATAACGGAAACTAATAAGATTCTGGTCCTTAACTAACTATAACGGAAAACTTAAAACGTCACAAAGCTGGAATTCCCATCCAACCGACGGCTGGATATGGCCAGCCGGCGGCTGAATGTCGCTGACTGTGCCTTGGTGACTCATAATTGCATGAAAATGTATTGGCCAACTACCTAAGCACGGGATTGGACCAAAATCTGGCTGGTTCCAACTTCCAAGACCAATCTTGGCCTTCCCCACACCTCCCCAATTACTCTTTCTTTTCATTTTCAAATTACACACACACTAAACACCTACTCTCTCTCTAAAACTCTCTCTACTTTTGCTCTCTAGAAACACAAACAAATACAGAAATATAACACCATAATCAGTCCATTAAACATAAAAAAATCGACCATCAAAACACATACAAATCGTCCTACGGTCAAGGGGTAACAAGGAGAAGGTTTAAATCGGGTTTTTGAAGAAGTTGTTCATCACTTTTGAAGCCAAATCTCATCCAAACCGTCACTTTTCTTTTTCCTTCGGTAAAACCCTTTCTTTTTACTGTTTTATCTAAATAATCGGTTGCATGTAAGATCCATAAACTGAAAATGTGTTTTCATAAAGATCTAAAACGTTTTCTTGCTTAAAAACGGGTTTTTATAATAGATCTACATTTTTAACATACAAATCTAAAAGAAACAGTGATTTTACTCTAAAAACACATATATTTGATAAATAACAGTTTGCTTGTCGAATCTAACCTTTAAACAAGCTAAAAATCGAAAAATAACGTAATCTTGAAACTGGCCGAAGGCTTTTGGCCGGCGGCTGAAGGTTCTCAGCCGACGGCTAAAGTCCAGCCGGCGGATGAGTGTCTCAGGCCGCCGCCTGAATACTGCTGTTCATAATATTTGTCTGTTTTAAAAGCTTTAAACGTAAAAATAAGCTAAAATGAGTTACCACAGATTATATATTTTGGAAAGCTTACTGTTTTTGGTAAATAAACTGTTTGGAAAAGCTTTTGGAATTGAAACATTTGTATTATGGTTCCTATTAATTATATTGCGTGTTTTAAAGCGGGAAAGTGTTTTGAAATTGGACTAAATTTTTATAACGCGGAAGCGCTGCCCAAATTTCACCGTAAAATATTCTTCAAATTCAGTAACTTAATAATTTCGAGACATACACACTTTGACATTGAACTTCGACACTTTTTGGACTTAATTGGACATATCGGACCCTAAACCGTACACGAACTCGTTAATCGCGCAACCTTCCGTAATAATCTTTTTGGGACAGAATCTAAAATATTAGAACTTAAGGTTTAAAATGTTAAAATGGAACTTTAACATAACCTAATTCATACTAATAATATTTATACGTTATTCCGGTGTTCTAGGTCACTTTTGATTCCCGACGCGTTCTGCTTCGCATGTACTTTTAGTATTCTTACTTTACTTCGCAAACCGTGAGTTACAACCCCACTTTGTTTTACCTTTATACTTTTAAACATTTTTTGGGGGAAACATAAGATTGTATGAATTGTAACTTCGAAACTATTTGCGATTTGTTGAAACTATTGGAAACTTGGTACTTTCGAAACTTTATTGAAACACTTGGAAACTTGTGTGAAACTTGGAACTTATTGAAAACTTGGAAACTTGAAACCTTTTTGAAACTTATGAAACTCGTAAACTTTGGAAACTTGTACTAAACTTGAAACTCTTTGGAACTTTGAAACTTTGGGAAACTTGGAAACTTGTGAAACTAATATGCGTATATGTGTTGTTACTCCTTAATTGGTTAACTAAATTAGGATACTTGTTAGAGCAACCAACCCTTGATGAGAATATAAATCCGTAAGTGCCTACTATTTTAGAAACAGAACTCAGTTGCCCCGTTTTGGACTCAGAAACTTTATACACTATTAGCAATAGCCGTTAGTATTATGAGTATCGATACTTAGGAGAGGTCACTCCTTACTCAGGGTTAGCGACCCAAGTACATATTACTAAGATTCAGGTGGAAACTCAATTAAACATTTTGGGGCTAGATCCTGACCAGACAATCGGTTTAGTGTAAACTTACAACCTATATTATACCAAGTGATTGATAAGAGTTACTATTTAGTTAAGCACATATTACCTACGCATATACCTTTTTAGCGCCTGGATTCCGCTTCAACTTATTTATACGAGTTTTATTTGTTTTACTTGCGTGTGTACAAAACCTTTTACTATTTACATGTTTGTTCTAACGTCGCTCCGTTCCTTTTACTTATGACGTCATCATATGTTTTACATCCTTCTATTTATGGAAACTTTTACCGAAACTCTAAACTGTAACTCACTCACTACTTTATGTAGTTGACACTTTATCTTATGTTTCAGGAAATTAGTGTAAGTGTTAGGATGCATGGCAAGGAAAGGTCACTATGGTTACGTAAGGCGCACTTGGGAAAGACCTTTCTATTTTGGGAATTTTATTTTGGAACTTGTATTTGGACTTAAAATTAACTTGTGAACTGCTTGGTTGTTTGAAATGTTGAACTATTTTTATTTTAAATGAAATGTCTTGAATCGTTTAAATTTGCTTATGACCGTGTAATGATATTCCAGCTCTCACATTCCGTGTTTCCGCTATAGCTGGGTGTGACAGACTTTGTATCAGAGCACAGGTTATAGTGAAAACGGTTTTAGTAATTTCTAAAAAGTTTTTGAAACCAAACTATAACCAAGGCTTTTCGGAAAATCATTATGGGTTCAAAACTTTAGAGAATTAATTTCGCAATTGCATGATTGTTTTTAACTACGCATGGCCTGATCACCCCTGCCTAGTTCAAAATGGCTTATGCAAGGACGAAACGTAATTACTAATGTTAAACGATTTTGTGTCGAAGAATTCCCGGTCTTACTATTCCACACCTCACGTGATCGACCCTTACCTGCATTTCCTTACATATTTGCTTTAACATTATCTTGTTCATGTACTTACGAAACTCTTTACGTCACAGATCCGTCATGTCTCAGTCATCACGCTCACGATCCCCCTTGCGTTCCCAGTTCCGATCCCAGCAAAGAGCTGCGTCTTCTCACGAACCTTTCGAGGGTCATACCGAATCGGAAAGTCTCAGTCATCAGACCACGGACCCCACGGAGGATACCTCCATGGCTGTGTCCAGCAGCATCGGGTCTAGCCCGAGGTCGGTATTACCACCTCCACCGGCTCCCGTTGCCGCGCCACCACAGTGGACCGCGTGTCGTTATGACGGCACGTAAGCAGGTAGTTCTCCTGGGCCGGCTACCCGATAGGATGGCGGCGCAGCAGGACGGCCCGTCCAGGCCTGCGCCACCCCACCTTCCATTTGGACACCCACCTCCCGAGGCTCCACGCACCTCGATGATGGACCACTACTCGTGGGAGCGACAGCTCGAGCGAGAAGAGATGCAGCGGGCTCGAGACGCTGAAGCAGCAAGGCAGAGGATGCAACATACCCCACAGCTTCCCCCTCCTCCCGCTTTCCTGCACCTCCACCGCGAGGTAAGGGGACTTTCAGAGGAAGCCCAGCAACAAGGGATGCTCCTTTGCGAGGTCTCTGATGCCGCGCAGCGGTTGTCGGAACAAGCGTTGCGACACCGTTCTGTGGTTCAGGCCACGGCCCGTACGGTGCAACGCTTGGTAGGAGTTTGCTTGGTCATGGGGACCCTGTTGGCGGTTATTGCTGCCAAGATGTTCTTGGAGAGACGCCGCTAGTTCTTTCTTTTATTATGTACTGTAGACCGAGCTGCAATTTTTGATGTACACACCTTCGAGCCATTTCTATTTCTATCTTATTGTATTGTACTGTACTCCATTTTCTATTTTGAACCTTGTACTCAACCTTATGATTATTAATGAAGGGATTTCTATCTTTATTACCTATTATTACTATTGTATAAATCTTGTTCTATGGTTGAATCATTTTTCTTACGTATGAGCCTTTGTCGTGTGAACCTCTTGAAACCTTGTCGTGCGTGTGCTATATGTTCTATTATATTACTCTTGCGTGATCGTTAACTTGTTCGTTGGATTATATTCTTATCATACTCTAATCGTGCGTTTCTAAACTGAAGTTGTTGTTTGTTGTAGAATCATGGCACCCCGTACCAAAGCCAGTATCATTGCTGAGTAAGTCGCTGAGCAGTTGAGCGCCGCGATGCCCAACATGATCGCCCAGATCACGGCGGAGATCAATGCTAATGTCAACAATCACCAGCAGCAACAGCAACAGCAGCAGCAGCAACAACAGCAACAACAACAGCAACAACAACAGAATAACCACAACAATCAGAACCAACACCCAAACCCACCAGCCTGCACCTACAAGAGTTTCATGGCCTTCAAACCCCAGGAATTCCATGGCACAACTGGTGCCGTAGGCCTGGTATCCTGGTTTGAGAGCATCGAGTCGGTGCTGCACATCAGCGGATGTGCCAAAGCTATTAAGGTGCAGTACGCCTCCTGCGTGCTGCACGGTAAAGCACTGACTTGGTGGAACAATGTGGTCGGCAATAGGGGACGTGAGACCGCCTATGCTCTCACCTGGGAACAATTCAAGAACCTCTTGATAGAGGAGTACTACCCCAAAGGGGAAATAAAAAAGCTCGAGGCTGAGGTCTGGGATCACGAGATGGTCGGAAAGGACATCGAAGGGTACACTGCCCGATTCCATGAGTTGGCCCGACTGGTCCCAAGGCTAGTGACTCCTGAAGAGAACAAGATTGACTTGTACGTCTCCGGTCTTGTTCCTGAAATCAGGGGAATGGTTCTCACCAAGGAACCCCAGACCCTCCAGAGTGCTATCATCCTAGCTCACCGCCTCACCAGCAACCTACTCACCGCTCCTGCATCATCCAAGAAAGAGTCGGGTGAGAAAAGGAAGTCTGACCAAACCCCAAGGCGAAGTGATCGGAACAAGAAGAAGAAGACCACCCGCAACCTCGCCATAGCAGCTGTAGCACCACCACCGCCACCACCACCTGCACGGACTCGATACACGGGGACGAACCCCAAGTGCAATAGGTGCAACTTCCACCACCACGGGAACTGCCCGGTGTGTTTAAAATGCCAGAAGGTAGGTCATTTCGCTAAGTATTGCACGGAAAAGGTGGTAGTTCCAGGTCAGAATCCGGTATGCTTCGAGTGCGGAAGTGATCAGCACTTCCGGAACGCTTGTCCAAGACTCCGAAACGCCCAACCAAACCAAGGAGGGCGAGATCGAGGACGCGCCTTCGCACTCACAGCTGAGGAAGCTCGACAGGACCCGAATGCGGTGAACGGCACGTTTCCTGTTAATAACCATTATGCATCAGTTTTGTTCGATTCTGGAGCCGAAAGAAACTTTGTATCCTTAGAATTTAGACCCCTCATTAACTTAGGATCTAAGGTTCTTAAGGATAGCTTCACCATAGAGTACGCTAACGGTCAGGAGTTCGAAGCTAAGGATATAATCGTAGGATGTTCCATATGCCTGTCCGAAATTTTTTTCCCTATTGATTTAATTCCAATCGAGCTGAAAAGCTTTGATGTTATCGTCGGAATGGACTGGCTCTCTCGTTTCTGAGCCGAGATCTTCTGTTTTGACAAACTCATCCGCATCCCTCTCTCTGACACCGAAACCCTAGTCGTTCAAGGAGACAAACCCGGACGACCACTCCGTATTGTGTCATCCATAAAAATGCGCAAGTACCTCGAAAAGGATTGTGACGCGTTCCTTGCCCACGTTGTCGAACGTAAAACCAAGTAGATCCGTATTCAAGACATTCCAGTAGTCAAGGATCACCATGAAGTCTTTCCCGAAGATTTGCCCGGGCTACCTACGCACCGACAAGTGGAATTCCGGATAGACCTCGTTCCTGGTGCAGCACCGGTCGCTAGGACACCGTATCGTCTAGCCCCACCGGAAATGCAAGAGCTGTCTAAACAGCTTCAGGAACTCTTGGATCATGGTCTTATTCGTCCAAGCTCGTCCCCCTGGGGAGCACCAATACTCTTCGTTAAAAAGAAAGGGGGATCCTTTCGTATGTGCATCGACTACCGCGAACTGAACAAGCTGACCGTCAAGAACCGATACCCACTCCCGAGGATCGATGACCTTTTCGACCAGTTGCAGGGTGCAACTTATTTCTCGAAAATCGACCTCCGTTCGGGTTATCATCAGGTTCGTGTCAGTGAGACCGACATTCCAAAAACCGTTTTTCGTACCCGTTACGTTCATTACGAATTCCTTGTCATGCCATTCGGTTTAACCAACGCACCAACAGTGTTCATGGACTTGATGAACAGGGTGTGTAGACCTTATTTGGAGAAATTCGTGATCATTTTCATTGACGACATTCTTATCTACTCGAGAAACAAGGAGGACCACGCGAAACACTTGAAGCTCATCCTAGAAATCCTCAGAGATCAAAGACTGTACGCCAAATTCTCTAAGTGTGAATTCTGGCTCCGGGAAGTACATTTCCTTGGTCATGTAGTCACCCAAGAAGGGATCCATGTATATCCGGCTAAGATAGAAGCGATCGAGAAATGGCAAGCCCCGACAACTCCTACGGAAATTCGCCAATTCCTAGGGTTGGCCGGCTATTATCGAAGATTCATCGAGAATTTCTCGAAGATCGCTAAGCCACTTACCGAGCTCACTCATTAGGACAAGGATTTTATTTGGGGTACGAAGCAAGATGAATCCTTCCAGAAACTCAAGCACCAGCTTTGCCACGAACCGATTTTGTCTCTACCAGAGGGTACGGATAACTTCGTAGTCTTCTGCGATGCATCCCATCAAGGACTTGGGTGTATCCTTATGCAGAAGGATAAAGTCATCGCCTACGCTTCAAGAAAACTCAAGGTTCACGAACAGAACTACACTACTCACGACCTAGAGCTAGGGGCCGTAGTATTCGCACTGAAGATATGGAGACACTATTTGTACGGTACTAAATGCATGGTTTGCACGGATCACAAGAGCCTTCAACACATCCTAGACCAGAAGATGCTCAACATGAGGCAGAGGAGATGGATTGAACTGCTGAGTGACTACGATTGCGAGATCAAGTACCACCAGAGTAAGGCAAACGTAGTAGCATACGCCCTGAGTCGGAAGGAAAGGGTGAAGCCATCTCGGGTTAGAGCGTTAGGTATCCAGATTCAGACAAACCTATAAACTCAAATCGCCGAGTTTCAGCGAGAAGCGTTGAAGCCCGAGAACTTAAAGGGAGAAACGTTGCACAATCATGACACGGAGTTCGAACGCAAATCCGACGGAATTCACTACTTCAAGGGCCGATCATGGATTCCGAAGTCCAGGGATCTTCGAAAGCTAATCTTGGATGAGGGCCACCGTTCCCGATACTCCATTCACCCAGGATCCGACAAGTTGTGCAAGGACCTTAGGGAGTATTATTGGTGGCCGGGCATGAAGAAGGATATCGCCTTGTACGTGGCCAAGTGTCTTACTTTCTCCAAGGTCAAGGCCGAATATCAGAAGCCATCAGGAATATTGCAGCAACCGGAGATTCCAATGTGGAAGTGGGAGCAAATCTCCATGGATTTCATTACCAAGTTACCCCGGACGGAAAAAGGTAACGACACAATTTGGGTAATTGTAGACCGATTGGCGAAGTCTTCTCACTTCTTGCCGGTACGAGAAACTCACTCGATGGAGAAATTCAAGCAAATATACATCAACGAGATCATCTCTCGCCACGGAACACCTCTCTCCATCATCTCTGACAGGGATAGTCGGTTCACGTCCCGCTTTTGGAACGCGCTTCAGAAATCTCTCGGGACGCGACTAGACCTTAGCACAGCTTACCACCCTCAGACCGACGGTCAAAGCGAGAGGACGATCCAAACGCTTGAGGATATGCTTAGAGCATGCGTAGTTGACTTTGGAGGAAGTTGGGATACTCACCTTCCATTGGTCGAGTTTTCATACAACAACATATACCACGCTAGCATTAAGTGTGCCCCGTTCGAGGCCTTATATGGACGTAAGTGTCGATCTCCGCTTTGTTGGCTAGAAGCCGGTGATCGACAACTCACAAGGCTCGACATTGTTCAGGAAACTATCGACAAGATCACTACCATGAGAGAACGACTGAAGACGTCACGTACTCGGCAGAAGAGCTACGCCGATAACCGAAGAAAACCCCTCGAGTTCCAGGTTGGCGATCGGGTGCTTCTTAAGGTATCGCAATGGAAAGGGGTAGTTCGCTTCGGGAAACGCGGCAAGCTAAGCCCAAGGTACACCGGACCGTTTGAAGTTATCGAGCGTATTGGTCCAGTAGCGTATCGACTCCAACTCCCGCAAGTTCATTCCAATGTTCATAATGTGTTCCATGTCTCGCACTTGAAAAAGTGCTTATCTGATGAGAGCATCGTCATCCCGCTCGACGAGGTCAAGATCGACAACAAGCTCAATTTCATTGAGGAACCGCTTGAAGTTGTAGACCGAGAGGTCAAGCAACTAAGACAAAGCCGTGTTCCTATTGTCAAGGTTCGTTGGAACTCCCGACGTGGTCACGAATTCACATGGGAACGTGAAGACCAGATACGTCAAAAGTATCCTCATATGTTCAAAGATACTTCTACCTGATGAGACGAGTCAAATTTCGGGACGAAATTTCATTCAACCCGGGGATGATGTGACAACCGTCTAAATTTCAGGTGATTCTCAGTTATTTAATCGGTTCGAATCTCTAGTTACTCTTTTATCGGGTTCATATTATTCGAGTTCAAAAATTTTGGTGTCTTTAATTGTCGGAACCAAAGTCGGAATCAATTTATAAATCCTAACACCAAATAAACAATACAAGAACTTGACTAAGTTCATAACGGAAACTAATAAGATTCTGGTCCTTAACTAACTATAACGGAAAACTTAAAACGTCACAAAGCTGGAATTCCCATCTAGCCGACGGCTGGATATGGCCAGCCGGCGGCTGAATGTCGCTGACTGTGCCTTGGTGACTCATAATTGCATGAAAATGTATTGGCCAACTACCTAAGCACGGGATTGGACCAAAATCTGGCTGGTTCCAACTTCCAAGACCAGTCTTGGCCTTCCCCACACCTCCCCAATTACTCTTTCTTTTCATGTTCAAATTACACACACACAAAACACCTACTCTCTCTCTAAAACTCTCTTTACTTTTGCTGTCTAGAAACACAAACAAATACAGAAATATAACACCATAATCAGTCCATTAAACATCAAAAATCGACCATCAAAACACATACAAATCGTCCTAAGGTCAAGGGGTAACAAGGAGAAGGTTTAAATCGGGTTTTTGAAGAAGTTGTTCATCACTTTTGAAGCCAAATCTCATCCAAACCGTCACTTTGCTTTTTCCTTCGGTAAAAACCTTTCTTTTTACTGTTTTTATCTAAATAATCGGTTGTATGTAAGATCCATAAACTGAAAATGTGTTTTCATAAAGATCTAAAACGTTTTCTTGCTTAAAAACGGGTTTTTACAATAGATCCACATTTTTAACATACAAATCTAAAAGTAACAGTGATTTTACTCTAAAAACACATATATTTGATAAATAACAGTTTGCATGTCGAATCTAACCTTTAAAGAAGCTAAAAATCGAAAAATAACGTAATCTTGAAACTGGCCGAAGGCTTTTGGCCGGCGGCTGAAGGTTCTCATCCGACAGCTAAAGTCCAGCCGGCGGCTGAGTGTCTCCAGTCGCCGCCTGAATACTGCTGTTCATAATATTTGTCGTTTTAAAAGCTTTAAATGTAAAAATAAGCTAAAATGAGTTACCACAGATTATATATTTTGGAAAGCTCACTGTTTTTTGGTAAATAAACTGTTTGGAAAAGCTTTTGGAATTGAAACATTTGTATTATCGTTCTTATTAATTATATTGCGTGTTTTAAACCGGGAAAGTGTTTTGAAATTGGACTAAATTTTTATAGCGCGGAAGCGCTGGCCAAATTTCACCGTAAAAAATTCTTCAAATTCAGTAACTTAATAATTTCGAGACATACACACTTTGACATTGAACTTCGACACTTTTTGGACTTAATTGGACATATCGGACCCTAAACCGTACACGAACTCGTTAATCGCGCAACCTTCCGTAATAATCTTTTTGGGACAGAATCTAAAATATTAGAACTTAAGGTTTAAAATGTTAAAATGGAACTTTAACATAACCTAATTCATACTAATAATATTTATACGTTATTCTGGTATTCTAGGTCACTTTTGATTCCCGACGTCGTTCCGCTTCGCTTGTGCTTTTAGTATTCTTACTTTACTTCGCAAACCGTGAGTTACAACCCCACTTTGTTTTACTTTTATACTTTTAAACATTATTTGGGGGAAACATAAGATTGTATGAATTCTAACTTTGAAACTATTTGCGATTTGTTGAAACAATTGGAAACTTGGTACTTTCGAAACTTTATTGAAACACTTGGAAACTTGTGTGAAACTTGGAACTTATTGAAACCTTGGAAACTTGAAACCTTTTTGAAACTTATGAAACTCGTAAACTTTGGAAACTTGTACTAAACTTGAAACTCTTTGGAACTTTGAAACTTTGGGAAACTTGGAAACTTGTGAAACTAATATGCGTATATGTGTTGTTACTCCTTAATTGGTTAAGTAAATTAGGATACTTGTTAGAGCAACCAATCCTTGATGAGAATATAAATCCGTAAGTGCCTACTATTTTAGAAATAGAACTCAGTTGCCCCGTTTTGGACTCGGAAACTTTACACACTATTAACAATAGCCGTTAGTATTATGAGTATCGATACCTAGGAGAGGTCACTCCTTACCCAGGGTTAGCGACCCAAGTACACATTACTAAGATTCAGGTGGAAACTCAATTAAACATTTTTGGGGCTAGATCCTGACCAGACAATCGGTTTAGTGTAAACTTACAACCTCTATTATACCAAGTGATTGATACGAGTTACTATTTAGTTAAGCACATATTACCTACGCATATACCGTTTTAGCGCCTGGATTCCGCTTCAACTTATTTATACGAGTTTTATTTGTTTTACTTGCGTGTGTACAAAACCTTTTATTATTTACATGTTTGTCCTAACGTCGCTCCGTTCCTTTTACTTATGACGTCATCATATATTTGACATCCTTCTATTTATGGAAACTTTTATCGAAACTCTAAACTGTAACTCACTCACTACTTTATGTAGTTGACACTTTATCTTATGTTTCAGGAAATTAGTGTAAGTGTTGGGATGCATGGCAAGAAAGGGTCACTATGGTTACGTGAGGCGCACTTGGGAAAGACCTTTCTATTTTGGGAATTTTATTTTGGAACTTGTATTTGTACTTAAAATTAACTTGTGAACTGCTTGGTTGTTTGAAATGTTGAACTATTTTTATTTTAAATGAAATGACTTGAATCGTTTAAATTTGCTTATGACCGTGTAATGATATTCCAGCTCTCACATTCTGTGTTTCCGCTATAGCGGGGTGTGACAGCATAGTTGATCAAGTTACTCCTAGTTAAAAGCAAACCATGCAATTTCGGAATTAATCTACTAAAGTTCGAAAGCTCGTGAAATGATTTTTTTTTTCTGAAAAAGCCTTGGTTATAGTTTGGTTTCAAAAATTTTGAAAAATTCTTAAAACCGTTTTCACTATAACATGTGCTCTGATACCAAGTCTGTCACACCCCCCTAAAGCGGAAACACGAGATGTGAAGAGCAAAGATATCATCACACGAGTTATAATTAAAAACATACGGTTTCAAGTCATTACGAATAAAACATAAGTTTATAGTTTGAAAATAACCAAGCATTTAACGAGAACATAAGTACATAGTAAATTGTTTAACAAAATTTCCAATTATAAGAAAAGTAGGTCTTCTCCCGATTCTTGAATCCACATGACATGCCTGACCCATCCACAGTATGTACTTCGTGTCTTACATTTGGTTTCCTGAAACAAGAGATAAAGAGTCAACTTCAATAAAGTAGTGAGTGAGTTACAGTTTTCTAGTCCTCGACTAAAAAGGTTTTAAGTTAAGTATATCTATACTTAGAAGTTTCTAAAAGTAGAACAATACTTAAAGAATGGTTTCAATCCAAAAAGTTACTCAAAAGACAGTTCGATCCAAGAAAGTAGCTAAAAGATAGTTGCGGAAATCGTATAACCATATACGCGCAAGATAAGTAAACTATTGATTGAAATCATGTATAACGACTACTTGGCATAATATAACTTAAGTGTTCACACTAAACCGATTTACCAACCGTGAGGCCCCTTACCCTGCACTACCTACAGGGAGTCATTTCTGATCGAGTAATATGTACTTAAGCTGCCTCCTAAGCAAGGAACGGTTATTTCCTAAGTATCGATACCCATAATTACTAAATGGCTTAACAAAGCTAATAGTGTGTTACAAAGTTGGGCACTAATGTTTCCTTTTATAACTGATAGTAGTCACTTATGGTTAGTTATATCCCTCAAGAGTCACGTTGGTTATACGATCAATCAAAGTTCATACGAGTGCCGAAAGTGGCATTAAATAAATTTATCAAAGTTTTGAACCAACAAGCCGATTAGAGGTGGCAAACCATTAAGCCGAATAAGGGTGGCAAACCATTAGTTTATAGTATGCCAAACGGGCATATAAAACTATTTAGGCATAAGTTTCACAAAAACGTTCAATAAGAGTTCATAATAGTACCAAAAGTTCATAACAGTTCCAAAGTTCATTTAGATCTCATGTTTCCCCCAAAAATTATTTGAAAACAGTAAATAAAGTGGGGGTTGTAACTCACTGTTTGCGAGGATAAGCTACGAGTGCGAAGAGTAATCGAGAGGGATCGGAATCACGGGAATCCCATAGTAAAACCAAGGTTGAATGAGAAGAAAGATTATAAGTTTAGCTTATTACAGATTATAGTTTGTGAACTTCAGTTTCGAACATGAGTTTAAATGACAAGTTTAGAGTTACGATTCAAAACGGTTTAAATCAGATTTTGTAACCTGTCAGCATCACGACCGCCCCGTGGTGGGACGACTGCGCCGCGAGCAGAGGGTTTACCTCGACCGCCTCGCAGTGCGAGGACTGCGCCGCGGTTGTGTGACAGATTCTCAGCCAAAACTCGTTGTTGAAGAAATTTGATGGTTTTAAGTTAGATTTTGACATGCAACCAGAGATACACCAAAATAATTGATGTTTTATAGTTTATTTAGTGTTTTTAACCACAAATTCATGGATCTATCCATCCATCTTATATAAATCCGATTTTGTTCATAAATGGTCACAAATCTTCATAAAAACTCATTTTTAGTTGATAGATGATACATGCAATGAGTATATATTATAAAGACAGAAGATTTGAAGGACTTATACTGAGAATAAAGTGATTTGAAGATGATTGGAGTAAACCCTTGGTGATTTTGACCCAAAATGCTTAGAACTCGATTTTTAACCCAAAGAATGCAACCCCTTTCTTCTTCCTTGATTGATGAACGATTTGGTGTGTGATTACTTTGGTTAAAATATGTGTTTTTGGTATAAACACTTTTGTAAAATGAAGAGGAGTGGAGAGGGTGTTTGTTGAAGACTTCAAGTGAGAGAGAGAGAGAGAGAGAGAGTAAAGAGTGTTTGATTGTGTGTGTTTGTATGTGTTGTGTTTGTGTTTAGTTATAATGTCAAGAAAATAGAATCCATGGACTTCTAAAAGGGCTTCCAACATGTTTAACCCGGAGCCAAAGTGTTGGGCTCGGGTTTGGGTTTGTTTGATTAAGTTTTTATAAGTTAACAAAAATGGTTGTCTGCGCACTCCACCGCGGCACGGCTCGAGGGCATATTTATGCGTTTTTCGTTTTTCGTTCGTTCCATTGTTAAGCGTTTTCGTTAGTTGAAAGTTTCCGGTTATTTTAAATAGGAACTTAGACAAGTTCACTAGTTGTTTTCTTGGTATTAGGATTCATTTTCTGATTCCGATTTCGATTCCGACACACACAAGTTTACGAGACAAGTAACGATAGGATCAATTCAAAGTTAACTCAAAGATGGAGAATGCGGTTTTCACCTGAAATAAGACGGTTGTCACACCACACTACGCTAATAAACTTTATAATTACCTAAATAAACTATTCAAACCACCTTATACCCATTAAAAAGCTCATTTCCTTGAAAATACTAGATTTCATCCGGTACGAGTTCGAATCATGTTCGGGGTGTTTGATATTCATGTTTAATAATCCCCGAGGTCACGATAGCATTAAGAATGTCTTAAGAACAATATTAGAAGGCATTTCATCCATATAAAACTCAATTAAACCCAAAACACCATTTTAAAATCAAAACCTTAATTCTAAAAACCTATTGGTACTTTAAAACACTAATTTTACAAATCCCTACCATATATTTCCATTTCTAGTGCAAACTTCCACACTACCCTAATAAACTTTGTAATTACCTAAATAAACTATTCAGACCACCTTATACCCATTAAAAGCCCCTTTTGAAAAAACTAGATTTCATCCGGTACGAGTTAGAATCACGTTCAGGGTGTGTGATATTCATGTTTAATAATCCCCGAGGTCACAATAGCATTAAGAATGTCTTAAGAACAGTATTAGAAGCCATTTCATCCATATAAAACTCAATTAAACCCAAAATACCATTTTAAAATCAAAACCCTAATTCTAAAAACCCATAGGTACTTTAAAACACTAATTTTACAAAACCCTACCATATATTTCCATTTCTAGTACAAACTTCCACACTACCCTAATAAACTTTATAATTACCTAAATCAACTATTCAAACCACCTTATACCCATTAAAACGCTCATTTCCTTGAAAAAACTAGATTTCATCCTGTACGAGTTAGAATCACGTTGAGGGTGTGTGATATTCATGTTTAATAATCCCCGAGGTCACAATAGCATTAAGAATGTCTTAAGAACAGTATTAGAAGGCATTTCATCCATATAAAACTCAATTAAACCCAAAATACAATTTTAAAGTCAAAACCCTAATTCTAAAAACCCATAGGTATTTTAAAAAACTAATTTTAAAAAAATCTACCATATATTTCCATTTCTAGTACAAACTTCCACACTACCCTAATAAACTTTATAATTACCTAAATCAACAATTCAAACCACCTTATACCCATTAAAACGCTCATTTCCTTGAAAAAACTAGAATTCATCCGGTACGAGTTCGAATCACGTTTAGGGTGTGTGATATTCATGTTTAATGATCCCCGAGGTCGCAATAGCATTAAGAATGTCTTAAGAATAATATTAGAAGCCATTTCATTCATATAAAACTCAATTAAACTCAAAATACCATTTTAAAATCAAAACCCTAATTCTAAAAATCCATAGGTACTTTAAAAAACTAATTTTACAAAACCCTACCATATATTTCCATTTCTAGTAAAAACTTCCACATTACCCTAATAAACTTTATAATTACCTAAATAAACTATTCAAACCAGCTTATACCCATTAAAACGCTCATTTCCTTGAAAAAACTAGATTTCATCCCGTACGAGTTAGAATCACGTTCGGGGTGTTTGATATTCATGTTTAATAATCCCCGAGGTCACGATAGCATTAAGAATGTTTTAAGAACAATATTAGAAGGCATTTCATCCATATAAAACTCAATTAAACCCAAAATACCATTTTAAAATCAAAACCCTAATTCTAAAAACCTATTGGTACTTTAAAATACTAATTTTACAAAACCCTACCATATATTTCTATTTCTTGTACAAACTTCCACACTACCCTAATAATTTATATAATTACCTAATTAAACTATTCAAACCACCTTATGCCCATTAAAATGCTCCTTTCCTTAATAAAAACTAGAATTCATATGATACGAGTTAGAATCACGTTCAGGGTGTGTGATATTCATGTTTAATAATCCCCGAGGTCACAATTTTATTAAGAATGTCTTAAGAACAGTATTAGAAGGCATTTCATCTATATAAAACTCAATTAAACCCAAAATACAATTTTAAAATCAAAACCCTAATTCTAAAAACCCATAGGTACTTTAAAAAACTAATTATATAAAACTCTACCATATATTTCCATTTCTAGTACAAACTTCCACACTACCCTAATAAACTTTATAATTACCTAAATCAACTATTCAAACCACCTTATACCCATTAAAACGCTTATTTCCTTGAAAAAACTAGAATTCATCCGGTACGAGTTAGTATTATGTTCAGGCTGTGTGATATTCATGTTTAATAATCCCCGAGGTCACAATAGCATTAAGAATGTCATAACAACAGTATTAGAAGCGATTTCATCAATATAATACTCAATTAAACCCAAAATACCATTTTAAAATCAAAACCCTAATTCTAAAAACGCATAGGTACTTTAAAAAACTATTTTTACAAAACCCTACCATATATTTCCATTTTTAGTACAAACTTCCACACTACCCTAATAAACTTTATAATTACCTAAATCAACTATTCAAACCACCTTATACCCATTAAAACGCTCATTTCTTTGAAAAAACTAGATATTATCCGGTACGAGTTAGAATCACGTTCGGGGTGTTTGATATTCATGTTTAATAATCCCCGAGGTCACGATAGCATTAAGAATGTCTTTGTAGGTCCCAGTGGTCCGATCTACAGGATTAAACTATACCAATAACGAGGCGGAATCTCGTAATCGATAAAGCACACAAGTTATAATAGAAAGCAATAAACAATAAAACACAATTACCGAATTCCTAATACTTTGATTAACAAAAGCTGTTACAATCCAAAAGCATTAATCCGAATTCTTTCTCTAAACCAACAACCCTAAACTGACCTGAACACCTCTATTTATAGAGTAACATGTCTAGCCAGTTTGGGCTTGGGCTCTATTGGGCCTCACGGACATGCAAGTCCGTGAGCAGCCCACTAATCTAAAACTATACTAATTAATACAGTGATATAAACAAAACACAATAGAACATCCAGTCATATCATTCTTGCACCAACAAACTCCCCCTTGACTGATGCTTTTATTCTTTGATCAATATATCACTATCAGCATTAACCTGTAAATTCAAACAACCATCAACAATCCTTTGGTAATCTCTACTAATATCTTCCCAGCCTGCTAGAGAAATGATGTGGTTCTTCTTCAACATCTTTAGGTCGTTTTCCGTCAGATTAGCCAATTGAGTAGCATCAATAACTCTCAAAATCTCTGTCATGCCTTCCTTGACTTCATCGTCTTCCTTGTACATTACAGCCTCGCCGGTTGCAGTATCTACCGCCCAAATATGCAATTCTCCAAGAATATCTCTACCGAAATTTTTCATCGGAATATTCGTCATGCAGGCGATAGGAGGATATAACATTCTTCTTGCAGATCTGCCAATATCAGGATCGATCTTCTTTCTAGAAATCATAATCTTGCCCACTGCCGGTGTGACTTCCTTGAATACCCCGGCTTTTCCTCTTCTTTAATCACTCTTTCGACCCAACTGGCATACTCATCCTTTTCTCTGTTGATCAGATCAAGCTTGGACAAACAAATGAGTTCTGACTTAGGGAATGAATTGAAATTCTCCCGTTTTCTACTCAAATACTGAACACCGTCGAATCTCTTGATCACGAAAACCTGCAATTCAGAATCAAATAGCCAGCTAAATATGCCCAAATGCGGCTGGCGTTCTCTAATGAAGAACTTTCTGATCAGTGGTGTTAGCTTCTTTGGATCAAGCTTTCGAAACCACCCTTGTCGTTCTTCAAGGCTGGGCTTCGAACTACTTTCACCTTTTCTTCTGTATTTACTTCTTCCGTGCTAGCTGGTTCCTGAAAAGTATAATCATTGTTTTCATCTTCATTTTCCGCTGTTGTATCTTCAATTGACCATGTATCATCATTGCTTGCCCCGAAATCCTGTTGTTGATTTTCACTTTGTTTTTGCTGCTGTGGTTGCTCCCCCTGATCTGCAGACTGGTGAATAACCAAGGCTCTCGAAGTTGAGGCAATCTGCTCTCTTTGTCGTTCAGCACTGGGATCATCGTGATCATCTCTTCGTTGCTGGCTGATAGTAGTTGCTCTGCACGTTTCCTCCCCCTGAGCAGATAGACGCTTGGAGAGCATCTGAACCTGGGCTTCAAGAGAGGAAATACGGTTTGACTTGTCAGCGTCAGACTGCTGAAGAGCGGCAACCTGAGAAGAGAGCTGCAAAACTAGTAAATGTAAGTCATGAAGATTAGGAGTGCCAGTGGGAGGTGCATTCTCCACGGCCCGTTTCTTATGTGGGCGCTCAGGTGCGGTAGAAGACCCATATTCATCACCACCAGTGAAGGGGCGTTTCCCACGATTGGATGTACGATGATCAATGGGATGAAATGAAGAAGTGGCTTCGTTGTTATCCAAGTTAAGCTCCCCAGTGGCCGCATCATTAACCTGAGTAGGAGTAGCAACAGCTTCAGTATTAGGAGCAGGAGAAGTGACTATAATAACCTCAGTGTGTTGGCTCCCAGGTGGAGTAAGAGGTGGATGCTCGTGAATGACAGATAGCGGAGGACTCCCATGATAGTTGTCGATCTCCCTGTACGTAGTATCGCTGGAGGTAGAGTCCACAGCGATGGGAATCTTGGCCTTGCGCTTAGGGCGAGACTTTGGCCTGCGAGGTGCTGGAGGAGCATTAGGAGATGTAGTATTTTCAGTTCTTGGTTCCTCATCTAGTGCATCGGCAGCCTCATCAACGTCGTTATCCTCAAAGTTCAGATCTACAATCGCCCCGAAGAGTGGGGTGTCCACAGCTTGAGCCTCCCCTGGCTTGTTGGAGTGAATCGTAAGACAGGTATTAAACAACTTAGGCCCACCGATCTGACTTACTTGGTCAACAGAATTCTGAGGAAGCTCAGGAAGGAAGTGCCTGAGAATGATCATAATGAAACGCGGGTATACCATAAGTTCCTTTGGCTTGATCAGATCATTTTGCATCGTTTGAAAAACATACTCTGCCACCGGATATGGTCTGTTCAGAACCAGACTGAGCATCATGGAGAGAAGCTTATTGTCGATCATATCGTGAGCGGTTTTAGAATGTTTGAAAACCGTAACGAACACGTGGACCAAATAGCGCCATGGACCGAAGAATTTACCCTTAGCAAAGGACGTAGTAGTAGTGAAGACAGGCCCGACATAGCCCAGTAGTGGCAATTTGTGAGCTAGAAATCTTGGACCGAAAGAAGACAGTGCGTGTTCTCTGGAGCTACGGCCAAGTTGAAAGATCTGTCGAAGGGTCGTGCTACTGAAAATGATTTCACGACCATTTACCACCGTGCGCAAACCATCTTTGACTTTATCTGAATCCGGAGGTGTGAGATCAATATGTGTAAGATTGCGGAGAAACTCAGCGACCAACGGAATATTGATGGGTAGATCTTCGCTCAGGATATAGGACATCCTAGAATGTTGAAGAAATAAAATCGTTTCTCGAAAACGGAGTGATGAAGCCTCGTTCAGTGCAAAGCTAACAGCCTGATTATGCCTCTTGCCAAAATATTTCGCCATCTGTAAAGTCTGCAAAAACGAACACGTTAGATTTAATAGTCACGAACATGTATGCCGAACATTAGAGTTGACGAGCATGCATGTTCGTGGAACAGATAGGCAAGGAATCCATGAGAGAGCACGAACATGTGTGGGACGAACAAGGTGTTCGTCCAAAACAATAAGCATGGGGACGAACAAGTTGTTCGTCTGAGACGCAGGCATGAGGACGAACAAGGTGTTCGTCTAGGACACACACATGGGGACGAACAAGTTGTTCGTGTAAGACACACACATGGGGACGAACAAGGTGTTCGTCTAAGACACAGCAAGGGTGTTCGTCTAAGATCACGAAGATGAGGACGAACAAGTGTGTTCGTCCAAAATGACGAGCAAGGGTGTTCGGCTAACACATGAAATTATTTCTAAGGCATTTATTCTAATTTTCTGGGCACCTATGAAGGCGAAGATGAGCACACGAACACATGCAAGCAATAACATCTACGAAGAAGATCATCGTAGCAAATTATAAGGATTATGGACGAACAAGTGATGAACACTAACAAAATTTAGCAATAATCATAAGTTAAAACCCAGTCTTTGAACATTAACACATATAAGACGAACATATCAAGCAATATATGGCATTTTTGGACGAACTCATACGAAGATCAACGAATGAAAAAGAACTTACATAAGGGAATATTCAACCGAATGAAGAACTTCGTGAGTGAAAAATTGTGAATTCCGAGCTCCGAGAAAGTGAAAAGTAAAAAGTGAAAAATGGAAATCACCTTTTGAGAGTACTTATAGGACAAAAATGGGCCTTTGGGCCTTGTGGAGATGGGCCAAGAATATTGGGCCCTATGGACTTATATGATATTGTGTAACCAACGTTTTAAGAGAATTTCAAAACTTTAAGAGAAAACATACGAACTTAAGGGACAGTAAAAACGTTAACTAAGCAAACAATGGTAGTGTACAGATATGAAACATAATTCGATCAGATTGCTTATCGGGGTTCCAAAAATAATTTAATTTAAATCCATGTTTGTGTAGTTGTCCAATTTAACTGTTCTGTCTGATAGTCATAAGATAGTGTTTTAATTACAAGTAAGCTGGTTTAAAGTTTAAGCTGAAAAGCACCCACGGGAATCAGACATTCGACAAAATTCGGAGAGCACGCAAGGTATTTGTGAAGTATTTTAAGTTACGAGTGGTATGGAGTGGTTACCAACCTAGGCAAGGGCAACATATGAAACTGGCGAAGGGATAGCTCGTGTTGAATATTAAAGCAACTGTATTACGTAAGTTAAAGACTAACTTCAATGATGTATGAAAAGGTAAAAGAATTCTGCTGACTTTCTATGAAATCCTATAGCAAGCTTTCTACCAACCGATCCCAAACCGTAAAGGCCTTAGGTGGCTAGGTGAACAAGGGCACCCCGAGGGTATACTGACTCAGATTTCAAAGGCCGCTTATATGAATTCAGTAACGTAAGAGCACACTCATTATATGTAATTCAATGAGAGTAAATCCCATCTGTAAGCGCAACATATGACTCGTAACAAAAATCTAATCTCAACCTTTATTGTGGCAGACAAAATTAAGTAGTTTAATGTAAGAGTCAAGAGGTATTTAAACCAGACAAACCACACTATCGGAAACAACTAGAAGACGAAAGGTCACAAGACACTGGAGGTTAAACTAAAATACGATGGAGAATTATAGGTGCATGTAATAGCAATAACCCGATTTAAGACTAAGAGTCATAAGCAAAAAGTATCTTCAGTGGTCCGATCTACAGGATTAAACTATACCAATAACGAGGCGGAATCTCGTAATCGATAAAACACACAAGTTATAATCGAAAGCAATAAACAATAAAACACAATTACCGAATTCTTAATACTTTGATTAACAAATGTTGTTACAATCCAAAAGCATTAATCCGAATACTCTCTCTAAACCAACAAACTCCCCCTTGACTGTTGCTTCTAGATTCCGTTATACGCTCAAAGTCTTTATAGTCTTGTACTCGTTTTGTTCCTTGCAGGTTCTTCTAACTCATCATTGTCTTGAATAACTCCCCCTGAATTGTTGCAATAATTCAGTCTTCTCCGTGTAAGCTTGTGAAGATTCAGTCTTCTCCGTTTACGCTTTCAAAGAGTTAGTCTTCTCCGTTAATGCTTGTGAAGAGTTAGGCAGCTCCATTTGTTGTTGTGAACTTCGTTCTTTATCAGAGTCTTTATCACGAGTTGACTCAACTAAGTTCATCACTCTTTCTTGTATTCTTCGAGCTTCCATAAATGACAACAAAACTCCCCCTGAGCTGTCTGACAATGAACAACGTCTCAAACATCAATTTCAAGAGTAGAGTCTCGTACGCGCTTCTTAACCTGCATACAAACGTTAGAAATATTTTTTTTTTTTTTTTTTTTTTTTTTTTTTTTTTTTAAGATATCGACACTAAATTTTGAGTATTTCATGTCGATTCTAATTTTCGTCATTTTTTTTTTTCTTTTTTTTTTTTAAGAGATCGACATGAAATTTTTGAGGTTTTCATATCGATTCTATTTTTCATAAAAAGAAATTTCAAAGTTACAATAATGTCAGCTAAATTAGCAATGATCAGTTATGGTGGGGAACCCATGCCATAACACGTTTTGATTGTCCTCTTTCGTTTACGTATACAAACTCCTTGAAGAAACCATCATCTTTAGTAACCGTAGCTTGAACTTTAGAATGCAGGTAGTTCCTCGGTGGACAATAAGATCTCGATGGCTGATAGAATGAATTTACTCTCTGAATCGGGCAATATGGAGTAGAAGTTCTAAAAGACGGTCGAAATGGATGTAATTGAAATGCACGATCATTAGAAACACCCGTGTGTTCCAGTTTCTTAATCCAATTTTGAGGCATCTGTTTCCGTACAGGAGAATATGATCGAGCCATTGATTTTCGAAGAGGCTGCACCTGTTTCCGTACAGGTGAATGTGAACGAGCCATTGGTTTAGTCTTCGGTGAAGATGATCTGCTAACTTGCTCTTTCTTCGGAGAAGGCGATCTGTTGGCTTGTTCTTTCTTTGGTGAAGACGACCTGTTGGCTTGCTTTTGCTTCTTCTTTGGACATACCGAGGCCACATGACCATGTTCACGGCATTTAAAACACTTCAAATCATCCATAGGCTGTTTGGGTTTTGAGTTTTTAGCTAATGTACTCAATTCTGTTTCCGAAACACTTGACTCACTTGAAGCACTTGACTCGGTTTGATCGTTCATTGTAGAGGAAGCTTCACATGAAGAGTCAAATCTATTTTCCTTCTCGTCACATTCAGTTTTAAGAAAACTATAATTGTGATTAAAAGGTGGAGGTGTTTCATTATATCCCAAACCACTACGATCTCCACTTCGCCTTTGACGGCTCAAAATGGAAGTAAGTGTGTTAGATGAAGTCCGAAATTGTTCAATCTCTCTGGTAAGCTCCAATCTTTTGACCTCGCTGTCTCGTAGTTCCTTTTCCTTTTCGATGTACAACTGCTTCTCTTTTTCCAAACATTCATAAAGCATGTCGATCTTTTGTGATTGGAAATCGATAGTACATAAATATTCATTTTTATCTTTGGAATCTTGATGGAGCTTGTTGGATAAGTCATTCTTCAGGTGAACTTCACAAGACAATTCAATTTGCAAATCTTTATGTTGATTCGTCAAGATGTCCAAGGCTTCGGTTAAACGTTTATTTTACGAGGTTAAAGCTGAAATAGTCTCTTTGTCAGAAGATGTACTCTCAGTATCTTGATCACTTGCAGTACTAGAATCACCTGCAGAAATACTGGCTTCACTGCGAAATCCCTCAATAGATGCTATGATTGTTGACGTATAAGCTCTTAATCTTCTAATCACCTCATCAAAATCACGTTCATTTTTACCAAGTTTACATAAGCTTCCCAATGCTTAGGCAAAGCGTCTAAAAATTTCTTAATTATTTTATTAGATACACTTATACGACTTCTGCCAAGTTCTGTAAGGAGATTATAGTATCTGGTGACAGTATTTTCAAAGTTTTCGTTTCATTCAGCTTTGAACGTATCAAATTGCCTCATAAAGATTTTTCCAGCACTTTCTCTATCAGCTTCATTATCGTATTGAAAATAATACATTTCTTTACTTTTTGTTAAATTAATTAAGTCCAAGTAAAGATTTAAGAAACAGTCCAAATAATTTCAAGTCCAATAAACGAGTCCAAGTTCGATTTCCAATTTTGTCCCGTCCAATAAAGAATATTCAGTCCAAATAACAAGTTTAAATCAGTCCAAGTAAGGCCCGAAATACAAATCAAATGCAGGCCCAACTGAATTTAAAGGCCCAGTCACAAATAAAGAGCCCAAATAAGAGGCCCAAATCAGTTACAGAACAGTCAATCAATTGTCAACGAACAATCTGCAACCACAAATTTGAAGTCCTGAACAACCTTAATCGATTCACAAGTAATTCGAAAAACCAAACGAACATTTAATTTCATAACCAAACGAGCATATAAACACAATAGTTGTTGACGAACATGGAATTCAATTGTGATGTTCGCCGAACTTGTGTTAATTAAAACTACAAACTTGAAATGAGATTTCTGTCGAAGATCAGACGAACATGTGATGTTCGTCCAAACAAATAGTCACGATTTCAAACAAACTTGAGATGTTCGGCAAAAATTTCAAACGAACTAGAAATGTTTGTCTCCACCACGAACATGTATCGTCGGCCACGAAGATACAATAAGACATTCCACGAACAAACACTTACCTGTCACGAACAGATGTTCGTCGCCGCTGCCTATTTTAGACGAAGCTGATGTTCGTGTGTATCGCCGCCAACCAAAGATGAGTTCAGGTTACGAAGATGATACCAAGATAATGACGAAGATGATTTCTGATCGCCGTCACGAAGATGATTGCGCCGCTGCTGCCAATCTTTATCTATCCCCTAATTCAGTTGTCACTGTCGCGAAGATAATTTCTAAACAAACTTAAAATAAAAATTAAAACGAAGATCGTTTATCTCGCCACGAAGATGATACGAAGCTGCTGTTTTTCTTGTTTAATCCACGAACACCCCTTTTTGAAACGAAGATGCTTGTTCCTCGGCTAAGATTGTAATCGGCGAACACCCCTTTTAATCGCCGCCACTATCTATTCCCCAAAAAAAATTAATCGCTGAAGATGAGGAGTTGATGGAACGAAGATGATTGGATGATGAAACGAAGATGATCGCTGTTTATTTATGTCGCCGCTGCCATTTTTTCTTTTTCAATTGAAGTCCGTCTTTTCCTTTTCTCTGTGTTGATCCCCTTTTAAATTTTTTAATAGTTGTATCTCTTACTCCTTTTCTTATCCTCTTTTCTTTTTAATTCCATGTGTGTCGGCTAAGAAAACAAAAAAAATCCCCAATCTAGCTGTCCCCCTTTTTCTTTTTGGTAACTAGTGTGATGTTGTTTATTCCAAATTTCCACTGCCACAAAGATTACCTTTTTTTTTTTTTTTAATTTGGGCCTTAGCAGCTGTTAAAAAAAAAAACCAAACAGACCCACTTAAGATAATACAACTAGAAGCCCAAAATAAGATATTTCTAGGTTACGAGCAACAACCATATTTTTCAGCCATAAAAAAAAAATGAAGAACCCTAATTTGCTTAGAACAGCCGCCAAAAATAGAAACTGTAGAACCCTAATTTCCAGAATCGATTAAAACCTGATATAATCCTGAACCAAATCTCGATAGAGAGCAAACAATGCGTTTGCTCTGATACCAATTGTAGGTCCCAGTGGTCCGATCTACTGGATTAAACCAACTAATCACGAGGCGAAATCTCGTAATCAGTATATCAAACAAATAATAATCGATATTAATAACAATAAGAACAAAACGTAATTACCGAATTCCAAATACTTTATATATTGAATCACTCAATTACAATATAAAGTATTCTCAGAACTCTGTCCCTCAGTCTCTGACCATTAACCATTAACTCACTGACCAACTCTAAACCTGAACACAATGCCTCTTTATATAGAGACATGTTCACATGTTTGGGCCACTAATGGGCTCATGACTATGCAAAGTCCATTAACACCCATACCAGACTAAATAGCCCACTTAACAATACAATGCTATTGGGCCATTACAAACTCAAATAGACTATTACTAAAGACTTAATTAATCTAGAACAACGGTCACATATATTGCACCAACAGTCTTAAGAACAGTATTAGAAGTCATTTCATCCATATAAAACTCCATTAAACCCAAAATACCATTTTAAAATCAAAACCCTAATTCTAAAAACCTATAGGTACTTTAAAACACTAATTTTAAAAAACCCTACCATATATTTCCATTTCTAGTACAAACTTCCACACTACCCTAATAAACTTTATAATTACCTAAATCAACTATTCAAACCACCTTATACCCATTAAAACGCTCATTTCCTTGAAAAAACTAGAATTCATCCGGTACGAGTTAGAATCATGTTCAGGTTGTGTGATATTCATGTTTAATAATCCCCGAGGTCCCAATAGCATTAAGAATGTCTTAACAACAGTATTAGAAGGCATTTCATCCATATAAAACTCAATTAAACCCAAAATACAATTTTAAAATCAAAACCCTAGTTCTAAAAATCCATAGGTACTTTAAAAAACTAATTTTACAAAACCCTACTATATATTTCCATTTCTTGAACAAACTTCCACACTACGCTAATAAACTTTATAATTACCTAAATAAACTATTCAACCCACCTTATACCCATTAAAAAGCTCCTTTCCTTGAAAAAACTAGATTTCATCCGGTACGAGTTCGAATCACGTTCGGGGTGTTTGATATTCATGTTTAATAATCCCCGAGGTCACGATAGCATTAAGAATGTCTTAAGAACAGTATTAGATTGCATTTCATCCATATAAAACTCAATTAAACCCAAATTACCATTTTAAAATCAAAACCTTAATTCTAAAAACCTATAGGTACTTTAAAACACTACTTTTACAAAACCCTACCATATATTTCCATTTCTAGTACAAACTTCCACACTACCCGAATAAACTTTGTAATTACCTAAATAAACTATTCAAACCACCTTATACCCATTAAAAAACTCCTTTTGAAAAAACTAGATTTCATCCGGTACGAGTTCGAATCACGTTTAGGGTGTGTGATATTCATGTTTAATGATCCCCGAGATCGCAATAGCATTAAGAATGTCTTAAGAATAATATTAGAAGCCATTTCATCCATATAAAACTCAATTAAACCCAAAATACCTTTTTAAAATCAAAACCCTAATTCTAAAAACCCATTAGTACTTTAAAAAACTAAGTTTACAAAACCCTACCATATTTTTCCATTTTAGTACAAACTTCCACACTACCCTAATAAACATTATAATTACCTAAATCAAGTATTCAAACCACCTTATACCCATTAAAACGCTAATTTCCTTGAAAAAACTAGATTTCATCCGGTACGAGTTAGAATCACGTTCGGGGTGTTTGATATTCATGTTTAATAATCCCCGAGGTCACGATAGCATTAAGAATGTCTTAAGAACAGTATTAGAAGGCATTTCATCCATATAAAACTCAATTAAACCCAAAATACCATTTTAAAATCAAAACCCTAATTCTAAAAACCTATAGGTACTTTAAAACACTAATTTTACAAAACCGTACCATATATTTCCATTTCTTGTACAAACTTCCACACTACCCTAATAAATTATATAATTACCTAAATAAACTATTCAAACCACCTTATGCCCATTAAAATGCTTCTTTCCTTAAAAAAAAACTAGAATTCATATGATACGAGTTAGAATCACGTTCAGGGTGTGTGATATTCATGTTCAATAATCCCCGAGGTCACAATTTTATTAAGAATGTCTTAAGAACATTATTAGAAGGCATTTCATCCATATAAAACTCAATTAAACCCAAAATACAATTTTAAAATCAAAACCCTAATTCTAAAAACCCATAGGTACTTTAAAAAACTAATTTTAAAAAACTCTACCATATATTTCCGATTCTAGTAAAAACTTCCACACTACCCTAATAAACTTTATAATTACCTAAATCAACAATTCAAACCACCTTATACCCATTAAAACGCTCATTTCCTTGAAAAAATTAGAATTCATCCGGTACGAGTTCGAATCACGTTTAGGGTGTGTGATATTCATGTTTAATGATCCCCGAGGTCGCAATAGCATTAAGAATGTCTTAAGAATAATATTAGAAGCCATTTCATTCATATAAAACTCAATTATACCCAAAATACCATTTTAAAATCAAAACCCTAATTCTAAAAACCCATAACTACTTTAAAAAACTAATTTTACAAAACCCTACCATATATTTCCATTTCTAGTACAAACTTCCACACTACCCTAATAAACTTTATAATTACCTAAATCAAGTATTCAAACCACCTTATACCCATTAAAACGCTCATTTCCTTGAAAAAAACTAGATTTCATCCGGTACGAGTTAAAATCACGTTCGGGGTGTTTGATATTCATGTTTAATAATCCCCGAGGTCACGATAGCATTAAGAATGTCTTAAGAACAGTATTAGAAGGCATTTCATCCATATAAAACTCAATTAAACCCAAAATACCATTTTAAAATCAAAACCCTAATTCTAAAAACCTATAGGTACTTTAAAAAACTAATTTTACAAAACCCTACCATATATTTCCATTTCTAGTACAAACTTCCACACTACCCTAATAAACATTATAATTACCTAAATCAAGTATTCAAACCACCTTATACCCATTAAAACGCTAATTTCCTTGAAAAAACTAGATTTCATCCGGTACGAGTTAGAATCACATTTAGGGTGTGTGATATTCATGTTTAATAATCCCCGAGGTCACGATAGCATTAAGAATGTCTTAAGAACAGTATTAGAAGGCATTTCATCCATATAAAACTCAATTAAACCCAAAATACCATTTTAAAATCAAAACCCTAATTCTAAAAACCCATAGGTACTTTAAAACACTAATTATATAAAACTCTACCATATATTTCCATTCCTAGTACAAACTTCCACACTACCCTAATAAACTTTATAATTACCTAAATCAACTATTCAAACCACCTTATACCCATTAAAACGCTCATTTCCTTGAATAAACTAGATTTTATCCGGTACGAGTTAGAAGCACATTCGGGGTGTTTGATATTCATGTTTAATAATCCCCGAGGTCACGATGGCATTAAGAATGTCTTAAGAACAGTATTAGAAGGCATTTCATCCATATAAAACTCAATTAAACCCAAAATACCATTTTAAAATCAAAACCCTAATTCTAAAAACCTATAGGTACTTTAAAACACTAATTTTAAAAAACCCTACCATATATTTCCATTTCTAGTACAAACTTCCACACTACCCTAATAAACTTTATAATTACCTAAATCAACTATTCAAACCACCTTATATCCATTAAAACGCTCATTTCCTTGAAAAAACTAGAATTCATCCGGTACGAGTTAGAATCATGTTCAGGGTGTGTGATATTCATGTTTAATAATCCCCGAGGTCCCAATAGCATTAAGAATGTCTTAACAACAGTATTAGAAGGCATTTCATCCATATAAAACTCAACTAAACCCAAAATACAATTTTAAAATCAAAACCCTAGTTCTAAAAACCCATAGGTACTTTAAAACACTAATTTTACAAAACCCTACTATATATTTCCATTTTTGTACAAACTTCCACACTACGCTAATAAACTTTATAATTACCTAAATACTATTCAAACCACCTTATACCCATTAAAACGCTCCTTTCCTTGAAAAAACAAGACTTCATCCGGTACGAGTTTGAATCACGTTCGGGGTGTTTGATATTCATGTTTAATAATCCCCGAGGTCACGATAGCATTAAGAATGTCTTAAGAACAGTATTAGATTGCATTTCATCCATATAAAACTCAATTAAACCCAAAATACCATTTTAAAATCAAAACCTTAATTCTAAAAACCTATAGGTACTTTAAAACACTACTTTTACAAAACCCTACCATATATTTCCATTTCTAGTACAAACTTCCACACTAACCTAATAAACTTTGTAATTACCTAAATAAACTATTCAAACCACCTTATACCCATTAAAAAGCTCATTTCCTTGAAAAAACTAGATTTAATCCGGTACGAGTTCGAATCACGTTCAG
>CAJVGC010000065.1:33296869-33321641 GCA_910822075.1 Senecio squalidus | reverse complement strand
ATTTCTTCAACAACGAGTTTTGGCCGAGAATCTGTCACACGACCGCGACGCAGTCCTCCCACCGCAGGGCGGTCGTGATGCAGACAGGTTACAAAATCTGATTTAAACCGTTTTGAATCGTAACTCTAAACTTGTCATTTAAACTCATGTTCGAAACTGAAGTTCACAAACTATAATGTGTAATAAGCTAAACTTATAATCTCTCTTCTCATTCAACCTTGCTTTTACTATGGGATTCCCGTGATTCCGATCCCTCTCGATTACTCTTCGCACTCGTAGCTTATCCTCGCAAACAGTGAGTTACAACCCCCACTTTATTTACTGTTTTCAAATAATTTTTGGGGGAAACATGAGATCTAAATGAACTTTGGAACTGTTATGAACTTTTGGTACTATTATGAACTCTTATTGAACGTTTTTGTGAAACTTATGCCTAACTACTTTTGGTACTACCCCTTTCCATTGCGATACCTTAAGAATCACCCGATCGCCAACCTGGCACTCGAGGGGTTTTCTTCGGTTATAGGCGTAGCTCTTCTGCCGAGTACGTGACGTCTTCAGTCGTTCTCTCATGGTGGTGATCTTGTCGATAGTTTCCTGAACAATGCCGAGCCTTGTGAGTTGTCGGTCACCGGCTTCTAGCCAACAAAGCGGAGATCGACACTTACGTCCATATAAGGCCTCGAACGGGGCACACTTAATGCTAGCGTGGTATCTGTTGTTGTATGAAAACTCGACCAATGGAAGGTGAGTATCCCAACTTCCTCCAAAGTCAACTACGCATGCTCTAAGCATATCCTCAAGCATTTGGATCGTCCTCTCGCTTTGACCGTCGGTCTGAGGGTGGTAAGCTGTGCTAAGGTCTAGTCGCGTCCCGAGAGATTTCTGAAGCGCGTTCCAAAAGCGGGACGTGAACCGACTATCCCTGTCGTAGATGATGGAGAGAGGTGTTCCGTGGCGAGAGATGATCTCGTTGATGTAGATTTGCTTGAATTTCTCCATCGAGTGAGTTTCTCGTACCGGCAAGAAGTGAGCAGACTTCGTCAATCGGTCTACAATTACCCAAATTGTGTCGTTACCTTTTTCCGTCCGGGGTAACTTGGTAATGAAATCCATGGAGATTTGCTCCCACTTCCACATTGGAATCTCCGGTTGCTGAAATATTCCTGATGGCTTCTGATATTCCGCCTTGACCTTGGAGCAAGTAAGACACTTGGCCACGTACAAGGCGATATCCTTCTTCATGCCCGGCCACCAATAATACTCCCTAAGGTCCTTGTACAACTTGTCGGATCCTGGGTGAATGGAGTATCGGGAACGGTGGCCCTCAACCAAGATTAGCTTTCGAAGATCCCCGGACTTTGGAATCCATGCTCGGCCCTTGAAGTAGTGAATTCCGTCGGATTTGCGTTCGAACTCCGTCTCATGATTGTGCAACGTTTCTCCCTTTAAGTTCTCGGGCTTCAACGCTTCTCGCTGAACCTCGGCGATTTGCGTTTATAGGTTTGTCTGAATCTGGATACCTAACGCTCTAACCCGAGATGGCTTCACCCTTTCCTTCCGACTCAGGGCGTCTGCTACTACGTTTGCCTTACCCTGGTGGTACTTGATCTCGCAATCATAGTCACTCAGCAGTTCAATCCATCTCCTCTACCTCATGTTGAGCATCTTCTGGTCTAGAATGTGTTGAAGGCTCTTGTGATCCGTGCAAACCATGCATTTAGTACCGTACAAATAGTGTCTCCATATCTTCAGTGCGAATACTACGGCCCCTAGCTCTAGGTCGTGAGTGGTGTAGTTCTGTTCATGAACCTTGAGTTTTCTTGAAGCGTAGGCGATGACTTTATCCTTCTGCATAAGGATACACCCAAGTCCTTGATGGGATGCATCGCAGAATACTACGAAGTTATCCGTACCCTCTGGTAGAGACAAAATCGGTGCGTGGCAAAGCTGGTGCTTGAGTTTCTGGAAGGATTCCTCTTACTTCGTACCCCAAATAAAATCCTTGTCCTTCTGAGTGAGCTCGGTAAGTGGCTTAGCGATCTTCGAGAAATTATCGATGAATCTTCGATAATATCCGGGCAACCCTAGGAATTGGCGAATTTCCGTAGGAGTTGTCGGGGCTTGCCAATTCTCGATCGCTTCTATCTTAGCCGGATCTACATGGATCCCTTCTTGGTTGACTACATGACCAAGGAAATGTACTTCCCGGAGCCAGAATTCACACTTAGAGAATTTGGCGTACAGTCTTTGATCTCTGAGGAGTTCTAGGATGAGCTTCAAGTGTTTCGCGTGGTCCTCCTTGTTTCTCGAGTAGATAAGAATGTCGTCAATGAAAACGATCACGAATTTGTCCAAATAAGGTCTACACACCCTGTTCATCAAGTCCATGAACACTGCTGGTGCGTTGGTTAAACCGAATGGCATGACAAGGAATTCGTAATGAACGTAACGGGTATGAAAAACGGTTTTTGGAATGTCGGTCTCACTGACACGAACCTGATGATAACCCGAACGGAGGTCGATTTTCGAGAAATAAGTTGCACCCTGCAACTGGTCGAAAAGGTCATCGATCCTCGGGAGTGGGTATCGGTTCTTGACGGTCAGCTTGTTCAGTTCGCGGTAGTCGATGCACATACGAAAGGATCCCCCTTTCTTTTTAACGAAGAGTATTGGGGCTCCCCAGGGGGACGAGCTTGGACGAATAAGACCATGATCCAAGAGTTCCTGAAGCTTTTTAGACAGCTCTTGCATTTTCGGTGGGGCTAGACGATACGGTGTCCTAGCGACCGGTGCTGCACCAGGAACGAGGTCTATCCGGAATTCCACTTGTCGGTGCGGAGGTAGCCCGGGCAAATCTTCGGGAAAGACTTCATGGTGATCCTTGACTACTGGAATGTCTTGAATACGGATCTACTTGGGTTTACGTTCGACAACGTGGGCAAGGAACGCGTCACAATCCTTTTCGAGGTACTTGCGCATTTTTATGGATGACACAATACGGAGTGGTCGTCCGGGTTTGTCTCCTTGAACGACTAGGGTTTCGGTGTCAGAGAGAGGGATGCGGATGAGTTTGTCAAAACAGACGATCTCGGCTCGGAAACGAGAGAGCCAGTCCATTCCGACGATAACATCAAAGCTTTTCAGCTCGATTGGAATTAAATCAAAAGGGAAAATTTTATCGGACAGGCATATGGAACATCCTACGATTATATCCTTAGCTTTGAACTCCTGACCGTTAGCGTACTCTATGGTGAAGCTATCCTTAAGAACCTTAGATCCTAAGTTAATGAGGGGTCTAAATTCTAAGGATACAAAGCTTCTTTCGGCTCCAGAATCGAACAAAACTGATGCATAATGGTTATTAACAGGAAACGTACCGTTCACCGCATTCGGGTCCTGTCGAGCTTCCTCAGCTGTGAGTGCGAAGGCGCGTCCTCGGTCTCGCCCTCCTTGGTTTGGTTGGGCGTTTCGGAGTCTTGGACAAGCGTTCCGGAAGTGCTGGTCACTTCCGCACTCGAAGCATACCGGCTTCTGACCTGGAACTACCACCTTTTCCGTACAATACTTAGCGAAATGCCCTACCTTCTGGAATTTTAAACACACCGGGCAGTTCCCGTGGTGGTGGAAGTTGCACCTATTGCACTTGGGGTTCGTCCCCGTGTATCGAGTCCCTGCAGGTGGTGGTGGCGGTGGTGGTGCTACAGCTGCTATGGCAAGGTTGCGGGTGGTCTTCTTCTTCTTGTTCCGATCACTTCGCCTTGGGGTGTGGTCAGACTTCCTTTTCTCACCCGACTCTTTCTTGGATGACGCAGGAGCGGTGAGTAGGTTGCTGGTGAGGCGGTCAGCTAGGATGATAGCACTCTGGAGGGTCTGTGGTTCCTTGGTGAGAACCATTCCCCTGATTTCAGGAACAAGACCGGAGACGTACAAGTCAATCTTGTTCTCTTCAGGAGTCACTAGCTTTGGGACCAGTCGGGCCACCTCGTGGAATCGGGCAGTGTACCCTTCGATGTCGTTTCCGACCATCTCGTGATCCCAGAGCTCAGCCTCGAGCTTTTTGATTTCCCCTTTGGGGCAGTACTCCTCTATCAAGAGGTTCTTGAATTGTTCCCAGGTTAGAGCATAGGCGGTCTCACGTCCCCTATTGCCGACCACATTGTTCCACCAAGTCAGTGCTTTACCGTGCAGCACGCAGGAGGCGTACTGCACCTTAATAGTTTCGGCACATCCGCTGATGTGCAGCACCGACTCGATGCTCTCAAACCAGGATACAAGGCCTACGGCACCAGTTGTGCCATGGAATTCCTTGGGTTTGCAGGCCATGAAACTCTTGTAGGTGCAGGCTGGTGGGTTTGGGTGTTCGTTCTGATTGTTGTGGTTATTCTGTTGTTGCTGTTGTTGTTGCTGCTGTTGTTGTTGCTGCTGTTGCTGTTGCTGCTGGTGATTGTTGACATTAGCATTGATCCCCGCCGTGATCTGGGCGATCATGTTGCGCATCGCGACGCTCAACTGCTCAGCGACTTGCTCAGCAATGATACTGGCTTTGGTACAGGGTGCCATGATTCTACAACAAACAACAACTTCAGTTTAGAAACGCACGATTAGAGTATGATAAGAATATAATCCAATGAACAAGTTAACGATCACGCAAGAGTAATATAATAGAACAGATAGCACACGCACGACAAGGTTTCAAGAGGTTCACACGACAAAGGCTCATACGTAAGAAAAATTTTTCAACCATAGAACAAGATTTATACAACAATAGTAATAATAGGTAATAAAGATAGAAATCCATTCATTAATAATCATAAGGTTGAGTACAAGGTTCGAAATAGAAAATGGAGTACAGTACAATACAATAAGATAGAAATAGAAATGGCTCGAAGGTGTGTACATCGAAAATTGCAGCTCGGCCTACAGTACATAATAAAAGAAAGAACTAGCGGCGTCTCTCCAAGAACATCTTGGCAGCAATAACCGCCAACAGGGTCCCCATGACCAAGCAAACTCCTACCAAGCGTTGCACCGTACGGGCCGTGGCCTGAACCACAGAAAGGTGTCGCAACGCTTGTTCCGACAACCGCTGCGCGCATCGGAGACCTCGCAAAGGAGCAGCCCTTGTTGCTGGGCTTCCTCTGAAAGTCCCCTTACCTCGCGGTGGAGGTGCAGGAAAGCGGCAGGAGGGGGAAGCTGTGGGGTATGCGGCATCCTCTGCCTTGCTGCTTCAGCGTCTCGAGCCCGCTGCATCTCTTCTCGCTCGAGCTGTCGCTCCCACGAGTAGTGGTCCATCATCGAGGTGCGTGGAGCCTCGGGAGGTGGGTGTCCGAATGGAAGGTGGGGTGGCGTAGGCCTGGACGGGCCGTCCTGCTGCGCCGCCATCCTATCGGGTAGCCGGCCCGGGAGAACTACCTGCTTACGTGCCGTCATAACGACACGCGGTCCACGGCGCTGTGGTGGCGCGGCAACGGGAGCCGGTGGAGGTGGTAATACCGACCTCGGGCTAGACCCGATGCTGCTGGACACAGCCATGGAGGTATCCTCCGTGGGGTCCGTGGTCTGATGACTGAGACTTTCCGATTCGGTATGACCCTCGAAAGGTTCGTGAGAAGACGGAGCTCTTTGCTGGGATCGGAACTGGGAACGCAAGGGGGATCGTGAGCGTGATGACTTAGACATGACGAATCTGTGACGTAAAGAGTTTCGTAAGTACATGAACAAGATAATGTTAAAGCAAATATGTAAGGAAATGCAGGTAAGGGTCGATCACGTGAGGTTGGGAATAGTAAGACCGGGAATTCTTCGACACAAAATCGTTTAACATTAGTAATTACGTTTCGTCCTTGCATAAGCCATTTTGAACTAGGCAGGGGTGATCAGGCCATGCGTAGTTAAAAACAATCATGCAATTGCGAAATTAATTCTCTAAAGTTTTGAACCCATAATGATTTTCCGAAAAGCCTTGGTTATAGTTTGGTTTCAAAAACTTTTTAGAAATTACTAAAACCGTTTTCACTATAACCTGTGCTCTGATACCAAGTCTGTCACACCCCGCTATAGCGGAAACACGGAATGTGAGAGCTGGAATATCATTACACGGTCATAAGCAAATTTAAACGATTCAAGTCATTTCATTTAAAATAAAAATAGTTCAACATTTCAAACAACCAAGCAGTTCACAAGTTAATTTTAAGTCCAAATACAAGTTCCAAAATAAAATTCCCAAAATAGAAAGGTCTTTCCCAAGTGCGCCTTACGTAACCATAGTGACCCTTCCTTGCCATGCATCCCAACACTTACACTAATTTCCTGAAACATAAGATAAAGTGTCAACTACATAAAGTAGTGAGTGAGTTACAGTTTAGAGTTTCGGTAAAAGTTTCCATAAATAGAAGGATGTAAAATATATGATGACGTCATAAGTAAAAGGAACGGAGCGACGTTAGAACAAACATGTAAATAGTAAAAGGTTTTATACACACGCAAGTAAAACAAATAAAACTCGTATAAATAAGTTGAAGCGGAATCCAGGCGCTAAAAAGGTATATGCGTAGGTAATATGTGCTTAACTAAATTGTAACTCGTATCAATCACTTGGTATAATATAGGTTGTAAGTTTACACTAAACCGATTGTCTGGTCAGGATCTAGCCCCAAAATGTTTAATTGAGTTTCCATCTGAATCTTAGTAATATGTACTTGGGTCGCTAACCCTGAGTAAGGAGTGACCTCTCCTAAGTATCGATACTCATAATACTAACGACTATTGCTAATAGTGTGTAAAGTTTCCGAGTCCAAAACGGGGCAACTGAGTTCTGTTTCTAAAATAATAGGCACTTACGGATTTATATTCTCATCAAGGCTTGGTTGCTCTAACAAGTATCCTAATTTAGTTAACCAATTAAGGAGTAACAACACATATACGCATATTAGTTTCACAAGTTTCCAAGTTTCCCAAAGTTTCAAAGTTCCAAAGAGTTTCAAGTTTAGTACAAGTTTCCAAAGTTTACGAGTTTCATAAGTTTCAAAAAGGTTTCAAGTTTCCAAGGTTTCAATAAGTTCCAAGTTTCACACAAGTTTCCAAGTGTTTCAATAAAGTTTCGAAAGTACCAAGTTTCCAATAGTTTCAACAAATCGCAAATAGTTTCGAAGTTACAATTCATACAATCTTATGTTTCCCCCAAATAATGTTTAAAAGTATAAAAGTAAAACAAAGTGGGGTTGTAACTCACGGTTTGCGAAGTAAAATAAGAATACTAAAAGCACAAGCGAAGCAGAACGCGTCGGGAATCAAAAGTGACCTAGAACACCGGAATAACGTATAAATATTATTAGTATGAATTAGGTTATGTTAAAGTTCCATTTTAACATTTTAAACCTTAAGTTCTAATATTTTAGATTCTGTCCCAAAAAGATTATTACGGAAGGTTGCGTGATTAACTAGTTCGTGTACGGTTTAGGGTCCGATATGTCCAATTAAGTCCAAAAAGTGTCGAAGTTCAATGTCAAAGTGTGTATGTCTCGAAATTATTAAGTTACTGAATTTGAAGAATATTTTACGGTGAAATTTGGGCAGCGCTTCCGCGTTATAAAAATTTAGTCCAATTTCAAAACACTTTCCCATTTTAAAACACGCAATATAATTAATAGGAACGATAATACAAATGTTTCAATTCCAAAAGCTTTTCCAAACAATTTATTTACCAAAAACAGTGAGCTTTCCAAAATATATAATATGTGGTAACTCATTTAAGCTTATTTTTACGTTTATGAACAGCAGTATTCAGGCGGCGGCTGGAGACACTCAGCCGCCGGCTGGACTTTAGCCATCGGCTGAGAACCTTCAGCCGCCGGCCAAAAGCCTTCGGCCAGTTTCAAGATTACGTTATTTTTCGATTTTTAGCTTGTTTAAAGGTTAGATTCGACATGCAAACTGTTATTTATCAAATATATGTGTTTTTAGAGTAAAATCACTGTTTCTTTTAGATTTGTATGTTAAAAATGTAGATCTATTATGAAAACCCGTTTTTAAGCAAGAAAACGTTTTAGATCTTTATGAAAACACATTTTCAGTTTATGGATCTTACATGCAACCGATTATTTAGATAAAAACAGTAAAAAGAAAGGGTTTTACCGAAGGAAAAAGCAAAGTGACGGTTTGGATGAGATTTGGCTTCAAAAGTGATGAACAACTTCTTCAAAAACCCGATTTAAACCTTCTCCTTGTTACCCCTTGACCTTAGGACGATTTGTATGTGTTTTGATGGTTTTGATGTTTAATGGACTGATTACGGTGTTATATTTCTGTATTTGTTTGTGTTTCTAGAGAGAAAAAGTAGAGAGAGTTTTAGAGAGAGAGTAGGTGTTTAGTGTGTGTGTGTAATTTGAAAATGAAAAGAAAGAGTAATTGGGGAGGTGTGGGGAAGGCCAAGATTGGTCTTGGAAGTTGGAACCAGCCAGATTTTGGTTCAATCCCGTGCTTAGGTAGTTGGCCAATACATTTTCATGCAATTATGAGTCACCAAGGCACAGTCAGCGACATTCAGTCGCCGGTTGGCCATATCCAGCCGTCGGCTGGATGGGAATTCCAGCTTTGTGACGTTTTAAGTTTTCCGTTATAGTTAGTTAAGGACCAGAATCTTATTAGTTTCCGTTATGAACTTAGGCAAGTTCTTGTATTGTTTATTTGGTGTTAGGATTTATAAATTGATTCCGACTTTGGTTCCGACAATTAAAGACACCAAAAATTTTGAACTCGAATAATACGAACCCGATAAAAGAGTAACTAGAGATTCGAACCGATTACGTAACTGAGAATCACCTGAAATTTAGACGGTTGTCACATATGCCTAGTTCGAAATAAATTATGCGAGAACGGAAAGTAATTGCTATTGTTAAACGGTTTTCGAGTCAAAAAATTCCAGGTCTTATCCATTCCCGATTCTCACGTGACTGACCCATTCATGCATTTTCGTTTACATTTTTCCTTATTTTCCTGTACTCACGTAACTTATTATTCGCAGATCCGACATGTCTCAGTCTTTGCACTCACGATCTCAGTCCCGTTCACTTTCTCGAGCTGCTTCCCCTCGCGAAGCATTTTAGGATCACGCAGCGTCCGAGAGTCAGCGCACCAGACGACTGACCCGACTGAGGAGTGCTCGATGGCGATCTCCAGCAGCATTGGTACCTCCAGCCCGAGGACCGTGCTAACAGCTGCACCACCGGTACCCGTTGCATCACCGCCCCAGTGGCGTGGACCCCGTGTCGTTATGACGGCGCGCAAGCAGGTCGTCCTTCCAGGTCGACTACCTGATAGGATGGTCGGACAGCAGGCCGGTCTATCCAGATCCGCACCTTCTCACCTTCCGTTCGGTCACCCACCTCCTGAGGCACCACGCACCTCCATGCTAGATCATTACACGTGGGAGCGACAGCTTGAGCGTGAAGAGATGCAGCGTTCCCGTGACGCTGAAGCAGCCAGGAAGAGGACGCCGCCTACCCTAGAGACTCCCCCTCCTGCCGCATTCTTGCACCTCCACCGCGAGGTAAGGGGGCTATCCGAGGAGGCCCAACAGCAAGGGCTTCTCCTCTATGAGGTCTCTGATGCCGCGCATATGTTATCGGAACAGTGGTTGCGACATCTCGATTCGGCTGGGGCCACAGCCCGGACAGTGCAACTTCTGGGTGGGGTGTGTTTGGTGATGGGGACCCTATTGGCGGTTATTATCGCCAAAATGCTTTTTGAGAAGCACCGCTAGTTATCTTCTTTTATTTATTGTACTGTAGGCTCGAGTTGTCATTTTCTAGTGTACACAACTCAAATCTATTTCTATTCTATTTCTATATGTATTGTACGTCTACTTCATTCTCATTATGAACTTTGTATTCAATTCTATTATTAATGAATGGGAATTCTATCTTTATTATCTACTTGTGCCATTTTCGTGTGAATCTTTAGTTATCGTTGAATTATTACTCTTTGTAGTGGGAGTCTCTTGAATCATCATCGTGGGTGTATTATTTATTCTTTCTTATTAATCTTGCGTATCATTGTAGTTGTCCAATTTTCCTTATCGCATATTCCTAATCGTGCGTTCTAATATGATTCTTTCGTCTGTTGTAGAATCATGCCTCCTAGACGCACTAACGCTAGCCGCATGGTCGAGCAAGTTGCTGCTCAGTTGAACGCAGCTCTGCCCGATATGATCTCCCAGATCACTGCAGGGACCAACGCTAACGTCAACAACCACCACCAGCAGCAGCAGCAACAGCAACAGCAACAGCAGCAGGATCAGAATAATAACCAGAATCAGAACCAACACCAGCACCAAAACCCTCCCGCCTGTAATTACAAAGGCTTCATGGCATGCAACTTGTGTCCTGGTTCGAGAGCATCGAATCAGTCTTGCACATTAGCAGGTGTGCCGAGGCCGACAAGGTGGAGTACGCTTCTAGCGTACTACATGGGAAGCCTTTAACTTGGTGGAATAACGTGGTTCGAACCAGAGGGCGTGACACCGCCTATGCTCTCTCCTAGGAATAGTTCAAAAACCTCATGATTGAGGAGTACTGTCCTAAGGGGGAAATTAAAAAGCTTGAGGCGGAGCGGTGGGATCACACGATGGTCGGGAATGACATCGAAGGGTACACCACCCGATTTTATGAGCTGGCCCGACTGGTCCCGAGACTAGTGACTCCCGAAGAAAACCGCATTGACCGTTATGTCTCCTGTCTCGTCCCTGAGATCCGAGGAATGGTCATCTCAGCTGAACCTCAAACCCTTCAGAGCGCAATCATTCTGGCGAACCGACTCACCAGTAACCTCCTCTTCGCTTCAGCATCCTCTAAGAAGGAGGGAGGAGAGAAAAGAAAAGCCGAACAAACCTCCTGGAAAAGTGACAGAATCAAGCGAAAGAAAACCACCCGCAACTTTGGAGTGACTGTTGCACCACCACCACCACCAGCTGGAAACCGAAGCTATACGGGGACGAACCCCAAGTACAACAAGTGCAACTACCATCACCACGGGAACTGACCGGTATGTTTAGAGTGCCACAAGGTGGGGCACTTCGCCAAGTATTGTCCAGAGAGAGCAATGGTCCAAGGACAGAAGCCAGTGTGCTACGAGTGTGGAAGCGACCAACACTTAGGTAACGCCTGCCCCAACCTTCAGAACGCCCAACCAAACCAAGGCGGGCGGGGTCGCGGACGTGCCTTCACACTTACAGCTGAAGAGGCCCATTAGGACCCGAACGCGGTGAACGGTACGTTTTCTGTGAACAACCACTATGCATCTGTATTGTTCGATTCAGGAGCAGAAAGAAGCTTCGTATCCTTAGAATTTAGACCCTTCATTAATATAGGATCTAAAGATCTTAAGGATAGCTTCACCATAGAGTATGTCAACGGTCAGGAATTTGAGGCTAAGGATATAATCTTAGGATGTTCAAAATGCCTAGATGATAAGACGTTTCCCATTGATTTAATCCCGATAGAGCTGAAGAGCTTTGACATTATAGTCGGAATGGACTGGTTATCTCGGTTCCGGGCCGAGATCGTCTGTTTCGACAAACTTATTCGTATCCCTCTATCAGACGGCGAAACCCATGTTGTACAAGGTGATAAACCTGGGCAACAACTCCGCATCGTCTCCAGCGTTAAAATGCACAAGTACCTCAAAAAGGACTGTGATGCATTCCTAGAACATGTCATCGAGCGTAAGCCTAAGGAGAACCGAGTGCAAGATATCCCCGTGGTCAAGGATCATTCAGAGGTCTTTCCTGAGAATCTACCCGGGCTACCTCCACAACGACAAGTGGAATTCCAAATAGACGCCATACCGTCTAGCTCCCCTGGAAATGCAAGAGCTATCTAAGCAGCTACATGAACTCTTGGATCGCGGTCTTATTCGTCCGAGCTCATCCCCCTGGGGAGCCCTAATCCTCTTTGTTAAAAAGAAAGACGGATCCTTCCGAATGTCATCGACTACCGAGAACTGAACAAGCTGACCGTCAAGAACCGATACCTACTTCCGAGGATCGATGATCTGTTCGATCAGTTGCAGGGTGAAACTTACTTCTCTAAGATCGACCTCCACTCGGGTTATCATCAGGTTCGAGTCAATGAGAACGACATTCCAAAAACCGCTTTCCGAACCCGATACGGACATTACGAATTTCTCGTCATGCCATTTGGTCTGACCAACGCACCAGCGGTGTTCATAGACCTGATGAACAGGGTGGGTCGACCGTATTTGGATACATTTGTGATCGTATTCATAGATGACATCCTCATCTACTCAAGGAACAAGGAGGACCATGCGAAACATTTGAAACTCATCCTCGAACTCCTTAAGGATCAGAAACTGTACGCCAAATTCTCGAAGTGCGAATTTTGGCTACGAGAGGTACACTTCCTTGGCCATGTGATCAACCAAGAGGGAATTCATGTCGATCCGGCAAAGATCGAGGCGATTGAGAAATGGCAAGCTCCGACGACTCCTACGGAAATCCGACAATTTTTAGGATTGGCGGGCTATTACCGGAGATTCATTAAAAATTTCTCGAAAATCGCTAAGCCTCTGACCGAACTTACTCAGAAGGATAAGGACTTCACTTGGGGAGAACAACAGGATGAATCCTTCCAGAAACTGAAGCATGAACTGTGCTACACACCGATTATGTCCCTACCGGAGGGTACAGATAATTTCGTAGTGTTTTGCGATGCGTCTCACCAAGGGCTTTGGTGTGTCCTTATGCAGAAGGAAAAGGTCATCGCATACGCTTCGAGACAATTGAAGGTTCACGAACAGAATTATACAACACATGACTTAGAGCTGGGAGTTGTCATGTTCGCATTAAAGATTTGGAGACATTATTTGTACGGCACTAAGTGCACGGTGTTCACGGATCACAACAGTCTTCAACATATCCTCGAACAGAAAATGCTCAATATGAGACAATGGAGATGGATCGAACTCTTAAGCGACTACGATTGCGAGATCAAATACCACCCGGGTAAAACAAACGTAGTAGCTGACGCTCTGAGTCGTAAGGAAAGGGCAAAACCATCTCGAGTTAGAGAATTGGGGATTCAGGTTTAGACTAGCCTCCAAACGCAGATTTCTAAAGCTCAGCAGGAAGCATTGAAACCTGAGAACCTTAAAGGCGAAACCCTGCACAATCACGAAAAGGAATTTGAGCTTAAACCGGACGGAATCCATTACTTCAAGAATCGAGCATGGATTCCGAGAGCCGAGGACCTCCGCAATCTTATCTTGGACGAGGGCCACGGATCCCGATACTCTATTCATCCGGGATCCGACAAGTTATATAAGGATCTGCGGGAATACTATTGGTGGTCGGGCATGAAGAAGGATATTTCCTTGTATGTGGCTAAGTGCCTTACTTGCTCGAAGGTCAAGGCAGAATATCAGAAACCTTCTGGGCTAGTGCAATAGCTGGAGATTCCAATGTGGAAGTGGGAGCAGATCTCCATGGATTTCATCACCAAACTTCCCCGTATGGCAACGGGTAACGATACAATCTGGGTGATTGTGGATCGATTGACTAAATTCGCACACTTTCTGCCGGTAAGAGAGAACCATTCAATGGAGAAGTTCGCGCAGATTTACATTAATGAGATCGTCTCTCGTCATGGAACGCCTCTCTCCATTATCTCCGATAGGGATAGTCGATTCACATCCCGGTTTTGGAACGCGCTTCAGAAATCGCTCGGGACACGACTAGACCTCAGCACTGCATACCACCCTCAGATCGATGGTCAAAGTGAAAGGACGATTCAAACGCTTGAAGATATGCTGAGAGCGTGCGTAGTTGACTTCGGAGGAAGTTGGGACGCTCACTTGCCATTAGTTGAGTTTTCATATAAGAACAGCTACCATGCCAGCATCAAGTGTGCCCCGTTCGAGGCCTTATACGGACGTAATTTCCGGTCGCCTCTTTGTTGGTTAGAAGCTGGCGATCGACAACTAACAAGGCTCGACATCGTCCAGGAAACCATTGACAAAATCACTATCATTCGGGAAAGACTGAAGACATCTCGTACTCGGCAGAAGAGGTATGCCGATAACCAAAGGAAATCCCTCGAATTCCAAGTGGGCGATAGAGTACTAATAAAAATATCGCCGTGGAAAGGGGTAGTCCGTTTAGGGAAAAGAGACAAGTTAAGCCCGAGGTACACAGGTCCCTTTGAGGTAATTGAGCGAATTGGCCCAGTGGCGTATCGGCTTCAACCTCCGCAAACTCTTTCTATCGTCCACAACGTCTTTCATGTCTCGCACTTGAAAAAGTGCTTATCGGACGAGACCATTGTCATCCCACTGGACGAGGTCTAGATCGACAACAAGCTTAACTTCATCGAGGAACCGCTTGAGGTTGTAGACCGAGAGGTCAAACAACTCAAGCAAAGTCGTATCCCTATTGTCAATGTTCGGTGGAAGTCCCGACGAGGTCACAAATTCACTTGGGAACGTGAAGACCAGATTCGTCAAAAGTATCCACATCTGTTCAGAGATCCTTCCTCCCGATGAGGCGAACTAAATTTCGGGACAAAATTATTTTCAACCCGGGGAGAATGTGACAACCATCTTATTTCAGGTGAAAACCGCATTCTCTATCTTTGAGTTAACTTTGAATTGATCCTATCGTTACTTGTCTCGTAAACTTGTGTGTGTCGGAATCGAAATCGGAATCATAAATGAATCCTAATACCAAGAAAACACCTAGTGAACTTGTCTAAGTTCCTATTTAAAATAACCGGAAACTTTCAACTAACGAAAACGCTTAACAATGGAACGAACGAAAAACGAAAAAGGCAGAAATTTGCCCACCAGCCGCGCCGCGGTTAGCCCAGCGCGCCGTGGTGGAGTGCGTAGACAGCCATTTTTGTTAACTTTTAAAAACTTAATCAAACAAACACAAACCCGAGCCCAACACTTTGGCTCCGTGTTAAACATGTTAGAAGCCCTTTTAGAAGTCCAGGGATTCTATTTTCTTGACATTATAACTAAACACAAACACAACACATACAAACACAAACAATCAAACACTCTTTACTCTCTCTCTCTCTCACTTGAAGTCTTCAACAAACACCCTCCCCACTCCTCTTCATTTACAAAAGTGTTTATACCAAAAACACATATTTTAACCACATTAATCACACACCAAATTGTTCATCAATCAAGGAGGAAGAAAGGGGTTGCATTCTTTGGGTTAAAAATCGAGTTCTAAGCATTTTGGGTCAAAATCACCAAGGGTTTACTCCAATCATCTTCAAATCACTTTATTCTCGGTATAAGTCCTTCAAATCTTCTGTCCTTATAATATATACTCATTGCATGTATCATCTATCAACTAAAAATGAGTTTTTATGAAGATTTGTGACCATTTATGAACAAAATCGGATTTTTATAAGATGGATGGATAGATCCATGAATTTGTGGTTAAAAACACTAAATAAACTATAAAACATCAATTATTTAGTTGTATCTCTGGTTGCATGTCAAAATCTAACTTAAAAACATCAAATTTCTTCAAAAACGAGTTTTGGCCGAGAATCTGTCACACGACCGCGAGGAGGTCGAAATCTGATTTAAACCGTTTTGAATCGTAACTCTAAACTTGTCATTTAAACTCATGTTCGAAACTGAAGTTCACAAACTATAATCTGTTATAAGCTAAACTTATAATCATTCTTCTAATTCAACCCTTGTTTTACTATAGGATTCCCGTGATTCTGATCCGTCTCGATTACTCTTCGCACTCGTAGCTTATCCTCGCAAACCGTGAGTTACAACCCCCACTTTGTTTACTGTTTTCAAATAATTTTTGGGGGAAACATGAGATGTAAATGAACTTTGGAACTGTTATGAACTTTTGGTACTATTATGAACTCTTATTGAACGTTTTTGTGAAACTTATGCCTAAATAGTTTTATTTGCCCGTTTGGCATACTATAAACTAATGGTTTGCCACCCTTATTCGGCTTAATGGTTTGCCACCCTTATTCGGCTTAATGGTTTGCCACCTCTAATCGGCTTGTTTGATCAAAACTTTGATAAATTTATTTAATGTCACTCTCGGCACTCGTATGAACTTTGATTGATCGTATAACTAATGTGACTCTTGAGGGATATAACTAACCATAAGTGACTACTAATAGTTATAAAGGGAAACATTAGTGCCCAACTTTGTAACACACTATTAGCTTTGTTAAGCCGTTTAGTAATTATGGGTATCGATACTTAGGAAATAACCGTTCCTTGCTTAGGCGGCAGCTTAAGTACATATTACTCGATCAGAAATGACTCCCTGTAGGTAGTGCAGGGTAAGGGGCCTCACGGTTGGTAAATCGGCTTAGTGTGAACACTTAAGTTATATTATGCCAAGTAGTCGTTATACATGATTTCAATCAATAGTTTACTTATCTTGCACGTATATGGTTATACGATTTCCGCAACTATCTTTTAGCAACTTTCTTGGATGGAACTGTCTTTTGAGTAACTTTTTGGATCGAAACCATTCTTTAAGTATTGTCTACTTTTAGAAACTTGTAAGTATAGATATACTCAATTTAAAACCTTTTTATTCGAGGACTAGAAAACTGTAACTCACTCACTACTTTATTGTAGTTGACACTTTATCTCTTGTTTCAGGAAACCAAATGTAAGACACGAAGTGCATACTGTGGATGGGTCAGGCATGTCATGTGGATTCAAGAATCGGGAGAAGATCTACTTTTCTTATAATTGGGAATTTTGTTAAACGATTTACTATGTACTTACGTTATGTACTCGTGAAATGCTTGGTTATTTTCAAACTATAAACTTATGTTTTATTCGTAATGACTTGAAACTGTATGTTTTTAATTATAACTCGTGTGATGATATCTTTGCTCTTCGCATCTCGTGTTTCCGCTTTAGCGGGGTGTGACATGTGGAAGTTTGTACAAGAAATGGAAATATATAGTAGGGTTTTGTAAAATTAGTGTTTTAAAGTACCTATGGGTTTTTAGAACTAGGGTTTTGATTTTCAAATTGTATTTTGGGTTTAGTTGAGTTTTATATGGATGAAATGCCTTCTAATACTGTTGTTAAGACATTCTTAAAGCTACTGTGACCTCGGGGATTATTAAACATGAATATCACACAGCCTGAACATGATTCTAACTCGTACCGAATGAATTCTAGGCTTTTCAAGGAAATGAGCGTTTTAATGGGTATAAGGTGGTTTGAATAGTTGATTTAGGTAATTATAAAGTTTATTAGGGTAGTGTGGAAGTTTGTACTAGAAATGGAAATATATGGTAGGGTTTGGTAAAATTAGTGTTTTAAAGTACCTATAGGTTTTTAGAATTAGGGTTTTGATTTTAAAATGGTATTTTGGGTTTAATTAAGTTTTATATGGATGAAATGCCTTCTAATATTGTTCTTATGAAGTTCTAAATGCTATTGTGACCTCGGGGATTATTAAACATGAATATCACACACCCTGAACGTGATTCTAACTCGTACCGGATGAAATCTACTTTTTTCAAGGAAATGAGCGTTTTAATGGGTATAAGGTGGTTTGAATAGTTGATTTAGGTAATTATAAAGTTTATTAGGGTAGTGTGGAAGTTTGTACTAGAAATGGAAATATATGGTAGGGTTTTGTAAAATTAGTGTTTTAAAGTACCTATGGCGTTTTAGAACTAGGGTTTTGATTATAAAATTTTATTTTGGGTTTAATTGAGTTTTATATGGATGAAAAGCCTTGTAATACTTTTCTTAAGACATTCTTTATTCTATTGTGACCTCAGCGATTATTGAACATGAATACACACACCCCGAACGTGATTCTAACTCATACCGGATGAAATCTAGTTTTTTCTAGGAAATGAGCGTTTTAATGGGTATAAGGTGGTTTGAATAATTGATTTAGGTAATTGTAAAGTTTATTAGGGTAGTGTGGAAGTTTGTACTAGAAATGGAAATATAGGTAGGGTTTTGTAAAATTAGTGTTTTAAAGTACCTTTGGGTTTTTAGAATTTGGGTTTTGATTTTAAAATTGTATTTTGAGTTTAATTGAGTTTTATATGGATGAAATGGCTTCTAATACTGTTCTTAAGACATTCTTAATGCTATTGTGACCTCGAGGATTATTAAACATGAATATCACACACCCTAAACGTGATTCGAACTCGTACCGGATGAAATCTAGTTTTTTCAAGGAAAGGAGCTTTAAAATTGGTAAAAGGTGGTTTGAATACTTTATTTAGGTAATTATAAAGTTTATTAGCATAGTGTGGAAGTTTGTACTACAAACGGAAATATATAGTAGACTTTGGTAAAATTAGTCTTTTAAAGTACCCATGGCTTTTTAGAATTAGGGTTTTGATTTTATAATTGTATTTTTGGTTTAATTGAGTTTTGTATGGATGAAATGCCTTCTAATACTGTGCTTAAGACTTTCTTTATGCTATTGTGACCTCCGAGATTATTAAACATGAATATCACACACCCCGAACGTGATTCTAACTCGTACCGGATGAAATCTAGTTTTTTCATGGAAATGAGCGTTTTAATGGGTATAAGGTGGTATGAATAGTTTATTTAGGTAATTATAAAATTTATTAGGGTAGTGTGGAAGTTTGTACTACAAATGGAAATATATGTTAGGGTTTTGTAAAATTAGTGTTTTAAAGTATCTTTGGGTTTTTAGAATTAAGGTTTTGATTTGAAAATGGTATTTTGAGTTTAATTGAGTTTTATATGGATGAAATGGCTTCTAATACTTTTCTTAAGACATTCTTAATGCTATTGTGACCTGGGGATTATTAGACATGAATATATCACACACCCTAAACGTGATTCGAACTCGTACCGGATGAAATCTAGTTTTTTCAAGGAAATGAGCTTTTAAATGGGTATAAGGTGGTTTTAATAGTTTATTTAGATAATTATAAAGTTTATTAGCGTAGTGCGGAAGTTTGTACTACAATTGGAAATATATAGCAGGGTTTGGTAAAATTAGTGTTTTAAAGAACCTATCTGTTTTTAGAATTAGGGTTTTGATTTTAAAATGGTATTTTGGGTTTAATTGAGTTTTATATGGATGAAATGGCTTCTAATACTGTTTTTAAGATATTCTTAATGCTATTGTGACCTCGGGAATTATTAAACATGAATATCACACACCACCCTAGACGTGTTTCTAACTCGTACCGGATTAAGTCTAATTTTTTCAAGGAAAGGAGCTTTTTAGTGGGTATAAGGTGGTATGAATAGTTTATTTAGGTAATTATAAAGTTTATTAGGGTAGTGTGGAAGTTTGTACTACAAATGGAAATATATGGTAGGGTTTTGTAAAATTAATGTTTTAAAGTATCTATGGGTTTTTAGAATTAGGGGTTTTATTTTAAAATGGTATTTTGGGTTTAGTTGAGTTTTTTATGGATGAAATGGCTTCTAATACTGTTCTTAAGACATTCTTAATGCTATTGTGACCTCGTGGATTATTAAACATAAATATCACACACCCTGAACGTGTTTCTTACTCGTACCGGATGAAGTCTAGTTTTTTCAAGGAAAGGAGATTTTTAATGGGTATAAGGTGGTTTGAATAGTTTATTTAGGTAATTATAAATTTTATTAGAGTAGTGTGGAAGTTTTTACTACAAATGGAAATATATGGTAGGGTTTTATAAAATTAGTGTTTTAAAGTACCTATGGGTTTTTAGAATTAGGGTTTTGATTTTAAAATGGTAACTTGGATTTAACTGAGTTTTATATGGATGAAATTGCTTCTAATACTGTTCTTAAGACATTCTTAATGGTATTGTGACATCGGAGATTATTAAACATGAATATCACACACCCTAAACGTGTACTAACTCATACCAGATGAAATCCAGTTTTTTTTAAGGAAAGTAGCGTTTTAATGGGTAGAAGGTGGTTTGAATAGTTTATTTAGGTAATTATAAAGTTTATTAGCATAGTGTGGAAGTTTGTACTAGAAATGAAAATATATGGCAGGGTTTTGTAAAATTAGTGTTTTAAAGTACCTATGGGTTTTTAGAATTAGGGTTTTCATTTTTAAATGCTATTTTGGGTTTAATTGAGCTTTATATGGATAAAATGGCTTCTAATACTGCTCTTAAGATTTTCTTAATGCTATTGTGACATCGGGGATTATTAAACATGAATATCACACAACCTCAACGTGTTTTTACCTCGTACCGGATGAAATCTAGTTTTTTCAAGGAAATGAGTCTTTTAATTGGTATAAGGTGGTTTGTATAGTTGATTTAGGTAATTATAAAGTTTATTAGGGTAGTGTGGGAGTTTGTACTAGAAATAGAAATATATGGTAGGGATATGTAAAATTAGTGTTTTAAAGTACCTATGGGTTTTTAGAATTAGGATTTTGATTTTAATATTATATTTTGGGTTTAATTGAGTTTTATAAGGATGAAATGGCTTCTAATACTGTTCTTAAGACATTCTTAATGCTATTGTGACCACGTCGGGAATTCCACCGAACCTTGATAAGCGGGTGGTGTACTTCTCAATGTCGTTTCCGACCATCTTGTGATCCCAAAGCTCAGCCTCGGGCTTCTTGATTTCCCCTCTCGGGCAGTACTCCTCGATGAGCAGGTTCTTGAAGGTGTTCCAGGGAAGAGCGTAGGCAGTGTCACGCCCTCTGGTTTGAACAACACTGTTCCACCAGGATAGAGCTCGGCAATGGAATACACAGGACGCGTACTCCACCTTGTTTTCCTCAGCACAACGGCTGATGTGTAGGACGGATTCGATGCTCTCGAACCATTGGAGAAGCCCTACAACACCAGTTGTGCCGTGAAACTCCTTTGTCTTACACGCCATGAAGCTCTTATAGTTGCATGGGGGAGGGTTCGGGTGTTGGTTCTGGTTCTGATTTAGGTTTTGATTGTGTTGTTGTTCCTGTTGTTCCTGCTGCTGTTGCTGTTCTTGGTGGTGGTTGTTGACATTGGCATTGATCCCGGCGGTGATATGGGAGATCATGTTGGGTAGTGTGGAAGTTTGTACTAAAAATGGAAATATATGGTAGGGTTTTTGTTTAAAAGAAACTTCATCCATATAAAACTCAATTAAACCCATAATTGCTAATAGTGTGTAAGTCTAAGTCCAAAAAGTCGTGGGCGTCAAGTAGTTTTGTTTAAAAGAGAGGTAGTCGTCCGTCACTTAAGAACGTGTTATAGCTCCATTAAGGGTTGGTACGTATACAAGCATCAATAATTAGTCTAGTACAAAAGAGAGCGAGCCAATAAGTCCAAGTAGAGCAAAAATGTTTTACGCATAAGAGTTCAAAATAGTACGTACAAAATAGTTCCAAAGTCCAATAAGTTCCAAGTCAAAATAAGTTCCAAGTCAAAATAAGTTCAATAAGTTTCAAAAGTCAAAATAGTTCAATGAGTTCAAAAGTCAAAGTTCAACAAGTCCAAAAGTCAAAGTTCGATAATTTGCAATTTGATTCATAAAGATTTCAAGTACAATTAATCTTATGTTTCCCCCAAAATTAATGTAAAACATATATAAAATGAGGGGTTGTAACTCACGGATTGCGAAGAACGAGAACTCGAAAACTCGGTCGGAATATGAAAGCCGGGAATCATGGATTGCCTAATATTACCAAGATAGTTTAATTAGTTGTTATATTATGATGTTCTTATATAATAATATAGGCCAAATTTTATTAAACTTTCAGTGTCAAGGTTAAGTAAAGTTAAAATAGTCCGAAAAGGTAAGTGTCACGTTTTTGTCCAAAAGTCCGATTTAACATTTTCGTTCATTATATCTTAAGTGCTTTTGCTCGCTGAAGTGATTTACAATTTCTAAGGAAATTTGGGCAGCGCTTCCGCGCCCAAATTTCATGCCCAAAAATTGTACCATCACTTCCGCTCACAATTCACCTAAAACACAATATCATATATATTATAGTTCAATATAGTCCAAATAGTCCAATATAAGTCACCATTATTATTAGTTTTATTTATCTCAGTCCCATAATAAAGTTAGTACAAGTCCAGAATGTATACATAAGTTTTTAAAGAGTAAAACGACAAGTTTTCGTGGAGACAGCAGCCCGGTGCGCGGCACCTGTCAGGGGGTGCTGCGCACCTCCTTGCTGTTATTCCCGTTTTTGTGATTTCTTTGCTAAAAACGTCTTTTTACCCATAGATTTCGACATGCAACCGGTTTAAACTTATTAAAACATCTTTTTAACAGTTTATAAAGCATTTTTGGTTACAAATCCGTGGATCTAAAGGTTATTTTGGTTAAAAACGTTTTTGACCATAAAAGTCAAAGATTTGTGTAAAAATACATTTTCAACCGTTAGATCTTACATGCAATTGATTATTTGTATAAAAATAGTAAAAAGGAAGAAATCTACCGAAGGAAAAGCTCGGATGATGAGTTTTGGTCGGATTTACGCTCCAAAAATCTTTACAAAACTAGTCCTTTTTCAAAATAATGACACCCCCTTGCTCCTCTTGATGAAAGGAACGATTTGTATGGACAAATGATGGATTTCAATGGTGAAAAGTTTCTGGAGTGAAGGTTTTCTTGAGAGCTTTTAGAGAGAAAGAGGGTATGTGTGTGTTTTTATTTTGTAAAAATGAAAGGTAAAATGAAAAAGAAAAGGAAATAAAGATAATAATGAAAAAGGGGTGTTGGGCAGATTAATTGGCAGTAAACATGTGGGATACTCGAGATTTATTGGTGGAGAGTTTACAAAAACGAGACAGGGAACAAAACTGTAAATATTTTGAATTCTGGCGTGAGGTGTTGCGCACCTCAACACTAGGTGCTGCGCACCGGGTGATTTTTCAGGTTTTATCTGATTTTTCGTTTTTTCGTTTTTGCTTCGTTGGACCTTTTTGTTAATTGAAAGTTCTTAAGTATGATTTGTTATGAACTTAGGAAAGTTCAATAGGTGTTTTCTTGGTATTAGGACTTATAAAATTGATTCCGGAAGTTATTCCGACAAAGTACAGACTCAATAGTTACGGGCTAGTACAGAACGAACACGATAAAAGAGTAACTAATGTTTCGAACCGATATAGTAATTGAACAAGTACCTGAATTTTAGACGGTTGTCACATTCTCCCCGGGTTGAAAGAAATTTCGTCCCGAAATTTTAGTGCGTCCTATCAGGAAGAAGAGTTCTCGAACAGATGTGGATACTTCTGACGGAATTGGTCTTCACGCTCCCATGTGAATTCGTGACCTCGTCGGGAATTCCACCGAACTTTGACTATCGGAATACGGCTCTGCCTGAGTTGTTTGACCTCGCAGTCAACAACTTCCAGCGGTTCCTCGATGAAGTTTAGCTTGCTGTCAATTTTGACCTCGTCAAGAGGGATGACGATGGTCTCATCAGACAGACACTTTTTCAAGTGTGAGACATGGAATACATTATGAACATTCGCGAGAGCCTGAGGGAGTTGGAGACGATAGGCAATGGGGCCGATAAGCTCAATGACTTCAAATGGACCGGTGTACCTTGGACTCAGTTTACCGCGCTTTCCGAAGCGGACTACCCCTTTCCAGGGCGATACTTTGAGGAGTACTCGGTCGCCAACTTGGAACTCAAGGGGTTTCCTTCGGTTGTCGGCGTAGCTCTTTTGTCGGGTACGAGACGTCTTCAGTCTTTCACGAATAGTGGTGATCTTGTCAACGGTCTCCTGGATGATATCGAGTCTCGTAAGTTGTCGATCGCCAGCTTCGAGCCAACATAGCGGTGACCGGCACTTACGTCCATAGAGAGCCTCAAATGGTGCACACTTGATGCTGGCATGGTAGCTGTTATTATAGGAGAACTCGACCAGGGGAAGGTGAGCGTCCCAACTTCCTCCGAAGTCTACTACACATGCTCTCAGCATGTCCTCAAGTGTTTGGATCGTCCTTTCGCTTTGGCCGTCGGTCTGAGGGTGATACGCAGTACTGAGGTCTAGTCTAGTACCTAAGGACTTCTGAAGAACATTCCAGAAACGGGAGGTGAATCGACTATCCCTATCGGAGATGATGGAGAGTGGTGTTCCATGACGAGAGACGATCTCGTTGATGTAGACTTGAGCGAGTTTCTCCATCGAATGATTTTCTCGAATTGGCAAGAAATGAGCGGATTTGGTCAAACGGTCCACGATTACCCAAATCGTATTGTTACCCTTAGCCGTACGGGGAAACTTAGTGATGAAGTCCATAGAAATTTGCTCCCACTTCCACATGGGGATTTCTGGTTGCTGAAGTAAACCTGAAGGCTTTTGTTATTCCGCCTTGACCTTGGAGCAAGTAAGGCACTTGGCTACATACAAGGCGATATCTTTCTTCATGCCCGGCCACCAGTAGTATTCTCTGAGGTCCTTGTACAACTTGCCGGATCCCGGATGGATGGAATACCTAGATCGGTGGCCCTCGTCCAAAATGAGGTTGCGAAGATCCTCAGATCTTGGAATCCATGTTCGGCCCTTGAAGTAGTAGATTCCGTCCGACTTGCGTTCGAATTCTTTCTCATGGTTATGAAGCGTTTCGACCTTAATGTTCTCGGGCTTTAACGCCTCTTGCTGCGCGTTTGCAATCTGCGTGCGAAGGCTTGTTTGAACTTGCATACCCAATGCTCGAACTCGAGATGGCTTTACCCTTTCCTTCCTACTTAGGGCATCTGCTACTACGTTTGCTTTACCCGGGTGGTATTTGATCTACGTTGCCTCATGTTGAGCATTTT
>CAJVGC010000065.1:33248321-33296769 GCA_910822075.1 Senecio squalidus | reverse complement strand
ATTTCATCCATATAAAACTCAATTAAACCCAAAATACCATTTTAAATCAAAACCATAATTCTAGAAACCTATAGATACTTTAAACACTAATTTTACAAACCCTACCATATATTTCCATTTCTAGTACGAACTTCCACACTACCCTATTAAACTTGTAATTACCTAACTAAACTATTCAAACCACCTTATAACCCATTAAAAAGCTCCTTTTGAAAAAACTAGATTTCATCCGGTACGAGTTCGAATCACGTTTACGGTGTGTGATATTCATGTTTAATGATCCCCGAGGTCGCAATAGCATTAAGAATGTCTTAAGAATAATATTAGAAGCCATTTCTATAAAACTCAATTAAACCAAAATACCATTTTAAAATCAAAACCCTAATTCTAAAAACCCATAGGTACTTTAAAAAACTAATTTTACAAAACCCTACCATATATTTCCATTTCTAGTACAAACTTCCACACTACCCTAATAAACATTATAATTACCTAAATCAACTATTCAAACCACCTTATACCCATTAAAACGCTCATTTACATTAAAAAAACTAGATTTCATCCGGTACGAGTTAGAATCACGTTCGGGGTGTTTGATATTCATGTTTAATAATCCCGAGGTCACGATAGCATTAAGAATGTCTTAAGAACAGTATTAGAAGGCATTTCATCCATATAAAACTCAATTAAACCCAAAATACCATTTTAAAATCAAAACCCTAATTCTAAAAACCTATAGGTACTTTAAAACACTAATTTTACAAAACCCTACCATATATTTCCATTTCTAGTACAAACTTCCACACTACCCTATTAAACTTTGTAATTACCTAAATAACCCAATTAAAAAGCTCCTTTTGAAAAAACTAGATTTCGTCCGGAACGAGTTCGAATCACGTTTAGGGTGTGTGATATTCATGTTTAATGATCCCCGAGGTCGCAATAGCATTAAGAATGTCTTAAGAATAATATTAGAAGCCATTTCATCCATATAAATTCAATTAAACCCAAAATACCATTTTTATAAATCAAAAACCTAATTCTAAAAACCCATAGGTACTTTAAAAAACTAATTTTACAAAACCCTACCATATATTTCCATTTCTAGAACAAACTTCCACACTACCCTAATAAACATTATAATTACCTAAATCAACTATTCAAACCACCTTATACCCATTAAAACGCTCATTTACTTTAAAAAACTAGATTTCATCCGGTACGAGTTAGAATCACGTTCGGGGTGTTTGATATTCATGTTTAATAATCCCCGAGGTCACGATATCATTAAGAATGTCTTAAGAACATGATTAGAAACCATTTCATCCAAACCCTAATTCTAAAACCTATAGGTACTTTAAAACACTAATTTTACAAAACCCTACCATATATTTCCATTTCTAGTACAAACTTCCACACTACCCTATTAAACTTAGTAATTACCTAAATAAACTATTCAAACCACCTTATACCCATTAAAAAGCTCCTTTTGAAAAACTAGATTTCGTCCGGTACGAGTTCGAATCACGTTTAGGGTGTGTGATATTCATGTTTAATGATCCCCGAGGTCGCAATAGCATTAAGAATGTCTTAAGAATAATATTAGAAGCCATTTCATCCATATAAAACTCAATTAAACCCAAAATACCATTTTAAAATCTAAACCCTAATTCTAAAAACCCATAGGTACTTTAAAAAACTAATTTTACAAAACTCTACCATATATTTCCATTTCTAGAACAAACTTCCACACTACCCTAACAAACATTATAATTACCTATATCAACTATTCAAACCACCTTATACCCATTAAAACACTCATTTCCTCTAAAAAATTAGATTTTATCCGGTACGAATTAGAATCACGTTCGGGGTGTTTGATATTCATGTTTAATAATCCCCGAGGTCACGATAGCATTAAGAATGTCTTAAGAACAGTATTAGAAAGCATTTCATCCATATAAAACTCAATTAAACCCAAAATACCATTTTAAAATCAAAACCCTAATTCTAAAAACCTATAGGTACTTTAAAACACTAATTTTACAAAACCCTACTATATATTTCCATTTCTTGTAAAAACTTCCACACTACGCTAATAAACTTTATAATTACCAAAATAAAATATTCAAACACCTTATACCCATTAAAAAGCTCAGTTCCTTGAAAAAACTAGATTTAATCCGGTACGAGTTCGAATCACGTTCGGGGTCTTTGATATTCATGTTTAATAATCCCCGAGGTCAAGATAGCATTAAGAATGTCTTAAGAACAGTATTAGATTGCATTTCATCCATATAAAACTCAATTAAACCCAAAATACCATTTTAAAATCAAAACCTTAATTCTAAAAACCTATAGGTAATTTAAAACACTACTTTTACAAAACCCTACCATATATTTCCATTTCTAGTACAAACTTCCACACTACCCTAATAAACTTTGTAATTACCTAAATAAACTATTCAAACCACCTTATACCCATTTAAAAGCTCCTTTTGAAAAAACTAGATTTCATCCGGTACGAGTTCGAATCACGTTCAGGGTGTGTGATATTCATGTTTAATGATCCCCGAGGTCGCAATAGCATTAAGAATGTCTTAAGAATAATATTAGAAGCCATTTCATCCATATAAAACTCAATTAAACCCAAAATACTATTTGAAAATAAAAACCCTAATTCTAAAAACCCATAGGTACTTTAAAAAACTAATTTTACAAAACCCTACCATATATTTCCATTTCTAGAACAAACTTCCACACTACCCTAATAAACATTATAATTACCTAAATCAACTATTCAAACCACCTTATACCCATTAAAACGCTCATTTCCTTTAAAAAACTACATTTCATCCGGTACGAGTTAGAATCACGTTCGGGGTGTTTGATATTCATGTTTAATAATCCCCGAGGTCACGATAGCATTAAGAATGTCTTAAGAACAGTATTAGAAGGCATTTCATCCATATAAAACTCAATTAAACCCAAAATACCATTTTAAAATCAAAACCATAATTCTAGAAACCTATAGATACTTTAAAACACTAATTTTACAAAACCCTAACATATATTTCCATTTCTAGTACGAACTTCCACACTACCCTATTAAACTTTGTAATTACCTAACTAAACTATTCAAACCACCTTATATCCATTAAAAAGCTCCTTTTGAAAAAACTAGATTTCATCCGGTACGAGTTCGAATCACGTTTACGGTGTGTGATATTCATGTTTAATGATCCCCGAGGTCGCAATAGCATTAAGAATGTCTTAAGAATAATATTAGAAGCCATTTCATCCATATAAAACTCAATTAAACCCAAAATACCATTTTAAAATCAAAACCCTAATTCTAAAAACCCATAGGTACTTTAAAAAACTAATTTTACAAAACCCTACCATATATTTCCATTTCTAGTACAAACTTCCACACTACCCTAATAAACATTATAATTACCTAAATCAACTATTCAAACCACCTTATACCCATTAAAACGCTCATTTCCTTAAAAAAACAAACTAGATTTCATCCGATACGAGTTAGAATCACGTTCGCGGTGTTTGATATCCATGTTTAATAATCCCCGAGGTCACGATAGCATTAAGAATGTCTTAAGAACAGTATTAGAAGGCATTTCATCCATATAAAACTCAATTAAACCCAAAATACCATTTTAAAATCAAAACCCTAATTCTAAAAACCTATAGGTAATTTAAAACACTACTTTTACAAAACCCTACCATATATTTCCATTTCTAGTACAAACTTCCACACTACCCTAATAAACTTTGTAATTACCTAAATAAACTATTCAAACCACCTTATACCCATTTAAAAGCTCCTTTTGAAAAAACTAGATTTCATCCGGTACGAGTTCGAATCACGTTCAGGGTGTGTGATATTCATGTTTAATGATCCCCGAGGTCGCAATAGCATTAAGAATGTCTTAAGAATAATATTAGAAGCCATTTCATCCATATAAAACTCAATTAAACCCAAAATACTATTTGAAAATAAAAACCCTAATTCTAAAAACCCATAGGTACTTTAAAAAACTAATTTTACAAAACCCTACCATATATTTCCATTTCTAGAACAAACTTCCACACTACCCTAATAAACATTATAATTACCTAAATCAACTATTCAAACCACCTTATACCCATTAAAACGCTCATTTCCTTTAAAAAACTACATTTCATCCGGTACGAGTTAGAATCACGTTCGGGGTGTTTGATATTCATGTTTAATAATCCCCGAGGTCACGATAGCATTAAGAATGTCTTAAGAACAGTATTAGAAGGCATTTCATCCATATAAAACTCAATTAAACCCAAAATACCATTTTAAAATCAAAACCATAATTCTAGAAACCTATAGATACTTTAAAACACTAATTTTACAAAACCCTAACATATATTTCCATTTCTAGTACGAACTTCCACACTACCCTATTAAACTTTGTAATTACCTAACTAAACTATTCAAACCACCTTATATCCATTAAAAAGCTCCTTTTGAAAAAACTAGATTTCATCCGGTACGAGTTCGAATCACGTTTACGGTGTGTGATATTCATGTTTAATGATCCCCGAGGTCGCAATAGCATTAAGAATGTCTTAAGAATAATATTAGAAGCCATTTCATCCATATAAAACTCAATTAAACCCAAAATACCATTTTAAAATCAAAACCCTAATTCTAAAAACCCATAGGTACTTTAAAAAACTAATTTTACAAAACCCTACCATATATTTCCATTTCTAGTACAAACTTCCACACTACCCTAATAAACATTATAATTACCTAAATCAACTATTCAAACCACCTTATACCCATTAAAACGCTCATTTCCTTTAAAAAAAAACTAGATTTCATCCGATACGAGTTAGAATCACGTTCGGGGTGTTTGATATCCATGTTTAATAATCCCCGAGGTCACGATAGCATTAAGAATGTCTTAAGAACAGTATTAGAAGGCATTTCATCCATATAAAACTCAATTAAACCCAAAATACCATTTTAAAATCAAAACCCTAATTCTAAAAACCTATAGGTACTTTAAAACACTAATTTTACAAAACCCTACCATATATTTCCATTTCTAGTACGAACTTCCACACTACCCTATTAAACTTTGTAATTACCTAACTAAACTATTCAAACCACCTTATACCCATTAAAAAGCTCCTTTTGAAAAAACTAGATTTCATCCGGTACGAGTTCGAATCACGTTTAGGGTGTGTGATATTCATGTTTAATGATCCCCGAGGTCGCAATAGCATTAAGAATGTCTTAAGAATAATATTAGAAGCCATTTCATCCATATAAAACTCCGTTAAACCCAAAATACCATTTTAAAATCAAAACCCTAATTCTAAAAACCCATAGGTACTTTAAAAAACTAATTTTACAAAACCCTACCATATATTTCCATTTGTGACAACCGTCTAATTTCCAGGTGCATTTGATAACCTATGTCTCTTTCGGTCTAACTAGTCTTTAACTTTTGAATAATCGGAACCGCGACAACGTCGGAATCACAACCAGAATCAAATTAAATAAGTCCTAATACCAAGAAAACCCCTAATGAACTTTCCTAAGTTCATAACGTAACATACTTTAAAATATTAGTTAACGAAAAGGTCCAACGAAACACTTGTACAAAATCAGCCAAAACAAAAAATTTATTACAAAACAGGTCCAGGACGACGCACAGAGGCCATGTGCGCCGTCCTGGAGGACTGATTTCGTAATAAAATTGAAAACTTTGCATGTCTCGATTTCTAAACCTTTTAACCAATCAAACTCGAACTCCAGACCATAATTACTGCCAATGGCAGTCCCCAAACACACTCTTTCATTTTTATTAGTTTTCCATTTCATTTTCATTTTACTAAATCACTTTTACAAAAACAAAACACACACATACCCTTTTCTCTCTAAAAAGCTCTCAAGAACTCCCCCATTTCCAGAGATTTTCCACCATTAAAACCCATTTTCTAACCATACAAATCGTTCCAAACATCAAGAGAAGCAAAGGGGTGTGGTTATTTCGAAAAAGGACTAAGCTTTTGAAGATTTTTGAATCGTAAATCCGACCAAAACTCATCATCCGAGCTTTTCCTTCGGTAGATTTCTTTATTTTACCATTATATTACAAATAATCAATTGCATGTAAGATCTAACGGTTAAAAATGTGTTTTTATACAAATCTATGACTTTTTATGGTCAAAAACGTTTTTAACCGAAATAACCTTTAGATCCACGATTTTGTAACTAAAAATACTTTATAAACTGTTAAAATGATGTTTTAATAAGTTTAAACCTATTGCATGTCGAAATATATGGCTTAAAATACGTTTTGCAACAAAAACTCGAAAACCCGCGATATGTGCGCCGTCCTAAGGCTTAGGACGACGCAGCGGGCATTTTTCCCAGCTTCTGTGCGCCGTTCTAAGTGTCACAGCGGCGCACAGAGCTGCTGTATTTTCAAAACTTGTCGTTTTTGTCGTTTTTAGCACGTTTGGACTATATTGACCCGCTGACTTTTCGATACCATGACTTTTGGGACTTAATATGTAACATAAATAAAATTTGAGACATGTATGGACTATTGAGACTTAATTTGAACTATAATATATATGTTATTGCGTTTTAGGTGATTTGTGAGCGGAAGTGATTGAATATTTTTGGATATGAAATTTGGGCGCGAAAGCGCTGCCCAAATTTCCTTAGAAAAATATAAACCACTTCAGCGAGCAAAAGCACTTAAGATTTAATAATCAAAAACGTTAAATCGGACTTTTGGACAAAGACGTGACAATTACCTTTTCGGATTATTTTAACTAAACTTAACCTTGACACTTAAAGTTTAATAACATTTTATCTATATATTTATATAAGAACATAATAATATAACAACTAATTAAACTATCTGTGTAATACTAGGCAATCCGTGATTCCCGGCTTCCACATTCCGACCGAGTTTCCGTATCTTTACTCTTCGCAATCCGTGACTTACAACCCCTTATTTCATATGTATTTTGCATGAATTTTTGGAGGAAACATAAGATTAACTGAATTTGAAAACTTTATGAATCAAATTGCAACTTATTAAACTTTGATTTTTGAACTTTTTGAACTTTGACTTTTGAACTTATTGAACTTTGACTTTAGAACTTATAAACTATTTTGATCTGGAACTTTATAAACTATTTTGACTTGGAACTTATTGAACAAATTGAACTTTGGAACTTATGGAACTATTTTGAACGAACTATTTGAACTCTTATGCGTAAAACACTTTTACTTTACTTGAACTTACTGGCTTGCTCTCTTTTGAACTAAACTAATTATTGATGCTTGTATGCGGACCGACCCTTGATGGAACTATAACATGATCTTAAGTGATGGAACAACTATCTCTCTTTAAAACAAAACTACTTAGTGCCCAACTACTTTTCTAGAACTTTACACACTATTAACTACATAGCCGTATAGTAATTATGGGTATCGTTACTTAGGAAAGAACCGTTCCTTGCTTAGTTGGCAGTCTAAGTACATATTACTAAGAACTTGAACAACTTCCCGTAGGTTGATACATATCACGGTTGAACAATCGGATTAGTGTGAACACTTAAGTTATAGATGCCAAGAGGTTGATACAAGAAATATAATTAGTTACTTATACGCATAAATTTACAAACTTTTTAGCGTTTATTTCCGCAACTATATTTGACTAAATTTGACTCTACTTAGTCTTTACGAACTCAGGGCACCAATTTCGCCCATTACTTGAACTTTAAAAGTATATAAATTTTAAGCGACTTTTCTCCGCTAACCCTCTTTTGGAAACTTTTACTTTTATATACTTTACTTATATTTTGCCGAACTACTTAAACTGTAACTCACTCACTACTTTCGTAGTTGACACTTTATCTTATGTTTCAGGAAATTAGTGTAAGTATGATGTGCATGGCATGGACGGGTCGAGGCGGTCGTGTGAGAACCTCATTGGGAAAAGACTTGGCCATTTCTTTTGGGAATTTTTAATGAAATCTTTAAAATATTTATTCGTGTACTAAACATCTTGGTTGTTTTTGAATTGTAAACACTTTGAATATCTTTAATTAATGACATGAATGCCGTTATGTTTTATATAACCCATGTAATGATCTTCCAGCTCTTCACATTCCGTGTTTCCACTTTAGCGGGGTGTGACACCATTTCTAGAACAAACTTCCACACTACCCTAATAAACATTATAATTACCTAAATCAAGTATTGAAACCACCTTATACCCATTAAAACGCTCATTTCCTTTAAAAAACTAGATTTCATCCGGTACGAGTTAAAATCACGTTCGGGGTGTTTGATATTCATGTTTAATAATCCCCGAGGTCACGATAGCATTAAGAATGTCTTAGGAACAGTATTAGAAGGCATTTCATCCATATAAAACTTAATTAAACCCAAAATACCATTTTAAAATCAAAACCCTAATTCTAAAAACCTATAGGTACTTTAAAACACTAATTTTACAAAACCCTACCATATATTTCCATTTCTAGTACAAACTTCCACACTACCCTATTAAACTTTGTAATTACCTAAATAAACTATTCAAACCACCTTATACCCATTAAAAAGCTCCTTTTGAAAAAACTAGATTTCATCTGGTACGAGTTCGAATCACGTTTAGGGTGTGTGATATTTATGTTTAATGATCCCCGAGGTCGCAATAGCATTAAGAATGTCTTAAGAATAATATTAGAAGCCATTTCATCCATATAAAACTCAATTAAACCCAAACTACCATTTTAAAAGCAAAACCCTAATTCTAAAAACGCATAGGTACTTTAAAAAACTATTTTTACAAAACCCTACCATATATTTCCATTTCTAGTACAAACTTCCACACTACCCTAATAAACTTTGTAATTACCTAAATCAACTATTCAAACCACCTTATACCCATTAAAACGCTCATTTCCTTGAAAAAACTAGATTTTATCCGGTACGAGTTAGAATCACGTTCGGGGTGTTTGATATTCATGTTTAATAATCCCTGAGGTCACGATAGTATTAAGAATGTCTTAAGAACAGTATTAGAAGGCATTTCATCCATATAAAACTCCATTAAACCCAAAATACCATTTTAAAATCAAAACCCTAATTCTAAAAACCTATAGGTACTTTAAAACACTAATTTTAAAAAACCCTACCATATATTTCCATTTCTAGTAAAAACTTCCACACTACCCTAATAAACTTTATAATTACCTAAATCAACTATTCAAATGTCACACCCCGCTAAAGCGGAAACACGGAATGTGAAGAGCAAAGATCATTTCACGAGTTATACCAAAAGTCAACGGTGCAAGTCATTTAAATTGAAATTAAAAAGGTAAACATGTTCGAAAGATACACCCAAGATTCGTAAGTATAATACGACAAATACATAATAAAGTATTTTGATAAAAATTCCCAAGTATCAAAGGTCTTTTCCCGTATTACTCTTCACATAACTAGCTTGACCCGCCTGAGCAATGCGCTTCTTAACTTACGCTTAGTTCCTGAAACATGAGATAAAGTGTCAACTACGAAAACGTAGTGAGTGAGTTACAGTTTATAAGTTGATCAAAGGTTTCAAATAAAAGTTCAAAATAGGCTCAAAGTTCATAAGAGTTCAAGGTAAGTATATAAAAGTAAAATGGTTTCCCAAAAGGAGGTTAGCGGAGAAAAGTCGCTTAAAATTTATATACTTTTGAAGTTTGATGTAACGGGCGAATCGGTGCCCTAAGTTCGTAAAGACTAAGTAGAGTCAAGTTTTAGTCAAAATGTAGTTGCGAAATAATCGCTAAAAGTTCGTAAATTTGTGCGTAAAGGTAACTAATTAGATTTCTTGTATCAACCTCTTGGCATCTATAACTTAAGTGTTCACACTAATCCGATTGTTCAACCGTGAGGCCCCTCTTCCCGCCTCTCATACGGGAAGTTGTTCTAGTTCTTAGTAATATGTACTTAGACTGCCATCTAAGCAAGGAACGGTTCTTTCCTAAGTATCGATACCCATAATTACTATACGGCTATGTAGTTAATAGTGTGTAAGTCTAAGTCCAAAAAGTAGCTGGGCACTAAGTAGTTTTGTTTTAAAGAGAGATAGTCGTCCGCCACTTAAGATCATGTTATAGTTCCATCAAGGGTTGGTCCGTATACAAGCATCAATGATTAGTTTAGTTCAAAAGAGAGCGAGCCAGTAAGTTCAAGTAGAGTAAAATGTTTTACGCATAAGAGTTCAAATAGTTCGTACGAAATAGTTCCAAAGTTCAATAAGTTCCAAGTCAAAATAGTTTATAAGTTCAAAAGTCAAAGTTTAACAAGTTCAAAATTCAATGTAAGTTCCAAGTCGAAATAAGTTCCAAGTCAAAATACGTTCAAAAGTCAAAATAGTTCAATAAGTTCAAAAGTCAAAATAGTTCAATAAGTTCAAAAAGTCAAAATAGTTCAATAAGTTTCAAAAGTAGTAAGGATTCAAAAGAGTTCAAGGACAATTAGCTCATAAGCATTGTTCGCAAGTTTAAGTGCACACATCAGTTTCGTAAGAAAAAGTATCGTCCACAAAAGGTTTGATCTCATGTTTCCCCCAAAAAGAGTACTTAAAAAGTAAATGTAAGGAGGGGTGTAACTCACGGGTTGGGAAGATAAGAACTTGGAAAAATGGTCGGAAATGAGAGCAGGGAATCACCTAACGCCTAAGGATACCAAGATTTGTTCAAGTGTTATTATTATATTAAGTTATTATATCTAATATATAATAAATGAAATTTGTGTTATATTATGTAATTTAAGTAAATTTTTAGTCAATCTTTAAGTGTCAAGGTCCATTTTGTCCAATATTGTCCGAAACGGTTAACGTTTTGTTTTAGTCAAAAAGTCCAAAATTGATGTTATTGTTGTTATGTTGAATAGGTTTTGTTTGCCAAAGTGTTTTATATTTCCTAACAAAATTTGGGCAGCGCTTCCGCGCCCAAATTCTATGTCCAAAAATATCAACCACTTTCCCGCTTACAAAACACATATACATACATAACATTTTCAAACATGTTCATTTTAGCCAACTAAGTCCAATACAAGTCACCAATATGTTCATTTTTACAAAACTCAGTCCCAAATATCAAGTCTCAAAAGTCAGAATGCGTAACCAAGTTTTAAATGGCCAAAACGACGATTTTCGGGAAGGACAGCAGGCCGGTGCTAAGCACCTGGGAATAGGTGCTGCGCACCTGCCCTGCTGTTCTTCCCCTTTTTGAGTTTTTCTTGCAAAATCGTTTATGTAAGTGATAGATCTTGACATGCAATCGGTATAAACCTTATTAATCATCATTATATCAGTTTATAATTAACTTTTAATCATAAATTTGAAGATCTAAGCATCATTAATTAAAAACCCGTTTTTGTATAAAAATGGTTATAAAAGTTCACCAAAACTTGTTTTTATAGCTTAGATCATACATGCAATTGATTGTAATAGTAATATGAGTAAAATGGAAGATTTCTACGGGATAAAAATGCTTAGATGATGCCTTAGGAGTGTTTTGAGCTCCAAAAATGGTGAAATAAGTTTTTAGCCGAAATCCTTTGCTTCCTATGGCTTCCTCTTGATGTTTGAATCATTTTTAGTGGTGTGAGATGTGTTTTTTGTGGCTGTAAATCTTTGAAAAGGTGATGTTCTTGAGGTGAGTTTGAGAGAAAATGGAGAGAAAATAGTTGGTGTGTGTGTGTTTTATGTTTTATAAAAAGAAAAATGAATTGAAAATGGATAGGTAATATTAAAAAGGAGTTTAGGTACTGCAACATACCGCAAATGAGTGTTAATGGTCGAGTTTGATTGGGTGATGGGTTACAAAAACGAGACAAGGACTAAAAATGTAAAAATTTTGAAATCTGGCAAGAGGTGCTGCGCACCGTGCACTAGGTGCTGCACACCGTGCATTTTATCAGATTTTATCTGATTTTTGTTTTTTTACGTTTTTGCTTCGTTGGACCTTTTTGGTTAACCGAAAGTTCTTAGTTATTATACGTTGTGAACTTAGGAAAGTTCATTAGGTGTTTTCTTGGCATTAGGACTTATATAAATTGATTCCGGCTGTGGTTCCGACACTGTCGCGTATCCGGTTATTGATCAGTTAAAGGTAACGGTAGACAATAAGAGAGACACAAAGTATAAATTGCACCTAGAATTTGACGGTTGTCACATTCTCCCCGGGTTGAAAGAAATTTCGTCCCGAAATTCAGTTCGTACCATCATGGAAGAATGTTATGGAACCGATGTGGATATTTCTGACGGATTTGGTCCTCACGTTCCCATGTGAGATCGTGACCACGTCGATAATCTCCACTGAAACTTGATGATGGATGAACGACTTGCCTGGGTTGTTTGACCTCTCAGTCAACAACCTTAAGCGGTTCATCAAAGAGTTTGAGTTCAGCATCGATTTCGACCTTGTCCAGGGGGTTGACGATGGTCTCATCAGATAGATGCATTTCGAGAGTGAAACATGGAAATATATATGTATGAACGTTTGAAGGAATCTGGTGGAGCTGAAGGCGATGAGCGGTCGGACTAATACGTCATAAGACTTAGTTTTGACTGGCGTACCTAGGGCTCAGTCTGCCGCGTCTCCAGAAGCAGGCTATCCCTTTTCCCATGGCGATACCTTGGGAGGTACTCTATCGCCATCTTGGGACTCGGGGGTTTTCTTCTGGTTGGTTACGTAGCTTTTCTGCCGGGTACGGGATGCTTCCAGTCTTCCACGGATGAAGGGAGGCGTCGGACCTTGCAAGTCGTCAATCGTTAGCTTCTAGCCAACAGGGCGGTGACTGACACTTGCGTCCAAATAGATATTGAAAGGTTCACTCTGGATGCTGGCATGAAGTTCGTTGTCATAGGTGAACTCAGGAGAGGTGAGTATCTCGGCTTCCTACGAAGACAACTACCCGCGCTCTCAGCATCTCTTCAAGCGTTTGGATCGTCCTTTAGCTCTGACCATCGGTCGGAGGGTGGTATGCGGTGATGAGGTCTAGTCGCGTCCCTAGCGAGTCTCTGGAGGGCATTCCAAAGAAGACGGGCGCATATCGACTATCCTTATCGGCGGTGATGAGGAGAGGGGTTTTGATATTCCGCCTTGACCTTGGAGTGAGTGAGGCACTTGGTTATATGCAAGGCGATATCCTTTTTCACGACTGGCCGCCATCAATATTCTCGGGGATCCTCGTACACGCGTCGGATTCCGGGTGGATGGAATATCGAGATTGGTGGCCCTCGTCAAAAGGAGTTTACGAAGATTCTCGGATTCCGGATTTCATGCTCGGCCATTGATGTAGTGGGTTACGTCTGGTCTGAGTCCGAATTCCTTCATGGTTGATAACATAATCAGGGAAATGTATTTCTCGGAGCCCAAATTTACGCTTTGAGAATTTGGCGTACGATTTCCGACTTCCGGGGAGTTCTAGAATGAGCTTAAGGTGTTTCACATGATCTTCCTTGTTCCTGGAGTATATGAGAAAGTCGTTTATGAATACGATTACGAGTCTGTCCAAGTATGGCCTACACACTCTGTTCATTAGGTCCATGAATACTGTTGGTGTGTTGGCTAGGCCAAATGGCATGACGGGAGTTCGTAATGTCCGTATCGAGTTCGAATGCGGTTTTAGGAATGTCGGCTTTACCGACACGAACCTGATGATAATCCGGGCGGAGGTCTACCTTTGAGATGCAAGTTGCTTTCAGCAACTTTTCGAATAGGTCGTCGATCCTCGGGGTGATTATCGGTTCTTGACGGTCGGTTTGTTAGATTCACTATAATGGGTGTACAGGCGGAGGAATCCGTCTTTCTTTTGATAGGGGAAATTCGGGGCTCCCCAGGGGGGGCGAACTTGAGCGGACAGAGTCATGGTCTAGAAGTTCCTGCAGCTGCTTTGGCAGCTTTTGCAGCTTTTGCATTTCGAGTGGTGCCAGACAGCATGGTGTCTTGGCGACCGGTGTTGTGCCAGGAACGAGGTCTATGCGGAATTTCAACTTGTCAATGCGGCGGTAGCCCAGGAAAATCCTCAGGAAAGACTCTGGGTGGTCCTTGACTACATTAATGTCTTGGACTCGGCTTTCCTTAGGTTTACGTCTGGCGACATGGGCGAGGGGTGCGTCGTAGTCCTCCTCGAGGTACTTGCACATTTTTAAGGAAGACAAGTTGTGAAGGCGTCATCCAGGTTTGTCCTCCTGGACGACGTGAGTTTTACTCCATGAAAAGGGGGGATACAGATGAGTTTGTCGAAACAAACGGTCTTAGCTCGAAAATGAGATGACCAGTCCATTTCGATGATAACGTCAAAGCTTTCCAGTTTGATAGGAATGAGATCGATGGGGAAAATTTTGTTGGGTAAGCATGGTGAACATCCTAAGATTGTATTCATAGCTTCGAACTCTTGCCCGTTGGCATATTCGATAGTGAGCTACCCTTAAGAACTTTAGATCCTAGGTAAATGAGGGGTCTAAATTCTAAAGAGACAGAGCTTCTTTCAGCTCCTGTATCGAATAGCACGGACGGAGGATGGAAGTTGATAGGGAAACGTACACGTAACCGCATTGGGGTCCGGACGTGCCTCCTTGGCTGTGATTGCGAGAGTACAAAAAGTTTTCGTGGTAAGCGCTATGGGGCAAGTCCCACGGGGGTGTTGGTTGCTTGTTACTGTTTCTCCTTGTGGGATGATGATGAACCTTCCTTTTCTTATTCCCCCTTCGCTGGACGCGGCTGGAGGGAAAGGGAGGTTGTTGGTTCCATGGTCTTCGTCCTCATCCTGTTGGATTGGTACAGGAGGGAGAAGGGGTTTATTGTTTCCGAGGTGTTCACCTTCTTCTTGCTCGATGGTGGCTGGGAAGAAGGGGAGGTTATGGTCATGGTTGTACTCTGGGTAGTCGACGTTGGGGTTGTTGTCCCCGAAAATTCCGTTGTTGATCCCATCGATGATCTGGGCGACCGTGCTTGGGAGTGCCGCTTTGAACTGCGCAGTTATCTGCTCAGCCATAAGGTCAACGCGGCTTCTCTTGGGCGGCATGGTTCCACAATGGAAAGGAGGAATTAGTTTAGGGCGCACGAATAGGAATTTGTGATAAGAATTTAACTCAGGGGTTAATAGTAACCAATACACAGGAGTAATATGAACGGATAATTAGTACATGCACGATGATGATTTAAGCGATAACAATAGAATGGTTCAACGACGATGTCAGGGTTCACACGAGAACGGCGAGTATAGACGATAAAGGTAGAGAATTTCCATTAATAATAATACTAAGGAGTCAAGTACATAGTTCGGAATAAGAAGGAGAGAGTACGAGTACGATACAAGGAAATAACAATAAGAATGGCCTTGGGTTGTGTTCAAGGGAAAGTTACAACTCGAGCTTTTGGTACAAATACAAGGGAAATCTGATTAATGACGCCTTCCTAGGAACATCTTGGCGACAATGACCGCCAACAGGGTCCTCATGATCAGACACGTCCCAGCGAGACGTTGCACAGTTTGTATTGTGGCTCGGGTCGATGTGATGACTCGCAACGACTGCTCGGACAACTGATGCGCAGCATCGGTGACTTCGCTGATGAGGAGCCCCTGCTACTTGGTCTCCTCTGCAAGTCCCCGAACCTCTCGGTGGAAGTGGAAGAATGCGGCTGGCGGGGGAGGCTGAAGGAAAGGCGAAATCATAGGTCGGGAGAGTCCGGCCTCCTGGGCACGTCGTCTCTCCTCTAGGAACTGGCGTTCCCCATGGTACCAATCCATGGTCGGTATATGGAGAGGAGCGGGTTGAGACGGATAAGACTGTTGTCCGGTCATCCGATCTGGCAGACGGCCGGGGTGGATGATTTGTCTACGCGCGGTCAATCTTAGAGTGGGTCCCTTAGGACGGCGGTGATGCTGTAGCGGGCGTTGGTGGAGGGGGTGGTAGTACATTCCTCGGGCTGGATCCGCGACTGTTGTTGCTCGCCATCGACGTATCCTCCGTCGGGTCGGTCGTCTGGTGACGCTAACTTTTGGAGGCCGTGTGGCCCTTTGAAGGTTCGCGCGATGGGGAAACGGCTCGGGTGGGAATCGTGACTGAGATCGAGAAGGTGATCGCGAACGGGACGACTGAGACGTGACGGATCTGCGAATATAGAGTTACGCAAGTACGGGGGAAAACTAAAAATGGGAAAAACGTAAGTAAATTGCATGCACAGGTCAGTTATGTGGGAATCGGGAATTGATAAGACCGAGAATTTTTCGACCCAAAAACCGTTAACGATAGCAATTCCTTTTCCGTTCTTGCATAATTCAATTTGAACTATGCATTGTTGATCAAGTCACGCATAGTTGAAAAAGATAATCATGCAATTGCGGAAAACAATGTACTAAAGTTTGAACCCGAAATAATTTTTCTGAAAAGCCTTGGTTATAGTTTTGGTTTCGAAAACTTTTTGAAAAATTTTTAAAACCGTTTTCACTATAACCCGTGTTCTGATACCAAGTCTGGCACACCCCGCTAAAGCGGAAACACGGAATGTGAAGAGCAAAGATCATTTCACGAGTTATACCAAAAGTCAACGGTTCAAGTCATTTAAATTGAAATTAAAAAGGTAAACATGTTCGAAAGATACAACCAAGATTCGTAAGTATAATACGACAAATACATAATAAAGTATTTTGATAAAAATTCCCAAGTATCAAAGGTCTTTTCCCGTATTACTCTTCACATAACTAGCTTGAACCGCCTGAGCAATGCGCTTCTTAACTTACGCTTAGTTCCTGAAACATGAGATAAAGTGTCAACTACGAAAACGTAGTGAGTGAGTTACAGTTTATAAGTTGATCAAAGGTTTCAAATAAAAGTTCAAAATAGGCTCAAAGTTCATAAGAGTTCAAGGTAAGTATATAAAAGTAAAAAGGTTTCCCAAAAGGAGGTTAGCGGAGAAAAGTCGCTTAAAATTTATATACTTTTGAAGTTTCAAGTAACGGGCGAATCGGTGCCCTAAGTTCGTAAAGACTAAGTAGAGTCAAGTTTTAGTCAAAATGTAGTTGCGGAATAATCGCTAAAAGTTCGTAAATTTATGCGTAAAGGTAACTAATTAGATTTCTTGTATCAACCTCTTGGCATCTATAACTTAAGTGTTCACACTAATCCGATTGTTCAACCGTGAGGCCCCTCTTCCCGCCTCTCATACGGGAAGTTGTTCTAGTTCTTAGTAATATGTACTTAGACTGCCATCTAAGCAAGGAACGGTTCTTTCCTAAGTATCGATACCCATAATTACTATACGGCTATGTAGTTAATAGTGTGTAAGTCTAAGTCCAAAAAGTGGCTGGGCACTAAGTAGTTTTGTTTTAAAGAGAGATAGTCGTCCGCCACTTAAGATCATGTTATAGTTCCATCAAGGGTTGGTCCGTATACAAGCATCAATGATTAGTTTAGTTCAAAAGAGAGCGAGACAGTAAGTTCAAGTAGATTAAAATGTTTTACGCATAAGAGTTCAAATAGTTCGTACGAAATAGTTCGTACGAAATAGTTCCAAAGTTCAATAAGTTCCAAGTCAAAATAGTTTATAAGTTCAAAAGTCAAAGTTTAACAAGTTCAAAAGTCAAAGTAAGTTCCAAGTCGAAATAAGTTCCAAGTCGAAATAAGTTCCAAGTCAAAATACGTTCAAAAGTCAAAATAGTTTAATAAGTTCAAAAGTCAAAATAGTTCAATAAGTTCAAAAAGTCAAAATAGTTCAATAAGTTTCAAAAGTAGTAAGGATTCAAAAGAGTTCAAGGACAATTAGCTCATAAGCATTGTTCGCAAGTTTAAGTGCACACATCAGTTTCGTAAGAAAAAGTATCGTCCACAAAAGGTTTGATCTCATGTTTCCCCCAAAAAGATTACTTAAAAAGTAAATGTAAGGAGGGGTGTAACTCACGGGTTGCGAAGATAAGAACTTGGAAAAATGGTCAGAAATGAGAGCAGGGAATCACCGAACGCCTAAGGATACCAAGATTTGTTCAAGTGTTATTATTAATTTAAGTTATTATATCTAATATATAATAAATGAAATTTGTGTTATATTATGTAATTTAAGTAAATTTTTAGTCAATCTTTAAGTGTCAAGGTCCATTTTGTCCAATATTGTCCGAAATGGTTAACGTTTTGTTTTAGTCAAAAAGTCCAAAGTTGATGTTATTGTTGTTATGTTGACTATGTTTTGTTTGCCAAAGTGTTTTATATTTCCTAACAAAATTTGGGCATCGCTTCCGCTCCCAAATTCTATGTCCAAAAATATCAACCACTTTCCTGCTTACAAAACACATATACATACATAACATTTTCAAACATGTTCATTTTAGCCAACTAAGTCCAATACAAGTCACCAATATGTTCATTTTTACAGAACTTAGTCCCAAATGTCAGGTCTCAAAAGTCAGAATGTGTAACCAAGTTTTAAACGGCCAAAACGACGATTTTCGGGAAGGACAGCAGGCCGGTGCTAAGCACCTGGGCATAGGTGCTGCGCACCTGCCCTGCTGTTCTTCCCCTTTTTGAGTTTTTCTTGCAAAATCGTTTATGTAAGTGATAGATCTTGACATGCAATCGGTATAAACCTTATTAATCATCATTATATCAGTTTGAAGATCTAAGCATCATTAATTAAAAACCCGTATTTGTATAAAAATGGTTATAAAAGTTCACCAAAACTTGTTTTTATAGCTTAGATCATACATGCAATTGATTGTAATAGTAATATGAGTAAAAAGGAAGATTTCTAACGGATAAAAATTCTTAGATGATGCCTTAGGAGTGTTTTGAGCTCCAAAAATGGTGAAATAAGTTTTTAGCCAAAATCCTTTGCTTCCTATGGCTTCCTCTTGATGTTAGAATCATTTTTAGTGGTGTGAGATGTGATTTTTGTGGCTGTAAATCTCTGAAAATGTGATGTTCTTGAGCTGAGTTTGAGAGAAAATGGAGAGAAAATAGTTGGTGTGTGTGTGTTTTATGTTTTATAAAAAGAAAAATGAATTGAAAATGGATAGGTAATATTAAAAAGGAGTTTAGGTACTGCAACATACAGCAAATGAGTGTTAATGATCGAGTTTGATTGGGTGATGGGTTACAAAAACGAGACATGGACTAAAAATGTAAAATTTTTGAAATCTGGCAAGAGGTGCTGCGCACAGTGCACTAGGTGTTGCGCACCGTGCATTTTATCAGATTTTATCTGATTTTTGTTTTTTTTACGTTTTTGCTTCGTTGGACCTTTTTGGTTAACCGAAAGTTCTTAGTTATTATACGTTGTGAACTTAGGAATGTTCATTAGGTGTTTTCTTGGCATTAGGACTTATATAAATTGATTCCGGCTGTGGTTCCGACACTGTCGCGTATCCGGTTATTGATCAGTTAAAGGTAACGGTAGACAATAAGAGAGACAAAGAGTATAAATTGCACCTAGAATTTGACGGTTGTCACATCAAACCACCTTATACCCATTAAAACGCCCATTTCCTTGAAAAAACTAGAATTCATCCGGTATGAGTTAGAATCATGTTCAAGCTGTGTGATATTCATGTTTAATAATCCCCGAGGTCCCAATAGCATTAAGAATGTCTTAACAACAGTATTAGAAGGCATTTCATCCATATAAAACTCAATGAAACCCAAAATACAATTTTAAAATCAAAACCCTAGTTCTAAAAACCCATAGGTACTTTAAAACACTAATTTTACAAAACCCTACTATATATTTCCATTTCTTGTACAAACTTCCACACTACGCTAATAAACTTGATAATTACCTAAATCAACTATTCAAACCACCTTATACCCATTAAAAAGCTCCTTTCCTTGAAAAAACTAGATTTCATCCGGTACGAGTTCGAATCACGTTCGGGGTGTTTGATATTCATGTTTAATAATCCCCGAGGTCACGATAGCATTAAGAATGTCTTAAGAACAGTATTAGAATGCATTTCATCCATATAAAACTCAATTAAACCCAAAATACCATTTTAAAATCAAAACCCTAATTCTAAAAACCTATAGGTACTTTAAAACACTAATTTTACAAAACCCTACCATATATTTCCATTTCTAGTACAAACTTCCACACTACCCTAATAAACTTTGTAATTACCTAAATAAACTATTCAAACCACCTTATACCCATTAAAAAGCTCCTTTTGAAAAAACTAGATTTCATCCGGTACGAGTTCGAATCACGTTTAGGGTGTGTGATATTCATGTTTAATGATCCCGAGGTCGCAATAGCATTAAGAATGTCTTAAGAATAATATTAGAAGCCATTTCATCCATATAAAACTCAATTAAACCCAAAATACCATTTTAAAATCAAAACCCTAATTCTAAAAACCCATAGGTACTTTAAAAAACTAATTTTACAAAACCCTACCATATATTTCCATTTCTAGTACAAACTTCCACACTACCCTAATAAACATTATAATTACCTAAATCAACTATTCAAACCACCTTATACCCATTAAAACGCTCATTTCCTTGAAAAAACTAGATTTCATCCGGTACGAGTTAGAATCACGTTCGGGGTGTTTGATATTCATGTTTAATAATCCCCGAGGTCACGATAGCATTAAGAATGTCTTAAGAACAGTATTAGAAGGCATTTCATCCATATAAAACTCAATTAAACCCAAAATACCATTTTAAAATCAAAACCCTAATTCTAAAAACCTATAGGTACTTTAAAACACTAATTTTACAAAACCCTACCATATATTTCCATTTCTAGTACAAACTTCCACACTACCCTAATAAACTTTGTAATTACCTAAATAAACTATTCAAACCACCTTATACCCATTAAAAAGCTCCTTTTGAAAAAACTAGATTTCATCCGGTACGAGTTCGAATCACGTTTAGGGTGTGTGATATTCATGTTTAATAATCCCCGAGGTCGCAATAGCATTAAGAATGTCTTAAGAATAATATTAGAAGCCATTTCATCCATATAAAACTCAATTAAACCCAAAATACCATTTTAAAATCAAAACCCTAATTCTAAAAACCCATAGGTACTTTAAAAAACTAATTTTACAAAACCCTACCATATATTTCCATTTCTAGTACAAACTTCCACACTACCCTAATAAACATTATAATTACCTAAATCAACTATTCAAACCACCTTATACCCATTAAAACGCTCATTTCCTTGAAAAAACTAGATTTCATCCGGTACGAGTTAGAATCACGTTCGGGGTGTTTGATATTCATGTTTAATAATCCCCGAGGTCACGATAGCATTAAGAATGTCTTAAGAACAGTATTAGAAGGCATTTCATCCATATAAAACTCAATTAAACCCAAAATACCATTTTAAAATCAAAACCCTAATTCTAAAAACCTATAGGTACTTTAAAACACTAATTTTACAAAACCCTACCATATATTTCCATTTCTAGTACAAACTTCCACACTACCCTAATAAACTTTATAATTACCTAAATAAACTATTCAAACCACCTTATACCCATTAAAAAGCTTCTTTCCTTGAAAAAACTAGATTTCATCCGGTACGAGTTCGAATCACGTTTAGGGTGTGTGATATTCATGTTTAATAATCCCCGAGGTCGCAATAGCATTAAGAATGTCTTAAGAACAGTATTAGAAGCCATTTCATCCATATAAAACTCAATTAAACCCAAAATACCATTTTAAAATCAAAACCCTAATTCTAAAAACCCATAGGTACTTTAAAACACTAATTTTACAAAACCCTACCATATATTTCCATTTCTAGTACAAACTTCCACACTACCCTAATAAACTTTATAATTACCTAAATCAACTATTCAAACCACCTTATACCCATTAAAACGCTCATTTCCTTGAAAAAACTAGATTTCATCCGGTACGAGTTAGAATCACGTTCGGGGTGTTTGATATTCATGTTTAATAATCCCCGAGGTCACGATAGCATTAAGAATGTCTTAAGAACAGTATTAGAAGGCATTTCATCCATATAAAACTCAATTAAACCCAAAATACCATTTTAAAATCAAAACCTTAATTCTAAAAACCTATAGGTACTTTAAAACACTAATTTTACAAAACCCTACCATATATTTCCATTTCTAGTACAAACTTCCACACTACCCTAATAAACTTTGTAATTACCTAAATAAACTATTCAAACCACCTTATACCCATTAAAAAGCTCCTTTTGAAAAAACTAGATTTCATCCGGTACGAGTTCGAATCACGTTTAGGGTGTGTGATATTCATGTTTAATGATCCCCGAGGTCGCAATAGCATTAAGAATGTCTTAAGAATAATATTAGAAGCCATTTCATCCATATAAAACTCAATTAAACCCAAAATACCATTTTAAAATCAAAACCCTAATTCTAAAAACCCATAGGTACTTTAAAAAACTAATTTTACAAAACCCTACCATATATTTCCATTTCTAGTACAAACTTCCACACTACCCTAATAAACATTATAATTACCTAAATCAACTATTCAAACCACCTTATACCCATTAAAACGCTCATTTCCTTGAAAAAACTAGATTTCATCCGGTACGAGTTAGAATCACGTTCGGGGTGTTTGATATTCATGTTTAATAATCCCCGAGGTCACGATAGCATTAAGAATGTCTTAAGAACAGTATTAGAAGGCATTTCATCCATATAAAACTCAATTAAACCCAAAATACCATTTTAAAATCAAAACCCTAATTCTAAAAACCTATAGGTACTTTAAAACACTAATTTTACAAAACCCTACCATATATTTCCATTTCTAGTACAAACTTCCACACTACCCTAATAAACTTTGTAATTACCTAAATAAACTATTCAAACCACCTTATACCCATTAAAAAGCTCCTTTTGAAAAAACTAGATTTCATCCGGTACGAGTTCGAATCACGTTTAGGGTGTGTGATATTCATGTTTAATGATCCCCGAGGTCGCAATAGCATTAAGAATGTCTTAAGAATAATATTAGAAGCCATTTCATCCATATAAAACTCAATTAAACCCAAAATACCATTTTAAAATCAAAACCCTAATTCTAAAAACCCATAGGTACTTTAAAAAACTAATTTTACAAAACCCTACCATATATTTCCATTTCTAGAACAAACTTCCACACTACCCTAACAAACATTATAATTACCTAAATTAACTATTCAAACCACCTTATACCCATTAAAACGCTCATTTCCTTTAAAAAACTAGATTTCATCCGGTACGAATTAGAATCACGTTCGGGGTGTTTGATATTCATGTTTAATAATCCCCGAGGTCACGATAGCATTAAGAATGTCTTAAGAACAGTATTAGAAGGCATTTCATCCATATAAAACTCAATTAAACCCAAAATACCATTTTAAAATCAAAACCCTAATTCTAAAAACCTATAGGTACTTTAAAACACTAATTTTACAAAACCCTACCATATATTTCCATTTCTAGTACAAACTTCCACACTACCCTAATAAACTTTATAATTACCTAAATAAACTATTCAAACCACCTTATACCCATTAAAAAGCTCCTTTCCTTGAAAAAACTAGATTTCATCCGGTACGAGTTCGAATCACGTTCAGGGTGTGTGATATTCATGTTTAATAATCCCCGAGGTCGCAATAGCATTAAGAATGTCTTAAGAACAGTATTAGAAGCCATTTCATCCATATAAAACTCAATTAAACCCAAAATACCATTTTAAATCAAAACCCTAATTCTAAAAACCCATAGGTACTTTAAAACACTAATTTTACAAAACCCTACCATATATTTCCATTTCTAGTACAAACTTCCACACTACCCTAATAAACTTTGTAATTACCTAAATAAACTATTCAAACCACCTTATACCCATTAAAAAGCTCCTTTTGAAAAAACTAGATTTCATCCGGTACGAGTTCGAATCACGTTCAGGGTGTGTGATATTCATGTTTAATGATCCCCGAGGTCGCAATAGCATTAAGAATGTCTTAAGAATAATATTAGAAGCCATTTCATCCATATAAAACTCAATTAAACCCAAAATACCATTTTAAAATCAAAACCCTAATTCTAAAAACCCATAGGTACTTTAAAAAACTAATTTTACAAAACCCTACCATATATTTCCATTTCTAGTACAAACTTCCACACTACCCTAATAAACATTATAATTACCTAAATCAACTATTCAAACCACCTTATACCCATTAAAACGCTCATTTCCTTGAAAAAACTAGATTTCATCCGGTACGAGTTAGAATCACGTTCGGGGTGTTTGATATTCATGTTTAATAATCCCCGAGGTCACGATAGCATTAAGAATGTCTTAAGAACAGTATTAGAAGGCATTTCATCCATATAAAACTCAATTAAACCCAAAATACCATTTAAAATCAAAACCCTAATTCTAAAAACCTATAGGTACTTTAAAACACTAATTTTACAAAACCCTACCATATATTTCCATTTCTAGTACGAACTTCCACACTACCCTAATAAACTTTGTAATTACCTAACTAAACTATTCAAACCACCTTATACCCATTAAAAAGCTCCTTTTGAAAAAACTAGATTTCATCTGGTACGAGTTCGAATCACGTTTAGGGTGTGTGATATTCATGTTTAATGATTCCCGAGGTCGCAATAGCATTAAGAATGTCTTAAGAATAATATTAGAAGCCATTTCATCCATATAAAACTCAATTAAACCCAAAATACCATTTTAAAATCAAAACCCTAATTCTAAAAACCAATAGGTACTTTAAAAAACTAATTTTACAAAACCCTACCATATATTTCCATTTCTAGTACAAACTTCCACACTACCCTAACAAACATTATAATTAACTAAATCAACTATTCAAACCACCTTATACCCATTAAAACGCTCATTTGCTTGAAAAAACTAGATTTCATCCGGTACGAGTTAGAATCACGTTCGGGGTGTTTGATATTCATGTTTAATAATCCCCGAGGTCACGATAGCATTAAGAATGTCGTAAGAATAGTATTAGAAGGCATTTCATCCATATAAAACTCAATTAAACCCAAAATACCATTTTAAAATCAAAACCTTAATTCTAAAAACCTATAGGTACTTTTTTTGGTATAAGGGAAATTACCCCGGTAAATTATATTAACACCAAAAAACCAATAAAGTACAATGGAATGTGGCTGAAGTACCACATTAACCTCAAGACCTGCTTGAACAAACTAAGACAAGATGACAAACTATTTGTCTAATACATAAATCAAACAAAACAAACAACGGAAACGCCTAAAGTACAAGAGACTCTGGAACCTTCCAGTGCTTCAACAGCTCCAAAGCCGCCTTCGAAGACCTATAGGTACTTTAAAACACTAATTTTACAAAACCCTACCATATATTTCCATTTCTAGTACAAACTTCCACACTACCCTAATAAACTTTGTAATTACCTAAATAAACTATTCAAACCACCTTATACCCATTAAAAAGCTCCTTTTGAAAAAACTAGATTTCATCCGGTACGAGTTCGAATCACGTTCAGGGTGTGTGATATTCATGTTTAATGATCCCCGAGGTCGCAATAGCATTAAGAATGTCTTAAGAATAATATTAGAAGCCATTTCATCCATATAAAACTCAATTAAACCCAAAATACCATTTTAAAATCAAAACCCTAATTCTAAAAACCCATAGGTACTTTAAAAAACTAATTTTACAAAACCCTACCATATATTTCCATTTCTAGTACAAACTTCCACACTACCCTAATAAACTTATAATTACCTAAATCAACTATTCAAACCACCTTATACCCATTAAAACGCTCATTTCCTTTAAAAAACTAGATTTCATCCGGTACGAATTAGAATCACGTTCGGGGTGTTTGATATTCATGTTTAATAATCCCCGAGGTCACGATAGCATTAAGAATGTCTTAAGAACAGTATTAGAAGGCATTTCATCCATATAAAACTCAATTAAACCCAAAATACCATTTTAAAATCAAAACCCTAATTCTAAAAACCTATAGGTACTTTAAAACACTAATTTTACAAAACCCTACCATATATTTCCATTTCTAGTACAAACTTCCACACTACGCTAATAAACTTTATAATTACCAAAATAAACTATTCAAACCACCTTATACCCATTAAAAAGCTCATTTCCTTGAAAAAAACTAGATATAATCCGGTACGAGTTCGAATCACGTTCGGGGTGTTTGATATTCATGTTTAATAATCCCCGAGGTCACGATAGCATTAAGAATGTCTTAAGAACAGTATTAGATTGCATTTCATCCATATAAAACTCAATTAAACCCAAAATACCATTTTAAAATCAAAACCGTAATTCTAAAAACCTATAGGTACTTTAAAACACTAATTTTACAAAACCCTACCATATATTTCCATTTCTAGTACAAACTTCCACACTACCCTAATAAACTTTGTAATTACCTAAATAAACTATTCAAACCACCTTATACCCATTAAAAAGCTCCTTTTGAAAAAACTAGATTTCATCCGGTACGAGTTCGAATCACGTTCAGGGTGTGTGATATTCATGTTTAATGATCCCCGAGGTCGCAATAGCATTAAGAATGTCTTAAGAATAATATTAGAAGCCATTTCATCCATATAAAACTCAATTAAACCCAAAATACCATTTTAAAATCAAAACCCTAATTCTAAAAACCCATAGGTACTTTAAAAAACTAATTTTACAAAACCCTACCATATATTTCCATTTCTAGTACAAACTTCCACACTACCCTAATAAACATTATAATTACCTAAATCAACTATTCAAACCACCTTATACCCATTAAAACGCTCATTTCTTTGAAAAAACTAGATTTCATCCGGTACGAGTTAGAATCACGTTCGGGGTGTTTGATATTCATGTTTAATAATCCCCGAGGTCACGATAGCATTAAGAATGTCTTAAGAACAGTATTAGAAGGCATTTCATCCATATAAAACTCAATTAAACCCAAAATACCATTTTAAAATCAAAACCTAATTCTAAAAACCTATAGGTACTTTAAAACACTAATTTTACAAAACCCTACCATATATTTCCATTTCTAGTACAACTTCCACACTACCCTAATAAACTTTGTAATTACCTAAATAAACTATTCAAACCACCTTATACCCATTAAAAGCTCCTTTTGAAAAAACTAGATTTCATCCGGTACGAGTTCGAATCACGTTCAGGGTGTGTGATATTCATGTTTAATGATCCCCGAGGTCGCAATAGCATTAAGAATGTCTTAAGAATAATATTAGAAGCCATTTCATCCATATAAAACTCAATTAAACCCAAAATACCATTTTAAAATCAAAACCCTAATTCTAAAAACCCATAGGTACTTTAAAAACTAATTTTACAAAACCCTACCATATATTTCCATTTCTAGTACAAACTTCCACACTACCCTAATAAACTTTATAATTACCTAAATCAACTATTCAAACCACCTTATACCCATTAAAACGCTCATTTCCTTGAAAAAACTAGATTTCATCCGGTACGAGTTAGAATCACGTTCGGGTGTGTGATATTCATGTTTAATAATCCCCGAGGTCACGATAGCATTAAGAATGTCTTAAGAACAGTATTAGAAGGCATTTCATCCATATAAAACTCAATTAAACCCAAAATACCATTTTAAAATCAAAACCCTAATTCTAAAAACCTATAGGTACTTTAAAACACTAATTTTACAAAACCCTACCATATATTTCCATTTCTAGTACAAACTTCCACACTACCCTAATAAACTTTGTAATTACCTAAATAAACTATTCAAACCACCTTATACCCATTAAAAGCTCCTTTTGAAAAAACTAGATTTCATCCGGTACGAGTTCGAATCACGTTTAGGGTGTGTGATATTCATGTTTAATGATCCCCGAGGTCGCAATAGCATTAAGAATGTCTTAAGAATAATATTAGAAGCCATTTCATCCATATAAAACTCAATTAAACCCAAAATACCATTTTAAAATCAAAACCCTAATTCTAAAAACCCATAGGTACTTTAAAAAACTAATTTTACAAAACCCTACCATATATTTCCATTTCTAGTACAAACTTCCACACTACCCTAATAAACATTATAATTACCTAAATCAACTATTCAAACCACCTTATACCCATTAAAACGCTCATTTCCTTGAAAAAACTAGATTTCATCCGGTACGAGTTAGAATCACGTTCGGGGTGTTTGATATTCATGTTTAATAATCCCCGAGGTCACGATAGCATTAAGAATGTCTTAAGAACAGTATTAGAAGGCATTTCATCCATATAAAACTCAATTAAACCCAAAATACCATTTTAAAATCAAAACCTTAATTCTAAAAACCTATAGGTACTTTAAAACACTAATTTTACAAAACCCTACCATATATTTCCATTTCTAGTACAAACTTCCACACTACCCTAATAAACTTTGTAATTACCTAAATAAACTATTCAAACCACCTTATACCCATTAAAAAGCTCCTTTTGAAAAAACTAGATTTCATCCGGTACGAGTTCGAATCACGTTCAGGGTGTGTGATATTCATGTTTAATGATCCCCGAGGTCGCAATAGCATTAAGAATGTCTTAAGAATAATATTAGAAGCCATTTCATCCATATAAAACTCAATTAAACCCAAAATACCATTTTAAAATCAAAACCCTAATTCTAAAAACCCATAGGTACTTTAAAAACTAATTTTACAAAACCCTACCATATATTTCCATTTCTAGTACAAACTTCCACACTACCCTAATAAACACTATAATTACCTAAATCAACTATTCAAACCACCTTATACCCATTAAAACGCTCATTTCCTTGAAAAAACTAGATTTCATCCGGTACGAGTTAGAATCACGTTCGGGGTGTTTGATATTCATGTTTAATAATCCCCGAGGTCACGATAGCATTAAGAATGTCTTAAGAACAGTATTAGAAGGCATTTCATCCATATAAAACTCAATTAAACCCAAAATACCATTTTAAAATCAAAACCCTAATTCTAAAAACCTATAGGTACTTTAAAACACTAATTTTACAAAACCCTACCATATATTTCCATTTCTAGTACAAACTTCCACACTACCCTAATAAACTTTGTAATTACCTAAATAAACTATTCAAAACACCTTATACCCATTAAAAAGTTCCTTTTGAAAAAACTAGATTTCATCCGATACGAGTTCGAATTACATTTTGGGTGTGTGATATTCATGTTTAATGATCCCCGAGGTCGCAATAGCATTAAGAATGTCTTAAGAATAATATTAGAAGCCATTTCATCCATATAAAATTCAATTAAACCCAAAATACAATTTTAAAATCAAAACCCTAATTCTAAAACCCATAGGTACTTTAAAAACCTAATTTTACAAAACCCTACCATATATTTCCATTTATAGTACAAACTTCCACACTACCCTAACAAACTTTATAATTACCTAAATCAACTATTCAAACCACCTTATACCCATTAAAGCGCTCATTTCCTTGAACAAACTAGATTTCATCCGGTACGAGTTAGAATCATGTTCAGGCTGTGTGATATTCATGTTTAATAATCTCCAAGGTCACAATAGCATTAAGAATGTCTTAACTACAGTATCAGAAGGCATTTGATCCATATAAAACTCAATTAAACCCAAAATACAATTTTAAAATCAAAACCCTAATTCTAAAACCCATAGGTACTTTAAAAACCTAATTTTACAAAACCCTACTGTGACGTCCCGTCAATTTGAGGTACTTGAGTTACCGTCATTATTTTAATATTATTCGCAATTGTTTTGACCCTTGTATTTCGCTTTGTTTTACTCACGATTTATTGATGAGAATCGGGTTTTATGTAATTATTTTGATTCGTCCCTTGAGACGTAAGTTGATTTTTACCTAAGTGCCAAATAGTTAGTATGCTCATGAATATAAGTTAGGAGGTTATGCCCAATTTGTCGGTTAACGTATTCTTTATCTTCGAGAAACCGTGCTTTTTCGCTTGTTTATTCTTACCGAAATCGTGCGTATCTCGGAATCAAAATATGAAAGTTAATCACTTAATGAATCATAATACCAATAATACCTAGAGTGAACTTTCCTAAGTTCATTTGAAAACAATCGGAAATCTTAAACGAATACATATACTTAACGTCGACACGAACAAAATGGAGAAATCCAGGAAATGGACTGGGCGCGCCGCGGTCCATCCCCTGGACAGACTTGTTTTGTTGAGTTGTGAGTCACCAATTGCATGTAACATCCTTTTGACACCTGTCCCAAACGTGTCAACCCCTCATGTTGGGCAGATTTATGTCTCTTTTAGGGTCATACAAGTCCCATTTCATTTTACATTCACACACACATATCACCTTAACTCTCTCTCTCTCTCTTGGAAGCAAAAACACAAACACATAAACACTCCTTCAAACTTTCTCTCTTTGTGACTGTAAATTACAGCAAGCAAACAACAAATACACACCAATTTCATCTCTTTAAATCGTTTATATCATCAAGGGAAGCTAGGGTAAATCATCCATGGGTTACATGTTTTGATTTCTATCAATTTTCGGGTCAAAATCACCTCCAAACATCAAGGATCTTCATCACATCTTGCTTGATCTTGACACCTTCATTTTCTTTGAGGTAAAATAACCTTTCATTACTGTTTTTCATTTGATTTACTTATTGCATGTATCATCTAGTACACAAATAAGAGTTTTTATGAAAATTTGATGGTTAAAAATCTTTGAAATCAAGTTTTACAAATATGAATATGGATCTTTGATGTAAATGGTGAAAAGCTTAACAAAATGGTTGTTTGAAAGTGTTTTGATGATTCTATAACCTCCATGTCTAAACTTATTGCATCAAAAGATGATTTTCCAACATAAAACGATTTTTTGTAAAATTTGGTACGTCTGATGACGTGACCGCGGCGCAGTCACGCAACCGTGAGGCAGTCGTGGCGAAGTTACGACCGCGGCGCAGTCACGCCACCGCGAGGCGGTCGTGGACCAGATTCTGGAAATTTTGTAAATCCGTTAAATTGCACCTTAAACTTGTTATATTGTAAACCTTTATTAACGGCGAGTGTATTGTGTTTTATAGGAGGGTTTGTCCTCAGCACCACGCCACGAGGTCTTTAATTCCGGATTTTATTCTTGTCAAATCTTGCGGGTGTTAACGGTATAAATTGCTATCTTTGAGAACCTTTCATTTTCATTATCCATCATTATTCGGTTTTAGCCTTGAAAACGGTTAGGAGTAAATACTAGACCAACACTTGTTATATTATCGGATTTGGATTGAGATTGGACGAAATATATTAAAATGTAATCAAACCGAAAGTATCATAATTAACTTATTATTGTATTATGTATTATGAGAAAGGTTTAAAATGCTAATTGTTATCAAGCGGGAAAGTGTATGGATTTTGGACAAATATTTTATGACGCGGAAGCGCTGCCGGACTTTCCATTCTCGACTTTGCGACATTAAAACACTTAAATTCTTAAAAGTAACAAATTATACAATAATATTGTCTTTGGACTCAAAGACGCCAGCGCAATCAAAAATATCACGATATTACTTAAAACGGATGTTTTCAACCTTTTTGCGACATATAAATCTTCGCCACATATTTGATCATCGTTTTAAGTCATAAAAATATGTGTTGCGGCAAACTTTATAAATGGTTTTGAAAAGGTATTTTACTCTAAACATTTTGGTATGAAAACACTTCAAATTATCCAAAGTGTCAAATTGGACTTTTAAATTGATTTTGACTTTAATAAGTCAACATAATTGACATTTGACTTTCATAAGTCAACATAATTGACCTTTGACTTTTATAAGTCAACATCTTAATTTTGGTCGACATAATGAACATTTGTATTAATAATCCTTTCGATTCAGAGTTATCATTTGCTTCCAACGGTCGCTGTTGACGTGAAAGATCGATATCTTGCCGATCGCCCCTTTTCTGGCGCGGAACATCGTCTTCTTAATTCCTTATCCTTATTCGACTTATTAATCGTTGGAATATTAACCTAATCTTAACCGACAAGGCTAAACAGGACCTAGACTTATAGAGATACTGAGACTATGTTGTTTATTGTTTTAAGGCACTTAGGCGGTGGAGTTGTAGCTCTGTGTTGGTGTACCCGATATTTGTTTGCTGAAGCTTTATCTGTGAGTTATTTGTAGCCCTTGTCTTAAATACTTTTGGGCTGTAAAGCGTATTTTAAACTGTCTGTGTATTTTAAAACTGTCTGCATGAATGCGGAAATATTACTAATTATCTTGTTTACCCAGTGAATTTGGTCTGCGTTAGTTGTAAGCGTTTAATCCATGGTGGCTCCCCTCTAATACACTCGTTAAGCTTTTGCCCGTGGTTCATATGTATAGATCTGTATTGGGTTATGTACCTAACCCGCATTCCTCTGTAGGCTGTTACTACGAGCGGATGTTATGACCTTCATTTTAAACTGTATGATTAAACTGTTTGCCTTTGGTTTAACGCACCTTAGGATAGGGGATTAAACTGATTGGTTCAGGATCGAGATGTATGACTACTTAGGCATAGTACCTTTCACCAATTGGATGTATAACAAGATATGTTTTTGAACTGATGACGATTATTGAAATTTGTCGATGGGTCACTTTTACTTTAAAATTGAGAATAATTCACCAACATGTTGTTGATGTCGTTTTAACGCTTTGCAGGAAACTAAGGATTCCTGTTGATCATGCCATTTGTGCTTTTGGGATATTTTTCTTGTGTATTTCGGAACTTGCGATACTTGTTGAAATGTCCTTGATGTTCCACTTTGTTATGTTTGTAATACATTCGTACTCGGCGATTTGACGCCTTTGGATTTGTAATGTATTTTGTAAACACTTGGCATGATTAATGTTATTTTGATGTTGGTTTATTGGTTGTATTGCTGTAATCTTGACTCATGATATTATAACTGGAACATTCCGTGTTTCCGCTATAAGCGGGGTGTGACAGAAGTTGGTATCAGAGCCAAAGGTTATAGCGAACCGAGTGATTTTAACTGAGTAAATCACTTGGACTATGACCATAGTCTTTTTGAATCGATTTTCTCTGATTGCAATGTGTGCACTATTTTTCATACGTGTTTATTTCGCGTTGATTTTGTGGCATTTGGCCTTGTTTCTGCACACATTTACTGATCGAATTTCTTTCCTTTTTATTTTAGGACGATGGCGCCTAGGAGGAGAGTTGCGACACGAAGTTCGGCTAGACGTGCTACTGCGAACGCGAGGGCTAATACCGCGAGTCAGAATGCGAGAGCGAATACGTATAATGCGAGAAGGAACAATGTGGAGAATGATACGAATCCTGACATGGCTTAGATGATTGCTCAACAGTTAGCGGCGATGATGCCCGAGCTTGTAGCTCAACTTCGAGAGGGCACCGCCCAAGGTAATGGTTCGGGTTCTGGAAACCCTGAGCCGGTTGTTAATAATGATGGTCCTGAGCCGATTGTTACTAATGAGGGTCCCGAAGTCGTGATTACTGGATCAGGTAGAGCAGAGGGCTCAGCTCGACGCGCTGGTTGCACGCTGAAGAATTTCATGAGCTGTAAGGCCCCAGAGTACCGAGGCAATGAGGGAGCGACTGGAACGCTCCAGTGGATGGAAAAGATGGAATCTATCTTCGATGCTATTGACTGTGCGGACAAATATCGGGTCCGATTTGCTGCGTTTGTATTTCAGGGAACAGCTCTGACATGGTGGAACTCGGTCGTGAATGTGCGAGGCCGAGCGGAGATTAACACCATGACTTGGGAATAACTGAAGGAGCTGATGATCATTGAGTATGTACCTGAATCCGAGATTCGGAAGATGGAAGATGAATTGTGGAACTTGACCATGGTTGGGTCAGACATCCAGGGGTAGACAACGCGTTTTCACGCTTTGTCCCAACTAGTTCCCCACTTGGTTCGACCGGAGCTCAAGCAAATCGGTCGCTACACTCACGGATTACCCCCAGCAATCCGTAAGAGTGTCCTATCCAGCAAACCGAGCACATTTCAGAGCGCGGTTGAGATTGCGATTACCTTGACTCAGAATGCGGTCCGGGATGGTGATTTACCCCCGATGATAGTGAAGCGAAACTCCGGAGCGAAACGGGGTGGTGGAAACCGTAATGAGGATTCAAGGAAAAGGTTTAGGAGGAATGACGCTCCTCAAGTTTTGAAATCTTATGCTGCTGTGGCATCGGGTACCCAGAGTAAGTACCCTGAAGTGTGATCGGTGTGGAAGGCACCACACCAAAGAAGTTGCTTGTTGGGTATGTGGTAGGTGCAAGAAGTTAGGGCACACCGAAAATTTCTGTAAGACCCAGAAGGGCAACTGCTATGAATATGGATCTCCCGAGCATCGTAGGGACAAGTGTCCTAAGTTAGTTGCAGCTGGTAACGCTCCTCGTGGTAGAGCGTTTGTTATGGGAGCCAAGGAGGCTCAGCAGGACCCACATGTTGTCACAGGTACGTTTCTTGTTTGTGGTCGACCTGCGTTTATCTTATTTGATTCTGGTGCGGATAGAAGTTTTGTATCTGATGAGTTTAGGACTATGATTCCCTGTAAGTCTATACCTTTAGTACCCTCCTTTGAGATTGAATTGGCTGATGGCGAGTTTTTGCATGCGTCCGAGTTACTTTCCGACTGTAGTGTTAGTTTCGACGACCACTCTTTTCCTATCGACTTAATTCTGATTACGTTAGGTAGTTTCGACGTGATTATCGGCATGGACTGGTTAGAGACGCATCGTGCGGAGATCGTATGTTTTGAGAAGATGATCCGTATTCCGTTACCGCATGGAGAGCCGCTATTAGTTCAAGGAAATAAGCCAGGGAAACGTCTTAAGATCGTCTCGTGTATGAAAGTCCGGGAGTACATTAAACGGGACTGTTCACTCTTTCTTGCACATCTTGTGAAGAAGGATAACACTGAGAAACTGGAGGAGAAGCCAGTAGTGTGTGATTTCCCCGACGTGTTCCCAGAGGATTTACCCGGTTTACCGCCTACACGTGAGTAGAGTTTAGGATCGACTTAGTTCCCGGAGCAGCGCCAGTGGCAAAGGCTCCTTATCGGTTAGCACCTTCGGAGATGTTAGAGCTTTCTAAGCAGATCCAGGAGTTAGCGGATAAAGGCTTCATTAGGCCGAGTTTCTCTCCGTGGGGCGCGCCGGTACTCTTTGTAAAGAAGAAGGATGGTTCGATGAGATTGTGTATAGATTACCGAGAGCTGATTAAGCTGACAGTAAAGAACCGTTATCATTTACCTCGTATAGATGACTTGTTTGATCAGCTTCAAGGTTCATGTTTCTTTTCTAAGATTGATTTACGATCCGGTTATCATCAGTTGAGAGTGCAGGAGGACGTTCCGAAGACTGCTTTTCGGACGCGATACGGTCATTATGAGTTTTTAGTTATGCCATTCGGTCTCACGAATGCGCCTGCAGCTTTTATGGAAATGATGAACCGTATCTGCCGCCCCTACCTCGATAAGTTTGTGATCGTGTTTATCGATGATATCCTGATTTATTCTCGTAGTCGTGATGAGCACGAGGACCACTTGAGAATAGTGTTGGAGTTGCTTAGGAAGGAGCAGCTTTACGCTAAGTTCTCGAAGTGCGAGTTTTGGTTATCCGAGGTCCAATTTCTTGGCCACGTGGTTAGCAAGGAAGGCATCCACGTTGACCCTGCCAAGATTAAGGCCGTCAGAGATTGGGTTGCTCCTAAGACACCCACCGATATCCGTTCATTCTTGGGTCTGGCAGGTTATTACCGTCGCTTTATTGAGAATTTTTCGAAGATAGCCTCGCCTATGACGAAGTTGACCCAGAAGATCGAGGAGTTTATTTGGGGTGCCGAGCAGGAAGAAGCCTTTCAGTTATTAAAGAAGCGGTTGTGTGATGCTCCTATCTTGAGTCTTCCCGAGGGTACCGAAAATTTTGTTGTATATTGCGATGCTTCGCATAAGCGACTCGGGTGCGTACTGATGCAGAATGGAAATGTCATTGCCTATGCCTCTCGTCAGTTAAAGATACATGAGAAGAACTACACGAACCATGATTTGGAGTTAGGCGCGGTGGTTTTTGCTTTAAAGATTTGGCGCCATTACCTATACGGTACTAAGTGTACTGTGTTTACCGATCATAAGTCGTTACAGCACATCTTTGACCAAAAGATGTTGAATATGAGGCAACGCCGATGGGTGGAATTGCTTAACGACTATGATTGTGAAATTCGTTATCATCCGGGAAAGGCAAATGTTGTAGCCGATGTGTTAAGTCGCAAGGAATCGGTTAAGCCGGTGAGAGTTCGCGCTATGATGGTCTCCATTCAATCGAGTTTGAAGACTCGTATTATTCAGGCTCAGCAGGAGGCTCTCACCGAGGATCGTATGAAGGATGAAGGATTATTTAGTTTGGCACGTCAGTTGGAGCCGAAAGACGACGGGGTATTGTATTTCTTGGACCGTATTTGGGTTCCCGTCGGTCTTAGGCAGTTAATTTTGGATGAATGTCACAAGTCGAATTACTCCATTCATCCCGGAGCGGATAAGATGTATCACGACTTGAAAGATTTTTACTGGTGGCCTTGCATGAAGAGGGCGATTGCCGAGTATGTAGGCAAGTGTTTGACCTGTTCTAGAGTTAAGGCTCAGAACCAGAAGCCTTCTGGCCTTCTTCAGCAGCCGGAAATCCCGCAATGGAAGTGGGAAAATATTACTATGGATTTTGTTACAAAACTTCCTAGGTCTTCGGGAGGTTATGATACTATTTGGGTCATCGTTGATCGGCTGTCCCAAACGTGTCAACACCTCATGTTGGGCAGATTTATGTCTCTTTTAGGGTCATACAAGTCCCATTTCATTTTACATTCACACACACATATCACCTTAACTCTCTCTCGCTCTCTCTCTTGGAAGCAAAAACACAAACACATAAACACTCCTTCAAACTTTCTCTCTTTGTGACTGTAAATTCCAGCAAGCAAACGACAAATAAACACCAATTTCATCTCTTTAAATCGTTTATATCATCAAGGGAAGCTAGGGTAAATCATCCATGGGTTGCATGTTTTGATTTCTATCAATTTTCGGGTCAAAATCACCTCCAAACATCAAGGATCTTCATCACATCTTGCTTGATCTTGACACCTTCATTTTCTTTGAGGTAAAATAACCTTTCATTACTGTTTTTCATTTGATTTACTTATTGCATGTATCATCTAGTACACAAATAAGAGTTTTTATGAAAATTTGATGGTTAAAAATCTTTGAAATCAAGTTTTACAAATATGAATATGGATCTTTGATGTAAATGGTGAAAAGCTTAACAAAATGGTTGTTTGAAAGTGTTTTGATGATTCTATAACCTGCATGTCTAAACTTACTGCATCAAAAGATGATTTTCCAACATAAAACGATTTTTTGTAAAATTTGGTACGTCTGATAACATGACCGCGGCGCAGTCACGCCACCGCGAGGCAGGCGTGGCGAAGTTACGACCGCGGCGCAGTCACGCCACCGCGAGGCGGTTGTGGACCCGATTCTGGAAATTTTGTAAATCCGTTAAATTGCACCTTAAATTGCACCAGATTCTGGAAATTTTGAATCGATTTTCTCTGATTGCAATGTGTGCACTATTTTTCATACGTGTTTATTTCGCGTTGATTTTGTGGCATTTGGCCTTGTTTTTGCACACATTTTCTGATCGAATTTCTATCCTTTTTATTTCAGGACGATGGCGCCTAGGAGGAGAGTTGCGACACGAAGTTCGGCTAGACGTGCTACTGCGAACGCGAGGGCTAATACCGCGAGTCAGAATGCGAGAGCGAATACGTCTAATGCGAGAACGAACAATGTGGAGAATGATACGAATCCTGACATGGCTCAGATGATTGCTCAACAGTTAGCGGCGATGATGCCCGAGCTTGTAGCTCAACTTCGAGAGGGCACCGCCCAAGGTAATGGTTCGGGTTCTGGAAACCCTGAGCCGGTTGTTAATAATGAGGGTCCTGAGCCGATTGTTACTAATGAGGGTCCCGAAGTCGTGATTACTGGATAAGGTAGAGCAGAGGGCTCAGCTCGACGCGCTGGTTGCACGCTGAAGAATTTCATGAGCTGTAAGGCCCCAGAGTACCGAGGCAATGAGGGAGCGACTGGAACGCTCCAGTGGATGGAAAAGATGGAATCTATCTTCGATGCTATTGACTGTGCGGACAAAGATCGGGTCCGATTTGCTGCGTTTGTATTTCAGGGAACAGCTCTGACATGGTGGAACTTGGTCGTGAATGTGCGAGGCCGAGCGGAGATTAACACCATGACTAGGGAACAACTGAAGGAGCTGATGATCATTGACTATGTACCTGAATCCGAGATTCGGAAGTTGGAAGATGAATTGTGTAACTTGACCATGGTTGGGTCAGACATCCAGGGGTACACAACGCGTTTTCACGCTTTGTCCCAACTAGTTCCCCACTTGGTTCGACCGGAGCTCAAGCGAATCGGTCGCTACACTCACGGATTACCCCCAACAATCCGTAAGAGTGTCCTATCCAGCAAACCGAGCACATTTCAGAGCGCGGTTGAGATTGCGATTACCTTGACTCAGAATGCGGTCCGGGATGGTGAGTTACCCCCGATGATAGTGAAGCGAAACTCCGGAGCGAAACGGGGTGGTGGAAACCGCAATGAGGATTCAAGGAAAAGGTTTAGGAGGAATGACGCTCCTCAAGTTGTGAAATCTTATGCTGCTGTGGCATCGGGTACCCAGAGTAAGTACCCGAAGTGTGATCGGTGTGGAAGGCACCACACCAAAGAAGTTGCTTGTTGGGTATGTGGTAGGTGCAAGAAGTTAGGGCACACCGAAAATTTCTGTAAGATCCAGAAGGGAAACTGCTATGAATGTGGATCTCCCGAGCATCGTAGGGACAAGTGTCCTAAGTTAGTTGCAGCTGGTAACGCTCCTCGTGGTAGAGCGTTTGTTATGGGAGCCAAGGAGGCTCAGCAGGACCCACATGTTGTCACAGGTACGTTTCTTGTTTGTGGTCGACCTGCGTTTATCTTATTTGATTCTGGTGCGGATAGAAGCTTTGTATCTGATGAGTTTAGGACTATGATTCCCTGTAAGTCTATACCTTTAGTACCCTCCTTTGAGATTGAATTGGCTGATGGCGAGTTTTTGCATGCGTCCGAGTTACTTTTCGACTGTAGTGTTAGTTTCGACGACCACTCTTTTCCTATCGACTTAATTCCGATTACGTTAGGTAGTTTCGACGTGATTATCGGCATGGACTGGTTAGAGACGCATCGTGCGGAGATCGTATGTTTTGAGAAGATGATCCGTATTCCGTTACCGCATGGAGAGCCGCTATTAGTTCAAGGAAATAAGCCAGGGAAACGTCTTAAGATCGTCTCGTGTATGAAAGTCTGGGAGTACATTAAACGGGACTGTTCACTCTTTCTTGCACATCTTGTGAAGAAGGATAACACTGAGAAACTGGAGGAGAAGCCAGTAGTGTGTGATTTCCCCGACGTGTTCCCAGAGGATTTACCTGGTTTACCGCCTAGACGTGAGTAGAGTTTAGGATCGACTTAGTTCCCGGAGCAGCGCCGGTGGCAAAGGCTCCTTATCGGTTAGCACCTTCGGAGATGATAGAGCTTTCTAAGCAGATCCAGGAGTTAGCGGATAAAGGCTTCATTAGGCCGGTACTCTTTGTAAAGAAGAAGGATGGTTCGATGAGATTGTGTATAGATTACCGAGAGCTGAATAAGCTGACAGTAAAGAACCGCTATCCTTTACCTCGTATAGATGACTTGTTTGATCAGCTTCAAGGTTCATGTTTCTTTTCTAAGATTGATTTACGATCCGGTTATCATCAGTTGAGAGTGCAGGAGGACGTTCCGAAGACTGCTTTTCGGACGCGATACGGTCATTATGAGTTTTTAGTTATGCCATTCGGTCTCACGAATGCGCCTGCAGCTTTTATGGAAATGATGAACCGTATCTGCCGCCCCTACCTCGATAAGTTTGTGATCGTGTTTATCGATGATATCCTGATTTATTCTCGTAGTCGTGATGAGCACGAGGACCACTTAAGAATAGTGTTGGAGTTGCTTAAGAAGGAGCAGCTTTACGCTAAGTTCTCGAAGTGCGAGTTTTGGTTATCCGAGGTCCAATTTCTTGGCCACGTGGTTAGCAAGGAAGGCATCCACGTTGACCCTGCCAAGATTAAGGCCGTCAGAGATTGGGTTGCTCCTAAGACACCCACCGATATCCGTTCATTCTTGGGTCTGGCAGGTTATTACCGTCGCTTTATTGAGAATTTTTCGAAGATAGCCTCGCCTATGACGAAGTAGACCCAGAAGAACGAGGAGTTTATTTGGGGTGCCGAGCAGGAAGAAGCCTTCCAGTTATTAAAGAAGCGGTTGTGTGATGCTCCTATCTTGAGTCTTCACGAGGGTACCGAAAATTTTGTTGTATATTGCGATGCTTCGCATAAGGGACTCGGGTGCGTACTGATGCAGAATGGAAATGTCATTGCCTATGCCTCTCGTCAGTTAAAGATTCATGAGAAGAACTACACGACCCATGATTTGGAGTTAGGCGCGGTGGTTTTTGCTTTAAAGATTTGGCGCCATTACCTATACGGTACTAAGTGTACTGTGTTTACCGATCATAAGTCGTTACAGCACATCTTTGACCAAAAGATGTTGAATATGAGGCAACGCCGATGGGTGGAATTGCTTAACGACTATGATTGTGAAATTTGTTATCATCCGGGAAAGGCAAATGTTGTAGCCGATGCGTTAAGTCGCAAGGAATCGGTTAAGCCGGTGAGAGTTCACGCTATGATGGTCTCCATTCAGTCGAGTTTGAAGACTCGTATTATTCAGGCTCAGCAGGAGGCTCTCACCGAGGATCGTATGAAGGATGAAGGATTATTTAGTTTGGCACGTCAGTTGGAGCCGAAAGACGACGGGGTATTGTATTTCTTGGACCGTATTTGGGTTCCCGTCGGTCTTAGGCAGTTAATTTTTGATGAATGTCACAAGTCGAATTACTCCGTTCATCCCGGAGCGGATAATATGTATCACGACTTGAAAGATTTTTACTGGTGGCCTGGCATGAAGAGCGCGATTGCCGAGTATGTAGGCAAGTGTTTGACCTGTTCTAGAGTTAAGGCTCAGAACCAGAAGCCTTCTGGCCTTCTTCAGCAGCCGGAAATCCCGCAATGGAAGTGGGAAAATATTACTATGGATTTTGTTATAAAACTTCCTAGGTCTTCGGGAGGTTATGATACTATTTGGGTCATCGTTGATCGGCGCCAGGCATGGAATTCCTGTATCTATTATTTCTGATCGCGACGCGCGTTTTACTTCGAGGTTCTGGCAGACGCTACAACGAGCTTTAGGCACCCAATTAGATATGAGCACTGCTTATCACCCTCAGACCGATGGTCAGAGTGAGCGCACGATTCAGACGTTGGAGGATATGTTACGCGCGTGTGTTTTAGATTTTGGCGGGAGTTGGGATAGACATTTACCGTTGGTCGAGTTTTCGTAAAACAATAGTTACCCCTCCAGTATTAATTGCGCGCCTTTTGAAGCTCTTTACGGTCGTAAGTGTAGGTCTCCACTTTGTTGGGCTGAGATTGGTGATAGCCAAATTACAGGTCCCGAGTTGATCCAAGAGACGACTGATAAGATCTTTAGGATCAAGGATGGTCTAATAGATGCGAGAGATCGCCAGAAGAAGTACGAAGATTTACGTCGGAAGCCTTTGGAATTCAAGGTCGGCGATTTGGTGTTATTGAAGGTTTCTCCATGGAAGGGCGTGTTCCGTTTTGAGAAGCGCAGCAAGTTAAGTCCACGTTTTACGGGTCCGTTTAGAATTTTGTCTCGTGTTGGACCGGTGGCTTACCGTATTGAGTTGCCACCTGAGTTGAGCGGTGTGCACAACGTATTTCATGTATCGCATCTCAAGAAGTGCCTTGCTGACGAGTCGTTAATTGTGCCTTTGGAGAAACTAAGTTTGGATGATTCGCTTCATGTGATAGAGGAGCCGGTAGAAATCGTTGACCGAGAGGTCAAGCGCCTGCGGCGGAGTCGGATTCCTATTGTAAAGGTCCGATGGAACTCTAAGTTTGGAGCAGAGTTTACTTGGGAACGGGAGGATGAAATGCAGCGGAAATATCCCCGTCTATTTTCTGCTAGCGATGCTCATTAGTAAGTTCGAGGACGAAATTCTTTTAACTGGGGGAGGCTGTGACGTCCCGTCAATTTAAGGTACTTGAGTTACCGTCATTATTTTAATATTATTCGCAATTGTTTTGACCCTTGTATTTCGCTTTGTTTTACTCACGATTTATTGATGAGAATCGGGTTTTATGTAATTATTTTGATTCGTCCCTTGAGACGTAAGTTGATTTTTACCTAAGTGCCAAATAGTTAGTATGCTCATGAATATAAGTTAGGAGGTTATGCCCAATTTGTCGGTTAACGTATTCTTTATCTTCGAGAAACCGTGCTTTTTCGCTTGTTTATTCTTACCGAAATCGTGCGTATCTCGGAATCTAAATATGAAAGTTAATCACTTAATGAATCATAATACCACTAATACCTAGAGTGAACTTTCCTAAGTTCATTTGAAAACAATCGGAAATCTTAAACGAATACATATACTTAACGTCGACACGAACAAAACGGAGAAATCCAGGAAATGGACTAGGCGCGCCGCGGTGAGCTGGCCGCGCCGCGGTCCATCCCCTGGACAGACTTGTTTTGTTGAGTTGTGAGTCACCAATTGCATGTAACATCCTTTTGACACCTGTCCCAAACGTGTCAACACCTCATGTTGGGCAGATTTATGTCTCTTTTAGGGTCATACAAGTCCCATTTCATTTTACATTCACACACACATATCACCTTAACTCTCTCTCTCTCTCTCTCTTGGAAGCAAAAACACAAACACATAAACACTCCTTCAAACTTTCTCTCTTTGTGACTGTAAATTCCAGCAAGCAAACAACAAATAAACACCAATTTCATCTCTTTAAATCGTTTATATCATCAAGGGAAGCTAGGGTAAATCATCCATGGGTTGCATGTTTTGATTTCTATCAATTTTCGGGTCAAAATCACCTCCAAACATCAAGGATCTTCATCACATCTTGCTTGATCTTGACACCTTCGTTTTCTTTGAGGTAAAATAACCTTTCATTAGCGTTTTTCATTTGATTTACTTATTGCATGTATCATCTAGTACACAAATAAGAGTTTTTATGAAAATTTGATGGTTAAAAATCTTTGAAATCAAGTTTTAAAAATATGAATATGGATCTTTGATGTAAATGGTGAAAATCTTAAGAAAATGGTTGTTTGAAAGTGTTTTGATGATTCTATAACCTGCATGTCTAAACTTATTGCATCAAAAGATGATTTTCCAACATAAAACAATTTTTTGTAAAATTTGGTACGTCTGATGACATGAGCGCGGCGCAGTCACGCCACCGCGAGGCGGTCGTGGACCAGATTCTGGAAATTTTGTAAATCCGTTAAATTGCACCTTAAACTTGTTATATTGTAAACCTTTATTAACGGCGAGTGTATTGTGTTTTAGAGGAGGGTTTGTCCTCAGCACCACGCCACCGAGGTCTTTAATTCCGGATTTTATTCTTGTCAAATCTTGCGGGTGTTAACGGTATAAATTGCTATCTTTGAGAACCTTCCATTTTCATTATCCATCATTATTCGGTTTTAGCCTTGAAAACGGTTAGGAGTAAATACTAGACCAACACTTGTTATATTATCGGATTTGGATTGAGATTGGACGAAATATATTAAAATGTAATCAAACCGAAAGTATCATAATTAACTTATTATTGTATTATGTATTATGAGAAAGGTTTAAAATGCTAATTGTTATCAAGCGGGAAAGTGTATGGATTTTGGGCAAATATTTAATGACGCGGAAGCGCTGTCGGATTTTCCATTCTCGACTTTGCGACATTAAAACACTTAAATACTTAAAAGTAACAAATTATACAATAATATTGTCTTTGGACTCAAAGACGCTAGCGCAATAAAAAATATCACGATATTACTTAAAACGGATGTTTTCAACCTTTTTGCGACATATAAATCTTCGCCACATATTTGATCATCGTTTTCAGTCATAATAATATGTGTTGCGGCAAACTTTTTAAATGGTTTTGAAAAGGTATTTTACTCTAAACATTTTGGTATGAAACCACTTCAAATTATCCAAAGTGTCAAATTGGACTTTTAAATTGATTTTGACTTTAATAAGTCAACATAATTGACATTTGACTTTCATAAGTCAACATAATTGACCTTTGACTTTTATAAGTCAACATCTTAATTTTGGTCGACATAATGAACATTTGTATTAATAATCCTTTCTATTCAGAGTTATCATTTGCTTCCAACGGTCGCTGTTGACGTGAAAGATCGATATCTTGCCGATCGCCCCTTTTCTGGCGCGGAACATCGTCTTCTTAATTCGTCATCCTTATTCGACTTATTAATCGTTGGAATATTATAGTTAACCTAATCTTAACCGACAAGGCTAAACCGGACCTAGACTTATAGAGATATTGAGACGATGTTGTTTATTGTTTTAAGGCACTTAGGCGGTGGAGTTGTAGCTCTGTGTTGGTGTACCCGATATTTGTTTGCTGAAGCTTTATCTGTGAGTTATTCGTAGCCCTTGTCCTAAATACTTTTGGGCTGTAAAGCGTATTTTAAACTGTCTGTGTATTTTAAAACTGTCTGCATGAATGCGGAAATATTACTGATTATCTTGTTTGCCCACTGAATTTGGTCTGCCTTAGTTTTAAGCGTTTAAGCCATGGTGGCTCCCCTCTAATACACTCGTTAAGCTTTTGCCCGTGGTTCATATGTATAGATCTGTATTGGGTTATGTACCTAACCCGCATTCCTCTGTAGGCTGTTACTACGAGCGGATGTTATGACCTTCATTTTAAACTGTATGATTAAACTGTTTGCCTTTGGTTTAACGCACCTTAGGATAGGGGATTAAACTGATTGGTTCAGGATCGAGATGTATGACTACTTAGGCATAGTACCTTTCACCAATTGGATGTATAACAAGATATGTTTTTGAACTGATGACGATTATTGAAATTTGTCGATGGGTCACTTTTACTTTAAAATTGAGAATAATTCACCGACATGTTGTTGATGTCGTTTTAACGCTTTGCAGGAAACTAAGGATTCCTGTTGATCATGCCATTTGTGCTTTTGGGATATTTTTCTTGTGTATTTCGGAACTTGCGATACTTGTTGAAATGTCCTTGATGTTCCACTTTGTTATGTTTGTAATACATTCGTACTCGGCGATTTGACGCCTTTGGATTTGTAATGTATTTTGTAAACACTTGGCATGATTAATGTTATTTTGATGTTGGTTTATTGGTTGTATTGTTGTAATCTTGACTCACGATATTATAACTCGAACATTCCGTGTTTCAGCTATAAGCGGGGTGTGACACCTACCATATATTTCCATTTCTAGTACAAACTTCCATACTACCCTAATAAACTTTATAATTACCTAAATCAACTATTCAAACCACCTTATACCCATTAAAGCGCTCATTTCCTTGAAAAAACTAGATTTCATCCGGTACGAGTTAGAATCACGTTCGGGGTGTTTGATATTCATGTTTAATAATACCCGAGGTCACGATAGCATTAAGAATGTCTTAAAAACAGTATTAGAAGGCATTTCATCCATATAAAACTCAATTAAACCCAAAATACCATTTTAAAATCAAAACCTTAATTCTAAAAACCTATAGGTACTTTAAAACACTAATTTTACAAAACCCTACCATATATTTCCATTTCTAGTACAAACTTCCACACTACCCTAATAAACTCTGTAATTACCTAAATAAACTATTCAAACCACCTTATACCCATTAAAAAGCTCCTTTTGAAAAACTATATTTCATCCGGTACGAGTCCGAATCACGTTCAGGGTGTGTGATATTCATGTGTAATGATCCCCGATGTCGCAATTGCATTAAGAATGTCTTAAGAATAATATTAGAAGCCATTTCATCCATATAACACTCAATTAAACCCAAAATACTATTTTAAAATTAAAACCCTAATTCTAAAAACCCATAGGTACTTTAAAAACTAATTTTACAAAACCCTACCATATATTTCCATTTCTAGTACAAACTTCAACAATACCCTAATAAACACTACAATTACCTAAATCAACTATTCAAACCACCTTATACCCATTAAAACACTCATTTCCTTGACAAAACTAGATTTCATCCGGTACGAGTTAGAATCACGTTCGGGGTGTTTGATATTCATGTTTAATAATCCCCGAGGTCACGATAGCATTAAGAATGTTTTAAGAACAGTATTAGAAGGCATTTCATCCATATAAAACTCAATTAAACCCAAAATACCATTTTAAAATCAAAACCTTAATTCTAAAAACCTATAGGTACTTTAAAACACTAATTTTACAAAACCCTACCATATATTTCCATTCCTAGTACAAACTTCCACACTATCCTAATAAACTTTGTAATTACCTAAATAAACTATTCAAACCACCTTATACCCATTAAAAAGGTCCTTTTGAAAAAACTAGATTTCATCCGGTACGAGTTCGAATCACGTTCATGGTGTGTGATATTGATGTTTAATGATCCCCGAGGTCGCAATAACATTAAAAATGTCTTAAGAATAATATTAGAAGCCATTTCATCCATATAAAACTCAATTAAACCCAAAATACCATTTTAAAATCAAAACCCTAATTCTAAAAACCCATAGGTACTTTAAAGAACTAATTTTACAAAACCCTACCATATATTTCCATTTCTAGTACAAACTGCCACACTACCCTAATAAACATTATAATAACCTAAATCAACTATTCAAACCACCTTATACCTATTAAAGCGCTCATTTCCTTGAAAAAAACTAGATTTCATCCGGTCGAGTTAGAATCACGTTCGGGGTGTTTGATATTCATGTTTAATAATCCCCGAGGTCACGATAGCATTAAGAATGTCTTAAGAACAGTATTAGAAGGCATTTCATCCATATAAAACTCAATTAAACCCAAAATACCATTTTAAAATCAAAACCTTAATTCTAAAAACCTATAGGTACTTTAAAACACTAATTTTACAAAACCCTACCATATATTTCCATTTCTAGTACAAACTTCCACACTATCCTAATAAACTTTGTAATTACCTAAATAAACTATTCAAACCACCTTATACCCATTAAAAAGATCCTTTTGAAAAAACTAGATTTCATCCGGTACGACTTCGAATCACGTTCAAGGTGTGTGATATTCATGTTTAATGATCCCCGAGGTCGCAACAGTATTAAGAATGTCTTAAGAATAATATTAGAAGTCATTTCATCCATATAAAACTCAATTAAACCCAAAATACAATGTCAGGATCGTATTAGCCAATGTAAACTAATATGTTCGCCTACGTTAAGATCGTGATCTATTGAAGAAGTTCAGCAGCGGATGAACACTTCAATATTAACAAGTTGTCGATTAATATTTTGTTATCGGAAAGTAATAAGAACAAACAGAATATTATCGAATTATAAGCCTCAATCGTATTAATGAACGATTATCAATACAACGTGTTTTCTATCATACAAGGATCTATCTATATATAGACCTTGAGGCCGACCTAGATAAACTAGGAAGCATCAACTATCCTTATCTAAACATATCGTTATCTAGAATAAGGAAACTCTATCTAATAACAAAAGGAAACATAATCTAATTATAATTCTATAACTTAGATTATACTTGCACGGCAAGTTGGTCTTCCGTATCAACTTGACTTCTTCCGTATTAACTTGATCAGCCGTAGTAACTTTGTTGGACAGCCGCACTAACTTGTTCTTCCGTAGTAACTCTTAATGTCTTCGGCATTAATTGTTTAAGTTACTTTTCTTATTTGTTAAGCGTATTGTTTATGGTTAAACGATATTGACTATGTTATAACCCAACAATCTCCCCCTAACCTTGAACTTTTATGACACATCAAAAGTACAAGTTTTATGCTCCAACCGTACTAACTATTTTTCATTAACAAAAGATGATTAACTATTACAAGCTTTAATTCATCTCTGTTCAGGCCAATCACCTTCTTTGCCTTTATTCTTTTCATCTATTATATGCACCAATATCCTCCAAACTAGTTCATGTGCAAGAGGTGAATCATGAAGTCCATTGAGCTTGACTTCAATCTTTCAAAGTTTT
>CAJVGC010000065.1:33228749-33248221 GCA_910822075.1 Senecio squalidus | reverse complement strand
ATTACCTAAATCAACTATTCAAACCACCTTATACCCATTAAAACGCTCATTTCCTTGAAAAAACAAGATTTCATCCGGTACGAGTTAGAATCACGTTCAGGGTGTGTGATATTCATGTTTAATAATCCCCGAGGTCACAATAGCATTAAGAATGTATTAAGAACAATATTAGAAGCCATTTCATCCATATAAAACTCAAGTAAACCCAAAGTACCATTTTAAAATCAAAACCCTAATTCTAAAAACCAATAGGTACTTTAAAACACTAATTTTACAAAACCCTATCATATATTTCCATTTCTAGTACAAACTTCCACACTACCCTAATAAACTTTATAATTACCTAAATCAACTATTCAAACCACCTTATACCCATTAAAACGCTCATTTCCTTGAAAAAACAAGATTTCATCCGGTACGAGTTAGAATCACGTTCAGGGTGTGTGATATTCATGTTTAATAATCCCGAGGTCACAATAGCATTAAGAATGTCTTAAGAACAATATTAGAAGCCATTTCATCCATATAAAACTCAATTAAACCCAAAATACCATTTTAAAATCAAAACCCTAATTCTAAAAACCAATCGGTACTTTAAAACACTAATTTTACAAAACCCTACCATATATTTCCATTTCTAGTACAAACTTTCACACTACCCTAATAAACTTTATAATTACCTAAATCAACTATTCAAACCACCTTATACCCATTAAAACGCTCATTTCCTTGAAAAAACAAGATTTCATCCGGTACGAGTTAGAATCACGTTCAGGGTGTGTGATATTCATGTTTAATAATCCCCGAGGTCACAATAGCATTAACAATGTCTTAAGAACAATATTAGAAGCCATTTCATCCATATAAAACTCAATTAAACCCAAAATACCATTTTAAAATCAAAACCCTAATTCTAAAAACCAATCGGTACTTTAAAACACTAATATTACAAAACCCTACCATATATTTCCATTTCTAGTACAAACTTTCACACTACCCTAATAAACTTTATAATTACCTAAATCAACTATTCAAACCACCTTATACCCATTAAAACGCTCATTTCCTTGAAAAAACAAGATTTCATCCGGTACGAGTTAGAATCACGTTCAGGGTGTGTGATATTCATGTTTAATAATCCCCGAGGTCACAATAGCATTAACAATGTCTTAAGAACAATATTAGAAGCCATTTCATCCATATAAAACTCAATTAAACCCAAATACCATTTTAAAATCAAAACCCTAATTCTAAAACCAATCGGTACTTTAAAACACTAATTTTACAAAACCCTACCATATATTTCCATTTCTAGTACAAACTTTCACACTACCCTAATAAACTTTATAATTACCTAAATCAACTATTCAAACCACCTTATACCCATTAAAACGCTCATTTCCTTGAAAAAACAAGATTTCATCAGGTACGAGTTAGAATCACGTTCAGGGTGTGTGATATTCATGTTTAATAATCCCCGAGGTCACAATAGCATTAAGAATGTCTTAAGAACAATATTAGAAGCCATTTCATCCATATAAAACTCAATTAAACCCAAAATACCATTTTAAAATCAAAACCCAAATTCTAAAAACCAATCGGTACTTTAAAACACTAATTTTACAAAACCCTACCATATATTTCCGTATCTAGTACAAACTTTCACACTACCCTAATAAACTTTATAATTACCTAAATTAACTATTCAAACCACCTTATACCCATTAAAACGCTCATTTCGTTGAAAAAACAGGATTTCATCCGGTCTAAGTTAGAATCACGTTCAGGGTGTGTGATATTCATGTTTAATAATCCCCGAGGTCACAATAGGATTAACAATGTATTAAGAGCAATATTAGAAGCCATTTCATCCATTTAAACTCAAGTAAACCCAAAGTACCATTTTAAAATCAAAACCCTAATTCTAAAAACCAATAGGTACTTTAAAACACTAATTTTACAAAACCGTATCATATATTTCCATTTCTAGTACAAACTTCCACAGTAACCTAATAGACTTTATAATTACCTAAATCAACTATTCAAACCACCTTATACCCATTAAAACGCTCATTTCCTTGAAAAAACAAGATTTCATCCGGTACGAGTTAGAATCACGTTCAGGGTGTGTGATATGCATGTATAATAATCCCCGAGGTCACAATAGCATTAAGAATGTCTTAAGAACAATATTAGAAGCCATTTCATCCATATAAAACTGAATTAAACCCAAAATACCATTTTAAAATCAAAACCCTAATTCTAAAAACCAAACGGTACTTTAAAACACTAATATTACAAAACCCTACCATATATTTCAATTTCTAGTACAAACTTTCAAACTACCCTAATAAACTTTATAATTACCTAAATCAACTATTCAAACCACCTTATACCCATTAAAACGCTCATTTCCTTGAAAAAATAAGATTTCATATGGTACAAGTTAGAATCACGTTCAGGGTGTGTGCTATTCATGTTTAATAATCCCCGAGGTCAAAATAGCAGTAACAATGTCTTAAGAACAATATTAGAAGCCATTTCATCCATATAAAACTCAATTAAACCCAAATACCATTTTAAAATCAAAACCCTAATTCTAAAAACCAATCGGTACTTTAAAACACTAATTTTACAAAACTCTACCATATATTTCCATTTCTAGTCAAAACTTCCTCACTACCCTAATAAACTTTATAATTACCTAAATCAACTATTCAAACCACCTTATACCATTAAAAGGCTCATTTCCTTCAAAAAACAAGATTTCATCCGGTACGAGTTAGAATCACGTTCAGGGTATGTGATATTCATGTTTAATAATCCCTGAGGTCACAATAGCATTAAAAATGTCTTAAAAACAACATTAGAAGCAATTTAATCCATATAAAACTCAATTAAACCCAAAATACCATTTTAAAATCAACACTCTAACTCTAAAAACCAATCGGTACTTTAAAACACTAATTTTACAAAACCGTACCATATATTTCCATTTCTAGTACAAAATTTAACACTACCCTAATAAACTTTATAATTACCTAAATCAACTATTCAAACCACCTTATACAAAATTCAAACCATACCCAAACCCTAATTTCTCTCTCTCTATGGGCGAATTTTTTCATTCTTGCAGCTGCTAATTCGTTTCACTATTCATTGGATAACAATCGATTTGATTCAGGTTCATGATTCCTTTTAGGGTTCGCGAGCTGCTTGATTAAATTTGTTTTTATCTGATTCGACGTGGATAAGGAGCTGCTGTTTGTTTAATTCGTTTTTAGGGTTAGGGTTTCTTGTTTGGAGGCCGGTTCTTCATTATTAATTAGTTATTAAGTGCGGGCATTAATGGTGGACTAGGGTTTTTTGGGTGATCGCTGGAAACCCTAATTAGGGTTTCATTGGTTTTTTTGATTGTGTTTTTGCTGCTTACTGATTTGAGAGATGGATACGTTTGCTTCTAGGTCTGATGGGTCGAAGGGTGCTGGTGCTGGTGTAATTAACTCATCGTTGTTGGCTACGAAAGTGAAAAACATTGATGGAATATTACCACGACGTTACATAACGTATAGGGAGCCAGTTAAGGACATGCATGAGCCTGTTAAGGACATGCAGGAGAGTGCAAACCCACATGCTACTAGTTTTTTTGATGATATGGAGATTAATCAGTCCCAGAATGTGCAACCTGTAGTGACTTCGTTTGCTTCAATTGTACAAAAACAGCCTCCAAACAAGGTAGTTCAGATTAAAGAACTTCGGAATGATGAACGGGTGGAAGGTGCTGCGGTGGCTTTACCATTTGAGGCTGTGGAGGAAGTTAGTGCTCGATTTACTAATACACTTTATGGCTATTTTGTTGGCAAAAGACTGGCGTTTAAATTGGTGGAGAATTACGTTATGAATACTTGGGCTAAATATGGTTTACGTAGAGTGCAATTATATGCAGATTTTTTTCTTTTCCAATTTGATACACGTGCAGGTATGGAAAGTGTTCTGGAGAATGGGCCGTGGTTGATACGTCTTGTGCCTTTGATTCTGAATGTATGGTCTCCTGATACGAATCTCATTAAGGCGGATGTCAAGAAAGTACCAGTTTGGGTGAAAATTCATCATGTTCCTATAGTTGCTTATTCGGAGATTGGTCTGAGTCTTATTGCTACCCAACTTGGTCGACCTATAATGTTGGATTCCTACACCAGTAATATGTGTATTAATTCATGGGGACGTAGTGCTTATGCTAGAGCTCTAGTGGAAGTTTCGGCTGATAGGGAGTTATTAACATCTATTAAATCATAACTAAACAAAAACCAAAACGTGAAAAGCACCTGAAAATAAGGTAAACAAAATCTAAAAACTAAAATAGATAAAAACAAATACTTTGAACAATAAACGACAAATAAAAATTCCGATTATCAAGTCCCCGGCAGCGGCGCCAAAAACTTGATGTGAAAAATCTAGTCTTCCCTTTTTGCTTTCGCTAGACCACAACACCGGGCAGTGTACCCTTTCGTTTGTAGTATAGTTTGGGCAAGTCGGGTTCGAACACAGGGACTTTCAATTGGAAATTTCAATCATCGTTTATGAAACAGATATAAGTAACAAAGTGGGGGTTTTCGAAAGTTACTAAAAGTGACTAGTATCGTCTTATGATAAATCAAAATATGGGAAAAACACTCGTTTGGATTGGTTCCTAGTTATCCGATTGTCACCTTGGGTTGTTTGGTTGAATTAACTTCTAATGTTATAACACGATTCCTTTCGAATACCGAGCTAACTTTAGACATCTAAAACGAAACACCGTTCCTTTCGAATACGGTAGAAACCTTAAACATCTAAGTCATTAAGCAACAAGTTTATATATTCGACTTAATCTTATAAAACTTCCTTTCGAATAGTTTCTTAGCTAAAATCAAATTCATCTTATCAAATCATTATATTACCAGTTCCTTTCGAATACTAATAATTTTAGATTAATTATAGACCGATTAACCTTTTCGTAAAACGTCGAATAAGTTATTATAAGTTCCTTTCGAATACCTACAACATGTGTTTGTCACTAACACCTTACTTACGTTTTATATAAACTGACTTTGATAATGATATGAATCTGATTACAACTAACATTCAAGTTTTAATCTAAATGTTTGATTACTCGTTAAGATTCCTTTCGAATATCCTAAACCTCAAATCAACTATAGACCGGTTGATTATTTCGTTCAATTCATCAATCAAGTTCTAAAGCTCTTTTCAGATACTAAAGTTCTTAATCAAATCATGAATATAAGTAATCTAACACTATTAAGAATTTAAACCCGAATGGTTCTTCGATTAAGCGAACATAAACATTCAACCAAAAACAAATATCCCAAAAGCTTCAATCATCTAACCTAGTTCCAATCCAAACAAGTACTATTTAACTACTCATTCATTCGCGAAATTACAAACAAATTATAAAAGAAGATGAGATTCATACCAAACTATCGATGAAATGTCTTGATAAAATATCCAAAGAGAAAATGAGAATACGATTAAAGATTCTTCCAAATTAAAGTAGAAATTACTATGCTTCTTGTTTCCAAAGATTGTGATAAAAATGATGAATTAGGGCTGATTCTCTTGCCCCAATTTGATGTAAAAAAAAAAAAACAAAAAATGATATGCTCCAAAAATCATCCTTTAAGAAGTTAGCCAAAAAGTCCCTCCACTTTCCCCACTCATTAGCTATTAAAAATGACTTTTGTAACTGTCAGCTGATGGTTTGCGCCGCATTCAGTGATTCCGCGCCGCATTCGAGACTCAGTAGCTTAAATAGTTTGTTCCACGTTTGAAATGAAAAGTGGCCACCGCGGCGGGGTGGCATGACCGCGGCGCGGTCATACTGCATTCGATCCAAATTCTTTTGCTTTGCTGGTCCCTTGCGTTTATTAGTCAAAATCTGTCACTTCTTGTTCCAAAACAACATAAACATCTAAATACACAATTACATACAACATTAGTATAAAAGGGGTATATCCATTACGTTTTGACACAAAAACATAATAAATATAGCGAGAGAATATGCGTATAATTGAGCGATATCAAACCCCCCATACTTAAACATTTGCTTGTCCCTAAGCAAATCCGACTCAAACTAACTCTAAAATTACAACTTAAGAAAAATTAAGGGATCACGGGCTTTAACATTTAATTACATTCCGGTGTTCAAAATAAAGATATGCGGGAAATTGCTAGATCGTAAAACCGACTACAAACATCTAAAGCTACTAAATTACTTAAGAAAATAAAAACCGCAATTTTCTAATGTTAACTCCTAATTCTTCCCCTAGTTTAGATATATCTAAATAATCACCCCTTTTCCCTCACTCTCTAACCGAAGTTAGAGCGATCAGCCGTTACAGCCGACCCCTATACCGCCTTACTTTCGGGGGAACCCTTAAAATATTACTAAGCATTTTTCGATTAAGTACTTCTTTCTTGAGAATTTATTGGTTAGTCTTCATCTTTTTCTTTTCCTCTCACTTTTGTTCACTTCAAATATTATAGATTTGTGTTTATATATTTTCTTTGAAGTGAACGGGTATAACGGGATTTGAGTCTTCGTTATAGTGAGGATCAATTTCTATTTTGTCGACGGGAAAGACCTATGGCCTTTTTCTTCGCCTCTAATTCTCCAATGGCTTAAGTAATACTAGGATTCCCCAACTACCCCTAAAGGGTGCAAGGACTACCAGGGCTCGGTACTAAGGATATCTAGTGATTATCTATCTTTTTGATTTTTCAGGGAAACTTAAGGAGCTAAGACTAGAAAACCTAAATTCTTATTTACAAGTATTTTATTAACTAAAGATGTTCCTAAACAATTTCACGTTAAAGTACCGGAATTAAGTTAAATATACAAGCCACTATCATCTTCCCTAACTACATTTAAGCGTTTTTTTTTTTTTTTTTTTTTTTTTTTTTTTTTTTTTTTTTTAAAAAAAGAAGACTCAAATGGGACAAAATGACACAACACGTAATGGATATATAAGAGGGAATATAAAATTAACAAATTTCCCGACGTCCCCCCATACTTATCTAACGCATTGTCCCGAATGCGTTTCATCAAAAAGAAAACTACACTAAAGAAATTAAAAGAAAAAGTATAAAAATAATAAAGAAAGAAAAGAAAACCGTGCGGGTTGCTTTGATGTTGCATGATTTCCGAGCTCTTTTCCGCACGCGCTGAACTTAATGCCAGACTTTTCATCATTTTACACACCACAATAAAACAAACAAGTTAATTAGTAGATCGAAATCTAACAAGCAAAAGAAATAGGAAAATAGTTCAGACATCCACCCCGAATCGACAATTAACTAAATAGTTCAAAAAAATCTAAACGACAAACAAGCTACAAATAAAACAAAGTCCAAACAAAATATATCCACTGCCGCGGCGCGTTGGAGTGGGCGCGGCGCGGTCGTGGAATTTCTTCAACAACTGTTTCAATCTTCATCTTCGGTATCCTCGTCATCCTGTTGCGGTGGGAACATAGGCGGTGCATTGTACGGTCCAAATCCAGTAGAAGACCCCCCTGGCAAGTTGGCATGAAATTGTTGTGTCAAAACCTCCATCGTTGGGTCGCAATATGATATCCCATATAATTTCCCAGGCTATGCAAATCTCGACGATGGGCATCCATCTCCCTACCTATACGAAACATTTCATCCCTCATATTGTTACCACTATGTCCCGAAGGTGGTGGCGGTGCATCTTCCTGCTCCTCTTCTTCTTCCCCTTCAACAGGTTCATCCATAATCTTTCCATCTGGCCCAATCGCCTCAGCTATTTTTAAATCCTGCTTCGTGATCCATCTCCATGTTACCGGTGGACTACACATGTTGATGTTTTCTGCTGTAGCAAACCCTAAACTTTTCGCTATCCTTGTAACGAAATGACCACATAAGATTTAGCTATTCTTTTGTCTACCCGCTTCTATCTCGTTCATGTAACATGCTAATGCCCAAGGCACATTTGCATACCTTTGATCGTCCTTCCATGATAATAAATCTAACAGCCAAACGTCCTCGACGTATACCTTGTCGTGTTGAGAAGCGCGCTGTAAAAATGAGTAGGAAATCATTTTCTGAATTACCTTTAGAACTGGTGATTTGATACTCTTTGCTCGACTCACGCTGGACAAGTATCTCTCTTTACCCGATAACTCATGCCAAATTCTATCAATCCTTTTCTTCACCCTATCTTCGTTCAATTCAGCCCAACCCTCGTAACCCGCCATATATTCCATCCTCTCCTCCTCCGGTGTATACAAACCGGTTAAAACCCCGAAACGAGCAATTGTCACCTTATGTTCAACTCCCCCCAACCTAAAGCTAATTACTGGAGTTCTAAACAACGATTGCGACTTAGGAAGTTTGTCAAGTTTTAAGCTCGAGTAGAACTCTAAACACATTTCCCGATATATATATTCCCTAATCTCGAAAGCTCTTTTCCATACCTTAATTTCCACATAATTCTCCTCATCCTGTATAAACCGGGTTAAAAACAAACGATCCAACTCCTCCCCTATACCTATCTCATCACAAACATCCCAATCCAAGAACCGAGGCTGCGCAATTGGTTTCCCTTGAATAGTCGCAAGTTTATTGTTCAATTCAATCCTCTGGTTTGGCGAAGCTCTAGGCCAATTCATCCATGGGTGTTGTTCCGGTCTCATCATCCTAGACTCCATCGTAGGAGTAGGGACCCTTCTTTCGGTCGCTTCTTCCTCAACCGTATTAACTACAACTCTGCGTTTCCCCTGACATTATTGTTTACATAAAGAAAGACAAACACTGTTAATAATTCAACAACAGATTAAACAAAATAGCGAAGAAAAACGGGGCCGGTCTCACCGCCGCGGCGCGGTGAGATGGGCGCGGCGCGGCGGTGATATTCCACCGGGACCTTTTTTTTTTTTTTTTACTGTTGTTTAGCCGTGAATTTCCAATCAAATATCCCCTAATTCGTACAACTAAACATTACCAAGGAATATCCTCAATTTAATTGCACAAATTACCTTTAACAATTACAAACCCCCAATTCAATTTTTAGGATATAAACCCTAATTACATAAAAGAGAATAGAAAGGATTGATGTTAGGAATCACTTACTGTTCTTTTCATGTTGTTAATTTGGTGAAATTAGAAGAAAATCGAGTGGTATTGTGTGTGTTTTCTCCTAGCCGTTTGCCCGTTTGTTATTTTTTTTATTTTTTATTTTTTTTTCAAACGTTTCTATGCTTAAAATGACTTCTAAATTACTTAAAAAACTATAAAAACTACTGGACATGTAAAAAGAAAATAAAAATCAAAAATAACAAGGAGAGACACAACAAACCGGGTTGCCTCCCATACTCGTGTTAATCGAGTCATTCAAGACAAAGAGATCGTTGGAGGTATCAAACGCATCGTTCCTTTTGACCCATCCGTCATTCCACTCCCTCGTTCCCTGGTAAATTACACAAGTCACAAATGGTTGAAAGTGGAAATGTACATTTTCGGGCTCTTCTTTGAAATAAATCCTAACCGGTTTCTCATATATATCCTTATGAAAATCCCAAATCGCTACATGCGTATCCCCCTCAATCGCCTCCATCATAGTTTCCCAACACTCTACATTCTTGTTTACACCATCGCCTATTTCCCCGCTCTTTGTGGTATATAAGTCGACATTTGAATCGAACATTCTTTCTAATCCGTCCCAAGTAATATCTCCATAGTTACCAACAACTGACCCATCCGAAATTCCTATATCCAATCCGAGGAAATCTTCCAATTCCTCATCTAAACTATTTACCCAATGCACTTTATCCTAAAATTCAGCTTCTTTTGCAAACGGTTTTGGCGGTTCGGTTTGTTCCTTCGCTTCCTCCTCTTTAAGTTGTTGAAAACTTTCCGTGTCATAAACTTGAACCGGTGAACTAGTAGCTGATTCGGATGTGTCTATATATATTTGAACTACCGGGTCCTCCCATTCTTCCTCGTCCGACTCAAAATCACTATCAAAATCGGAAACGGGTTCTGAGATATCACTGCGTCGCAGTGAATGTGACTGCGGCGCAGTGGGTTCAGGTTCAGCTTCGGGCTCTTCTTTGTTTTTTCAGTTTCTTCATCCCAATACTCATATTCCCACCGTGTTGAAATTTCATTTACTTGTTCCCCTTGTTGATCCCTTGCTCTTTCTTCCAACTCCTCCAACTGCCATTCTAACCGTTGTTTTGCGACATCAAAATCCTGCCGTAAGTTCAAGTCGAAGATCTAGCAATTCCAAGTATTTAAAAATCCCATCATTAAACTGTTTTTTCATTTCAATAAAGATTTTAAACCACTCTTTCAGCTTTTGCTCTTCTTCTTACTTCGGTTGATTTTCCTCATACCAAAATTCTCGTTCGTAAGACTGGTTGTTCCCCCATCATCTATCATCATAACCAAAATCACATATTGGGTCTCGGTAATTTCCCTTATCCGAATATCCATAATAGTTGCTATATCTCCTGTTCATCATCTAATATCTACAACCTGTAAATCATAACTAAACAAAAACCAAAACGTGAAAAGCACCTGAAAATAAGTAAAACAAAATCTAAAAACTAAAATAGATAAAAACAAATACTTTGAACAATAAACGACAAATAAAAATTCCGATTATCAAGTCCCCAGCAGCGACGCCAAAAACTTGATGCGAAAAATCTAGTCTTCCCTTTTTGCTTTCGCTAGACCACAACACCGGGCAGTGTACCCTTTCGTTTGTAGTATAGTTTGGGCAAGTCGGGTTCGAACACAGGGACTTTCAATTGGAAATTTCAATCATCGTTTATGAAACAGATATAAGTAACAAAGTGGGGGTTTTCGAAAGTTACTAAAAGTGAATAGTATCGTATTATGATAAATCAAAATATGGGAAAAACACTCGTTTGGATTGGTTCCTAGTTATCCGATTGTCACCTTGGGTTGTTTGGTTGAATTAACTTCTAATGTTATAACACGATTCCTTTCGAATACCGAGCTAACTTTAGACATCTAAAACAAAACACCGTTCCTTTCGAATGCGCTAGAAACCTTAAACATCTAAGTCATTAAGCAACAAGTTTATATATTCGACTTAATCTTATAAAACTTCCTTTCGAATAGTTTCTTAGCTAAAATCAAATTCATCTTATCAAATCATTATATTACCAGTTCCTTTCGAATACTAATAATTTTAGATTAATTATAGATCGATTAACCTTTTCGTAAAACGTCGAATAAGTTATTATAAGTTCCTTTCGAATACCTACAACATGTGTTTGTCACTAACACCTTACTTACGTTTTATATAAACTATCTTTGATAATGATATGAATCTGATTACAACTAACATTCAAGTTTTAATCTAAATGTTTGATTACTCGTTAAGATTCCTTTCGAATATCCTAAACCTCAAATCAACTATAGACCGGTTGATTATTTCGTTCAATTCATCAATCAAGTTCTAAAGCTCTTTTCAGATACTAAAGTTCTTAATCAAATCATGAATATAAGTAATTTAACACTATTAAGAATTTAAACCCGAATGGTTCTTCGATTAAGCGAACATAAACATTCAACCAAAAACAAATATCCCAAAAGCTTCAATCATCTAACCTCGTTCCAATCCAAACAAGTACTATTTAACTACTCATTCATTCGCGAAATTACAAACAAATTATAAAAGAAGATGAGATTCATACCAAACTATCGATGAAATGTCTTGATAAAATATCCAAAGAGAAAATGAAAATGCGATTAAAGATTCTTCCAAATTAAACTAGAAATTACTATGCTTCTTGTTTCCAAAGATTGTGATAAAAATGATGAATTAGGGCTGATTCTCTTGCCCCAATTTGATGTAAAAAAAATAAAAAAATGATATGCTCCAAAAATCGTCCTTTAAGAAGTTAGCCAAAAAGTCCCTCCACTTTCCCCACTCATTAGCTATTAAAAATGACTTTTGTAACTGTCAGCTGATGGTTTGCGCCGCATTCGGTGATTCCGCGCCGCATTCGAGACTCAGTAGCTTAAATAGTTTGTTCCACGTTTGAAATGAAAAGTGGCGACCGCGGCGCGGTGGCATGACCGCGGCGCGGTCATACTGCATTCGATCCAAATTCTTTTGCTTTGCTGCTCCCTTGCGTTTATTAGTCAAAATCTGTCACTTCTTGTTCCAAAACAACATAAACATCTAAATACACAATTACATACAACATTAGTATAAAAGGGGTATATCCATTACGTTTTGACACAAAAACATAATAAATATCGCGAGAGAATATGCGTATAATTGAGCGATATCATTTGCTATTCCACTTGGATTGGGTAAAGGCCATTCTCTGGCTACGGTTGAGATGGAGTATGAATGGAAACCTCCAAGGTGCTGGTTGTGCTGCATTTTTGATCATGTTGATGCTCAATTCCCTAAATCAGTTCGTGTTACTAAGGAGGTTCCTAAAAGTGTGACTATGGATGCAGAGGGGTTTATGGAAGTTAGAAAGAAAAAAACAAAGGTGCAGCAACCTCCAAAGCAAAAGCAACAATTTGGAGTTAAAGTGGGCAAACATCAGTCATCTAAGTTCTATAAACGTGTACAGCACAAGGAGAAGGTATATGCAATAAAACAGCCCAAGGTCAATATCTCTAGTGGTAATAAAAACTCATTTTCAGCTCTTAGTGATGAGGATGCGGATGGTGATAGGAATAACGATACTACTATTCTCAATGTAAGTGACAATGAGGTAGACGAGAATTTGGTGTTGGAAACAGCTAATAGCAACTCTATAGGGGCAAGCACTCCTACTTTGGTAGTTTCCAATGTTTAACATCGCTTCATGGAATATTAGGGGTTTGAACTTCTCCCCTAAACAAAAAGAAGTGCGGCAGCTTATTTCTGAAAATAATGTGTCTATGTGTGCGATTTTGGAGTCTCATGTGAAGGAGTCAAATCTGCATCGGTTGTGTTCATTTGTTTTTAAGCATTGGGAGTGGTCATCAAATGGCGCTTGGTGTAGCAAGGGTATTCGAATTATTCTTGGGTGGAATCATAATGATGTTGATGTGGTTGTCATTACTCAAGATGATCAAGCTGTTCATACGCGTATTTGGATTAAGGCGGAGAAGAAAGAGTTATTCTGTTCATTTGTTTATGCCCATAATCGGTATGAGCAGCGTAGGGCGTTGTGGGAAGGTTTGTGTAAGCATAAGTTATACATTCGTGATCGTCCGTGGTGTCTTCTGGGAGATTTTAATGTGTCTTTGTTTTTGGGGGAATCGACGGCGGGGGGCTCTAATATAGATATTGCTATGCGTGATTTCAAGCATTGTGTGGATAATCTAGAAGTGTTGGATGTTCAAAAATCTGGTCTTATGTTCACATGGAATCAAAAACCTAGAGGCAGATATGGCATTCTTAAAAAGCTAGATAGGATCATGTCTAACTTGGAATTCAATGATGTTTTTGTGGGTGCTTATGCAGTTTTTAAGGCCTACCGGATTTCTGATCATGCTCCTTCTATCCTATCGCTCCCAACCATGGAAGTAACGAAACCTAAGCCTTTTAAATTTTTTAATTTTCTTACTAATCATGATAATTTTTGTACTACTGTGATGGAGTTTTGGCAGCAACGAATCAGTGGTTTTAACATGTTTAAAGTGGTTAAGAAACTCAAACTTCTCAAAAAGCCACTTCGGAAATTACTATATGACAAGGGCAATTTTTATGCTAATGTTGTTCGTTGTCGTCAAGAGTTAGATGCGGTTCAGATTATGTTAGATAATGATCCGCATAACTTGGATCTGCGAGACAAGGAAGCTGCTTGTGTTATCGCTTTTAATGAGGCGGCTGTTATGGAAGAGAAATTGTTAAGGCAGAAGGCAAAGATTGATTGGCTTAAAGAGGGTGACTTAAATTCAGCCTATTTTCATAAAGCGGTCAAAAGTCGGGTTACTAGGAGCCGTATAGATGTGGTTACTTCTAGTGATGGTGTTATTTGTGCTAATGAGCAGGTGTCGATTGCTTTTGTTACACATTATGAAGCATTTCTTGGGCAGGTTGGTATTACCAATGATTTTGTAGATGACGGTCTTTTTCCTATGAAGTTAAGTGATATAGAAGCGATGAATATGATTAGGGAGATTACCAAACAAGAGGTTCAACAGGCTATGTTCTCTATGGGGGATGATAAGTCGCCTGGTCCGGATGGATACACGGTAGCTTTTTTTAGGGAAGCTTGGGATATTGTGGGTGATGACATTACTAGTGCGGTTCGTGAATTTTTCATTAATGGTAAGCTGTTAAGGGAACTTAATCATACTATTATTGCTCTTATTCCGAAAGTTAAATCACCGGTGCGTGTTAATGACTATAGACCGATTTCTTGCTGCAATGTGTTGTTTAAGTGTATTAGCAAGATTATTGCTAATCGGATTAAACTGACGTTGAAGAATCTGGTCAGTCCAAATTAATCAGCTTTTGTCCCGGGACGACATATTACGGATAATATTCTTTTAACCCAAGAGCTTATGCATAATTACCACTTGAAGCGCGGTCCTGCTAGATGTGCGTTTAAAGTGGATATTCAAAAGGCTTATGACACGGTTGATTGGTGTTTTTTCCGCAAGGTGCTTATGGGATTTGGGTTTCACCCTCGTATGACTACTTGGATTATGGAGTGTGTTTCTACGACGTCATACTCTATTTCAATTAACGGGAATCTGCATGGGTATTTTCAAGGTAAAAGGGGTCTTCGTCAAGGGGATCCGCTGTCTCCTTATTTATTTACGCTCATTATGGAGGTTCTTACTCTTATGATCAGCAGGCGAGTGGAGGAATCGGATTTATTCACATATCATAAGTATTGTTCTAAGTTGGAGCTGATTAATTTGTGTTTTGCGGATGATATTTTCTTATTTGCTCATGGGGATATTGATTCTGCTATGGTTATCAAGGAGGCTCTGGATGAGTTCTCGAATGCTTCTGGTTTGGTTCCTAGTCTTCCTAAGAGTACAACTTATTTCTGTAATGTACCTATTCAGATTAAAGCTTCTATTCTTAGTATATTACCTTTTGCGGAAGGGTTGCTGCCAGTTAAATATCTTGGTGTTCCTTTGGTCTCTTCGAGTTTAAAGTTCCGAGATTGTAAGGAGCTTGTTGAACGGGTTCAGAATCGTATGGAGGATTGGAAAAATAAGTCGCTTTCTATTGCTAGTCGGTTTTAGCTTATTTCATCTGTGATAGGCTCTATGCATGTGTTTTGGGCTTCTGCTTTTATTATTCCGTCTAGAGTTCTTCATCATATTGAGCAGCTCATGTGTGGTTTCTTTGGTGTTAAGGTAACTTCAAGAGGGGTAAAGCTAAAGTTGCATGGGATGTTGTATGCCTTCCTAAGCGAGAAGGTGGTCTTGGTATTCGAAGATTGGATGTTTTTAATTCTGCTTTGATGGTGTCTCGTATGTGGAAACTCGTTACTCTTAAGCAGTCTCTTTGGGTGAAATGGATTCATATGTATAAATTGAAGCGGCGTAGCTTTTGGGATATTCCTATGCGGGGTGCTATGTCATGGAGTTGGAGGAAGTTGCTTCAACTTCGGCCTTTAGTTCGTTAGTCGTTTTGGACTAAGATTGGTGAGGGGTTGTCTGTTTCGCTTTGGTTTGATACATGGTGTGCAGAAGGGCCCTTATGCTTGGTTATTTCTATGCGTGGTGTATATGCAGCGGGTTTAAATCCGTCTTCAAAGGTATGTGATATTGTACATAATGGGCAATGGAATTGGCCGATGTCTTTATTGGTTAAATATCCATTTCTTGCTGCTTGTTCGGTTCCCCTTAGTTTGAATGCACCGGATGTGCTGGTTTGGCGGGATAGACATGAGAATTTCCAGAAGTTCTCGGTGTCCCAGGTTTGGTCTTCTATTCGTCCTAGGGAGGCTAAGGTTTTGTGGTACGACCTGGTTTGGTTTGCTGCTTGTATTCCAAGACAGGCGTTTCACTTTTGGCTGGTTATTCAAAGGAAGCTCAAAACGCAGGATCAGATTTGCAGTTGGGATGTTGCTCCTAATCTTGGCTCGGTTTGTTCCCTTTGCGAGTTACAATCTGATTCACATGAGCATCTCTTTTTTGATTGCCCATTTTCGCAAGGTATTTGGGATTATATGAGGATTTTGGCTGATATTCCGTTGTTATCTAATGATGTGTTTTCTATTATTAATATTCTATTACCATCTGCTAAGAAGAGAACATCTTGGAGGATTGTTTCAAAGTTGGTGCTTGAGGCTGCTACATATTTCATTTTGCAAGAACGAAATCGGAGGCTGTTCAAGAACATCAAACGGACGTCGAATCAGGTTATTGAATGTATTTCTTCTTCGGTGCGTCTTAAGCTTATGTCATGCAAGTTCAAGCGCTCTAAAGATAGTGAGCAGATGGCTAGGAAGTGGGATCTTCCCGATTTCATCCATATCAAACTCAATTAAACCAAAAATACCATTTTAAAATCAAAACCCAAATTCTAAAAACCAATTGGTACTTTAAAACACTAATTTTACAAAACCCTACCATATATTTCCATTTCTAGTACAAAATTTCACACTACCCTAATAAACTTTATAATTACCTAAATCAACTATTCAAACCACCTTATACCCATTAAAACGCTCATTTCCATGAAAAAACAAGATTTCATCCGGTATAGGTTAGAATCACGTTCAGGGTGTGTGATATTCATGTTTAATAATCCCCGAGGTCACAATAGCATGCACAATGTATTAAGAGCAATATTAGAAGCCATTTCATTCATATAAAACTCAAGTAAACCCAAAGTACCATTTTAAAATCAAAACCTTAATTTTAAAATTCAATCGATACTTTACAACACTAATTTTACAAAACCCTACCATATATTTCCATTTCTAGTACAAACTTTCACACCACTCTAATAAACTTTATAATTACCTAAATCAACTATTCAAGCCACCTTATACCCATTAAAACGCTCATTTCCTTGGAAAAACAAGATTTCATCCGGTACGAGTTAGAATCACGTTCAGGGTGTGTGATATTCATGTTTAATAATCCCCGAATTCACAATAGCATTAAGAATGTCTTAACAACAATATTAGAAGCCATTTCATCCATATAAAACTGAATTAAACCCAAAATACCATTTTAAAATCAAAACCCTAATTCTAAAAATCAGTCGGTACTTTAAAACACTAATATTACAAAACCCTACCATATATTTCCATTTCTAGTACAAACTTCCACACTACCCTAATAAACTTCATAATTACCTAAATCAACTATTCAAACCACCTTATACCCATTAAAACGCTCATTTTCTTGAAAAAACAAGATTTCATCCGGTACGAGTTAAAATCACGTTCAGGGTGTGTGATATTAATGTTTACTAATCCCCGAGGTCACAATGGCATTAAGAATGTCTTAAGAACAATATTAGAAGCCATTTCATCCATATCAAACTCAATTAAACCCAAAATACCATTTTAAAATCAAAACCCAAATTCTAAAAACCAATCGGTACTTTAAAACACTAATATTACAAAACCCTACCATATATTTAAATTTCTAGTACAAACTTTCACACTACCCTAATAAACTTTATAATTACCTAAATCAACTATTCAAACCACCTTATACCCATTAAAACACTCATTTCCTTGAAAAAAATAAGATTTTATCCGGTACAACTTAGAATCACGTTCAGGGTGTGTGATATTCATGTTTAATAATCCCCGAGGTCAAAATAGCATTAACAATGTCTTAAGAACAATATTTGAAGCCATTTCATCCATATAAAACTCAATTAACCCGAAATTACCATTTTAAAATCAAAACCCTAATTCTAAAACTAATCGGTACTTTACAACACTAATTTTACAAAACCATATTCAATATTTCCATTTCTAGTACAATCTTCCACAGTACCCTAATAGACTTTATAATGACCTAAATCAAATATTCAACCCACCTTATACCCATTAAAACGCTCATTTACTTGAAAAAAATAGATTTCATCCGGTACGAGTTACAATCACGTTCTCGGTGTGTGATATTCATGTTTAATAATCCCCGAGGTCACAATAGTATTAAGAATATCTTTAGAACAATATTAGAGGCCATTTCATCCATATAAAACGCAATTAAACCCAAAATAACCTTTTAAAATCAAAAACCTATTTCTAAAAACCCACTGTCACATCCCGCTAAAAGCGGAAACACGAGGCGTTCCAGTTATAATATCAAGAGTCAAGATTACAACAATTTAACCGATAAACAAAACATCAAATCAAATAGATCATGCCAAATGTTACAAAATACATCATAAAGTCAAAGGCGATAAGACGCCAAGTACAAATACAATTCCAAAAGAAATAAACAAACGGATCGTCATGGAAATTACAATAAACAATTCAAATTCAAATTTCCCAAAAGCAAGCGATCCGAAAATAAACTATGGCATGATCAACGGAAATCCTCAATTTCTGCAAAGCGTTAAAACGACATCAACAACATGTTGGTGAATTATTCGCAATTTTAAGTAAAAGTTGACCCAACGACAAGTTTATAAGGTAGACCTATTCTCCTAGGTAATAAGGTAATTAATAGCGTCTAACAATTAAGCAGACAAAAAATTCAACAACGTCTAGAAATTTAGTAGGCAAGGCATATGATTACGTCTAGCATTTTGCAGACAAGATGACGTCTAACATTTAGCAGACAAGATGACGTCTAACATTTAGCAGACAAGATAACGTCTAACATTTAAGCAGACAAGATGACGTCTAACATTTAAGCAGACAAGATGACGTCTAACATTTAAGCAGACACAATATACACAACGCCTACTACGCAAACAAACAATTTTTAAAGTACGCTTTACAGCCCTAAAAATAGTAAAGACAAGGGCTACGAATAACTTACAATTCAAGCTTCAACAAATCTCGGATAAACAATCACGGAGCTACAACTCCACCGTCTAAGTGCCCTACACAGCAATAATATAGTCTCAGTATCTCTACAAGTATAGTTCGGTTTAGCCTTGTAAGTTAAGATTAAGTTTATTATGACATTCCAACGATTAATAAGTCGAATAAGGATGACGGATTAAGAAGACGATGTTCCGCGCTAGAAAAAGGCCGATCGGAAAGATATCTATATTTCCATTTCTAGTACAAACTTCCACAGTACCCTAATAGACTTTATAATTACCTAAATACACTATTCAAACCACCTTATACCCATTAAAACGCTTATTTCCTTGAAAAAACAAGATTTCATCCGGTACAAGTTAGAATCACGTTCAGGGTGTGTGATATTAATGTTTAATAATCCCCGAGGTGACAATAGCATTAACAATGTCTGAAGAACAATATTAGAAGCCATTTCATCCATATAAGACTCAAGTA
>CAJVGC010000065.1:33206210-33228649 GCA_910822075.1 Senecio squalidus | reverse complement strand
GCAACGACGTGAGGGTGGTACTATGTGAGGTGCGGTAGGAAGGATGGGAACTGACTTCCGTGCGGTCAACGAGTGCGGGCTCCTCCTCCCCCGGAGATGTGAGCATGAATGTAGCGGTGGGACTCCATGGCTGGGATAGTGGCAGGAGGTGTAGTGAAAGTATCGGAAGAGGCGGTGTCGGAGTCATCCTTAAGGGGATCCTCCTCCTCCTCCTCCTCCTCTTCCTCCGTCTCAGGGTAGACAAATCCCTCGGGAGTAGGAGTGTATCCCGAGTCAGCTCGGAGAGTAGGAGTGTCATGGATAGTAGGCTCGACAATAGGAGTAAGAACGGAAGGTTCGTCCTCCGGGATGAATCCGTCATACTTAGTAGAAGGCGTGTGGGTATACATCTCTTCGTCCGAATCCGTGTCGGATAAGTAGATAATGGTGGTGGTATGCTCGCTCTCGAAGCCATCGTATCCGTCGTATGGTATAACTGGGGATCCTAAGGTAGAAGAGATGTCCATATCGACGCTCGAGTCGGCATCTGGAGCAGTAGGTGTATGTGGAGGATAGTCATCCTCAGAATCAGAAAGTATAACGTAGTAGGGAGTCGACATACTGTGACAAGGTCCAAAAGTGTAAGCATTTCTATGTAAAATATAAGTAAGTAGTGCGGAAGCAGTAAGTTCTAAAGCTCAGTTATAGACCAGGATATTTACTAATGCAACCTGGTTCGCTATAACCAGAGCTCTGATACCAATCTGTCACACCCCCAAATCTCGTGTTCCCGAGACTCGAGGTGTTGACTTCATGGGTCCCAGATAGCAATGATATATAGGCGAACGACCTCTATATGAGTCGTTTTAAAGAAAAACATACATTCATTGATATTGAACATGATTAAGGAAAAGTGTTACCAGAGTTCACAAAACAAAGATTTACATTACATAACTTAAAAGAAAATAAGTAATGCAAGGGAAATCTCCCAAAAGCGTGAGTTTGAAATATGCGACTCTGTCATATCCCAAAATCCCTCCGTCGAAAGCCCTTTCGACTAAGCACCTGAGACATACATGCTAAAGTCAACATAAAGTTGGTGAATTCATAGGTTTAGTTTAGTAATAAAGTGGACCACAAGATTTCCGTTTAAGTAAAGTCTTACAGTTGCACCTAAGCTCATGACATCGAAGCGTAACAAAGTTCCTTACCCCATAAGTGTTCCTATGTTATAGCCAAATAACATATATAGTTTCAAAAGTAAAGCACCCTACTCGAGTCCACGAGTTAGTTGTGGTAGACGTGGGTTACATCGTCTAGCCGTTGGGTGAGGGTTATCAAACCCTAATAGATCTATCCAATACAATCGCGCTTAGTCCTTAACTAACGATTCATGATAGGGGAATTTCCTTTGGCTTAGTGGTAACTTAGGCAACTAGTAAAGGTTTTAAGTACTTGTGTCCATAAGTAAAAGAGCATGTAATCTCACCCCAAGTATGTTATAAAAACAAGTAAAAAGTGGGGCTATGAACTCACCTTAGCAAGCCAGCTAAAAGTAATGAGGCAGTGTGTGTAAGCCAACACGTAGGAGTCTCAAATCCGAGAATCAGGTAGGTCTAACCTTGACCTATTAAGTTTTGGAATTAAGGTTTTTATATTCTAGTCCAATGCACATGAAAATGTATGTATATGTATGAATAAGGTAAGGTTAAGGTTTGGGTTTAATAATAATAAACTAACACCGTTCGGGCCATTATATACAAGACCATTCTATAATCGCATGCGGAGCTAGGACACTTTAAATCGTAAATCCAGCAAACTCGGCACTACGAAATATCGAGATGGAATCATTGCATACAAAGCTCCCTAGTATAGTGTTATCGCTATTATTATCGAGTTTGTTAGTTTTTATAAAAGTTTATAAAAACTCAGCAAGTGTCTTTAAGTTTTACCCAACTTTAAAGTAACATATCTCGCCCGTTTCTTATCCGATTTTAATGAATCTTATATAGAAACGACCGAGTTTGAAATACCTTTCAAATGGTTTAGGCCTTGAAACCAGATTGAAAATCTACTGATATTTATAACATAAATACTAACTGTAGGTTTTAGGGTTTTCTCAAAGTATATGCTAACTTGAAAATATCATAACTCCTTGGTCGTTTATCCGTTTTTAGTGTTCTTTTTATGTAAATGTAGACATTTGATTTATCTTTCAAATGCCATAGGTCTCATTTCATAATTCAAAACCATTTTTCCCAGTTTTAATAAAAGGTCCGCTGGTATGCAGTTTGGGGTTCAAGGAATTAGGTCAAACTTCAAAATGGTATATCTTGCTCGATATTTATCCGTTTTTAACGAATCTTATATCGAAACGACCGTGTTTGAGTTATCTTTTAGATGATATAGGTCTCATAGTCTGGTTTGAAATATAGTTTTCCCGAGGTCATGGTGAACAGTCGGATATACAGTGGGTTTTTCAAGTTTTTTTTTTTTTTTTTTAACACTTCTTTATATGTAACATGTTTATGAATATGTGCTATATGTAATATGATATATGAACTATAAAACATGATATAAGAAGTATCAAATATGTAAAAAGGTTAGTAATAACATACCTAAGTGTTATGTATGAAGATCTTGATGCAACTTTCAAACTACCAAGGTTTGATTCTAAGTTCTTGTATGAAATATGTGTGAGTGGGATTTTGTGTTGGTGATTCTTCTTGGTTCTTCTCTTGGCCAAAATTTTAAGAGCAAGGAGGGAGGGAGAAGAGTTTTTCACTTGGTGGTGAATGAGCAAGTGAAATGGATGGAAGGGGTCTAGTATTTATAGCCAAAGGAGAGAGTGGAGTCATGAGTGCTAGCACATGGGAGGTATGGTCTATTGAGTTCAATAGTGAAACTAAACCCATGTGACACCACCAACTCATTTAACTAGTCAAGCAAGAAACAAACAACTTGTAGGTGATTATTTAAATTGTCATTTTTGCAAACTCTAGGGTCCTAAGTGAAGTCCTTGTATGCTTAGGGTCTTTTGTGTAAGTTGTGTATTTGATATATATATATATATGCATGCAAAGTTCCATACATGCAAAGTTGATGCATAAATCATGATTTTATGCATGAAATATTGGACTAGAATTATTGTTGTAAAATGTTTATTTTATGTGAATATTTGATCCCGTATACCTAATCCCGGTATCCGTATATGTTTTTGACGTAGTTAACCAATATCATTTATGTATAGGTTGACCTACCGGTCGTAAATAAATCAAAACATATACAAGTTGAGTAATAGTGTTAAAAGAATTTAGTCGGTGTGAACCTGGATTTTCGCGGGTTGTCACAGTTCATTTGTGGAGTATAGGCTGCACTGAACTGCTGTTGAATTCCTCAGAAATCCTCCATCCTCTGATTCTTAAATTCTGTACCATTATCCGTTCTAAATCTTCGAACTTTCAACTTATACAGTGTTTCCAACGTTGTAACTAACAGCTTGATATTCTCGAATGTTTCAGATTTCTCCCGTAAAAACATGACCCAAGAGAATCGCGAGTAATCATCTGTCACCACTAAACAATATTTGTCTCCTGCTACACTCGAATATTTAATTGGTCCGAAAAGATCCATATGTAAAAGATCAAGTGGAGTGTCGATGGTGTGAAACTTCTTTGCTTTGTGAGACTTCTTGGATTGCTTTCCCTTTTTTGCACGAAATACAGACTTCCGGCAACTGAAAACCTTTCACATTTACTCCCATAACCAAATCCTTATGCATCAGATGATTCATCTTTCTCAAACTAAGGTGTCCCATGCGTTTGTGCCACAATATCGATTCACGTTCAGTAGCTTTCGAGAAAAAAGCTTGATGTTCAGTCGAATTCACAGTAGTCTTCGACATATCGAGCACGTACAAATCTCCAACCCTCGGTGAAGTTGTAATAACCAACTCTTCCGGAATCTTGAATTCTTTCTTCACAATGTAACATTGAGAATCATCAAAAATCACTTTAAACTTCTTGTCGAAAATTTGAGACACAGACAACAAGTTGTTGACCAGTGCCTGAACAAAATTCACTTTATCAAAACTGATCTTGTTGTTTGCAACCAATCCCTGGGCTGAGATAAAACCTCCCTTATCTCCAGCAAAAGAAACATATCCTCCTTTAATAGATCTGACATTTGAGAGTAGTGACATATTTCCTGTCATGTGCCTAGACGCCCCACTATCAACAATCCATGTATTCTTGATAGGATCATAGACGACCTGCACATCAAATTGAAAATATTAGTTTGCGATGCAAACCCAAGCCTTAATGGCTGTGGGTTTACCATCACCACCTAAAACTTGTAAGTCCACCCATTTTCCCATGGAACCATCAGGTACATTTGACGGTCCAGCACCCTTAGGCTTCCAAGACTTTGATTCATGAGTAGAATTTTTAACATAAACAGTTGATTTATGAGTTGGTGATGGGGACCGTTTTTCAACTTGTTTAACAGGAGGTTGCTGTTTGGATTTACCAGCAGGAAGCAACTCACTGTTTTGTTTTGGAAATAATGACCGATTGTTTGAAAATCGATTTCGATTTGGGCTAGAAAAACGATTTCCAGTAGACATTTTATGTTGGTCAAAACTATTCCTAGGCCTTTGTTTCAAATTTGGACAATTATAGTTAACATGGCCTTTTTCCCCACAATAAAAACAAGTTTTCCATTCGTTAAGATTTTGAGAACTTCGCGTCATTCTCCGGTGATGTGTAAGAGGTTTGGAGAACATATCATTAGGACGCAAAGCCATTATGTTGTTGAACATTTTGCGGCTTCTGGGGATTAGTGTTTGTGTTTCTCAAGTGAGGTGGTATGAATTTTACTTTTTCAGTTTCCTTTTTCTCAACCTCCACTGGTGATTCCCCGGCTTTGACAAATTTTGGTCCCTTAACTTCAGATCTTTTCAAAATTTTAACTTGTTTAGGTTTACTCGAAGTTTTATTCGGTAACTTACGACCCAAACCCGAACCCTTTTCTTCCTCATCTGAGTCGTAAACCCAATCCTCAACCAATACCGTTTCTTTTAATTTTTCGTTTTCAGCACTTTTAACATTTGAATCATCTTTGTGATTGACAATAGGTGTTTGGGCCACTGGGTCCGGTTGTTGAATAATGAATTCAGTGTCCCCTTCCTCCTTTGGGGCCTTAATCAATTTATTAAAGATTGGAGGTGGACACGCTTTGTAGTCAACCGTTGGTTTCCCTTCCCCATTCTCAGGACGTTTTTCTTTCAAGATATGATCTAAAAGGTATGATGCGGTGGAATAACTTCTAACCTGTTGATTTAAAGTTTCAAAACTGATTTTATAGAAGCATTTTCACGTTTAAGGGCATTAATATCTTTTAAATATTTGTTAATGGAGTCCTGTTTGTTTAACAACGCTATTTCCAAATCACTGACTTGTTTTGCCAAAAGTTTGTTCTTTTCTGAAAACAGTTTTTCATTTCCTTTAACAATCTTATTTTTACGTAGTTCCTCAACAAGATTGTTATTTTCTTTTCTAAGCTCATTCACTCGTTCATCTAAAACAAAACACCTAGAACAGGAAGTGATTTTAGTTTCAAATTGTACCTTAGATTACTCTGCAGTACCTGCCATCATAGCAAACTCCCGTTTTGTCTCTGGTGCTTCTGATTCTGCTGAAGATTCCTCAGATGATTCTTCAGATGTATTGGACTCCTCCCCGTCACTTTCTTCGTTGAGATTTGTTCGAGCAGTGGTTGTCAAACACAAGAAATGGGGGATGTCAACCTTGGATCTCCTGTGATGAGCACAGTGCAAACCCAACAAGTTCTTGACGAACCTAGGGTGATCAAGGTTGAAGATGAAAGCAAGAGTATATGAACTCTGTTTAAGCTTGTGTGTGTGTAAGTGAGATTGAAGTGAAGTGCGTCTACCCTTTACGTATTTATACTACCCGTTTCAAGCATGGGGAACGTCCATCAATCAATGACGATCATGAATGTTTAAACTGTTATAGTAATCAATCAGTGGTATACTAATCGTCTTCACTTTATTATTTGTTAAGATGCGACGTCTCACAACCTAAGGCAACCTGACGGGCGAGCGCCTCTCGCGCGCCTGTCATGCGCGTCAGGGCCTTGCAGGCTGGCGTCATGCTGAAACTGCCTTGCAGGATGACGCCAGGCTGAAACTGCCTTGCAGGCTGGCGTGGCTGAAACTGCTTTGCAGGCTGGTGTCAGGCTGAAACTGCCTTGCAGGATGACGCAAGGCTGAAACTGCCTTGCAGGATGACGCAAGGCTGAAACTGCCTTGCAGGATGACGCAAGGCTGAAACTGCCTTGCAGGATGACGCAAGGCTGAAACTGCCTTGCAGGATGACGCAAGACTGAAACTGCCTTGCAGGTTGACCTCATGTTGAGGCGGGCGCCTGTCAGGCGGGCGTCTGTCAGGCATGCGCTTGTCAATGGTATACAGGCTGTAACATGCGTGTCTTGCTCAATGGGCTTGCTTGTAGCATCAGGCTTTAAGCAATAAATATAGGTAATCCCTACTAACCTCATCATGCCCCCGAGTTAGGATTTGTCAAAACAACAGTTTTCAAGTCGTAACTATTCTACTCGCGTAAGTCTGCGTTTCCTTTTTTTTTTTTTTTTTTTTTTTTTTTTTTTTTTTTTTTTTTTTTTTACCGAGTAACGAGTTGGGTACCAGGGCATTTGCCTGGTACCGGCGTATAATCGGGTACCGGCGTTCGTGTGAGAGTGCCGGGTATGGATCGAGCAGACGCAAGCCCGAGTACCGGCATTTTAGGCCCGAGTACCGGGAGTTGTAGCCGAGTACCGGGAGATGTGGGCGAGTACCGGGAGCTTTGGGGAGGGTACCAGGAGTTTTGGGGAGGGTACCGGGAGTTTATAGGGTACCGGTAGTTTATGGAGGGAACCGGGAGTTGGGGTCGAGCATTCTGGATACCGGGGCTAGTTGTACCGTACCGGCAGTTCCCTCAAGCAAGGGTACCGGGAGACTTTGCCTAGTACCGGCAGTTTAAGCAAGCAAGGGTACTGGGAGACTTTGCCTAGTACCGGCAGTTTAAGCAAGCAAGGGATAATGGGAGATTTTGCCCTAGTATCGGCAATGTGTATCGGGTTGTACCGGGATGAAGCCGGGTATAGGAGGTTTTACCCGAGTACCGGCATTGTTAGCCCGGGTACCGGGAGTTTTGGCCCGGTGTACCGGGAGTGTAGCCCGGGTACCGGGAGTTTTGCCCGGGTACAAGCTGGTTTGATGTTTTTGGTCGTACGCTAAACCTTCTAATTGGTTGTTTGTGTTAGGAAGCTATCCTGCAGGTATGTGACTTACTTGTCCTTCGCATTCATTTGTTTGCGCCCTGCTAGCAATAACTGGTATGCCGTGTTATTAATTTAGGCATACCATAGTTGTCGTTGTTGTGATTTGGCATGGCGTTGTCTAGGATTAGCCTTGCTTTGTGTGACATTGTCTAGCCATTAAATATAATGTTTTATTGGATGATCAAGCCAATAACACATTATTGTTTTTTATCTTTTTATTATGGATGTTGTCCATGACACCGTCTTGGGTGTGCATGACAGTGTGTATATTTGGTTGTGCGTATGACACTTTCTTGAGGGCCCATGGTTCCTTTGTATGTCAATGACATAGGTAGATTTGAGTATGCTTTACATTGTGCCTGTGACACTGTGCCAATGGCACTTTTGTTGGTTAACCTTTACTTTGTTTACTCGCGAGGATTGTCGCTTCCCAATGAGAAGTGCTTATCTTTTATCTAGTAGATTAAAAGACGAATATGATTGTATGTTATTTGGCCAGACAGGGTTGTCTTTCTTGGCTTCGTACATGTTGTATTGAACTATGTTTGTCGCTTCCCAATGAGAAGTGCTTATCTTTTATCAAGTAGATTAAAAGACGAATATGATTGTATGTAATGAAAGTGCATGGTTGGCTTTAGACTGAGATGTCTATTGTGGCCTTATGCTTTTTGTATTGAATCCTTACTTCAATATTTATTTGTTTATGCAAATGTCATAGAAAAAATGATATTGTGCGATAATATTGGGATACAAGATCAGACCAAATGCTATTATTGCAAATTTCATACATGACCATGACATTCCATGTGCTTGGAAACATTTATTGAAAACATAAAGGAAAAAAAATGACAGTAAAGACTATTGCACCTTGATAGGTCAGTTCATATTGGCTCCCTCCTGTATCATGAAGACATGGCCATCAGGTGGTCCGGGGTGTTCTGTGTCTTCCCCTTCTTTTGCCATGCATAATTCTTCTTAGGTGGAGTTTTATTTGCTTGCTGCTTAGCGCCAGGGACAAGGTGTTCTAGCTTGCCTTCTTCCAAAGCCCGCCTGATTTCCCTTTTGAGCTCTCTACAAACATTTGTGTCGTGTCCATGGTCTTCATGGAAATCACAGTATTTATTCATGTTTTTCGTACCTGACCTATGCTCCATCTGGGGTGGAGGTGTGAAGGTAGCGCACACCTGCTCTGTTATCAAGATTTCTTTTGGTGTTTTGCTAAGAGCAGGTTCAGACGCATGTTTATCGTATGGGCCAAACCTCCTATTGCTCCTTTCATCTCGTCGAGTGTCGGTCCATGACTTGCCGCCTACCTCTCTTGTCAGGGAGACAGTTTCCTTTGACCTTAGATAGTCATATGCCCTGTCCGTGGCTTCTTTGAAAGTAACCGGAGTTCGCTTGATCAACTTCTCTTGCAGTTGTCCTGGGAGCAAGGAAAGAGTAAATCCAGAAATTTGTTGACTCTCTGGTAACATGGCGATCTTCTGGCATTCTTGCGTGTATCGCTGGATAAAGTCACGCAACCCCTCTCCTTCTTTTTGTCGTATCAAATGAGCCTCTATATGAGTTCTATGTTGCTTCTTTTGTTGTACAAATTGAGTCACAAACTTGGCTTTTAGATCTGCGAAATCTTGAATACTCCTCTCAGGCAAGTCAGCAAACCAATCACGAGCGAAACCTTGTAATGTTCCAGGGAACATGTGGCAAGCGACTGGGTCTAACCATTTATCCGTCATAATAGCCTGTTCAAAAAGAGCAAGGTGGTCGTCTGGATCTCGAGTACCGTCGTAAGTACCAACAACGGACGGGACTTTTTGCTTATCTGGGAGTGGGAATCTGGCAACCCAGTCACAGAACTTTGAAGTAACCACTGACAAAGGCACAGTGGCTGCACGGGGTGGAACTGCTGCTGTCACTAAGGTTTGCAACACTCTGAGCATGTCGTTAGATGTGTCATGTGGTAGAGGTGTTGGCGGGGTGTGTGTGCTTGGTTGCCTTAGCCGCTCCAGGAGTTGTGACAACGGATCCACTAGCTGTACAGGCGCAGGCTGAGGCCTTGGGCGCAATGCCTCCACTAACTGTGACAATAGATCCGACGAAGCAGGTGGTGGTGGGGGTGGTGGTGGCTGAGTGCTCTGAGCCAACCTTCTAAGCAGTTCCACAATGGGATCCTCCTGAACCCCTTGAGTAGCAGGCTGGGAAGCAATCGAACCAGGTTGTAGTACAAGATCCGTGCCATCCTCCTGAGAGCTTGTCCCGTGGGACAAAAGAGGCTGGAAGGGAGGGATGGCTGTCACTGGCGGTGGTGAAGTAAACGTACTGGTACCTGCCAGCCTTGTGGAGAAAAGGGGACTGGTTAAAGAGGGATACCCCCGTGTCGTCCTTAGATCCGACACTGTATACTCAGAATCGACGTATGATTCTGGGATTGTGGTATGAACAGGTGAAGTCATCACCGCTTCCGGTGCAGTGGTAATTACAGTAGTGGTCATTTCTGGCGCTGAAGAAATGACCTGCGATGAATTTGTTGCCTCCATGGAAATGATTGATTACGGAGAAAAAAAAAAGGAATTGGGAAAAGTGAAACGCCGTTTAAAAAACGTGTCCCACGGATGGCGCCAATGTTCGAGCAGTGGTTGTCAAACACAAGAAATGGGGGATGTCAACCTTGGATCTCCTGTGATGAGCACAGTGCAAACCCAACAAGTTCTTGACGAACCTAGGGTGATCAAGGTTGAAGATGAAAGCAAGAGTATATGAACTCTGTTTAAGCTTGTGTGTGTGTAACTGAGATTGAAGTGAAGTGCGTCTACGCTTTACGTATTTATACTACCAGTTTCAAGCATGGGGAACGTCCATCAATCAATGACGATCATGAATGTTTAAACTGTTATAGTAATCAATCAGTGGTATACTAATCGTCTTCACTTTATTATTTGTTAAGATGCGACGTCTCACAACCTAAGGCAACCTGACGGGCGAGCGCCTCGCGCGCGCCTGTCATGCGCGTCACGGCCTTGCAGGCTGGCGTCAGGCTGAAACTGCCTTGCAGGATGACGCCAGGCTGAAACTGCCTTGCAGGCTGGCGTGGCTGAAACTGCTTTGCAGGCTGGTGTCAGGCTGAAACTGCCTTGCAGGATGACGCAAGGCTGAAACTGCCTTGCAGGATGACGCAAGGCTGAAACTGCCTTGCAGGATGAAGCAAGGCTGAAACTGCCTTGCAGGATGACGCAAGGCTGAAACTGCCTTGCAGGATGACGCAAGGCTGAAACTGCCTTGCAGGATGACGCAAGACTGAAACTGCCTTGCAGGTTGACCTCATGTTGAGGCGGGCGCCTGTCAGGCGGGCGTGTGTCAGGCATGCGCTTGTCAATGGTATACAGGCTGTAACATGCGTGTCTTGCTCAATGGGCTTGCTTGTAGCATCAGGCTTTAAGCAATAAATATAGGTAATCCCTACTAACCTCATCAAGATTCAAAATCTTCACAATGTTTACTTCAGCGTCGGACTGATTGTTATCAATTTGAAATTGCCAATCCAAACCTTCGTCAGATTGAAAAACTAGGGCCTTAACATCTGAATTCTCTGTACCAGTAGAGATATTTGTGCCAGTTGTCACCATAGCAGTATTCTTGTTCGCCTCAAGAGCATTTCTGTTCACATTCCTATTTTGCTGATCTCTGAAAGGGTTCTGAACAGTCCTTGGTCGTTTTGGCTTCTCACATTGACGAGCAAAGTGACCTTTGTCTCCACAGTTGTGACAAGTAATGGCAGACATATCGAAACCATACTTAGTTTCCTTGTTGGCGCCGATTGTGTTACCAGTCCTTTTCACGTACTCTTTTGCCCTCCTAACGAGATTAGAGAAACCCCACATAATGTCGATTCTTTCCATCTCATCACGGTCAATCTGCTCATAATCTTCACCAGTTAAGTTTATATTTCCAATTTTTCCCTGCAACAAGTTATCATAGGAAGCTACTAAGGTAGTCAACATAGCCATATCTTCGTTTACACCATCCACATTTCCTTTATGAAAGTGCTCGATCTTCAAACTAGTAGAAGCTGATTCTGGAGTAGCTTGAGCTTGAGACTTTTGAACCGAAGTGCCTTGACTTGAGCTTGAGTTTGAATACCCATAATTTCTTGAATTATTTGAGGTGTTAGTAGAAAAAGCTGTCTTCAGTGGAGCATGAGTAGGAGTGGCTGGAGTGGGATCAGCGTAATATAATGAAGGATCTTGAGTGTGTCCCTTTCTCTGAGCATGAAACTTGTCATCCTGCTCCTTTTCTCTCAGCTTGGTAAATAGATCATTTAAAGTTGTGCGAGCAAGATAGCCACTTTCCTTTAACATCTCAATGTACCCATTCCAGTTTTCTGGTAAAGCATCAGCCAAAACTTTCTACTCGTTATGGACTAGTTGTAACCACTGAATATCCGTGCATCTCACTAATCAGATGTTGAAAACGTCTGATAAGGTCGAACAGTGATTCTCCATGTAAGCAAGTAAAATTGTCAAACTCCTTTTGCAGTGCTCTTCCCTTCATCGACTTCAACTTGTTGTTTCCCTCACAGTCTAATTCAAAAGCATCCCACAGTTGTTTCGATAACTTGTATGTCTTGTACTGATGAAACACAGATCTAGGAATTGCCTGACATAAATAAGAATAAGCCTTTTTCTCAATATCATAACTCTTCCTTTGTTCCTCGGTATATCTGTGAATGGGAATGAGGTCTCCATCTTCACCAATTGGTTCAATATATCCATTTCTAATCATATCCCACATTTTTGAGTCCAATCCGTTGATATGAATTTCGAAACGAGGTTTCCAGTGAGGGTAATCGTCCATTAAAATTAGTTTTGGGACCTTGTTTATACTTCTAGTTTCAGCATCATTGATTAACATTTCCGACATTTTAGAATTAGTACTTGCCATAGCGTATTCCATTTTAAAGTGTGAAAATTTTAATTTAAACTGATTCGTGCGGATGAACTGCTTTGACTCGTACGGATAAACTACTTGATACGTACGAATGAGAGTGATTCGTACGAATGAGACAGAGAACCTAAACTTTATACGAATGAGTTATTCGCACGGATGAACAAACTGACACGAACGGATGAATGCCTATTCGTACGGAAGAAAAACTATTCGTACGAATGAACTAAACGTTAAACTTTTGAAGTAAAAACTTAGATTCGCACGAAGGAATCCTAAATCCGCACGGATGAATGCCTATTCGTGCGGCTGAGAACTTTTCAAGAACTTGATCCGTTTGCGCCGCTGAAACTTTAGGGTTTTGCTAAAACTCGATCTACAACTCGATTTTCTAAACCAAAACGTTTCCAATCTGCCCATAACTTAAACTAAACAACCCAGAAACGTTTTAAAACAACAAAAACACTTTTTGAACGTAAAATTCCAAAACTTAAGTTTCAATCCAAACGAAAAATATTAAAGAAAACGCTAGAAGAACGTTGATTTCTACAACCAACGCTCTGATACCACTTTGTTGGGGGTGTATGATCTTAAGAACTCCACGTTATATCAATAACCTAGCGGAAATAAGCTATCGATTATCTAGCGAACATTTAACCTTCGGAAACGGAATCAAACCAACGATTGTTGATAAGATCGGACCTAAGGAAGACTATTCAGATGATTGGTTATACTTGATTAACGATTTGGAACACTAAGAAACGCAGCAGCAGCAGTTCGGCACGCAAGATAAAACCCTAGCAAAACTTCCCGTAATGCAGAAATAAGCTGGGTATATATAGGCCCAGCTTTTCATCCGTACGGATTACTTCCTATTCGTGCGGACATGATCTCGTCCGTACGTATGTAACATGTTAATAAACACTTCGTTTACTTAACTTATTCGTGCGAATGGAACCTTCATGCGCACGGACGCGTCCTCATCCGTGCGAATGGAATCTGAATATTATTTAAACATCACAAAACATATATTTGATTAATTTAAGATAACGTAAACGTTCAAGCATATAATTAATCAAACAATCAATATTAATATCCAAACAATACAAAGACTGATATTAGAATAAATGATAATTACATATGAATCTAGTAACTAACAAATGCACCTACAGGAATCAAAAACCTAGAGGCAGATATGGCATTCTTAAAAAGCTAGATAGGATCATGTCTAACTTGGAATTCAATGATGTTTTTGTGGGTGCTTATGCAGTTTTTAAGGCCTACCGGATTTCTGATCATGCTCCTTCTATCCTATCGCTCCCAACCATGGAAGTAACGAAACCTAAGCCATTTAAATTTTTTAATTTTCTTACTAATCATGATAATTTTCCTACTACTGTGATGGAGTTTTGGCAGCAACGGATCAGTGGTTTTAACATGTTTAAAGTGGTTAAGAAACTCAAACTTCTCAAAAAGCCACTTCGGAAATTACTATATGACAAGGGCAATTTTTATGCTAATGTTGTTCGTTGTCGTCAAGAGTTAGATGCGGTTCAGATTATGTTAGATAATGATCCGCATAACTTGGATCTACGAGACAAGGAAGCTGCTTGTGTTATCGCTTTTAATGAGGCGGCTGTTATGGAAGAGAAATAGTTAAGGCAGAAGGCAAAGATTGATTGGCTTAAAGAGGGTGACTTAAATTCAGCCTATTTTCATAAAGCGGTCAAAAGTCGGGTTACTAGGAGCCGTATAGATGTGGTTACTTCTAGTGATGGTGTTATTTGTGCTAATGAGCAGGTGTCGATTGCTTTTGTTACACATTATGAAGCATTTCTTGGGCAGGTTGGTATTACCAATGATTTTGTAGATGAAGGTCTTTTTCCTATGAAGTTAAGTGATATAGAAGCGATGAATATGATTAGGGAGATTACCAAACAAGAGGTTCAACAGGCTATGTTCTCTATGGGGGATGATAAGTCGCCTGGTCCGGATGGATACACGGTAGCTTTTTTTAGGGAAGCTTGGGATATTGTGGGTGATGACATTACTAGTGTGGTTCGTGAATTTTTCATTAATGGTAAGCTGTTAAGGGAACTTAATCATACTATTATTGCTCTTATTCCGAAAGTTAAATCACTGGTGCGTGTTAATGACTATAGACCGATTTCTTGCTGCAATGTGTTGTTTAAGTGTATTAGCAAGATTATTGCTAATCGGATTAAACTGTCGTTGAAGAATCTGGTCAGTCCAAATCAATCAGCTTTTGTCCCGGGACGACATACTACGGATAATATTCTTTTAACCCAAGAGCTTATGCATAATTACCACTTGAAGCGCGGTCCTGCTAGATGTGCGTTTAAAGTGGATATTCAAAAGGCTTATGACACGGTTGATTGGTGTTTTCTCCCAAGGTGCTTATGGGATTTGGGTTTCACCCTCGTATGACTACTTGGATTATGGAGTGTGTTTCTACGACGTCATACTCTATTTCAATTAACGGGAATCTGCATGGGTATTTTCAAGGTAAAAGGGCAAGGGGATCCGCTGTCTCCTTATTTATTTACGCTCATTATGGAGGTTCTTACTCTTATGATCAGCAGGCGAGTGGAGGAATCGGATTTATTCACATATCATAGGTATTGTTCTAAGTTGGAGCTGATTAATTTGTGTTTTGCGGATGATCTTTTCTTATTTGCTCATGGGGATATTGATTCTGCTATGGTTATCAAGGAGGCTCTGGATGAGTTCTCGAATGCTTCTGGTTTGGTTCCTAGTCTTCCTAAGAGTACAACTTATTTCTGTAATGTACCTATTCAGATTAAAGCTTCTATTCTTAGTATATTACCTTTTGCGGAAGGGTTGTTGCCAGTTAAATATCTTGGTGTTCCTTTGGTCTCTTCGAGTTTAAAGTTCCGAGATTGTAAGGAGCTTGTTGAACGGGTTCAGAATCGTATGGAGGATTGTAAAATAAGTCGCTTTCTATTGCTGGTCGGTTGCAGCTTATTTCATCTGTGATAGGCTCTATGCATGTGTTTTGGGCTTCTGCTTTTATTATTCCGTCTAGAGTTCTTCATGATATTGAGCAGCTCATGCGTGGGTTTCTTTGGTGTCAAGGTAACTTCAAGAGGGGTAAAGCTAAAGTTGCATGGGATGTTGTATGCCTTCCTAAGCGAGAAGGTGGTCTTGGTATTCGAAGATTGGATGCTTTTAATTCTGCTTTGATGGTGTCTCATATGTGGAAACTCGTTACTCTTAAGCAGTCTCTTTGGGTGAAATGGATTCATATGTATAAATTGAAGGGGCGTAGCTTTTGGAATATTCCTATGCGGGGTGCTATGTCATGGAGTTGGAGGAAGTTGCTTCAACTTCGGCCTTTAGTTCGTAAGTCGTTTTGGACTAAGATTGGTGAGGGGTTGTCTGTTTCGCTTTGGTTTGATACATGGTGTGCAGAAGGGCCCTTCTGCTTGGTTATTTCTATGCGTGATGTATATGCAGCGGGTTTAAATCCGTCTTCAAAGGTCTGTGATATTGTACATAATGGGCAATGGAATTGGCCGATGTCTTTATTGGTTAAATATCCATTTCTTGCTGCTTTTTCGGTTCCCCTTAGTTTGAATGCACCGGATGTGCTGGTTTGGCGGGATAGACATGAGAATTTCCAGAAGTTCTCGGTGTCCCAGGTTTGGTCTTCTATTCGTCCTAGGGAGGCTAAGGTTTTGTGGTACGATCTGGTTTGGTTTGCTGCTTGTATTCCAGGACATGCGTTTCACTTTTGGCTGGTTATTCAAAGGAAGCTCAAAACGCAGGATCGGATTTGCAGTTGGGATGTTGCTCCTAATCTTGGCTCGGTTCGTTCCCTTTGCAAGTTACAATCTGATTCACATGAGCATCTCTTTTTTGATTGCCCATTTTCGCAAGGTGTTTGGGATTATATGAGGATTTTGGCTGATATTATGTTGTTATCTAATGATGTGTTTTCTATTATTGATATTCTATTACCATCTGCTAAGAAGAGAACATCTTGGAGCATTGTTTCAAAGTTGGTTCTTGAGGCTGCTACATATTTCATTTGGCAAGAACGAAATCGGAGGCTGTTCAAGAACATCAAACGGACGTCGAATCAGGTTATAGGATGTATTTTTTCTTCGGTGCGTCTTAAGCTTATGTCATGGTAGTTCAAGCGCTCTAAAGATAGTGAGCAGATGGCTAGGAAGTGGGATCTTCCCGATTTGATTTTTACCATGTAATGGCTGTTTAGTTATGATGTTTATGTTCCGTTAGGTGATGTACCTATTGGAACTTTTTGATTATGGTTTGGTTTAGTTATAATTCGTATGGCATGTCATTCGAATTTTCGTAGTTCAAGCTATGCTTGAGGTTAATGTGGCATTCAGTCACATTCCATTATACTTATTTGATATTTTGGTGTAATATAATTTACCGGGGTCTATTTTTCCCTTTTACCCAAAAAAAGGTCGTTTGAATAGTTGATTTAGGTAATTATAAAGTTTATTAGGGTAGTGAGGAAGTTTGTACTAGAAATGGAAATATATGGTAGAGTTTTGTAAAATTAGTGTTTTAAAGTACCGATTGGTTTTTAGAATTAGGGTTTTGATTTTAAAATGGTATTTGGGTTTAATTGAGTTTTATATGGATGAAATGGCTTCTAATATTGTTCTTAAGACATTGTTAATGCTATTGTGACCTCGGGGATTATTAAACATGAATATCACACACCCTGAACGTGATTCTAACTCGTACCGGATGAAATCTTGTTTTTTCAAGGAAATGAGCGTTTTAATGGGTATAAGGTGGTTTGAATAGTTGATTTAGGTAATTATAAAGTTTATTAGGGTAGTGTGAAAGTTTGTACTAGAAATGGAAATATATGGTAGGGTTTTGTAAAATTAGTGTTTTAAAGTACCGATTGGTTTTTAGAATTAGGGTTTTGATTTTAAAATGGTATTTTGGGTTTAATTGAGTTTTATATGGATGAAATGGCTTCTAATATTGTTCTTAAGACATTCTTAATGCTATTGTGACCTCGGGGATTATTAAACATGAATATCACACACCCTGAACGTGATTCTAACTCGTACCGGATGAAATCTTGTTTTTTCAAGGAAATGAGCGTTTTAATGGGTATAAGGTGGTTTGAATAGTTGATTTAGGTAATTATAAAGTCTATTAGGGTACTGTGGAAGTTTGTACTAGAAATGGAAATATATGATAGGGTTTTGTAAAATTAGTGTTTTAAAGTACCTATTGGTTTTTAGAATTAGGGTTTTGATTTTAAAATGGTACTTTGGGTTTACTTGAGTTTTATATGGATGAAATGGCTTCTAATATTGTTCTTAATACATTGTTAATGCTATTGTGACCTCGGGGATTATTAAACATGAATATCACACACCTGAACGTGATTCTAACTTATACCGGATGAAATCTTGTTTTTTCAAGGAAATGAGCGTTTTAATGGGTATAAGGTGGTTTGAATAGTTGATTTAGGTAATTATAAAGTTTATTAGGGTAGTGTGAAAGTTTGTACTAGATATGGAAATATATGGTAGGGTTTTGTAAAATTAGTGTTTTAAAGTACCGATTGGTTTTTAGAATTAGGGTTTTGATTTTAAAATGGTATTTGGGTTTACTTGAGTTTTATATGGATGAAATGGCTTCTAATATTGTTCTTAAGACATTGTTAATGCTATTGTGACCTCGGGGATTATTAAACATGAATATCACACACCCTGAACGTGATTCTAACTCGTACCGGATGAAATCTTGTTTTTTCAAGGAAATGAGCGTTTTAATGGGTATAAGGTGGTTTGAATAGTTGATTTAGGTAATTATAAAGTTTATTAGGGTAGTGTGGAAGTTTGTACTAGAAATGGAAATATATGGTAGGGTTTTGTAAAATTAGTGTTTTAAAGTACCGATTGGTTTTTAGAATTAGGGTTTTGATTTTAAAATGGTATTTTGGGTTTAATTGAGTTTTATATGGATGAAATGGCTTCTAATATTGTTCTTAAGACATTCTTAATGCTATTGTGACCTCGGGGATTATTAAACATGAATATCACACACCCTGAACGTGATTCTAACTCGTACTGGATGAAATCTTGTTTTTTCAAGGAAATGAGCGTTTTAATGGGTATAAGGTGGTTTGAATAGTTGATTTAGGTAATTATAAAGTCTATTAGAGTACCTGTGGAAGTTTGTACTAGAAATGGAAATATATGATAGGGTTTTGTAAAATTAGTGTTTTAAAGTACCTATTGGTTTTTAGAATTAGGGTTTTGATTTTAAAATGGTATTTTGGGTTTAATTGAGTTTTATATGGATGAAATGGCTTCTAATATTGTTCTTAAGACATTCTTAATGCTATTGTGACCTCGGGGATTATTAAACATGAATATCACACACCCTGAACGTGATTCTAACTCGTACCGGATGAAATCTTGTTTTTTCAAGGAAATGAGCGTTTTAATGGGTATAAGGTGGTTTGAATAGTTGATTTAGGTAATTATAAAGTTTTTAGGGTAGTGTGGAAGTTTGTACTAGAAATGGAAATATATGTAGGGTTTTGTAAAATTAGTGTTTTAAAGTACCGATTGGTTTTTAGAATTAGGGTTTTGATTTTAAAATGGTATTTTGGGTTTAATTGAGTTTTATATGGATGAAATGGCTTCTAATATTGTTCTTAAGACATTCTTAATGCTATTGTGACCTCGGGGATTATTAAACATGAATATCACACACCCTGAACGTGATTCTAACTCGTACCGGATGAAATCTTGTTTTTTCAAGGAAATGAGCGTTTTAATGGGTATAAGGTGGTTTGAATAGTTGATTTAGGTAATTATAAAGTCTATTAGGGTACTGTGGAAGTTTGTACTAGAAATGGAAATATATGATAGGGTTTTGTAAAATTAGTGTTTTAAAGTACCTATTGGTTTTTAGAATTAGGGTTTTGATTTTAAAATGGTACTTTGGGTTTACTTGAGTTTTATATGGATGAAATGGCTTCTAATATTGTTCTTAATACATTGTTAATGCTATTGTGACCTCGGGGATTATTAAACATGAATATCACACACCCTGAACGTGATTCTAACTCGTACCGGATGAAATCTTGTTTTTTCAAGGAAATGAGCGTTTTAATGGGTATAAGGTGGTTTGAATAGTTGATTTAGGTAATTATAAAGTTTATTAGGGTAGTGTGAAAGTTTGTACTAGAAATGGAAATATATGATAGGGTTTTGTAAAATTAGTGTTTTAAAGTACCTATTGGTTTTTAGAATTAGGGTTTTGATTTTAAAATGGTACTTTGGGTTTACTTGAGTTTTATATGGATGAAATGGCTTCTAATATTGTTCTTAAGACATTGTTAATGCTATTGTGACCTCGGATTTATTAAACATGAATATCACACACCCTGAACGTGATTCTAACTCGTACCGGATGAAATCTTGTTTTTTCAAGGAAATGAGCGTTTTAATGGGTATAAGGTGGTTTGAATAGTTGATTTAGGTAATTATAAAGTTTATTAGGGTAGTGTGGAAGTTTGTACTAGAAATGGAAATATATGGTAGGGTTTTGTAAAATTAGTGTTTTAAAGTACCGATTGGTTTTTAGAATTAGGGTTTTGATTTTAAAATGGTATTTTGGGTTTAATTGAGTTTTATATGGATGAAATGGCTTCTAATATTGTTCTTAAGACATTCTTAATGCTATTGTGACCTCGGGGATTATTAAACATGAATATCACACACCCTGAACGTGATTCTAACTCGTACCGGATGAAATCTTGTTTTTTCAAGGAAATGAGCGTTTTAATGGGTATAAGGTGGTTTGAATAGTTGATTTAGGTAATTATAAAGTTTTTAGGGTAGTGTGAAGTTTGTACTAGAAATGGAAATATATGGTAGGGTTTTGTAAAATTAGTGTTTTAAAGTACCTATTGGTTTTTAGAATTAGGGTTTTGATTTTAAAATGGTATTTTGGGTTTAATTGAGTTTTATATGGATGAAATGGCTTCTAATATTGTTCTTAAGACATTGTTAATGCTATTGTGACCTCGGGGATTATTAAACATGAATATCACACACCCTGAACGTGATTCTAACTTAGACCGGATGAAATCTTGTTTTTTCAAGGAAATGAGCGTTTTAATGGGTATAAGGTGGTTTGAATAGTTGATTTAGGTAATTATAAAGTTTATTAGGGTAGTGTGAAAGTTTGTACTAGAAATGGAAATATATGGTAGGGTTTTGTAAAATTAGTGTTTTAAAGTACCGATTGGTTTTTAGAATTAGGGTTTTGATTTTAAAATGGTATTTTGGGTTTAATTGAGTTTTATATGGATGAAATGGCTTCTAATATTGTTCTTAAGACATTTTTAATGCTATTGTGACCTCGGGGATTATTAAACATGAATATCACACACCCTGAACGTGATTCTAACTCGTACCGGATGAAATCTTGTTTTTTCAAGGAAATGAGCGTTTTAATGGGTATAAGGTGGTTTGAATAGTTGATTTAGGTAATTATAAAGTCTATTAGGGTACTGTGGAAGTTTGTACTAGAAATGGAAATATATGATAGGGTTTTGTAAAATTAGTGTTTTAAAGTACCTATTGGTTTTTAGAATTAGGGTTTTGATTTTAAAATGGTACTTTGGGTTTACTTGAGTTTTATATGGATGAAATGGCTTCTAATATTGTTCTTAATACATTGTTAATGCTATTGTGACCTCGGGGATTATTAAACATGAATATCACACACCCTGAACGTGATTCTAACTTATACCGGATGAAATCTTGTTTTTTCAAGGAAATGAGCGTTTTAATGGGTATAAGGTGGTTTGAATAGTTGATTTAGGTAATTATAAAGTTTATTAGGGTAGTGTGAAAGTTTGTACTAGAAATGGAAATATATGGTAGGGTTTTGTAAAATTAGTGTTTTAAAGTACCTATTGGTTTTAGAATTAGGGTTTTGATTTTAAAATGGTACTTTGGGTTTACTTGAGTTTTATATGGATGAAATGGCTTCTAATATTGTTCTTAAGACATTCTTAATGCTATTGTGACCTCGGGGATTATTAAACATGAATATCACACACCCTGAACGTGATTCTAACTCGTACCGGATGAAATCTTGTTTTTTCAAGGAAATGAGCGTTTTAATGGGTATAAGGTGGTTTGAATAGTTGATTTAGGTAATTATAAAGTTTATTAGGGTAGTGTGGAAGTTTGTACTAGAAATGGAAATATATGGTAGGGTTTTGTAAAATTAGTGTTTTAAAGTACCTATTGGTTTTTAGAATTAGGGTTTTGATTTTAAAATGGTATTTTGGGTTTAATTGAGTTTTATATGGATGAAATGGCTTCTAATATTGTTCTTAAGACATTCTTAATGCTATTGTGACCTCGGGGATTATTAAACATGAATATCACACACCCTGAACGTGATTCTAACTCGTACCGGATGAAATCTTGTTTTTTCAAGGAAATGAGCGTTTTAATGGGTATAAGGTGGTTTGAATAGTTGATTTAGGTAATTATAAAGTTTATTAGGGTAGTGTGGAAGTTTGTACTAGAAATGGAAATATATGATAGGGTTTTGTAAAATTAGTGTTTTAAAGTACCTATTGGTTTTTAGAATTAGGGTTTTGATTTTAAAATGGTACTTTGGGTTTACTTGAGTTTTATATGGATGAAATGGCTTCTAATATTGTTCTTAAGACATTGTTAATGCTATTGTGACCTCGGGGATTATTAAACATGAATATCACACACCCTGAACGTGATTCTAACTTGTACCGGATGAAATCTTGTTTTTTCAAGGAAATGAGCGTTTTAATGGGTATAAGGTGGTTTGAATAGTTGATTTAGGTAATTATAAAGTTTATTAGGGTAGTGTGGAAGTTTGTACTAGAAATGGAAATATATGGTAGGGTTTTGTAAAATTAGTGTTTTAAAGTACCGATTGGTTTTTAGAATTAGGGTTTTGATTTTAAAATGGTATTTTGGGTTTAATTGAGTTTTATATGGATGAAATGGCTTCTAATATTGTTCTTAAGACATTCTTAAATTTTGACCTCGGGGATATTAAACACATGACGTATCACACACCGATGAATCTTATTTTTT
>CAJVGC010000065.1:33157101-33206110 GCA_910822075.1 Senecio squalidus | reverse complement strand
TGTATTCATGTTTAATAATCCCCGAGGTCACAATAGCATTAACAATGTATTAAGAACAATATAAGAAGCAGTTTCATCCATATAAAACTTAAGTAAACCCAAAGTACCATTTTAAAATCAAAACCCAAATTATAAAAACCAATCGGTACTTTAAAACACTAATTTTACAAAACCCTACCATATATTTCCATATCTAGTACAAACATCACACTACCCTAATAACTTTATAATTACCTAAATCAACTATTCAAACCACCTTATAACCATTAAAACGCCATTTCCTTGAAAAAACAAGATTTCATCCGGTACAAGTTAGAATCACGTTCAGGGTGTGTGATATTCATGTTTAATAATCCCCGAGGTCACAATAGCATTAACAATGTCTTAAGAACAATATTAGAAGCCATTTCATCCATATAAAACTCAATTAAACCCAAAGTACCATTTTAAAATCAAAACCCTAATTCTAAAACCAATCGGTACTTTAAAACACTAATATTACAAAACCCTACCATATATTTCATTTACTAGTACAAACTTTCACACTACCCTAATAAACTTTATAATTACCTAAATCAACTATTCAAACCACCTTATACCCATTAAAACGCTCATTTCCTTGAAAAAATAAGATTTCATCCGGTACAAGTTAGAATCACGTTCAGGGTGTGTGATATTCATGTTTAATAATCCCCGAGGTCACAATAGCATTAAGAATGTCTTAAGAACAATATTAGAAGCCATTTCATCCATATAAAACTCAATTAACCCCAAAATACCATTTTAAAATCAAAACCCTAATTCTAAAAACCAATCGGTACTTTAAAACACTAATTTTACAAAACCCTACCATATATTTCCATTTCTAGTACAAACTTCCACACTACCCTAATAAACTTTATAATTACCTAAATCAACTATTCAAACCACCTTATACCCATTAAAACGCTCATTTCCTTGAAAAAACAAGATTTCATCCGGTACGAGTTAGAATCACGTTCAGGGTATGTGATATTCATGTTTAATAATCCCCGAGGTCACAATAGCATTAACAATGTCTTAAGAACAATATTAGAAGCCATTTCATCCATATAAAACTCAATTAAACCCAAAATACCATTTTAAAATCAACACTCTAATTCTAAAAACCAATCGGTACTTTAAAACACTAATTTTACAAAACCGTACCATATATTTCCATTTCTAGTACAAACTTTCACACTACCCTAATAAACTTTATAATTACCTAAATCAACTATTCAAACCACCTTATACCCATTAAAACGCTCATTTCCTTGAAAAAACAAGATTTCATCCGGTACGAGTTAGAATCACGTTCAGGGTGTGTGATATTCATGTTTAATAATCCCCGAGGTCACAATGGCATTAAGAATGTCTTAAGAACAATATTAGAAGCCATTTCATCCATATAAAAATAAATTAAACCCAAAATACCATTTTAAAATCAAAACCCAAATTCTAAAAACCAATCGGTACTTTAAAACACTAATTTTACAAACCCCTACCATATATTTCCATATCTAGTACAAACTTTCACACTACCCTAATAAACTTTATAATTACCTAAATCAACTATTCAAACCACCTTATACCCATTAAAACGCTCATTTCCTTGAAAAAACAAGATTTCATCCGGTATAAGTTAGAATCACGTTCAGGGTGTGTGATATTCATGTTTAATAATCCCCGAGGTCACAATAGCATTAACAATGTATTAAGAACAATATTAGAAGCCATTTCATCCATATAAAACTCAAGTAAACCCAAAGTACCATTTTAAAATCAAAACCCTAATTCTAAAAACCAATAGGTACTTTAAAACACTAATTTTACAAAACCCTATCATATATTTCCGTTTCTAGTACAAACTTCCACAGTACCCTAATAGACTTTATAATTACCTAAATCAACTATTCAAACCACCTTATACCCATTAAAACGCTCATTTCATTGAAAAACAAGATTTCATCCGGTACGAGTTAGAATCACGTTCAGGGTGTGTGATATTCATGTTTAATAATCCCCGAGGTCACAATAGCATAAAAAAATGTCTTAAGAACAGTATTAGAAGCCATTTCATCCATATAAAACTGAATTAAACCCAAAATACCATTTTAAAATCAAAACCCTAATTCTAAACAACAATCGGTACTTTAAAACACTAATATTACAAAACCCTACCATATATTTCATTTTCTAGTACAAACTTTCACACTACCCTAATAAATTTATAATTACCTAAATCAACTATTCAAACCACCTTATACCCATTAAAACGTTCATTTCCTTGAAAAAAATAAGATTTCATCCGGTACAAGTTAGAATCACGTTCAGGGTGTGTGATATTCATGTTTAATAATCCCCGAGGTCAAATTAGCATTAACAATGTCTTAAGATCAATATAAGAAGCCATTTCATCCATATAACACTCAATTAACCCCAAAATACCATTTTAAAATCAAAACACTAATTCTAAAAACCAATCGGTACTTTACAACACTAATTTTACAAAACCCTACCATATATTTCCATTTCTAGTACAACCTTCCACACTACCCTAATAAACTTTATAATTAGCTAAATCAACTATTTAAACCACCTTTTACCCATTAAAACGCTCATTTCCTTGAAAAAACAAGATTTCATCCGGTACGAGTTAGAATCCCGTTCAGGGTATGTGATATTCATGTTTAATAATCCCCGAGGTCACAATAGCATTAACAATGTCTTAAGAACAACATTAGAAGCAATTTCATCCATATAAAATTCAATTAAACCCAAAATACCATTTTAAAATCAACACTCTAATTCTAAAAAACAATCGGTACTTTAAAACACTAATTTTACAAAACCGTACCATATATTTCCATTTCTAGTACAAACTTTCACACTACCCTAATAAACTTTATAATTACCTAAATCAACTATTCAAACCACCTTATACCCATTAAAACGCTCATTTCCTTGAAAAAACAAGATTTCATCCGGTACGAGTTAGAATCACGTTCAGGATGTGTGATATTCATGTTTAATAATCCCCGAGGTCACAATAGCATTAAGAATGTCTTAAAAACAATATTAGAAGCCATTTCATCCATATAAAACTGAATTAAACCCAAAATACCATTTTAAAATCAAAACACTAATTCTAAAAACCAATCGGTACTTTAAAACACTAATTTTACAAAACCCTACTATATATTTCCATTTCTAGTACAAATTTCCACAATACCCTAATAAACTTTATAATTACCTAAATAAACTATTCAAACCACCTTATAACCATAAAACGCTCATTTCCTAGAAAATACAAGATTATATCCGGTACGAGTTAGAATCACGTTCAAGGTGTGTGATATTCATGTTTAATAATCCCCGAGGTCACAATAGCATTAAGAATCTCTTAAGAACAGTATTAGACGCCATTTCATCCATATAAAACTCAATTAAACCCAAAATACATTTTTAAAATCAAAACCCAAATTCTAAAAACCAATCGGTACTTTAAAACAATAATTTAACAAAACCCTACCATATATTTCCATTTGTAGTACAAACTTTCACACTACCCTAATAAAATTTATAATTACCTAAATCAACTATTCAAACCACCTTATACCCATTAAAACGCTCATTTCCTTGAAAAAACTAGATTTCATCTGGTACGAGTTAGAATCACGTTCAAGGTGTGTGATATTCATGTTTAATAATCCCCGAGGTCACAATAGCATTAAGAATCTCTTAAGAACAGTATTAGAAGCCATTTCATCCATATAAAACTCAATTAAACCCAAAATACATTTTTAAAATCAAAACCCTAATTCTAAAAACCCATAGGTACTTTAAAACAATAATTTTACAAAACCCTACCATATATTTCCATTTCTAGTAAAAACTTTCACACTACCCTAATAAACTTTATAATTACCTCAATCGACTATTCAAACCACCTTATACTCATTAAAACGCTCATTTCCTTTAAAAAACAATATTTCATCCGGTACGAGTTAGAATCACGTTCAGAGTGTGTGATATTTATGTTTAATAATCCCCGAGGTCACAATAGCATTAAAAATGTCTTAAGAACAATATTTGAAGCCATTTCATCCATATAAAATCAATTAAACCCAAAATACCATTTTAAAATCAAAACCCTAATTCTAAAAACCTACATGTACTTTAAAACAATAATTTTAGAAAACCCTACCATACATTTCTATTTCTAGTACAAACTTTCACACTACCCTAATAAAATTTATAATTACCTAAATCAACTATTCAAGCCATCTTATACCCATTAAAACGCTCATTTACTTTGAAAAACAATATTTCATCCGGTACGAGTTAGAATCACATTCAGGGTGTGTGATATTCATGTTTAATAATCCCCGAGGTCACAATAGCATTAAGAATGTCTTAACAACAATATTAGAAGCGATTTCATCCTTATAAAACTGAATTAAACCCAAAATACCATTTTACAATCAAAACCCTAATTCTAAAAACCAATATGTACTTTAAAACAATAATTTTACAAAATACTACCATATAATTCCACATCTAGTACAAACTTTCACACTACCCTAATAAACTTTATAATTACCTAAATCAACTATTCAAACCATCTTATACCCATTAAAACGCTCATTTCGTTGAAAAAACAAGATTTCATCCGGTACGAGTTAGAATCACGTTCAGGGTGTGTGTAACATTGTTTAATAAACCCCGAGGTCACAATCGCATTAAGAATGTCTTAAGAACAATATTAGAAGCCATTTCATCTATATAAAACTTAATTAAACCCAAAATTCTATTTTAAAATCAAAACCCTAAATGTCTGAAGAACAATATTAGAAGCCATTTCATCCATATAAAATCAATTAAACCCAAAATACCATTTTAAAATCAAAACCCTAATTCTAAAACCCAATAGCTACTTTAAAACACTAGTTTTATAAAACCCTATTCAATATTTCCATTTCTAGTACAATCTTCCGCAGTACCCTAATAGACTTTATAATGACCTAAATCAAATATTCAACCCACCTTATACCCATTAAAACTCTCATTTACTTGAAAAAACTAGATTTCATCCGGTACGAGTTACAATCACGTTCTAGGTGTGTGATATTCATGTTTAATAATCCCCGAGGTCACATTAGTATTAAGAATATCTTTAGAACAATATTAGAAGCCATTTCATCCATATAAAACGCAATTAAACCCAAAATAACATTTTAAAATCAAAAACCGATTTCTAAAAACCCACTGTCACACCCCGCTAAAAGCGGAAACACGAGGCGTTCCAGTTATAATATCAAGAGTCAAGATTACAACAATATAACCGATAAACAAAACATCAAATCAAATAGATCATGCCAAATGTTACAAAATACATCATAAAGACAAAGGCGATAAGACGCCAAATACAAATACAATTCCAAAAGCAATAAACAAACGGATCGTCATGGAAATTTCAATAAACAATTCAAATTCAAATTTCGCAAGAGCAAGCGATCCAAAAATAAACTATGGCATGATCAACGGATATCCTTAATTTACTGCAAAGCGTTAAAACGACATCAACAACATGTTGGTGAATTATTCGCAATTTTAAGTAAAAGTTGACCCAACGACAAGTTTATAAGGTAGACCTATTCTCCTAGGTAATAAGGTAATCAATAGAGTCTAACAATTAAGCAAACAGAAAATTCAACAACGTGTAGAAATTTAGTAGGCAAGGCATATGATTACGTCTAGCAATTTAGCAAACAAGATAACGTCTAGCATTTTGCAGACAATATGACGTCTAACAATTAGCAGACAAGATAACGTCTAACTTTTAAGCAGACAAGATGACGTCTAACATTTAAGCAGACAAGATGACGTTTAACATTTAAACAGACAAGATGACGTCTAACATTTAAGCAGACACAATATACACTACGCCTACAAATACGCTTTACAGCCCTAAATATAGTAAAGACAAGGGCTACGAATAACTCACAATACAAGCTTCAACCAATCTCGGATAAACAATCACGGAGCTACAACTCCACCGTCTAAGTGCCCTAAACAGCAATAATATAGTCTCAGTATCTCTACAAGTATAGTTCGGTTTAGCCTTGTCGGTTAAGATTAAGTTTATTATGACATTCCAACGATTAATAAGTCGAATAAGGATAACGGATTAAGAAGACGATGTTCCGCGCTAGAAAAGGGTCGATCGGCAAGATATCGATATTTCACGTCAACAACGACCGTTGGAAACATGTGATAACTCCGAGTCGGAAAGAATATTAATACCAATGTTCATTAGATTAACCAAGATCAAAGATGTTGACTTATAAAGGTCAAATGTCAATTTGGGTGACTTATAGAAGTCAAAGTCAATAATGTTGACTTATTGAAAGTCAAAGTCAATTTAAAAGTCAAATTTGACACTTTGAATTAATTGAAGTCTTATCATACCAAAGTATTTAGAGTAAAATGTCTTTCAAAACCATTTATAAGGTTTGCAGTAAAACATATAATCGATGAATTTAAAACGATGATAAAAAATTGAGGCGAAGTTTAATGTATCGCAAAGAGGTTTAAAATGTCCGTTTTAAGTAATGTCATGACATTTAGGATTTCGTTGGCGTCTTTGAGTCCAAAGACGATGTTATTGTATAATAAGTTACTTTTATATATAAGTTTACTCATACCAGTGTTTATGGTCGTAAAAAGTCGTGAATGGAAAATCCGGCAGCGCTTCCGCATCAAAAATTATTTGTCCAAAACTGGTACACTTTCCCGCTTGATAACAATTTACACTTTAAACCTTTCTCGTAATACATAATACAATAATAAGTTAATTACGATACTTTCGGTTAGATTACATTTTAACATATTTCATCCATTCTCAATCCAAGTCCGATGATACATTAAGTGTTGGTCTAATATTTACTCCTAAACGTTTTCAAGGCTAAAACCGAATAACGATGGACAATGAAAATGAGAAATTTGAGAGAAAACGATTGTTACCGTTAGCACCCGCTAGAATATTTAAGAAAAGAATCCGGAACCAAAGACCTCGGTGGCGTGGTGATGAGGACAAATCTTCCTCCCAAAACAAAATACACTCACCGTTAATAAAGGTTCATAATATAACAACTTTAAGGTGCAAATTTAACGGATTTACAAAGTTTCCAAAATCTGGACCTCGACCGCCTCGCGGTGGGGGCACCGTGGCGCGGTCATATTTTCACCTCGACCGCCTCGCGGTAGAGGCACCGTGGCGCGGTCACGTCTTCAGATATTTCAATTTTTACAAAACTCGTTTTATGTTGGAAAATCATCTTTTGATGTAATAAGTTTAGACATGCATGTTATAGGATCTTCATAACACTTTCAAAGAACCATTTTGTAAAGCTTTTCCATCATTTAAATCAAGATCCATGTACATATTTGTAAAACTTGATTTCAAAGATTTTTAACTATCAAATTTTTTTATAAACTCGTTTCTATGTATTTAGATGATACATGCAATGAATAAAACATAGAAAATGTAGTAGAGATTAGTTATTATACCCCAATGAAATTGAATATGTGATGATCTAACAAGATTTGGTGGAGATCCTTGATGTTGAAGGTGATTTCGACCCGAAAACGTTAAAGATAAGTGAATGCCTCCAAAAGGATGAATATACCTCACTCTCCTTGATGAAACTAAAAATTTATGGTGGTGAAATTTGGTGTTTATTTGCTGAAAATCACAACCATAATAAAGAGTTTGTAGGAGTGTTTGTGTGTTTGTGTGTTATGCTTCAAAGAGAGAGAGAGAGAGAGAGAGAGAGAGAGAGAGAGAGAGAGAGAGAGAGAGAGAGAGAGAGAGAGAGTTGAGACTTTGTGCGTGATTGAAATGAAATGTGAGTTTGTAAGACACAAAAGGGCAACATAAATCTGGTCTAAATGAGGCTTTGCCACGTTTTTAAGTATGTGTCAAATGTATATTACATGAAAGTTATGACTCACAACTAAACAAAATAAGCTGTCCAGGGGGTGGACCGCGTCCCACCCAGCCCAGTGCGGCGCGCCCAGACCATTTCCTGGATTTTTACGTTTTTCGTTCTTGTTGTTGTTACGTACATGCGTTTGTTTAGGGTTCCCGATTGTTTTATAAATGAACTTAGGAAAGTTCATTATATGATTTTATTGGTATTAGGATTCATTAAATGATTCGATTTAATTTCCGATTTGGAGATATATACTTTTCGGTATAAGCATAAACACGAGCAACGCACGATTTCTTAAAGATAAAGAATACGTTAACCAATAAAGTTGGCATAAACCTTCTAACTTAATACTATGAGCATACTAACTATATGGCACTAGACAAACATAATCTTACGTCACAAGGGACGAATCAAAATAATCACATAAAACCCGAAACTCGGTAACTAAACCGTGAGTAAAACAAAGCGAAATACAAGGGTCAAATCAATTGCGAATAAAATTATAATAATAACGGTAACATAAGTACTCCAAATTGACGGGACGTCACAGCCTCCCCCAGTAAAAAGAATTTCGTCCTCGAAATATTTCCTGCAACGGCCTACTCTAAGTCGAAGGAAGACGCTAAGGATATAGCCGTGCAAATATCAAAATCTTAAACGCATTAAATATGAAACTCTTGGAAAGATGGAATAAAATTGGAGATCAGTAGAATTGGGAATTATTGACTCGAAAACTATTAACAATAGGAATTACGTTATGGTCTTGCATAATTTATTCCAAACTAGGCGTAGTTGGCCAAATTACGCGTAGTTCGTAATGAACCATGCAATTGCGGAATTAATCCACTAAAGTTTAAAAGTTCATGAAATAATTTTCGAAGATTCTTGAATACAGTTTGGTATTGCACCAATGATTACTAAGTCGAATCAAAATGGCAGATTAAAATCTGGGGTCGAACCTCTCGAAATCGCACTCGTAGGACAGCCTCGTCTCATCGACTTCTTTGCGGATAGGAGCTTCCTTCGGTTCCAACGCAAAAGAGGCGTAACAAGAAAACGAAAATGCCAGGAAGTGAAAAGAGTAGTGTGCAACACGACGTTAATAAGACCAAGCATCAAGAATAAAATAGGATAAATGCAGGTTGAACTTAAATAAGAAAAGTATTTGTACTGGCTGGAGTTAACTCGGGACAGTTGTTCCTAAGATGCTCAGGAGAACCACACTCATAACAATTTCCCTTCGGGATCTTACAAAACTTCTCGGTGTGCCCAAGTCTCTTACACCGACCGCACACCCAACATTTTATCTCCTTGGCGTGGGGGTTACCACACCGATCGCACTTGGGAGGCCTACCCTGGACATTCGGAGCCACCACTGCATAGGCTTGCACATCTTGAGGAGTATCCTGCCTCCTAGCTCTCTTCTGCGAGTCCCCATAACGATCTTCACCACCCCGTTTCCCTTCGGAGTTTAGCTTAACTACTGTTGGGGCTAGCTCGCCATCACGGACCGCGTTATTTGTTAACGTCGTCGCAATCTCAACCGCGTTCTGGAAGGTGCTTGGTTTGTTGGAAAGGACGCCCTTACGTATGGCCCGAGGCAAACCATGAGTGTAGCGACCGATTCTCTTGGCCTCGGGTCGGACCAAGTGTGGTACCAACTGGGACAAAGCGTGAAAATGCGAGGTGTACCCCTGAATGTCGGACCCAATCATGATCAAGTTCCACAACTCATCCTCTAACTTCTGAATCTCAGATTCAGGTACATACTCAACAATCATTAGCTCCTTTAACTGCTCCCAAGTCATCGTGTTAATTTCGGCTCGGCCTCGTACATTCACAATCGAATTCCACCATGTCAGAGCCGCACCTTGAAATACAAACGCAGCAAATCGGACTCGATCTTTGTCCGCACAATCGACAACATCGAAAATAGACTCTAGATTTTCCATCCACTGGAGCGTTCCAGTCGCTCCCTCATTGCCTCTGTACTCTGGAGCCTTGCAACTCATAAAAGTCTTCATTGCGCATCTGCTCTACCTGATCCATTAATCACAACTTCCGGACCATCATTAATAACAATCGGCTCCGAATTTCCAAATCCTGAAGCACCACCAGTTCCTTGGGTTGTGCCCTCCCTCATTTGAGCTATAAGATCGGGCATCATTGCGGCTAGCTGTTGAGCAATCATCTGTGCCATGCCAGGATTCGTATCGTTCTCAGAATCACTCCTTCTCGCGTTCGACGTATTAGCTCTCGCGTTCGGATTCGCGGTATTCGCTCTCGTATTCGCAGTAGCACGTCTCACGGAGATTCGTGTCACAACTCTCCTCTTAGGCGCCATCGTCCTAAAATAAAAGAGGAAAAGACTCGATCAGCAAATGTGTGCAACACAAAAAAAGGCCAAATACCAAAACACAACACGAAATTAAACACGTATGAAAAATAGTGCACACATTGCAATCAGAGTAAAATCGATTCAAAAAGCCTATGGTCATAGTCCAAGTGATTTACTCAGTTAAAATCACTCGGTTCGCTATAACCTTTGGCTCTGTAACCAACTTCTGTCACACCCCGCTAAAAGCGGAAACACGAGGCGTTCCAGTTATAATATCAAGAGTCAAGATTACAACAATATAACCGATAAACAAAACATCAAATCAAATAGATCATGCCAAATTTTACAAAATACATCATAAAGTCAAAGGCGATAAGACGCCAAGTACAAATACAATTCCAAAAGAAATAAACAAACGGATCGTCATGGAAATTACAATAAAAAATTCAAATTCAAATTTCCCAAAAGCAAGCGATCCGAAAATAAACTATGGCATGATCAACGGAAATCCTCAATTTCCTGCAAAGCGTTAAAACGACATCAACAACATGTTGGTGAATTATTCGCAATTTTAAGTAAAAGTTGACCCAACAACATGTTTATAAGGTAGACCTATTCTCCTAGGTAATAAGGTAATCAATAGCGTCTAACAATTAAGCAGACAAAAAATTCAACAACGTCTAGAAATTTAGTAGGCAAGGCATATGATTACGTCTAGCAATTTAGCAAACAAGATAACGTCTAGCATTTTGCAGACAAGATGACGTCTAACATTTAGCACACAAGATAACGTCTAACATTTAAGCAGGCAAGATGACGTCTAACATTTAAGCAGACAAAATGACGTGTAACATTTAAGCAGACACAATATACACAACGCCTACTACGCACACAAACAATTTTTAAAGTACGCTTTACAGCCCTAAAAATAGTAAAGACAAGGCCTTCGAATAACTCACAATACAGGCTTCAACAAATCTCGGATAAACAATCACGGAGCTACAACTCCACCGTCTAAGTGCCCTAAACAGCAATAATATAGTCTCAGTATCTCTACAAGTATAGTTGGGCTGAGCCTTGTCGGTTAAGATTAAGTTTATTATGACATTCCAACGATTAATAAGTCGAATAAGGATGACGGATTAAGAAGATGATGTTCCGCGCTAGAAAAGGGCCGATCGGCAAGATATCGATATTTCACGTCAACAACGACCGTTGGAAACATGTGATAACTCCGAGTCGGAAAGAATATTAATACCAATGTTCATTAGATTGACCAAGATCAAAGATGTTGACTTATAAAAGTCAAATGTCAATTTGGGTGACTTATAGAAGTCATAGTCAATTATGTTGACTTATTGAAAGTCAAAGTCAATTTAAAAGTCAAATTTGACACTTTGAATTAATTGAAGTCTCATCATACCAAAGTATTTAGAGTAAAATGTCTTTCAAAACCATTTATAAAGTTTGCAGTAAAACATATTTCGATGAATTTAAAACGATGATAAAAAATTGAGGCGAAGTTTAATGTATCGCAAAGAGGGTTACAATGTCCGTTTTAAGTAATGTTATGACATTTAGGATTTCGTTGGCGTCTTTGAGTCCAAAGACGATGTTATTGTATAATAAGTTACTTTTATATATAAGTTTACTCATACCAGTGTTTATGGTCGTAAAAAGTCGTGAATGGAAAATCCGGCAGCGCTTCCGCATCAAAAATTATTTGTCCAAAACTGGTACACTTTCCCGCTTGATAACAATTTACACTTTAAACCTTTCTCGTAATACATAATACAATAATAAGTTAATTACGATACTTTCGGTTGGATTACATTTTAACATATTTCATCCATTCTCAATCCAAGTCCGATGATACATTAAGTGTTGGTCTAATATTTACTCCTAAACGTTTTCAAGGCTAAAACCGAATAACGATGGACAATGAAAATGAGAAATTTGAGAGAAAACGATTGTTACCGTTAGCACCCGCTAGAATATTTAAGAAAAGAATCCGGAACCAAAGACCTCGGTGGCGTGGTGATGAGGACAAATCTTCCTCCCAAAACAAAATACACTCACCGTTAATAAAGGTTCATAATATAACAAGTTTAAGGTGCAAATTTAACGGATTTACAAAGTTTCCAAAATCTGGACCTCGACCGCCTCGCGGTGGGGGCACCGTGGCGCGGTCGTATTTTCACCTCGACCGCCTCGCGGTGGAGGCACCATGGCGCGATCACGTCTTCAGATATTTCAATTTTTACAAAACTCGTTTTATGTTGGAAAATCATCTTTTGATGTAATAAGTTTAGACATGCATGTTATAGGATCTTCATAACACTTTCAAATAACCATTTTGTAAAGCTTTTCCATCATTTAAATCAAGATCCATGTACATATTTGTAAAACTTGATTTCAAATATTTTTAACTATCAAATTTTTTTATAAACTCATTTCTATGTATTTAGATGATACATGCAATGAATAAAACTTAGAAAATGTAGTAGAGATTAGTTATTATACCCCAAAGAAATTGAATATGTGATGATCTAACAAGATTTGGTGGAGATCCTTGTTTGTTGAAGGTGATTTCGACCCGAAAACGTTAAAGATAAGCGAATGCCTCCAAAAGGATGAATATACCTCACTCTCGTTGATGAAACTAACAATTTATGGTGGTAAAATTTGGTGTTTATTTGCTGAAAATCACAACCATAATAAAGAGTTTGTAGGAGTGTTTGTGTGTTTGTGTGTTATGCTTCAAAGAGAGAGAGAGAGAGAGACGGAGAGAGAGAGAGAGAGAGAGAGAGAGAGAGAGAGAGAGAGAGAGAGAGAGAGAGTATTTGAGACTTTGTGTGTGATTGAAATGAAATGTGAGTTTGTAAGACCCAAAAGGGAGCATAAATCTGGTCTAAATGAGGCTTTGCCACGTTTTTAAGTATGTGTCAAATGTATATTACATGAAAGTTATGACTCACAACTCAACAAAATAAGTTGTCCAGGGGGTGGACCGCGTCGCACCCAGCCCAGTGCGGCGCGCCCAGTCCGGCGCGCCCAGTCCATTTCCTGGATTTTTACGTTTTTCGTTCTTGTTGTTGTTACGTACATGCGTTTGTTTAGGGTTCCCGATTGTTTTATAAATGAACTTAGGAAAGTTCATTATATGATTTTATTGGTATTAGGAATCATTAAATGATCGATTTAATTTCCGATTTGGAAATATATACTTTTCGGTATAAGCATAAACACGAGCAACGCACGATTTCTTAAAGATAAAGAATACGTTAACCATTAAATTTGGCATAAACCTTCTAACTTAATACTATGAGCATACTAACTATCTGGCACTAGACAAACATAATCTTACGTCACAAGGGATGAATCAAAATAATCACATAAAACCCGAAACTCGGTACCTAAACCGTGAGTAAAACAAAGTGAAATACAACGGTCAAATCAAAATTCCACACTACCCTAAAAAAACTTTATAATTACCTAAATCAACTATTCGAACCACCTTATACCAATTAAAACGCTCATTTCCTTGAAAAAACTATATTTCATCCGCTACGAGTTAGAATCACGTTCAGGGTGTGTGATATTCATGTTTAATAATCCCCGAGGTCACAATAGCATTAAGAATGTCTTAAAAACAGTATTAGAAGCCATTTCATCCATATAAAACTCAATTAAACCCAAAATACAATTTTAAAATCAAAACCCTAATTCTAAAAACCTATAGTTACTTTAAAACACTAATTTTAAAAAACCCTACCATTTATTTCCATTTCTAGTAAAAACTTTCACACTACCCAAATAAACTTTATAATTACCTAAATCAACTATTCAAACCACCGTATACCCATTAAAACGCTTATTTTCTTGAAAATACAAGATTTCATCCGGTACGAGTTAGAATCACGTTCAGGGTGTGTGATATTTATGTTTAATAATCCCCGAGGTCACAATAGCATTAACAATGTCTTAAGAATAATATTAAAAGCCATTTCATCCATATAAAACTCAATTAAACCCAAACTACCATTTTAAAATCATAACCCTAATACTAAAAACCAATATGTACTTTAAAACACTAATTTTACAAAACCCTATCATATATTTTCATTTCTAGTACAAACTTCCACAGTACCCAAATAGACTTTATAATTACCTAAATCAACTATTCAAACCACCTTATACCCATTAAAACGCTCATTTTCTTGAAAAAAAAGATTTCATCCGGTACGAGTTAAAATCACGTTTCAGGATGTGTGATATTCATGTTTAATAATCCCCAAGGTCACAATAGCATTAATAATGTTTTAAGAACAATATTAGAAGCCATTTCATCCATATAAAACCCAATTAAACCAAAAGTACAATTTTAAAATAAACACCCTAATTCTAAAAACCTATAGGTTCTTTAAAACAATAATTTTACAAACCCTACCATATATTTCCATTTCTAGTACAAACTTTCACACTACCCTAATACAATTTATAATTAACTAAATCAACTATTCAAACAACCTTATACTCATTAAAACGCTCAGTTCCTTGAAAAAACAAGATTTCATCCGGTACGAGTTGGAATCACGTTCAGAGTTTGTGATATTCATGTTTAATAATCCACGAGGTCACAATAGCATTAAGAATGTCTTAAGAACAGTATTAGAAGCCGTTTCATCCATATAAAATCAATTAAACCCAAAATACCATTTTAAAATCAAAACCCTAATTCTAAAAACCAATATGTACTTTAAAACATTAATTTTACAAAACCCTATCATATATTTCCATTTCTAGTACAAACTTTCACACTACCCTAATAAACTATATAATTTCCTAAATCAACTATTCAAACCACCTTATACCCATTAAAACGCTCATTTCCTTGAAAAACCTAGATTTCATCCGGTACGAGTTAGAATCACGTTCAGATTGTGTGATATTCATGTTTAATAATCCCCGACGTCACAATAGAATTAAGAATATCTTAAGAACAATATTAGAAGCCATTTCATCCATATAAAACTCAATTAAACCCAAAATAGAATTTTAAAATCAGAACCCTAATTCTAAAAACCCATAGGTACTTTAAAACAATAATTTTACAAAACCCTACCATATATTTCCATTTCTAGTACAAACTTTCATACTACCCTAATAAACTTTATAATTAACTAAATAAACTATTCAAACCACCTTATACCCATTAAAACGCTCAGTTCCTTGAAAAAAACAAGATTTCATCCGGTACGAGTTGAAATCACGTTCAGAGTTTGTGACATTCATGTTTAATAATCCCAAAGGTCACAATAACATTAATAATGTCTTAAGAATAGTAGTAGAAGCCATTTCATCCATATAAAATCAATTAAACCCATAATACCATTTTAAAATCAAAACCCTAATTCTAAAAACCAATATGTACTTTAAAACACTAATTTTACAAAACCGTATCATATATTTCCATTTCTAGTACAAACTTCCACAGTACCCAAATAGACTTTATAAAATACACTATTCAAACCACCTTATACCCACTAAAACACTCATTTCCTTGAAAAAACAAGATTTCATCCGGTAAGAGTTAGAATCACGTTTAGAATGTGTGATATTCATGTTTAATAATCCCCGAGGTCACAAAACCATTAAAAATATCTTAAGAACAATATTAGATGCCATTTCATCCATCTAAAACTCAATTAAACCCAAAATACTATTTTAAAATCAAAACCCTAATTCTAAAAACCAATAGGTACTTTAAAACACTAATTTCACAAAACCCTACCATATATTTCCATTTCTAGTACAAACTTTCACACTACCCTAATAAACTTTATAATTACCTAGATGAACTATTCAAACCACCTTATACCCATTAAAACGCTCATTTTCTAGAAAAAACAAGATTTCATCTGGTACGAGTTAGAATCACGCTCAGGGTGTGTGATATTAATGTTTTATAATCCCCGAGGTCACAATAGCATTAACAATGTCTTAAGAACAATATTAGAAGCCATTTCATCCACATAAAACTCAATTAAACCCAAAGTACCATTTTAAAATCAAAACCCTAATTCTAAATACCAATAGGTACTTTAAGTCACTAATTTTACAAAACCGTGTCATATATTTCCATTTCTAGTACAAACTTCCACAGTACCCTAATAGACTTTATAATTACCTAAATCAACTATTCAAACCACCTTATACCCATTAAAACGCTCATTTCCTTGAAAAAACAAGATTTCATCCGGTACGAGTTAGAATCACGTTCAGGGTGTGTGATATTCATGTTTAATAATCCCCGAGGAGGATTAAACTATACTAACAACGAGGCGGAATCTCGTAATCAGTAAACACACAGATTATAAACGAAAGCAATAAACACAAAACTTAATTACCGAATTCTCAATGCTTTGATTAACAAAAACGTTGTTACAATCCAAAAGCATAAACACGAATTCTCTCTCAAAACCAACAACCCTAAACTGATCTGAACACCTCTATTTATAGAGTAACATGTTCAGCCAGTTTGGGCTTGTACCTATTGGACCTCACGGACATGCAAACCCGTGAGCAGCCCACTAAGCTATCTATATACAGGCTAATATAATACTATGTAACCAAAACATAATAGAACATCTAGTCATTGCATTTCTTGCACCAACAAACTCCCCCTTGACTGATGCTTCTATTCTCTGATCAACATTTCACTATCCGCATTAACCTGCAAATTTAAACAACCATCAACTATTCTTTGGTAATCTCTACCAATGTCTTCCCAGTCCGCTATGGAGACGATGTGATTCTTCTTCAATATCTTCAGGTCGTTTTCCGTAAGATTAGCCAATTGAGTAGCGTCAATGACTCTCAAAATCTCGGTCATACCATCTCTGACTTCATCATCTTTCTTAAACATCACGGCCTCGCCGGTTCCAGCATCTACTGCCCAAATAAGTAACTCTCCAAGAATGTCTCGACCGAAATCCTTCATTGGAATCTTTGTCATACAAGCAATAGGAGGATATCGCATTCTTCTCACAGATTTGCCTGTTTCAGGATCTATCTTGTTCCTAGAGATCATGATCTTTCCGACTGCTGGAGTAAATTCTTTGAATATCCCGCTTCTTGCTTCTTCTTTGATAACTCTTTCAACCCAGTTTGCATACTCGTCCTTCCCTTTGTTTATTAGATTAAGCTTTGACAAACAAATAAGTTCTGACTTCGGAAATGAATTGAAATTCTCCCGTTTTCTGCTTAAGTACTGAACTCCGTCAAATCTTTTAATCACGAACACCTGCAATTCAGAATCAAACAACCAGCTAATTATTCCCAAGTACGGCTGGCGTTCTCTGATGAAAAACTTTCTGATCAGTGGCTGTTGCTTCTTTGGATCGAGCTTTCGAAACCACCCTTGGCGTTCTTCTAGGCTCGGTTTCGTAATGCTTTCTCCTTCTTCTTTGATGTTTGCTTCCTCTGTGTTTGCTGGTGATTGAAAGACATATTCTCCGTCATCTTCAAATAACCAAGTATCATCGGTGCTTTCCCCAAGCTCTTGTTCCTGATTTTCCCCACCTTGTTTTTGCTGCTGTGGTTGCTCCCCCTGATCTGCAGAAGGATAAGTAGTCAATGCTCAAGATGTAGAGGCAATCTGCTCTCGTTGGCGTGCAGCATCTTGATCATCGTCGGGATCATCTCTTCGCTGTCTGACTGCAGATGTTTTGCACGGTTCCTCCCCCTGAGCAGATGAACGCTTCGAGAGCAGTTGAACTTGGGCTTCAAGGGAGGAAATGCGAAGTGATTTTTTAGCGTCAGACTGCAAAAGAGTGGCAACCTGCGAAGAAAGCTGCAAAACAAGTGAAAGTAAGTCATTAAGTGTGGGGGGTGTATTCTTCGCGGCTCTTTTCTTGTGTGGGCGCTCAGTTGCTGTAGACGACCCAGAGTCTTCACCGCCAGTAAAGGGGCGTTTCCCACGGTTGGATGGGTGAAACGAAGAAGTAACTTCGTTGGCATCAAGATTTAGCTCCTCAGTAGCCGCATCATTAACCAGAGTAGGAGTAGCAGCAGCCTCAGTATTAGGAGCAGGGGAAGGAACTATCACCTCGGTTGCAATAGACTGATGACTCCCAGGTGGAGTAATAGGTGGCCGCTCGTGAATGACAGAGAGCGGAGGACTCTCGTGATAGTTGTCAATCTCCCTGTATATAGTATCGCTGGAAGTGGAGTCCACAGCGACAGGAATCTTGGCCTTGCGCTTTGGCCGAGACTTTGGCTTGCTAGGTGCGGGAGGAACATTAGTTTCAGTATTCTCTGTCCGCGATTCCCCGTCTAAAGCATCTTCTTCCCTATCCACATCGTTATCACGAAAATTTAGATCGACAATCGCCCCGAAGAGTGGGGTATCCTCAGCTTGAGCCTCCCCGGGCTTGGCTGAGTGAATCGTAAGACAGGTTTTGAATAACTTAGGCCCACCGATCTGTTGTACTCGGTCAAAAGCATTCTGAGGAAGCTCAGGAAGGAAGTGCCTGAGAATGATCATAATAAAACGGAGATACACCATAAGTTCTTGTGGTTTGATCAGATCATTTTGTATCGTTTGAAAAACATACTCCGCCACCGGGTATGGTCTGTTCTAGAACCAAACTTATCAGCATGGAGAGAAGCTTATTTTCGATCTTATCGTGAGTGGTTTTAGAATGTTTGAAAACCGTGACGAACACATGTACCAAATACCGCCATGGTCCGAAGAATTTACCCTTAGAGAACGATGTAGTAGTTGTGAAGACAGGCCCGGCATAGCCCAATAATGGCAATTTGCGGGCTAGAAATCTTGGACCGAAAGAAGACGGTGCGTGTTCTCTGGAAGCACTTCCAAGGTGAAATATCTGACGAAGAGTAGTGCTACTGAAAATAATTTCACGACCATTTACCACTGTGCGCAAGCCATCTTTGGTTTTATTTGAGTCCGGAAGTGGGAGATCTATGTGAGTAAGATTGCGGAGAAACTCAGCGACCAACGGAACATTGATGGGTAGATCTTCGCTTAGGATATAAGACATCCTAGAGTGTTGAAGGACTAAGATCATTTCTCGGAAACGAATTGAAGAAGCCTCGTTAAGTGCAAAGCTAATAGCCTGATTATGCCTCTTGTCAAAGACCTTTGCCATCTGTAAAATCTGAAAAAGAAAACGAACATGTTAGATTTAATAGTCACGAACATGTATGCCGTGAATGAGCACGAACATGTGTGGGACGAACAAGTTCTTCGTCTAGGACACACGCAGGTGGACGAACAAGGTCTTCGTCTAGGACACACACAAGTGGACGAACAAGTTCGTCGTCTAAAATACACACAAGTGGACGAACAAGTTTTTCGTCTAAGATACACCTAAGGGGACGAACAAGTTCTTCGTCTAACCCAGCAGTGTGTTCGTCTGACATCACGAACAAGTTGTTCGTCTGACATCACGAACGAGTTGGTCGTCTGAAATCATGAAGATGAGGACGAACGAGTTGTTTGTCCATGACCCAGGGTGTTCGTCTCACATCACGAACAAGTTGTTCGTCTGACATCACGAAGATGAGGACGAACACGGTGTTCGTCCATGAGCAAAGTTGTTCGTCTAAGGCATTTAATCTTAGTTGTTCGTCTAAGGCATTTAATCTAAGTATCTGGGCATATATGAAGGCGAAGAACATATAAAGAAATAACATCAACGAAGAAGATCAACGAAGCAAAATATAGCAATTTGAGACGAACACGTTAAGAACACGAACATGTTTATCAATAATCATCAAGATAATAACCCAGGTTTTGATGATTAACACATATAGACACGAACATACTATGCAAAACATGGCAGTTTTGGACGAACTCATATGAAGATCAACGAAAAAGGAAGAACTTACATAAGGGAATAGTCAACCTAATGAAGAACTTCGTGAGTGAATTCCTTAGCTCCGAGTAAAGTAAATTTTTGAAAAGTGAAAAGTGAAAATTTGATTTCACCTGAGGGTATTTAAAGGCCAAGTATGGGCCTATGGGCCTGGCAAGGATGGGCCTGTTATTCTGGGCCCGATGGACTCTTGATTGTGTAACCAACGTTTACAGAAATAAGGTAAAAATTAATGAACTTAAAAAGAAAGAAAAAACAAAACGTTAACTAAGCAAACAATGTAGTATACATTTAGGAAACATAATTCGATCAGATTGCTTATCGGGGTTCCAAAGATAATTTAATTTAAATCCATGTTTGTGTAGTTGTCCAATTTAACCGTTCAGCCTCATACCAAAAAGTTGTGTTTTAATTACAAGTAAACTATCTTAGATTTAGGCTTAAAGCACTCAGAAGTTAATAACCATTCGACAAGAGTGGGAGATACTCAAGGTATTTGTGAATCCTTCCATGGTACAAAGTGGTATGGAATGGTTACCAACCTTGACAGTGCAACATATGAAGCTAACATTAAGATAACCTGTATCAAATTTAGTTAAAACAGTTTAACGCATTGGTTTAATTGTGCAAGTCTATGAAGCCTTTTTAAGATATTAGAATCCTGCGACTTTCTATGGAACCCGTTAATGAGCTTTCTACCAACCGATCCCAGACCCGTTAAGACCTTAGGTGGCTAGGTGATCAAGGCACCCCGTGTGTGTACTGACTCAAGTTCCAAAGGCCGCTTATGTGAATTCAAACACTTATTAACACACCAATAAAGTATTTTTAAATTTGATAAAAGTGTCTCCCATCTGTTAGTGTATCACATGACTTCGTAGCAGAAATCTATTCTCAACCTTTTTTTTTTTTTTTTTTTTTTTAAGATAACGTTGGTTAATCTAAATTGCGAAGTCCAATACGATGAAGAAGTGATTCAAAGCGGGTTTTGTCAAAGGCTTTAGTGAAAGGATGGCTAAGTTGTTTTCGGAAGAGACACGAAGGATGTCTATGAGTTTCTTTTCATAATAGTCTCTGATAAAGTGGTGTTTAAAATCTATATGACGGGTTTTACTATGTTTAACAGGATTTTTAATAACATAAACGGCAGCCTCATTATCTATATTAAAAGGAGTAGAGGTATAGAATAAACCGTAATCCAGCATCTGTTGTTGAATCCAGATAACCTGTGAGACACACCTACCCGCAGCTATATATTCGGCTTCGCAGGATGAGACGGAAACAGTTGTCTGTTTCTTGCATTGCCATGACACGAGGCGTCCTCCCAAAAATTGACAACCACCGGAGGTTGACTTTCGATTGATATTACATCCACCCAAATCTGAGTCGGTGAATGCTTCGAGAAAGAGGTCGCTTCCTTTGGGATACCAGAGACCCAGCCGCGGTCGGTCTTTGAGGTAGCGAAGAATCCTCTTTACAGCAGAATGATGAGACATTTTAGGACAAGCTTGAAACCTAGCACATAAACAGACAGCAAACATTATATCAGGACGAGATGCAGTAAGATACATTAATGAGCCTATAATGCCGCGATAAACGGTGGGATCCACGTCAGGATCGTTTTGTGCGTTTGGTTCCAGATTGTGCTGCTGGGGAATGGGAGTAGCAATGGACTTGGCATCGGTCATGTTGAACTTCTTTAGCATTTCAGTGACATAGTTTGATTGATGAACAAACATCTCGTCGGGTAGTTGTTCGACTTGTAATCCTAGAAATAGCTTGAGTTCACCCATGGCACTCATCTCAAATTTATATTTCATTAGCTTTTCAAAATCCTTACACATCTGATTATCAGTGGAACCGAAGATAATATCATTCACGTAGACTTGAACTAAAAGTTTAGCCTTGGGTGAATCCTTGATGAACAGAGTGCTATCGATACGACCTCTCTTGAAACCGGATTCTAAGAGAAAATTTGATAATGTTCCATACCACAGACGAGGGGCTAGATGAAGACCGTATAGAGCTTTGTTGAGCTTGTAAACCATATCAGGGTGTTGTGGGTCTTCGAAGCCAGAGGGTTGCTGAACATAGACGGTGTCATCGATTTTACCATATAGGAAGGCACTTTTAACATCAAGTTGGTAAACGGTAAGGCCCATGTGAGAGGCATAGGCTAAGAAGAGACGAACAGCCTCGAGGCGAGCGACTGGGGCAAAGACATCCTGAAAATCTAATCCTTCTTCCTGGTAAAAACCTTGTACCACTAATCCAGCTTTGTTTCGAGTAATAATTCCACGGTCATCTCGTTTGCATCGGAAAACCCATTTAGTACCTATAGCATAGGCGTCGTCGGGCAGGATCACAAGTACCCTGACTCCTAGTTTCTCAAACTGAGCTAATTCTTCCTGACAAGCGTGGACCCAGTTGGCGTCCTTAAGGGCCATATGAATGTTGGCAGGGACGTCTTGGGAGACGAAGCAAAGATAGCGACAGTTGTTAAAATCCTCGGAAGTCGTGACAAAGGCGTACATGCCTTGTAAATAGTCCAGTTGCGATCGAGTTTGAACGGGTGCGTTGAGATCGCCAATGATGTTTTCGAAGGAGTGATCCTTGTGAATTCGAGACACAACGTGTGGTGCTGCCGCATCGTCTTGAGCGGTTGCAGTATGTGGTTCTGCCACATGTTCTTGATCATCGGTTGGTTCCTCGTCGACGAGTGGTTCAGTAACAATTTCTTGAATGACATGAATACGAGGAAATACGGAGTCTTCATCATCAGAAGAGAAACTCGGGTTCTTTGGTCCTGTATGAGTCACACTAGGAGAAAGGTTAAAAGATTTAAATAATGCATCATAGTCGAAAGCTATAGCTGGACCATTTTGTTTTTCAAACGTGTAGCTAGTTATTTCCAAGTTAAAAACAATTTCCACAGTTCGTGAAGGTTTTAAGTAAACTCTTTTGTTAGCGCAACCCTCCACATATCCAAGAAAGTATCCCTGGACAGCTTTGGGTGCGAACTTGGTGGTGTAATTCGTTTTTAAAACAGTGCAGGGAGCCCTAAAGGGTTCCAGACCAGCAAGATTTGGCTTACGACTATTAAGCAGTTCATAACTTTTTTTTATCAAACCGTTTCACCGTTAACACTCGATTGAGAACGTAACAAGCTGTATTCACGGCCTCCCCCCAAAATGTGACAGGGAGAAGTGAATCAGCTAGCATAGTGCGTGCAGCCTCTATCAATGTACTATTTTTCCGTTCAGCGACTCCATTTTGTTGTGGTTCATATGGCACGCTGTGTTGTTGAACTATTCCATTTGTTAGACAGTAGAAGGTCATCGTGGAATTTTGAATTCTGTCCCGTTATCGCTGCGTAGGTGCTTGACGTTTGCTTTGTATACGTTTTTGATCATATCAAAAAAATTGATTAGCATGCCAGCAGTTTCACTCTTAGTAACTAGAAAGTAAACCCAAGAGTAGCGAGTGTAATCGTCGGTGATCACTAGACAGTAATATTTTCCTCCGAAGCTTCTTTGTGCGATAGGACCGAAAATATCAGTGTGCATTAGCTCGAATGGTGTCTCGATTGTGTTGATGGCCTTGGACTTGTGATGTTGCTTGTGCTGCTTTCCGAGTTTGCATGGAATGCATTTATCTTCATACTCAAAACGTTTGAGCGGAACGCCATTGACTAGCCCTTTCTTTGTGATCTCATTCATTTTCCGAAAGTGTAAGTGTGCCATCTTTCTGTGCCAAATCATGGCCTCTTCACTAGTTGACTTTGACAATAGACAAGTTGAGTCGACGGTGAGTTCAGTGTTGTTCATATCCATAATGTACGTGTTTTTATTTCTTGGGGCACGCATTAATATCAGATCCTCTGCTATATCAATTTCTGATTTGAGGATTAAAACTTCCTTCTTGGTGAAGTACACGGGATTATCGTTGTCGCAGATTTGAGAGACACTCAGCAAATTGTGCTCGAGCTGCTTAACGTAGAACACATCCTTCAGTGTTATTTTACCATTTGTAACTGATCCAATTCCAGTTATTTCACCACCTTTATCTCCTGCAAAATTTACGCGTCCTTTCTTTCCTGATTCGAAGTTATTGAGCAGCGCTCTTTCTCCTGTCATGTGCCTGGAACAACCACTGTCAACATACCAGTTGTTGACGAGTCGGTGACTCGGTTCCTGCACATTAAATTTAAATCATTAGTTCTCATGGGGAACCCAGGCCATAAGGGACCTGGATTGACCATTTTCAGTCACATAAGTGACCCTTTTGTAAGCTCCCTTGTTTTGATGAGAAACGTGAGATGTGTGACGTGAGGAGAAATCACTGTTAGAGTTATAGGGAACTCTATGACTCATTTGGGAAAAATTAGAACGGTTGGTGTTAAAGTGATGATTACGTGGTTCGAAGTGAGATCGTGGAGGAGAATGGTGGTAATTGTTGTGATTGTATCGTGGAGGACTTTGATAGCGTTGCTCATAAGGATGTGGACGAAAGGATGGAACGAATGACTGTTGAGGCCGTTGGTGAGATCTTTGATTAAAGTTTCCCGTGCCCGATTTAGTGTACCCAGAAGTTCTTGAATATGTATCAGGACGCTCATGTTGTGGATTTCGAAGAATGTGAACGGGTTTTGTGGGTGTGAACGTAGATTTAGGTGGGTGCATGACTTTAACTTGAGGTTCCTTTCGTTTATGTGTACATACCGAGGCCACATGCCCTCTTTCACGACATTTAAAGCAGTTTAACGATTCCATTTTGTTCTGTGGAGATGGTTCAGAGTTGGAAGATATATTATTTGATGAATCTTGAGATGGAATCTTTGCGGGTTGCTTTTCTTGAGACGGTGCAGAGTCCTGAATTTTGCTATTGGATAATTCACTTTCGTCATTCATTGGAGGTTGGGTTCTAAAGAAACTAAAGTCATTATTGTAAGGAGGTGGAGTTTCGTTATAACCTAAACCTGTGGTTGTACCAGAAGTGCGTTGACGACCTATCATGGAGTTCAAAGTGACAGAAGAGGTGCGGAACTGTTCCATCTTTCTTTCCTGTTCAGTTAATTTTATTTGACAAGCATTTAACTCTTGAACTTTTATGGCAAAACTTTTCTTTTCATTTTCAAGACTTTCATACAACATGGAGACTTTTTGTGTTAAAAGGCCTACATCTGCTAAAAGTTGCACTCTTGTTTTTTCATTTTGTTAAAATTTTCTTGCGTAGTCATCTTTTAAGAAAATTTGTATTGATACTTCCTTTTCAAGCTTGGTTTTCTGTGTTTCCAAACTGGATACTGAAGTGAGCAATTTGTCATGTTCAAGAGTTAAGACAATAAAAGATTTACACAATTCCTTTACAGATTCAAGGTCAAGAAGTACCTTAGACTTCTCGGTTTGAAGACCAGCCATTTTTGCAATGAAATTTTCGTTGGGCACATCCACCGTACAATTGCATGGTGTTTTCTCGTCCTTAGTGTCTTCAACGTCCAGATTTTCTTCATTGGACCTTGTGTCGTTATCAGAACTTGAACTTATTTCATTATCGGAACCTGAGTCACTTGTTTCACTGTGAATCTCGTCAATGGAAGCCATGAGTGCTTGATTGGTACAGATTGTCCAATCGTATGTGTGATCATCGTGTTGGACGATCATTGCCTGTGAAGCTAAGCTACGCTGTGGTTGAGAGACTTGTGAAGGACCGCTTTTGTCTGGATTTGAATTTCGTTCAACTTTAGGTTGTTGACATTCTCTTGCGAAATGACCGGGTTGTTGACAGTTGTAACACCGTACCTTTGATTTATCGAAACCTGCCTTTCCTGTTCTTAAGCTTCGTCCTGTTCGTTCCATGAATTTCTTTATTCTATTAGTAATCATAGCGGTTTGCCATTGTAAATCCATTTCTTCAAGGTCATCCTGATCAACTTGACTAAAATCCTCATCCCATAGCCCTGGATCGGCAATTTTTCCTTGTACTTGATTGCCGTAAGCAGTCAAAAAGCAAGATAATATTTCGAGACTTTCCTCTGCAGATTTAACACTCATTGGCATTTTCTGATGTGTGGCAGGAACATCTGGTGTTGCAGTGGTAGGTCGGGTGCCAGAGTGTGTGTCAGAAATCGACCGATCCTTATCCGAAAAGAAAGCAGTTGCGTTTTCAGAGGAGTTTGATTCTGAGGTTTGCCCGTAGGGTGTTTGATCTGCAATCATAGTTGTTGTGAAACGTGTCAACTCATAACTTCTGAATCGTTCTAGCAGTGTTTCTAAAGTTAAGACTTCGTCGGTGTTTTTATCAATTTCATCTTTGATAAGATTTACGTAAATCTCCCAACGCTTAGGCAAGGCGTCCAAAAATCGCTCAACGTTTTCACTTGATACATCTATTTTATATCTGTTGAGTTCTGCAAGACGATTGAAGTATCTGGTAACAGTATCCTCAAAAGGTTCATTGACTCCTGATCTGAAAGTATTGAATTGTCGTTTAAGGAGGTTCGCTCGACTCTTTTGCTGAGCAGGAGTTCCGGCATATTGTTTTTCAATCGCTTTCCATAGATCATGAGAAGTTTTCGTTAGCAGATTCTTGTAAAGATGTTGCATTTCTGATGGCAAAGCCATCTTTAAACTTGCTATTGCTCTGTTCTCAGAATCATATTCTCGTCGATATTCAGGTGACATTTTATTGACGGGAATTTTGGCAGTTAATTCGTCTACAGTTTGACGCGGATGTTCATATACTTCTTGAATGCATACCCACATTTGTACATCATTGTAACTACAGAATTGTTCAAATAGTTCAGCCCATTCGAAATATTGTGATGAGTTAAGTAACTTGGGAGGTATATTAACGGATTGTTTGGAATCCATCTCTGGTATGATGTTCAGCGAAGAAGTGTACGAAGATGATGTCACGAAGATGTTGTTCGCCAAGGATGGGTCACGAAGATGTTTTTCGGCGAAGATGGGTCACGAAGATGTTTTTCGGCGAAGATGGGTGTCAGTCACGAAGATGTTGTTCGGCGAAGATGGGTGTCAGTCACGAAGATGTTGTTCGGCGAAGATGATTGTCAGTCACGAAGATGTTTTTCGTAGACTTAAGAGATCCACTAACGAAGATGTTCACGACGAAGTATCCACGAAGAATTATCCTCAAAGATGTAACCACGAAAAAGTATCCACGAAGAAGTATCCACGAAGAAGTATCCTCAAAGATGTATCCACGAAGAAGTATCCACGAAGAAGTATCCACGAAGAAGTATCCACGAAGAAGTAATAAACACACAGATTATAAACGAAAGCAATAAACACAAAACTTAATTACCGAATTCTCAATGCTTTGATTAACAAAAACGTTGTTACAATCCAAAAGCATAAACCCGAATTCTCAATGCTTATAGAGTAACATGTTCAGCCAGTTTGGGCTTGGACTCTATTGGACCTCACAGACATGCAAGCCCATGAGCAGCCCACTAAGCTATCTATATACAGGCTAATATAATACTATGTAACCAAAACATAATAGAACATCCAGTCATTGCATTTCTTGCACCAACAGTCACAATAGAATTGAAAATATCTTAAGAACAATATTAGAAGCCATTTCATCCATATAAAACTCAATTAAACCCAAAATACCATTTTAAAATCAGAACCCTAATTCTAAAAACCAATATGTACTTTAAAACACTAATTTTACAAAAAACCCTATCATATATTTTCTTTTCTAGTACAAACTTCCACATTACCCAAATAGACTTTATAATTACCTAAATCAACTATTCAAACCACCTTATACACATTAAAACGCTCATTTCCTTTAAAAAACTAGATTTCATCCGGTACGAGTTAAAATCACGTTCAGGGTGTGTGATATTCATGTTTAATAATCCCCAAGGTCACAATAGCATTAAGAATGTCTTAAGAACAATATTAGAAGCCATTTCATCCATATAAAACTCAATTAAACCCAAAATACAATTTTAAAATAAAAACCCTAATTCTAAAAACCTATAGATACTTTAAAACACTAATTTTAAAAAACCCTACCATATATTTCCATTTCTAGTACAAATTTCCACACTACCCTAACAAACTTTATAATTACCTAAATCAACTATTCTAACCACCTTATACCCATTAAAACGCTCATTTCCTTTAAAAACTAGATTTCATCCGGTACGAGTTAGATTCACGTTCAAGGTGTGTGATATTCATGTTTAATAATCCCCGAGGTCACAAGAGCATTAAGAATGTCTTAAGAACAATATTAGAAGCCATTTCATCCATATAAAACTCACGTTCAGGGTGTGTGATATTCATGTTTAATAATCCCCGAGGTCACTAGAGCATTAAGAATGTCTTAAGAACAATATTAGAAGCCATTTCATCCATATAAAACTCAATTAAACCCAAAATACAATTTTAAAATCAAAACCCTAATACTAAAAACCCATAGGTACTTTAAAACAATAATTTTACATAACCCTACCATATATTTCTATTTCTAGTACAAACTTTCACACTACCCTAATAAACTTTATAATTACCTAAAACAACTATTCAAACCCCCTTATACCCATTAAAACGCTCATTTCCTTGAAAAAACAAGATTTCATCCGGTACGAGTTAGAATCACGTTTAGGGTGTGTGATATTCATGTTTAATAATCCCCGAGGTCACAATAGCATTAAGAATGTCTTAAGAACGATATTAGAAGCCATTTCATCCATATAAAACTAAATTAAACCCGAAATACTATTTTAAAATCAAAACCCTAATTCTAAAAACCAATAGGTACTTTAAAACATTAATTTTACAAAACCCTACCATATATTTCCATTTCTAGTACAAACTTTCACACTACCCTAATAAACTTTATAATTACCTAGATCAACTATTCAAACCACCTTATACCCATTAAAACGCTTATTTTCTTGAAAAAACAAGATTTCATCCGAACCGAGTTAAAATCCCGTTCAGGGTGTGTGATATTCATGTTTAGTAATCCCCGAGGTCACAATATCATTAACAATGTCTTAAGAACAATATTAGAAGCCATTTCATCCATATTAAACTCAATTAAACCCAAAATACTATTTTAAAATCAACACCCTAATTCTAAAAACCAATAGGTACTTTAAAACACTAATTTTACAAAACCCTACCATATATTTTCCTTTCTAGTGCAAACTTTCACACTACCCTAATAAACTTTATAATTACCTAAATCAACTATTCAAACTACCTTATACCCATTAAAACGCTTATTTTCTTGAAAAAACTAGATTTCATCTGGTACGAGTTAAAATCACGCTCAGGGTGTGTGATATTAATATTTTATAATCCCCGAGGTCACAATAGCATTAACAATGTCTTAAGAACAATATTAGAACACATTTTATCCATATAAAACTCAATTAAACAAAAAGTATCATTTTAAAATCAAAACCCTAATTCTAAATACCAATAGGTACTTTAAGTCACTAATTTTACAAAACCCTGCCATATATTTCCATTTCTAGTACAAACTTCCACAGTACCCTAATAGACTTTATAATTACCTAAATCAACTATTCAAACCACCTTATACCCATTAAAACGCTCATTTCCTTGAAAAAACTAGATTTCATCCGGTACGAGTTAAAATCACGTTTAGGGTGTGTGATATTCATGTTTAATAATCTTCGAGGTCACAATAGAATTAAGAATATCTTAAGAACAATATTAGAAGCCATTTCATCCATATAAAACACAATTAAACCCAAAATACCATTTTAAAATCAGAACCCTAATTCTAAAAACCAATAGGTACTTTGAAACACTAATTTTACAAAACACTATCATATATTTCCATTTCTAGTACAAACTTCCACAGTACCGTAATAGACTTTATAATTATCTAAATCAACTATTCAAACCACCTTATACCCATTAAAACGCTCATTTCCTTGAAAAAACTAGATTTCATCCGGTACGAGTTAAAATCACGTTCAGCGTGTGTGATATTCATGTTTAATAATCCCCGAGGTCACAATAGTATTAAGAATATCTTAAGAACTGATGTGAAAAATCTAGTTTTCCGAAAATTAACTTTTACTAGATTACTACACGGGGCAGTGTACCCTTATCAGTTGTAAAATAGTATAGGTAAATATCGGGTTCGAACACAAGGACTATTTATTATCTAGATATTAGTTTTAACATAATAGGTAACAAGAAACAATGTGGGTTTTGGTCTTAAAAAGATTTGATTATAATAACTACTAAGACGCTTGCTTGGACCGTTTACGAATGTGTGGTATTTCCTAGGTATGAAAATGTCGAAAAAACTTCTAATATAAAATCCTAAGTTCCTTTCGAATACCGGATTTCTCCAATTACCTAACCATGCAACTATTTCTTTCGAATATAGTTAACACCTCAAGTAATTGTGCATAAAGTTCCAAGCCGATGTGTGAGAATTAATCTATAAGCTTCCTTTAGAATAGCTTACTAATCACTAAACCGATTTCTCTTAATTTATTGACTAGCGTTTGTTTTAAAACTTACTTGTTTAAATTGTTGTTAGTGATTCCTTTCGAATACCGCTAACTCTTAGTCAACTATAGATCGGCCGATTATTTCGTTCTTATTTTAGTAAAAATTACGGATTCCTTTCGAATACCCGTTTTTAGATTACCAAATAAAAATATAAACAATTCTAACTATATAATTAAAGTTTTAACCCAAACGGATCCCCGATTAACCTCTACACATCAATCTAATTTCATACCCAAAATCTAACACACAAAAGATCACAAATCCAAGCAAACGTTTAAGGAAATTAGCTACTCATAACGATAATGAAACTAATCATATAAATGAAAGACATAATTTGATTGCAATGAAAAATAAGAAAATAGTTCACTACCAAGCTGTAAGTAACAAGTTCCAAATGTCTCCAAAATAACTAAGCAATAAGGGAAATAACAATTCTCCGATGAAATTCCGAAAATGATGATTATGATATGCCTTGCTTCCCTCAAAAGTGATGATGAAACTGAGATTAGTAAGTGATAAGATGCTTTCTCTGTGTAAAAATTGTGTCTTTATGTTAATGCTCCAAAAGACCTTTTAGTTTTCCATGATTAGCATTGAATGCAACACTTTGTAACAACTTTGAGCCTGGTTGTGCCGCAGGTGGTTAGTGTTGCGGCGCACTTCGTGATCAGTAGCTTCGAGTTATTTTGTTGCTACATGCACCGCAGTTCGATGGTCTTGCGCCGCAGCTCGACATCAGTGGCCACAAGACAAATTGGTGTTGTCTAGATGCGCCAGCAACATAGCTTAAGTGCCCAGCAACTAAGCGCTTTACTTCCCGACTTGTCTTTCTTTGCACCTTTTAGTCCCAAACCGCCTCCTTTTACTCAAAACACAACTAAAAACCTATAAAACAAACTTTACACAAAATATAAGTAATACGGGGCCTATCCATTACATTTTGAACTCGAAACATAACAAATATCGTGATAAAATACTCGTATAAATGAGCGATATCAAGAACAATATTAAAATCCATTTCATCCATATAAAACTCAATTAAACCCAAAATACCATTTTAAAATCAAAACCCTAACTCTTAAAACCAATAGGTATTTTAAAACACTAATTTTACAAAACCCTATCATATATTTCCATTTCTAGTACAAACTTCCACAGTAACCTAATAGACTTTATAATTACCTAAATACACTAGTCATACCACCTTATACCAATTAAAACGCTCATTTTATTGAAAAAACTAGATTTCATCCGGTACGAGCTAAAATCACGTTCAGGGTGTGTGATAATCATGTTTAATAATCCCCGAGGTCACTATAGCATTAAGAATGGCTTAAGAACAATATTAGAAGCCATTGCATCCATATAAAACTCAATTAAACCCAAAATACCATTTTAAAATCAGAACACCCTAATACTAAAAACCAATAGGTACTTTAAAACACTAATTTTACAAAACCCTATCATATATTTCAATTTCTAGTACAAACTTCCACAGTACCCTAATAGACTTTATAATTACCTAAAACAACTATTCAAACCACCTTATACCCATTAAAACGCTCATTTCCTTGAAAAAACTAGATTGTATCCGGTACGAGTTAAAATCACGTTCAGGGTGTGTGGTATTCATGTTTAATAATCCCCGAGGTCACAATAACATTAAGAATATCTTAAGAACAATATTAGAAGCCATTTCATTGATATAAAACTCAATTAATCCCAAGATACCACTTTAAAATCAAAACCCTAATTCTAAAAACCAATAGCTACTTTAAAACAATAATTATACAAAACCCTACCATATATTTTTATTTCTAGTACAAACTTCCACAGTATCCTCATAAACTTTATAATTACCTCAATCAACTATTCAAACCACCTTATACCCATTAAAACGCTCATTTTCTTGAAAAAACAATATTTCATCCGGTACGAGTTAGAATCACGTTCAGGGTGTGTGATATTCATCTTTAATAATCCCGGAGGTCACAATAGCATTAACAATGTCTTAAGGGCAATATTAGAAGCCATTTCATCCATATAAAACTCAATTAAACCCAACGTACCATTTTAAAATCAAAAACCTAATTCTAAAAACCAATAGGTACTTTAAAACATTAATTTTACAAAACCCTATCATATATTTTTATTTCTAGTACAACCTTCCACGGTACCCTAATAGACTTTATAATTTCCTAAATAAACTATTCAAACCACCTTATACCCATTAAAACGCTCATTTCCTTGAAAAAACTAGATTTCATCCGGTACGTGTTAAAATCACGTTAGGGTGTGTGATATTCATGTTTAATAATCCCCGAGGTCACAATAGCATTAAGAATATCTTAAGAACAATATTAGAAGCCATTTCATCCATATAAAACTCAATTAAACCCAAAATACCATTTTAAAATTAGGACCCTAATTCTAAAAACCCATAGGTACTTTAAAACAATAATTTAAAAAACTCTACCATATATTTCCATTTCTAGTACAAACTTTCAGACTACCCTAATAAACTTTATAATTAACTAAATCAACTATTCAAACCACCTTATACCCATTAAAACGCTCAGTTCCTTGAAAAAACTAGATTTCATCCGGTACAAGTTAAAATCACGTTCAGGGTGTGTGATATTCATGTTTAATAATCCTCAAGTTCACAATAGCATTAAGAATGTCTTAAGAACAATATTAGAAGCCATTTCTTCCATATAAAACTCAATTAAACCCAAAATAACATTTTAAAATCAAAACCCTAATTATAAAAACCCACAGGTACTTTAAAACAATAATCTTACAAAACCCTACCATATATTTCCATTTCTAGTACAAACTTTTACACTACCCTAATAAACTTTATAATTACCTGAATCAACTGTGACAACCGTCACTTTCACACCGGTTTTCTTTAAACTTTTATATTTAAAAGTCATTTCTATACTTGGTTGTGTATGTGTTGGACTTCTTGTGTGTATTTCTTACGTATGTAAAATTAAGTTACATTAGGTGCACAGTTAGTTGAACCCCGATATATGAGCTTCTAGACATGTTAACGGTTTAATCTCGTGTTTAAGCTACATGTAGTTTATGATTTGTAAACTTAATATAAATGACAACTAATATCTTTGATAAAAAACTAAATGATAATACATTTGTCATCGTTTGAGCCGAAACTACGTTTTGCTTCACTTTGTAAATCCTTACATCCGTTACGTTCTAACTTATCAAGCCTTGTCGGGTCCTTGGAGCCTTAGCTCGGTCATGTGGCTAGAGCCACAAGGCCCTATGGCCGAACCCTCTTAAGCCAAACACACCCCTTTAGAAAATTCCATCCAAACCCTAGCCATATATATTCCATAAACATGCAAACCCTATTTCTTCTTCCTCAATTCTCCTTGCCGTCGCCCCCTTTGAAGAATGCAGCCATCAATTCGTTTTTGATGAATTCCAAGTTCATCATTCATCATCAATCTTCATCATTCATCAATCTTCAAATCATTGGGTAATAGTTGCTTATAATTTTCGTTTTCTTTTCCTTTTATTCATGGCCGCAACTACCATCATCACCATCATTATGTTTTAATCTCCTTTGTAGCATTCACCAATTGCTGTGGGATTGTTAATCTTCACTTCAGCCCTAAACGTTTCTCCAAGCTTTGGATCATCTAGTAATCAAAAACAATGTAAGTTGTTCTTATAGTTGTGTTGGCCGATTTGTACATCATAGGTTTTAACCTTGTACTCCTTGTTTGACATGGTTTTGGTGTATACATGATTGACTCCAGCAACTCGTGGTAATCTTCTCGTGATCTAGAGTTCATCTGGTGTTCGAACCTCAAGTCGTCAAGCAAGCAACCGAAATCATTGTCTCCACATAAGAGTATAAAACTACCTTTGTCATATTTCTTTGTTTCGTTATGTGTCGATTTGTTTGTGGTGTTTGATTTGAATTCAAAACACCTTCATAACCTGCTATTAACATATAAGAGACCACTGGTAAACTCGCTGACCTTTTCGTCTCGTTTAAAACCCTTATTCGTTATTTTTTTTCATATATTAAGAACTTGCTGATCTGGAAATTTACCTCTTTTGTTCGATGATTATCTCGTAAATGATTTGGAATTTGTAACTGATGACAAAATGAAAGCTGTAGCCCTTTGAATCTAGTTTTCAAAAATGTAAGATATATCGTGAAATTATTTTTTAATCTCCCGCAAACTGCATTTTAGTAGAGGTTGGTACAGCAAAGTGTTTGTTCTTTTAGCTGCTGTCTTACCTATTTTAAAAAAATCATACCTACTAAACGATTTCTAATTTGGGACTGAAGTCTAATGCAAAGTTATAGGTCTCGGAGTCTACTTTCTGTGAAAATTTGTCTTGTTGTCTAATTGTTTGTGGAACTCTCAGAATATCGTTTACACTGAACGTTGGTCAAACTGAATTTTTACGGTTATATTAGGATTAATAATTTGGAAGATTGTAACGACTTAGCAAACGAATAAATGATATTAAACGATGTTAAACAGATTAGAATCGTGTTCTAAACAGATATTGAAGTTATATAAAGTTTTGGTTTGAGTAATGCGCCTTTTAAAGTAAAAACGTTTTGTATTTAAAATGACTAAGTAGCCGTTTAGCAAACACCATAATTTATACGATTTTAACTCGATTTAAGCAACTCAAGATCTGTCTTTGTCTACTTTCCATCCATATAAAGATCATCTTTTAACTGTTCCTAAATTTCAAGATACGTCAAGTTGAAAACACCTGTTCGTGAGTTTGGACTAAACTTAAATTGTAGACTTACTATTGGTTATTAATTCCACATTAGGGAAGCTCATTATTAGACGGGACTAGTTGTGACCTACACTACTCATATACACACTTTTGCTTAGTATCACATACATTTCACGAGGTTAGTTCATTGCCCCTACGTTTTTACTGGTTTCACTTATTTGTGCAAAATTGGGGGAAGACAAAGCTTACTTAAAATGCTTTTCATTATGAAATTGTTTTGATAAACGAATCAACTACTAAAGTGTAACAAAAATCTAATGCATGTAAAAACTGTTTGAAATGAGACGATTGCTATATTGTGACTACGTTGTGGTGACAACCCCCCCCCCCCCCCCCCATATAACTTACATTCATTCATGCTAGTATAGATACTTACTAGTGACGACAGACCATGGTGCCAAAGGGCTACATGGTCACATCTTGCTTAGTCTTACTGTGTGGACCGTTCCCCACCGACCCCGTAAGACATACAGTCAGTTAAGGTAACTACTGAAGACTACATTCTATCGGTTAAGGTAACTACCGATACCACTTCTTGTCAGTTAAGGAAATTACTGACGATCAGTAGAGGGACTTACTGATGTGTGTTACTATTTTTACTTACTTATGCATTAGTTACACTATTTGAACTGTTATTACTACTTTAAGACTCACTTGCTATTTCAGGAAACTTTCTATAATTGGAAACTTCTTTTTATAGAAACATGCTAAAAATGTTCGTAAACCATTTAAATTGTTTTACTTAATTACTCAGTGAACTCGCTCAACCTTTGCGTTGACATTTTAAGCTTTGTTTTCAGGTAATGAGCAGAACTAAGGAACTAGCTTTTCAGGATTTTGACTTAGTAGACCTCCCTAGTATTGCATTGCATTGTGGCACTCTATTTTACGTTTCTTTATACTGAACTATCGTTGGGGCGTTTTGTCGTTGTTTGTCATTTGAATTTTTGTATGATGTTGATACTTCGGATTATTTATTTGAATGTAGTGAATGGCGTAGTTGCATTACAAGATCACCTCTTGTAGTTATTTATTTTTAACTACTTGTGTTATGACGATCGCCAATCGATCACACCCTGCGTTTCCGTCGCAGGTGGGGTGTGACAGATTGGTATCAGAGCACATGGTTATAGAGATTTAGGTGGTTTGACCTACACTATAACTAGGAGTCCTCATATAGATCTTTTAGGATCTTTGCTTTGTTTTCTTACGTCGCACTACTTTCAAGTTTCATCGCCTAAAGATGATGACGCCCTACGACCGCCTTACGACATCGAATGAACTCTTTTATTGAGAGCTGATTAAACTCTTATACTTTCATGGTAGATATTAGAATTATTATAATAGACATGGGGAGTAAATAGGTATATGAGACGATAGGGATATAATTATGGGTGTACAACGTAATTATATCTGTACCGATTCATATATGTATTTTCATGACCATGTTTGTGGTTATAATGTAAGACATACCAACAAGTCCACATCTTTAAGACCTATTAAACGTATCTCTTACTTAATTTTATCCTGCTCATACTAATGTGTACTCTTCCCTTCTTGTGTAGATGCCTCCACGTCGTGCTCTTACTGAGGCTCAGATTGCCGCCCTGATCGCTCAGCAGTTAGCTACGGTCGTCCCTACTATAGTGGCACAGGTCACTGCTGTTGTTCATCAGCAACCACCACATCAGCCACAACAGCCACCACAGCAGCCACCCTAAACTAACCTACCTAACCCCCACGGATGCACTTATAAGGAGTTTTTGGCTTGTAAGCCAAAGGAGTTTGATGGAAAGGGCGGGGCCCTTGCACTTAATCGCTGGTTCGAGAAAATGGAAGCGGTGATTGACATTAGTGGGTGTTCGGAACAGAATAAGGTTCGTTATGCATCGAATTCTCTTATTGGTAAGGCACTCACTTGGTGGAACTCAGAGATACAGGCACGCGGTAGAGAGGCCACTATGGGTATGACTTGGGCTGATTTCAGGACACTACTATTGGAAGAATTTTGCCCTCGTAACGAGATGCAGAAACTTGAGTCAGAGTTTTGGAATCACAGTATGGTTGGGGCGAACCATGCAACTTATACATATCGTTTTCATGAGTTGGCTAGACTTTGTCGTTAGATGGTTGTCCCTGAATCAAAGAGGATAGAGCGTTACATTTATGGGTTACATCCTGAGGTACGTCATCAATTGACAGCTAGCGAGCCAACTACTATTCAAAGTGCGATTCAGAAGGCTAGGTCAGTTATTGATGATCTACTTAGGAGTTTGGTGTTGTCTAATGATAGGAGGAAGGATTCATCTGATAATAAAGAGGGGAACCAGAAGAGGGCTAGATATGATAGTGGGAAATCCGAGGGTAGTTCAAAGGGTGGTTATACAGGGAGTTCGCTGTTATGCCAGAATTGCAACCTTCATCATTCTAGGAATACTCCTTGCATTTGTAATAAGTGTAAGGGTCGTGGTCATGCTGCTCGATATTGTCGTACTAGGGCTATTGTTGCACACCCAGTTAATGCTGTGAGACCAACTGGTTGTTTTGAGTGTGGGAGTAAAGATCATTACGTCCGGAATTGTCCAAAGAAGACTGGTACTGGTGGGAATAATAATAATCAGATTGGGAATGGGAACAGGAATCAGGGGAACCCAGCTCGTGCTCGTGCCTACTTATTGGGAGCCGCAGAGGCTCAACAGCACCCTAACACTGTAGCCGGTACATTCTCTCTTAATAATCACTTTGTCACTGTATTGTTTGATTCGGGAGCCGATGTTAGCTTTATATCTTTTGATTGCATGCTCCTACTTGACATTGAGCGTAGTAGACTTGACCGTGGTTATGAGATAGAGTTAGCCGATGGGAATACCTCCGTCTCCTATAAAGTCTTGCGTAATTGCACCCTAGAGTTAGAGGGCCATCTTTTCGGTATCGAATTAATACCGTATCCACTCGGGAGCTTCGACGTCATTGTGGGTATGGAGTGGTTATGCAAACATAGAGCAGAGATCGTGTGTTTTGAGAAATTCGTTCGTATTCCATTGCTTGACGGTTCTGCATTAGAAGTATTCGGGGAGAAGTTGATAGAGAAGCCGGATAGATTGATGAGTATGCAAATGGGAGAGAGAAGTATTTCCGATGTTTCGATTGTTCGTGAATTTCCTGGAGTCTTTTGCCGAGGAGTTGCCTGGTCTACCTCCTCTTCGTCAGGTCGAGTTTCATATCGACCTAATCCCTGGAGCCACCCCTGTGGCCAGAGCCCCATATCGACTTGCGCCTTCTGAAATGCATGAGTTATCCGATAAGTTACAGGAATTGCAAAATTTGGGATTCATACGTCCCAGTCATTCTCCGTGGGGAGCACCGATTCTCTTCGTAAAAAAGAAAGATGGATCTATGAGGTTATGCATTGATTACCGCGAGCTTAATAAGCTTACTATCAAGAATCGGTACCCACTTCCCCACATCGACGATTTGTTCGACAAGCTCCAAGGATCTACTTGTTTCTCGAAGATTGATCTTCGATCCGGTTATCATCAGTTGCGTGTCCACGAGGAAGATATTCCTAAGACTGCTTTTTCAACTCGCTATGGTCATTTTGAGTTCATTGTCATGCCTTTCGGTCTTACCAATGCTTCTGCAGTGTTTATGGATTTGATGAACACAGTCTGTAAGCCCTATCTTGATAAATTCGTTATTGTATTCATCGATGACATCCTCATCTATTCTAAATTAGAGGAAGAACATTCACTTCACCTTCGGTTGATTCTCGAGTTGCTTGAAAGAGAGTCTTTGTACACCAAATTCTCTAAATGTGACTTCTGGTTGAAAGAAGTCCATTTCTTGGGTCATGTTGTAAATTGCGAGGGTATTCATGTCGACCCAAGCAAAATCGAATCAGTTAAAAATTGGAAACCTCCTTCTTCGCCGATAGAGATTCGATCATTTTTGGGATTAGCCGGTTACTATCGGAGATTTATTGAGAATTTATCCAAGATTGCCAAACCTCTCACCACCTTGACACAGAAGAATAAGAAATATATTTGGGGAGAAGATCAGGAGTTAGCTTTCCAGACTTTGAAGGAACGGTTGTGCAATGCTCCTATTCTTGCACTTCCTGATGGTACTGAGGATTTTGTGGTTTATTGTGACGCCTCAGGACAGGGTTTGGGTTGTGTATTGATGCAGCGGGTTAAAGTTAATGAGTATGCTTCTCGACAGCTGAAGATTCACGAGAAGAATTACACCACTCACGATCTTGAACTTGGAGCAGTGGTCTTTGCGCTAAAGTGTTGGAGACATTATCTTTATGGTACCAAAAGTGTTAATATGCGACAGAGACGGTGGATTGAACTTCTTAGCGATTATGATTGTGAGATAAAGTATCACCCGGGTAAGGCTAATGTAGTAGCCGATGCGCTGAGCAGAAAGGAAAGAATTAAACCGAGGAATGTTAAGGCTATGAGTATGACAGTTGGATCAGGTATTCGTCAGCGTTCTAGATGCTCAGGTAGAAGCATTTAAAGAGGAAAACTTAGCAGCATAATCACTTCTTGGATTAGATCGTCAGTTTGAGAAACGGGATAATGGTGGTTTATTCTTCATTGATCGTATATGGGTTCTGTTGTTTGGGGGTATTCGTACAGTTATTATGGACGAGTCGCATAATTCGAAATATTCGATTCACCCTGGAGCAGATAAGACGTATTTTGATATTCGGGATATGTACTGGTGGCCGGGTATGAAGCGTGACATCGCTACTTTTGTCAGTAAATGTCTCACTTTTGGTCGTGTAAAGGCAGAGCATCAGAGACCATCTGGATTACTTCAGCAGCCAGAGATTCCTGAATGGAAGTGGGAAAATGTAGCCATGGATTTCATTACCAAGTTACTGCGTTCAACTAGTGGGTTCGATACAGTATGGGTGATAGTTGACAGGCTGACCAACTCAGCAGATTTTCTGGCTATTCGGGAAGACTAGAAAATGGAGAAACTGACCAGAATCTACATCAAGGAAGTTATTTCTCGTCACGGGGTTCCAGTGTCCATTATTTCAGATAGAGACGCTAGATTCACTTCTCGTTTTTGGCAGTCGATGCATAAAGCATTGGGTACTCGCTTAGACATGAGTACGGCTTACCATCCACAGACCGACTCAGAGTGAGCGTACTATACAGACACTTGAGGATACGTTGCGGGCTTGTATCATTGATTTCGGTGGTAGTTGGGATTCGTATCTTCCGTTAGCGGAGTTTTCTTATAATAACAGCTACCACTCTAGTATTCGTTGTGCTCCTTTCGAGGCACTCTATGGGCGTAAGTGTCGTTCTCCAGTTCTTTGGGCAGAGGTTGGTCAGACACAGCTGGTCGGTCCCGAACTTGTTCAGGATATTACCGACAAGATTTTTCAGATTCGAGATAGACTTCGTGCAGCGAGAGACCGACAAAAGAGTTATGCAGATGTTCGTCGTAGACCGCTCGAGTTCAGTGTGGGTGATTTCGTATTTCTGAAAGTTTCCCCTTGGAAGGGGGTAGTTCGATTCGGCCGTAAGGGCAAGCTTGCACCTCGCTATGTGGGTCCTTTCGAGATTTCTGAGCGTATTGGTCCGGTGGCTTATCGGTTAAAACTACCGAAGGAGCTGAGTAACGTTCACGATACTTTCCACGTCTCTAACTTGAAGAAGTGTCTTGCTGACACAAACTTGCAAGTTCCACTCGATGACATTCAGATAGATAATACTTTGAGGTTCGTGGAAGAACCAGTTGAGATTGTTGAGCATGAGGTCAAGACCCTCAAGCGTAGTCGTATTCCTATCGTCAAGATTCGTTGGAACTCCCGTCGAGGACCGGAGTTTACTTAAGAACGCGAGGATCAGATGAGACTCAAGTACCCACATCTTTTCAATAAACCTTCTCGTGACAGTACTACCACTTGAATTTCGGGTTGAAATTCTTTTAAGTGGGGGATACTGTGACAACCGTTACTTTCACACTCGGGTTAGTCTTGTGCCCTTAGCTCATTACCGGTTTTCTTTAAACTTTTATATTTAAAAGTCATTACTATACTTGGTTGTGTATGTGTTGGACTTCTTGTGTGTATTTCTTCCGTATGTAAAGTTAAGTTACTTTAGGTGTACAGTTAGTTGAACCCCGATATATGAGCTTCTAGACATGTTAACGGTTTAATCTCGTGTTTAAGCTATAGGTAGTTTATGATTTGTGAACTTAATATAAATGACAACTAATATCTTTGATAAAAACTAAATGATAATACATTTGTCATCGTTTGAGCCGAAACTACGTTTTGCTTCACTTTGTAAATCCTTACATCCGTTACGTTCTAACTTATCAAGCCTTTTCGAGTCCTTGGAGCCTTAGGTCGGTCATGTGGCTAGAGCCACAAGGCCCTATGGCCGAACCCTCTTAAGCCAAACACACCCCTTTAGAAAATTCAATCCAAACCCTTGCCATATATATTCCATAAACATGCAAACCCTATTTCTTCTTCCTCAATTCTCCTTGCCGTCACCCCCTTTGAAGAATGCAGCCATCAATTCGTTTTGAGGAATTCCAAGTTCATCATTCATCAATCTTCATCATTCATCAATCTTCAAATCATCGGGTAATAGTAGCTTATAATTTTCGTTTTCTTTTCCTTTTATTCTTGGCCGCAGCTACCATCATCACCATCATTATGTTTTAATCTCCTTTGTAGCATTCACCAATTGATGTGGGATTGTTACTCTTCACTTCAGCCGTAAACGTTTCTCCAAGCTTTGGATCATCTAGTAATAAAAAACAATGTAAGTTGTTCTTATAGTTGTGTTGGCCGATTTGTACATCATAGGTTTTAACCTTGTACTCCTTGTTTGACATGGTTTTGGTGTATACATGATTGACTCCAGCAACTCGTGGTATCCTTCTCGTGATCTAGATTTCATCTGGTGTTCGAACCTCAAGTCGTCAAGCAAGCAACCGAAATCATTGTCTCCACATAAGAGTATAAAACTACCTTTGTCATATTGCTTTGTTTCGTTATGTGTTGATTTGTTTGTGGTGTTTGATTTGAATTCTAAACACCTTTATAGCCTGCTATTAAAATATAAGAAACCACTCGTAAAATCGCTGACCTTTTCGTCTCGTTTAAAACCCTTATTCGTTATTTTTTCATATATTAAGAACTTGCTGATCTGGAAATTTACCTCTTTTGTTCGATGATTATCTCCTAAATGATTTGGAATTTGTAACTGATTTTAAAATAAAATCTGTAGCCCTTCGAATCTAGTTTTCAAAAATGTAAGATATATCGTGTAATTATATTTGAATCTCCCGCAAACTGCATTTTAGTAGACGTTGGTACAGCAAAGTGTTTGTTCTTTTAGCTGCTGTCTTACCTGTTTTAAAAAAATCATAACTACTAAACGATATCGAATTTGGGACTGAAGTCTAATGCAAAGTTATAGGTCTCGGAGTCTACTTTCTGTGTAAATTTGTCTCGTTGTCTAATTGTTTGTGGAACTCTCAGAATATCGTTTACACGGAACGTTGGTAAAACTGAATTTTTACGGTTATATTAGGATTAATAATTTGGAAGATTGTAACGACTTAGCAAACGAATAAATGATATTAAACGATGTTAAACAGATTAGAATCGTGTTCTAAGCAGATATTGAAGTTATCTAAAGTTTCGGTTTGAGTAATGCGCCTTTCAAAGTAAAAACGTTTTGTATTTAAAATGACTAAGTAGCCGTTTTGCAAACACCATAATTTATACGATTTTAACTCGATTTAACCAAATCAAGATCTGTCTTTGTAGTACTTTTTGTCTACATTCCATCCATATAATGATCATCTTTTAACTGGTCCTAAATTTCAAGATACGTCAAGTTGAAAACACGTGTTCGTGAGTTTGGACTAAACTTAAATTGTAGACTTACTATTGGTTATTAATTCCACATTAGGGAAGCTCATTATTAGACGGGACTAGCTGTGACCTTCACTAGGTGAGTTCATTGCCCCTACGTTTTTACTGTTTTCACTTATTTGTGCAAAATTGGGGGAAGACAAAGCTTACTTAAAATGCTTTTAATTATAAAATTGTTTTGATAAACGAATCAACTACTAAAGTGTAACAAAAATCTAATGCATGTAAAAACTGTTTGAAATGAGACGATTGCTATATTGTGACTACGTTGTAGTGAAACCCCCCCCCCCCCCCCCCCCCACATATAACTTACATTCATTCATGCTAGTATAGATACAAACTAGTGACGACAGACCATGGTGCCAAAGGGCTACATGGTCACATCTTGCTTAGTCTTACTGTGTGGACCGTTCCCCACCGACCCCGTAAGACATATAGTCAGTTAAGGTAACTACTGAAGACTACATTCTATCGGTTAAGGTAACTACCGATACCACTTCTTGTCAGTTAAGGAAATTACTGACGATCAGTAGAGGGATTTACTGATGTGTGTTACTATTTTTACTTACTTATGCATTAGTTATACTATTTGAACTGTTATTACTACTTTAAGACTCACTTGCTATTTCAGGAAACTTTCTATAATTGGAAGCTTCTTTTTATAGAAACATGCTTAAATTTTACGTAAGCCATTTAAATTGTTTTACTTAATTACTCAGTGAAGTCGCTCAACCTTTGCGTTGACATTTTAAGTTTTGTTTTCAGGTAATGAGCAGAACTAAGGGACTTAGAAGAACTCCCTAGTATTGCATTGCATTGTGGCACTCTATTTTACGTTTCTTTATACTGAACTATCGTTGGGGCGTTTTGTCTTTGTTTGTCATTTGAATTTTTGTATGATGTTGATACTTCGGATTATTTATTTGAATGTAGTGAATGGCGTAGTTGCATTACAAGATCACCTCTTGTATGTGGCGATGTCATGACACACTACATTTATTTCTTTTTCATATAGATTATCTCTATTTGTAACTACTTGTGTTATGACGATCGCCAATCGATCACACCCTGCGTTTCCGTCGCAGGTGAGGTGTGACATCAATTATTCAAACCACCTTATACCCATTAACACGCTCAGTTCCTTGAAAACACAAGATTGCATCCTGTACGAGTTAGAATCACGTTCAGAGTGTGTGATATTCATGTTTAATAATCCCCGAGGTCATAATAACATTAAAAATGTCTTAAGAACAATATTAGAAGCCATTTCATCCATATAAAATCAATTAAACCCAAAATACCATTTTAAAATCAAAACCCTAATCTAAAAACCAATAGGTACTTTAAAACACTAATTTTACAAAACCCTACCATATATTTCCATTTCTAGTACAAACTTTCACACTACCCTAATAAACTTTATAATTACCTAAATCAACTATTCAAACCATCTTATACCCATTAAAACGCTCATTTCCTTGGAAAAACAAGATTTCATCCGGTACGAGTTAGAATCACGTTCAAGGTGTGTGATATTTATGTTTCATAATCGCCGAGGTCACAATAGCATTAAGCATGTCTTAAAAAAAAAATATTAGAAGCCATTTCATCCATATAAAACTCAATTAAACCCAAAATACTATTTTAAAATCAAAACCCTAATTCTAAAAACCAATAGGTACTTTAAAACACTAATCTTACAAAACCCTACCATATATTTCCATTTCTAGTACAAACTTTCACACTACCCTAAGAAACTTTATAATTACCTAAATAACCTATTCAAACCATCTTATACCCATTAAAACGCTCATTTCCTTGAGAAAATAAGAATTCATCCGGTAGGAGTTAGAATCACATTCAGGGTGTGTGATATTCATGTTTCATAATCGCCGAGGTCACAATAGCATTAAGAATGTCTTAAAAACAATATTAGAAGCCATTTCATCCATATAAAACTCAATTAAACCCAAAATACTATTTTAAAATCAAAACCCTAATTCTAAAAACTAATAGGTACTTTAAAACAATAATTTTACAAAACCCTACCATATATTTCCATTTCTAGTACAAACTTTCATACTACCCTAATAAACTTTATAATTAACTAAATCAACTATTCAAACCACCTTATACCCATTAAAACGCTCAGTTCCTTGAAAACACAAGATTTCATCCGGTACGAGTTTGAATCACGTTCAGAGTGTGTGATATTCATGTTTAATAATCCCCGAGGTCACAATAACATTAAAAATGAGTTAAGGAAAATATTAGAAGCCATTTCATCCATATAAATCAATTAAATCCAAAATACCATTTTAAAATCAAATCCCTAATTCTAAAAACTAATAGGTACTTTAAAACACTAATTTTACAAAACCCTACCATATATTTCCATTTCTAGTAAAAACTTTCACACTACCCTAATAAACTTTATAATTACCTAAATCAACTATTCAAACCATCTTATACCCATTAAAACGCTCATTTCCTTGAAAAAACTAGATTTCATCGGGTACGAGTTAGAATCACGTTCAGGGTGTGTGATATTCATGTTTAATAATCCCCAAGGTCACAATAGCATTAAGAATGTCTTAAGAACAATATTAGAAGCCATTTCATCCATATAAAATCAGTTAAATCCAAAATACCATTTTAAAATCAAAACCCTAATTCTAAAAACCAATAGGTACTTTAAAACACTAATTTTACAAAACCGTACCATATATTTCCATTTCTAGTACAAACTTTCACACTAACGTAATAAACTTTATAATTACCTAAATCAACTATTCAAACCATCTTATACCCATTAAAACGCTTATTTCCTTGAAAAAACTAGATTTCATCGGGTACGAGTTAGAATCAAGTTCTGGGTGTGTGATATTCATGTTTAATAATCCCCAATGTCACAATAGCATTAAGAATGTCTTAATAACAATATTAGAAGCCATTTCATCCATATAAAACTCCATTAAACCCAAAATACTATTTTAAAATCAAAACCCTAATTCTAAAAACCAATAGGTACTTTAAACACTAATTTTACAAAACCCTACCATATATTTCCATTTCTAGTACAAACTTTCACACTACCCTAATAAATTTATAACTAACTAAATCAACTATTCAAACCACCTTATACACATTAAAACGCCCAGTTCCTTGAAAAACAAGAGTTCATCCGGTACGAGTTAGAATCACGTTCAGAGTTTGTGATATTCATGTTTAATAATCCCCGAGGTCACAATAGCATTAAAAATGTCTTAAGAACAAAATTAGAAGCCATTTCATCCATATGAAATCAATTAAACCCAAAATACCATTTTAAAATCAAAACTCTAATTTTACAGAAACAAATCATATATTTTAATTTGTAGTACATACTTCAACAGTACCCTAATAGACTTTATAATTACGTAAATCAACTATTCAAACCACCTTATACACATTAAAACGCTCATTTCTTTGAAAAAACTAGATTTCATCCGGTACAAGTTAAAATCACGTTCAGGGTGTGTGATATTCATGTTTAATAATCCCCAAGGTCACAATAGCATTAAGAATTTCTTAAGAACAATATTAGAAGGCATTTCATCCATATAAAACTCAATTAAACCCAAAATACCATTTTAAAATCAAAACCCTAATTATAAAAACCCACAGGTACTTTAAAACAATAATCTTACAAAACCCTACCATATATTTCCATTTCTAGTACAAACTTCACACTACCCTAATAAACTTTATAATTACCTAAATCAACTATTCAAACCACCTTATACCCATTAAAACGCTCAGTTCCTTGAAAACACAAGATTTCATCCGGTACGAGTTTGAATCACGTTCAGAGTGTGTGATATTCATGTTTAATAATCCTCGAGGTCACAATAACATTAAAAATGTCTTAAGAACAATATTAGAAGCCATTTCATCCATATAAAATCAATTAAATCCAAAATACCATTTTAAAATCAAAACCCTAATTCTAAAAACCAATAGGTACTTTAAAACACTAATTTTACAAAACCGTACCATATATTTCCATTTCTAGTACAAACTTTCACACTACCGTAATAAACTTTATAATTACCTAAATCAACTATTCAAACCATCTTATACCCATTAATACGCTCATTTCCTTGAAAAAACTAGATTTCATCGGGTACGAGTTAGAATCACGTTCTGGGTGTGTGATATTCATGTTTAATAATCCCCAATGTCACAATAGCATTAAGAATGTCTTAATAACAGTATTAGAAGCCATTTCATCCATATAAAACTCCATTAAACCCAAAATACTATTTTAAAATCAAAACCCTAATTCTAAAAACCAATAGGTACTTTAAAACACTAATTTTACAAAACCCTACCATATATTTCCATTTCTAGTACAAACTTTCACACTACCCTAATAAACTTTATAATTACCTAAATCAACTATTCAAACCATCTTATACCCATTAAAACGCTCATTTCCTTGAAAAAACAAGATTTCATCCGGTACGAGTTAGAATCACGTTCAGAGTTTGTGATATTCATGTTTAATAATCCCCGAGGTCACAATAGCATTAAAAATGTCTTAAGAACAAAATTAGAAGCCATTTCATCCATATGAAATCAATTAAACCCAAAATACCATTTTAAAATCAAAACCCTAATTTTACAAAAACCTATCATATATTTTCATTTGTAGTACAAACTTCAACAGTACCCTAATAGACTTTATAATTACCTAAATCAACTATTCAAACCACCTTATACCCATTAAAACGCTCATTTCTTTGAAAAAACCAGATTTCATCCGGTAAAAGTTAAAATCACGTTCAGGGTGTGTGATATTCATGTTTAATAATCCCTAAGGTCACAGTAGCATTAAGAATTTCTTAAGAACAATATTAGAAGGCATTTCATCCATATAAAACTCAATTAAACCCAAAATACGATTTTAAAATCAAAACCCTAATTATAAAAACCCACAGGTACTTTAAAACAATAATCTTACAAAACCCTACCATATATTTCCATTTCTAGTACAAACTTTCACACTACCCTAAGAAACTTTATAATTACCTAAATCAACTATTCAAACCATCTTATACCCATTAAAACGCTCATTTCCTTGAGAAAATAAGATTTCATCCGGTACGAGTTAGAATCACATTCAGGGTGTGTGATATTCATGTTTCATAATCCCCGAGGTCACAATAGCATTAAGAATGTCTTAAAAACAGTATTAGAAGCCATTTCATCGATATAAAACTCAATTAAACCCAAAATACTATTTTAAAATCAAAACTCTAATTCTAAAAACGAATAGGTACTTTAAAACAATAATTTTACAAAACCCTACCATATATTTCCATTTCTAGTACAAACTTTCACACTACCCTAATAAATTTATAACTAACTAAATCAACTATTCAAACCACCTTATACACATTAAAACGCCCAGTTCCTATAAAAAACAAGATTTC
>CAJVGC010000065.1:33094279-33157001 GCA_910822075.1 Senecio squalidus | reverse complement strand
CAAAAACTCGCCATCAGCCAATTCTATCTCAAAGGAAGGTACTAATGGTATAGACTTAGAGGCAATCATAGTCCTAAACTCATCAGATATAAAACTTCTATCCGCACCAGAATCAAATAAGATAAACGCAGGTCGACCACAGACAAGAAACGTACCCGTAACGACGTGTGGATCCTGCTGAGCCTCCTTGGCTCCCACAACAAACGCCCTGCCTCGAGGAGCATTACCAGCTGCAGCTAACTTAGGACATCTGTCCTTATGATGATCGGGAGAACCACATTCATAACACTTACCCCTCATGGTCTTGCAGAACCTATCAGTGTGGCCCAGCTTCTTACACTTTTTGCATTCCCAGCAAGCAATCTCTCTGGAGTGGTGATTACCACACCGATCACATTTCGGATGCCTGTTCTGGGGACCTGGAGCCACTGCAGCGAATGCCTGCACCCTCTGAGGAGCATCCTGCCTCCTCGACTTCTTCCTCGAGTCATCATAACGGTTTCCACCACCCCGTTTGGTTCCGGAGTTTTGCTTCACTATCATCGGGGGTAACTCACCATCCCGGACCGCATTCTGAGTCAAGGTAATCGCAATCTCCACCGCGCTCTGGAATGTGCTCGGTTTGCTGGATAGGACACTCTTACGGATTGCTGGGGGTAATCCGTGAGTGTAGCGACCGATTCGCTTGAGCTCCGGTCGAACCAAGTGTGGAACCAGTTGGGACAAAGCGTGAAAACGCGAAGTGTACCCCTGAATGTCTGACCCAACCATGGTCAAGTTCCACAACTCGTCCTCTAACTTCTGAATCTCAGACTCAGGAACATACTCAATAATCATCAATTCCTTCAATTGCTCCCAAGTCATCGTCTTAATCTCCGCTCGGCCTCGCACATTCACGACCGAGTTCCACCATGTCAGAGCCGTTCCTTGGAAAACAAACGTAGCAAATCGGACTCTATCTTTGTCCGCACAATCGATAGCATCGAAAATAGATTCTAGCTTCTCCATCCACTGAAGCGTGCCAGTCGCTCCCTCATTGCCGCGGTACTCCGGGGCCTTGCAGCTCATAAAGGTCTTCATCGTGCATTCAACACGTCGAGCTGAGCCCTCGGCTCCACCAGAAACTGTCTTGGGTCCACCAGACCCAGTTACAACAACGTCATCACCCTCAACAACCGGCTCAGGGCCCTCATTATTAACCACCGGCTCGGGATTTCCAGAGCCCGAACCACCACCAGTTCCTTGGGCTGTGCCCTCCCTCAGTTGAGCTACAAGCTCGGGCATCATCGCCGCTAACTGCTGAGCAATCATCTGAGCCATGTCAGGATTCGCATTGTTCTCCACATTGTTCCTTCTCGCATTAGACGTATTAGCACTCGCATTCGGATTCGAGGTATTCGCTCTCGCGTTCGCAGTAGCACGTCGCGCGGAACTTCGTGTCGCCACTCTCCTCTTAGGCGCCATCGTCCTAAAATAAGAAGGAAAGAAATTCGATCAGCAAATGTGTGCAAAAACAAGGCCAAACGCCACAAAATCAACGCGAAATAAACACGTATGAAAAATAGTGCACACATTGCAATCAGAGAAAATCGATTCAAAAAGCCTATGGTCATAGTCCAAGTGATTTACTCAGTTAAAATCACTCGGTTCGCTATAACCTTTGGCTCTGATACCAACTTCTGTCACACCCCGCTTGGAAGCGGAAACGCGAGATGTTCCAGTTACAATATCAAAGTCAAGATTACAACAATATAACCGATAAACAAAACACTAAATTAAATTGATCATGCCAAATGTTACAAAATACATCAATAAGTCAAGGCGATGAGACGCCAAGTACGAATACAATTCCAAAAGAAATCAACAAAAGGATCGTCATGGAAATTACAATAAACAATTCAAATTCAAATTTCCCAAAAGCAAGCGATCCAAAAATAAACTATGGCATGATCACGGAAATCCTCAATTTCCTGCAAAGCGTTAAAACGACATCAACAACATGTTGGTGAATTATTCGCAATTTATAAGTAAAAGTTGACCCATCGACAAGTTTCGATAAATTTCAAAATCATATTTCAAATCATAACATAATCATCATATTGTATCTTGTTTTCAACCCTAGTGAGGATACCATGCTTAGATTAGTCATACACCTCGATCCTTACCACACAATAAAGTCCCCTCTTCTAAGGTGAGTCAATCCAAAGGTAATCGAATAATATACCGGTCATAACATCCACCCATAGGAGCATCCTACCGAGCGATGAGGGTTAGGTATAATAACCCATATAGCTATAAATATGAAACCGTTGGGCATAAAGCTTAACGAGTGTATTAGGGGTGCCACCAAGGCAATAAAGACTCCTAATCTAAAGCAGACCTATTCAACTAGGTAAACAAGATAATCAACAAAGTCCCGCATACAAGCAGACAATTTTATAAAATACGCTTTACAGCCCAAAAATATTTAAGACAAGGGCTACGAATAACTCACTGATAAAGCTTCAGCAAACAAATATCGGGTGCACCAAACACAGAGCTACAACTCCACCGCCTAAGTGCCTTAAACAATAAACAACATAGTCTCAGTATCTCTATAAGTCTAGGTCCGGTTTAGCCTTGTCGGTTAAGATTAAGTTTAACATAATATTCCAACGATTAATAAGTCGATTAAGGATGACGAATTAAGAAGACGATGTTCCGCGCCAGAAAAGGGCCGATCGGCAAGATATCGATCTTTCACGTCAACAGCGACCATTGGAAACGAATGATAACTCCGAGTCGAAAGAATGTTAATACAAATGTTCATTATGTTGACCAAGATTAAAGATGTTGACTTATAAAAGTCAAAGGTCAATTATGTTGACTTATTAAAGTCAAAATCAAATTAAAAGTCCAATTGACACTTAGAATAATTTGAAGTCTTTTCATACCAAAATGTTTTGAGTAAAATGTCTTTCAAAACCATTTTATAAAATTTGCCGCAAGACATAATTTGATGACTTAAAACGATGATTAAATTGAGACGAAGTTTAAAGTATCGCAAAGAGGTTTAATATGTTCGTTTTAAGTAATATTATGACATTTGTGATTGCGTTGGTGTCCTTGAGTCCAAAGACAATGTTATTGTAAAATATGTTACTTTTGTACGCAATTGATTTATGTAAGTGTTTTAAGTCGTAAAAGTCGTGAGATGAAATTTCGGCAGCGCTTCCGCGTCATAAAATATTCGTCCAAATTTTCAAACACTTTCCCGCTTAACAATAATTTCACTTTAACTCATTATTCATAATACATAATACAACAATAAGTTTAATACGATACTTGGTTAACTTATATTTTAACATTTTTGTCCAACTTCAGTCCGATTCAAACAAACGCACGAGTGTTGGTCTAATAATTTATCCTAACCGTTTTCAAGGCTAAAAACCGAATTAACGAATATAACGAAATCACAAGATTTACAAGAGTAACAAATTATACCGCTCACTCCGCTTGATTTGACAAGAATCTGGAATCAACGACTTCAGTGGTGTAGTGATGAGAATACCCGCCTCCAAAACACAAGACAACCACCGAAAATTAGCAAAACGAAAGATTTGAGCGGACAGACTGATCCAGCCGCCGGCTGAGATAATCCAGCCGCCGGCTGAGATAATCCAGCCGTCGGCTGGAGGCTGACAGACAGCTCCAGATTTTTGTTATTTTATCGTTTTTAAGCGTTTTCAAGTATATTTTCAGTAGATCTCGTCATGCAACTTAAAAACCTTTAATAAAATCCATTTACTTCTTCAAATAACACCCTTTTTATATCAAGATTTTAGCAAAAAGTTTATAAAATTTATGTTCTTATATAAACCACCATAAAACTTTTATAAAAACTTTTCTTTGATCATAGATGAAACATGCAAGTATAAAATGAAATAAAATCAGTGAAAGGAAGTTATTATACCCCAAGAAAAATGATAAGATGATGATCTAGCTTGATTGATGATGGTTTTGATGAAGTTTTAGACCCGAAAATGATGAAGAACTTCAAGAAATAACCCGGATAATCACCACTCCATGCTCCCTTTGATGAATATACTTGATTTATGTGATGTTTATGATGTTTTTTTGGTGAAAAGTGGCTGGAATCACAGCTTCAAATGGAGGAGAATGAAGAAATGTAGAGAGGGTTAGAGAGAAAATCTCTATGTGTGTGTTTGTTTTGATTGAAAAATGAAAGAAAAATAGAAATGGAGTGATAATATGACATTGGAACAACAAATCTGGCAGAAAACGGGGGTCGAATGGGGCTTAGCCACGTGTCCCCAATCGTTTTACATGCAAAAATGAGTCACCAAGACCTGTCCAGACCATTCCAGCCGTCGGCTGACTGGATTCAGCCGCCGGCTGAATCCCTGCCAGCTGCTGGCTGGTCGGCAGGCTCTGCAGACTTGTTTTTGACCGTTTGGGAGTTTCGTTCATCGAAAACTCCCGATTCTTTTTGCGTTGAACTTAGAATTGTTCATACTTTGATTTACTTTATATTAGGTTCATTTAATATTTTATTTTCACTTTCGATTTCGGGATTCGCACGATTTCGGTAAAAGAGCACACAAGAGCAAAAGCACGATATCTCGAGGATAAAGGATCCGATAACCGACCAATTTGGCATAAACCTTCTAACTTATATTTATGAGAATACTAACTAATTGGCACTTAGATAAATAATATTATTACGTCTCGAGGGACAATCCAGTATATACGAAAACCCGATACTCAATAACAGTAAATCGTGAGAAAAACAAAGCGTAATACAAGGGTCGAAATCAATTGCGAATAAAATATAAATGATGACGGTAACTCAAGTACCTCAAATAGACGGGACGTCACACTACGGCTGGTCAAGATACTACGGAAGTTAATCAAGTTGCTACGGGAAAGTCAAATGCTACGGAAGAAGTCAAGATACGGAAGACCAACATGCCGTGCAAGTATAATCTAAGTTATAGAATTATAATTAGATTATGTTTCCTTTTTGTTATTAGATAGAGTTTCCTTATTTCTAGATAACGATATATTTAGATAAGGATAGTTGATGTTTCCTAGTTTATCTAGGTCGGCCTCAAGGTCTATATAAAGATAGATCCTTGTATTCATAAAAACACGTTGTATTGATATTCTTAAGATTAATACGATTGAGGCTTATAATTCGACAATACTTTTTGTTTATTCTTATTCATAGTTTATTGTTCGATAACTCGTAATATTGAAGTGTTCATCCGCTGCTGAACTTCTTCAATCGATCTCGATCTTAACTTAGGCAAACATATTAGTTTACATTAACTAATACGATCCTGACAAGTGGTATCAGAGCACAGGAGGTGCTTTAGATCCATTGATCAACGAGTTCATAATCCTCATAAGCAAGATTCAAGACAACCATCATGACAGAAGTTGCAATCGGCAAAGTCCATGTTCTTAACAGCAACGAATTCGACCTATGGAAGCTACGCATCAAGCAACACATCCTACTGTGTGATTATACAGTCTAGGATGTAATCATTAATGGTAACAAACGTCTTACCACCAATGGAGCTGATGGAGAACCAGGAATGGCTGCTCGTGCACCAGTGACTGATCTTGAACGAAGGGAAAAACAAACTGAAATCAAGGCCCTCAGTATTCTTCTAATTGCAATCCCCAACGAATATCAATCGCAATTTGAAGAATATCAAGACGCAAAATCACTATTGGAAGCTCTGGAGAAAAGATTCAGCGAAACAAAGAATACAAAGAAGAACAAGAAAGCTCTTCTTAAACAGGAGTATGAAAACTTCAACTCCCTGAATGGCGAACGAATGACACAGATCTTTGATCGCTATAAAAAGCTCACCGGAGAGATGATCAGCGCAGGAATCAAGTATGACAAAGATGATCTCAATAGAAAGTTCATCAGAGCTCTAGGCAAGGAATGGAAAGTATACACAGTTTCCTACAGACAAGGAGACACTCTAGAGGAACTGGAATTGGATGACCTTTATAATGACTTACAAGTCTTTGAGGCTGAAGTGGAAGCAGAAAAAGTTGATAATAGCAGTCCCATTACTACTAATGTCAATACTGCACTTGCTACAACATCTGGAGGACCAAAACATGAAATCAGTGAAGAAATTTCATTCGAAGCCTTTATTTGTAAGTGTTCAAATCTCACAGGTGAAGAAGTCAAACAGATGCATCAGGATGACTGTGATGAAATTGATCTCAAGTGGCAATCTGCTATGTTGGCACTTCGAGCAAGAAGATTCTTGAATAGACCAGGACGAAGATTCAATCCACCAAACAACGAACGAATCACGTTTGACAAAAGCAAGGTAAAGTGCTATGAATGCAATGAATTAGGTCACTTTGCTAGGGAATGTCCAAACAAGTCAAGAACCAACAATCCACGATCCACTCAAGACACAAATATGAGTGCACTTATGTCGCAAGACATCTTTGGATATGATTGGAGTGACTTAGCTGAAGAAACAAGTCAAAATAGGGCACTAATCTCTGAGGAACAAAATCACGTAGAAAACATTCCTACTGTTCACCATGCATGCATCGCCGTAGTAATGGATGATACGGACATTATTTGTATGGATGAATTAGTTGTTACGGATGACCTAGTTTCTACGGAGCTCACCTATACTGATGTTGGAATTACCGAAATCGGCAACAACATACTTGGATATGACTGGAACGATGAAGATCAAGGAGCAACACAATAAGATGCTCTTATGGCTATTGAATCACCAACTCCAGAAACTCCTTCTCTTATGGCCGAGGTAAATTCTAAACTTTGTACTTCTGAGTGTAAAGCTATAATTGTCAAATACAAAAATCACAATCAATTGATGAGTGATTCAATTAAGACCTTAGAAGAACAAAGACAATCAATACATAGGGTAATTGATAACTTAGAAAGTCAAATAAAATCACACAAAGTTAATGAACAAAGTTATCAAGAAAAGATAAATTTAATTGAATGGCAAAAAGAGGACTTACTCTTTAAACTCAAGGTGGCTAGGGACAAGATCAAACTACTAGAACAAGAACATGATAAAGTTGAGTCAGATGTAGGGAAATTAGAATTTGCTTCAAAATCAGTGAATGACCTATGTCAAAAACAAATACATAGCAAGGTAAAGGCTGGTTTAGGTTACAAAGAAGTTGCCCCTCCATTTAACCAAAACTACATCCCACCATCTTTAGATGAGCCTAGGATTCCCATCTCTCAGACACCTCCAAAAGAATCATTCAATGTTGATCCAATCAACTATGATGAAGTTCTAATTGAGGACTTAGTTGAAGAAAGTAAGGTCCATATTGTGAAAAACAAGGATATTCCATTGGAAAATCACTTACTCACAATAGAAGGAATAACTCTAACTTCTACACAAAGTCTGGTGTCTATGCCATGTCCTAAACCCATTACCAAAATTAAAACATCATCTCAAACAAAACCTAACAAAGTTCCTCAAGATAAAGAAAAGACTTGGACTCACATAGGTAAAAGAGAAAACCAACGAAACATGAATCAAGTCAGAACTCAAAAAGGACAAATTGTTAAAAGCTCAAGAAAAGGATGTTTTATTTGTGATAAATTGAATCACTATGCAAAAATCTGTTATCACAATCCTCAAAATCAAGTGCAAGTGATTCAAAAACCACATAATGCGGTGGGATACAAAGGAAGGGTTGCCCATAAAAATGTCAAACAAGTCTCTTCAGGAAATCAAAGTGTTAACAAAAGAAACGCAATTTCTAACAAGAAGAATAGAATTCCTACTGTTAGACAAAGAACATGTTTCTACGGCTAAGGTTAATACGGACAAACCTAATGGTGTTAATACTGCTCGTATTAATACTGTGAAAAATAACTTTGTTACTAAGGCTACTATTAACAATAAGAAGCAAAGGCATGTCAAATCAGTACATATTCCTATTGTTAAATCACAAGTTGTTAACACTAAAGTTGTTCAAAAAGCAAAATCTTTCAAACAAGTGTGGCAACCAAAAGTTCAAGTAACTCAACCACCTATCCCCACTGATTTTTCAAAACTAGTACAAAGGAAGGTGAGTTACTTTGATGAAATGGGCAAACCCAAGTCAACTTTGGCTTGGGTTCCCACCAGAAACTAATCTCTATCATTTGTGTGCAGGCTCAGCCAACAAAAGAAAGTGAGAACAGTTGGCATGTAGATAGTGGCTGTTCCAGACACATGACGGGCAACATGTCATGCCTTCAGGACTTTGAAAAGTTCAAGGGAGGATATGTTGCCTTTGGAGGCAATCCAAAAGGAGGAAAGATTACTGGGAAAGGAACAATAAGCAATGGTACACTACACTTCAAAGATGTGTACTATGTGCAACAACTTCAATATAATCTGTTGAGTGTCTCTCAAGTCGGTGATGAGAAACACACACCGATCTTCACTGCTACAGAATGCATTATAATGAAGCCTGGGTATGTCATAGATGAAAGCATGATCTTACTCAGAACACCAAGGGGAGACAATGTCTATTGTCTAGATATGTCAAAGGTTCAAATCAATTCATCCGAAGCATGCTTTCTCTCCAAAGCTACTTTAGATGAATCTACTCTATGGCATAGGAGGATGTGCCACATGAACCTTAAGAACATCAACAAACTAGTTAAATCTAGTTTAGTTAGAGGTCTCCCAAACAAGCAATTCAACCTTGAAGACAATTGCTTAGCATGCTTGAAGGGGAAGCAACACAAGACATCTCACAAGACAAAGGAGATTAACTCTAACACCACTCCTTTACATTTACTTCACATGGATCTCTTCGGTCCTACCAATGTAAAGAGTATAGCAAAGAAGTCATACTGCCTTGTCATCACTGATGACTTTTCAAGATATACATGGGTATACTTTCTTGGTACCAAGGATGAAACAAGTCAACTTCTCATCACTTTTATCACCAAGATTGAACTTCAACTCAATCTGAAGGTCAAGAAAATCCGTTGTGACAATGGTACAGAATTCAAGAACCAAGTAATGAATGACTTCTGTGACAAGAAAGGAATAGAGAGACAATTTAGTGCTGCAAGGACACCCCAACAAAATGGAGTTGCTGAAAGACGAAATAGGACATTGATTGAAGCAGCTAGAAGCCTGTTGGCTGATTCCAATCTTCCCATCTTTTTCTGGGCAGAAGCAGTTAACAATGCCTGCTATGTTCAGAATAGAGTCCTCTTAGTCAAGGCCCACAACAAGACTCCATATGAGCTCCTCCACAAGAAACAACCTCTGATCAGTTTTCTACGCGCGTTTGGATGTCCATGCACAGTCTTAAACTCCAAAGACTACCTTGGTAAATTTGAAAGCAAAGCTGATGAAGGTACATTCGTTGGGTACTCCTCCCAAAGCAAGGCATATCGTGGTTACAATCTCAAATCTAAGATCATTGAAGAAAGCTCAAATGTGACATTCAATGAACACACGTATACGAAGAAGGGCTATGGACCAGACTGGGTGTTTGATTTGGATGCCTTAACCAAGTCACTAAATTCTAACTTTGAGTTTCAATCAAACCGAGTTAATACGGATCAAGTTAATGCGGCTAGCTCTATTCCTACTGATCCACTTACTACGAAGCCAGTTGCTACGGCTCCCATCACAGGTACTGCTCGTTTAGATGTGATGGAATATATCAATCTTCCAATCTCATTGGAAGATCCAATTCCCATAATTGATCCCATCACCCCAGAGGAACCAGATTCTCCTCACAATGAAGAAGCTTCAACAAAGGAGGACGAAGCCGTATCTCCCCACTCACCAATTGCTAAGGATAATTCAACACGTCCTAATGGTGTTCCACGCCACATTGAAGAGGATGAAAATGGAGTTGAACAAATAGTCTATGAAGATTTTGAGCCCTATCCTACTGATATACCAACTTCGGTTACTACTCCTTCATATACCACCTCTCCATTCACTACTCCTCCATTCAATACACATTATCCTAACAATGCAATGCCGGACATGAATGACACAAACTTGTAATACAACGTGTTTTTATGAATACAAGGATCTATCTTTATATAGACCTTGAGGCCGACCTAGATAAACTAGGAAACATCAACTATCCTTATCTAAATATATCGTTATCTAGAAATAAGGAAACTCTATCTAATAACAAAAAGGAAACATAATCTAATTATAATTCTATAACTTAGATTATACTTGCACGGCAAGTTGGTCTTCCGTATCTTGACTTCTTCCGTAGCATTTGACTTTGCCCGTAGGAACTTGATTAACTTCCGTAGTAACTTGACCAGCCGTAGTAACTTGTTGGACAACCCACTAACTTGTTCTTCCGTAGTAACTCTTAATGTCTTCCGCATTGATAGTGTGTTACTATTCTTGGTTGTTAGACGTATTGTTTATGGTTAAACTATTTTGACTAAGTTATAACCCAACAATCTCCCCCTAACCTTGAACTTTTATGACACATCAAAAGTACAAGTTTTATGCTCCAACAGTACTAACTTCTTTTCATTAACAAAACAGTATTAACTATTTGATGTTAATTACAACTATTTATTTTGCCAGTCAGATTCTCCCTTGGACCTTTCTTCTATGCGTTGACACAAAATTCTCCAAATGAGTTCATGAGCAATTCTTGATTCTCTAGGTCCATTCAACTTTATCTCAACCATCTCATCCAATGTCTTCAAAGTATGTGGGTATTTAACATCCACCAAGTAGAATTCTCTTGCTCCATGTCTTCTTATAATGGAGTATACACCACTTCTTTCATAGACATACCAATTAAGAATAGGATTGTTTGGTCCTCCTTTCTTGAAGACTGAACTCTTTTTCTTGTATCCTGGTTCAAATAGTCCGCATAGAATGTCCATAGCCAGATCAGTACCAGGACATACACCTCTTCTTTCATGAGAGTACTTAACTTTTCCAATCCTGTACATTCTCTCCAGATCATCTCTGTCAAACTCTCTAATTATCCAGTGGAAGGCTTGAAGAACTTTCTTTGACTTGTCTGCTCTAATAACTTCATATTCAGTTCCCAATGCTCCACCAATGAACTTCCAGTCTATAATCACTGGAGGTTTCACATTCAATGGAGTAAACCTTAAACCTTCAACATGATTTATGTATGCAGAATAATCTCCCCCTTGAGTAGTGCTAGGAGGACTTACTGATGTGTGTTACTATTTTTACTTACTTATGCATTAGTTACACTATTTGAACTGTTATTACTACTTTAAGACCCACTTGCTATTTCAGGAAACTTTCTATAATTGGAAACTTCTTTTTATAGAAACATGCTAAAAATTTTCGTAAACCATTTAAATTGTTTTACTTAATTACTCAGTGAAATCGCTCAACCTTTGCGTTGACATTTTAAGCTTTGTTTTCAGGTAATGAGCAGAACTAAGGGACTAGCTTTTCAGGATTTGACTTAGAAGACCTCCCTAGTATTGCATTGCATTGTGGAACTCTATTTTACTTTTCTTTATAATGAACTATCGTTGGGGCGTTTTGTCGTTGTTTGTCATTTGAATTTTTGTATGATGTTGATACTTCGGATTGTTTATTTGAATGTAGTGAATGGCGTAGTTGCATTACAAGATCACCTCTTGTATGTGGCGATGTCATGACACACTATATGTATTTCTTTTTTATATAGATTATCTCTATTTGTAAGTACTTCTGTTATGACGATCGCCAATCGATCACACCCTGCGTTTCCGTCGCAGGTGGGGTGTGACAGATTGGTATCAAAGCACATGGTTATAGAGATTTAGGTGGTTTGACCTAGACTATAACTAGGAGTCCTCATATAGATCTTTTAGGATATTTGCTTCGTTTTCTTACGTCGCACTACTTTCAAGTTTCATCGCCTAAAGAAGATGACGCCCTACGACAACCTTACGACATCGAATGAACTCTTTTATTAAGAGCTGATTAAACTCTTATACTTTCATGGTAGATATTAGAATTATTATAATAGACATGGGGAGTAAATAGGTATATGAGACGATAGGGATATAATTATGGGTGTACAACGTAATTATATCTGTACCGATTCATATATGTATTTTCATGACCATGTTTGTGGTTATAATGTAAGACATACCAACAAGTCCACATCTTTAAGACCTCTTAAACGTATCTCTTACTTAATTTTATCCTGCTCATACTAATGTGTACTTTTCCCTTCTTGTGTAGATGCCTCCACGCCGTGCTCTTACTGAGGCTCAGATTGCCGCCCTGATCGCTCAGCAGTTAGCTGCGGTCGTCCCTACTATAGTGGCACAGGTCACTGCTGCAGTTCATCAGCAACCACCACATCAGCCACAACAGCCACCACAGCAGCCACCCTAAACTAACCTACCTAACCCCCAGGGATGCACTTATAAGGAGTTTTTGGCTTGTAAGCCAAAGGAGTTTGATGGAAAGGGCGGGGCCCTTGCACTTAACCGCTGGTTCGAGAAAATGGAAGCGGTGATTGACATTAGTGGGTGTTCGGAACAGAATAAGGTTCGTTATGCATCGAATTCTCTTATTTGTAAGGCACTCACTTGGTGGAACTCAGAGATACAGGCACGCGGTAGAGAGGCCGCTATGGGTATGACTTGGGCTGATTTTAAGACTCTACTATTGGAAGAATTTTGCCCTCGTAACGAGATGCAGAAACTTGAGTCGGAGTTTTGGAATCACAATATAGTTAGGGCGAACCATGCAACTTATACATATCGTTTTCATGAGTTGGCTAGACTTTGTCCTTAGATGGTTGTCCCTGAATCAAATAGGATAGAGCGTTACATTTATGGGTTACATCCTGAGGTACGTCATCAATTGATAGCTAGCGAGCCAACTACTATTCAAAGTGCGATTCAGAAGGCTGGGTCAGTTATTGATGATCTACTTCGGAGTGGGGTGTTGTCTAATGATAGGAGGAAGGATTCATCTGATAATAAACAGGGGAACCAGAAGAGGGCTAGATATGACAGTGGGAAATCCGAGGGTAGTTCAAAGGGTGGTTATACAGGGAGTTCGCTGTTATGCCAGACTTGCAACCTTCATCATTCTAGGAATACTCCTTGCATTTGTAGTAAGTGTAAGGGTCGTGGTCATGCTGCTCGAGATTGTCGTACTACGGCTAATGCTGCACACCCAGTTAATGCTGTGAGACCAACTGGTTGTTTTGAGTGTGGGAGTAAAGATCATCACGTCCAGAATTGTCCAAAGAAAACTGGTACTGGTGGGAATAATAATAATCAGATTGGGAATGGGAACAGGAATCAGGGGAACCCAGCTCGTGCTCGTGCCTACTTATTGGGAGCCGCAGAGGCTCAACAGGACCCTAACACTGTAGGTGGTACATTCTCTCTTAATAATCAGTTTGTCACTGTATTGTTTGATTCGGGAGCCGATGTTAGCTTTATATCTTTTGATTGCATGCTCCTACTTGACATTGAGCCTAGTAGACTTGACCGTGGTTATGAGATAGACTTAGCCGATGGGAATACCTCCGTCTCCTATAAAGTCTTACGTAATTGCACCCTAGAGTTAGAGGGCCATCTTTTCAATATCGACTTAATACCGTATCCACTCGGGAGCTTCGACGTCGTTGTGGGTATGGACTGGTTATGCAAACATAGAGCAGAGATCGTGTGTTTTGAGAGATTCGTTCGTATTCCATTGCCTGACGGTTCTGCATTAGAAGTATGCGGGGAGAAGTTGATCGAGAAGCCGGCTAGATTGATGTCACACCCCGCCGTTGGCGGAAACGCAGAGTGCAACACGATTGGCGATCGTCATAACACAACAGTAATATAAAGAATATAATCTACATGAATAAATAAACAATGTATTGTTATGACGTTGCCATACTTAAGGTATAAACCTTGGTACACGAAAATCGTCACACACTACAAGTAAGAAAGTTCAAATGTGAATATCAACGAATGGAAGAATACTTGGGCGTGCAAACCCGAAATGTAGTTCAAATGTATAATATAAAATGTCCACAATGCAAATATATCCTGAGGTCATCTAGAGTCCGACTCCTACATCCAAGTCCTATGCCAGCTCATTACCTAAAAGTAAAGCTTAAAAAGTCAACATAAAGTTGAACGAGTACATCGAGTAAGTAGTAAAAAGGTTTAATCTCATAAATCAACCAGTAAAAGATATTGTGTAACTAATGCATTTTAGAATAGTAGGAAAACAATCATCTCAACATATAGTATAAAAAGCACATCACAAACATCCAATATAATCAGAACATAGCAAGTGCACCTCATAGAGAGCGTGCGGTATCGGTATGAAACTCATACCGATAATCCATCGTAATAATAAGTGCACCTCATAAGAGCGTGCGGTATCGGTATGCTAACGCATACCGATAATCCATCGTATAGTAAGTGTACCTCATAAGAGCGTACGGTATCGGTATGACAACGCAAACCGATAATCCATCGTAATAGTAAGTGTACCTCATTAGAGCGTACGGTATCGGTATGAAAACGCATACCGATAATCCATCGTAATAGTAAGTGTACCTCATTAGAGCGTACGGTATCGGTATGACAACGCAAACTGATAATCCATCGTAATAGTAAGTGTACCTCATTAGAGCGTACGGTATCGGTATGAAAACGTATACCGATAATCCATCGTAATATATCGAAGCAAGTATTGAACAACCGTTTGTGATGTTTTTAGAAAATTGCATTAGCTTTTTATTACACAATTTAGAGTTTCGAAATATCGTAAGTTTCCAAAAATAGAATAATCTATTTATGGTAAGTTTCTAAAAATAGAAATATTTCCAAAAATAGGAAGTAGTACATCATACTCGTAAATCATTTCATTTAAAGTCATTTAGGTTGCTTTACTTTCCCCCGATTTAAAACATTGAAAACAGTAGTAAGAAAAGGGGCGATGACTCACCTTATCGAGTGAGCGTATGTAAGCGGTACTGTGTGTATATGGTGTAGTAAGTTGGTCACAACTAGAGTCCTCACTAGTCTTAGAGCTCCCCTAGATAAAAGTATAAACGTATAAGAATAGTATTTGACGGTTAACGACTTTGAATCAAACGATAAACTTTTCGGCGAACACATAAGTTCACTCAAACTGAGATACCTATGGTTCTAGAAGGAATCAGACGTTGACGGAAACATATTTGAAAACTAGGCACCGAGAGCTACGTTTTAGACTAAGACATCGTTATAAAAGAGTTTGATATGAGTAAGATATGGTTAAAACAAAACTGGTTTACAAAACTGTCCAAAAACGTTATTCTTAAAGATGTTGAGTTTATTACATTAAAGTGTCGTATGATTTAGGTGTAGACAAGATAAACAATTTTATTACTTTTAAAGTTTGTTATTAACTTAGTGTAATCCCAATTAATAATTATTATGGTTGTCTAAGTGGTTACACGAAATAGTTTAATGAACCAAGACATATTACTCAAAATAATCAGATTAGACCCCTAGCTGGTATTTTACGTTTTTAGGAAATTCTATACAGAGTTAGAAAATGAATCTTACGTTTTTGAAAACTAGACTCCGAGACCTACAACTTATGTTCAAGTCACAGAGTCTAATTCTCAGTTCAAGATAGGAAAAAAACATACATCAATACAGATTACAAAGAAATGGGACCCAAAAATGTCCAAAACAAGTTTGTCCATAATTAACGAATAAAACGGAAAGATACTAATAACGGAATTCAACCACGCAGTTATATACGAGAAATATAAACAACCACTCAATTAAAATATACGGAATAAACAATAAATGGCAAAACAAACGCCACCAAAAACCAATACGCAAAGAAAGTAAGAAAGATTGATTACCGTTAGTCGTAACGGTTATGCTATCGGGAGTCGATTACCGTTACGACTTGAAATCGATCAACAACGAAAAGAGGGTGTTCCAAAGTCAGCCATGAATCACCAAACAAAACACACGAATCAGATTATAAAATGTAACGCTTAGCAAACGAAAACTAGTAAAGAATTGAAGTGAATTCGATTAGAAATGCTTACTTACGTATACGATCTTTGTGATTAAAACGAATCACAGATCAACTCGAGAGGCAAGTCACGGGGCTGAAGTAACACAAATAACATTCCAAATTCAGAATCTTAATAATAATCCAAGTGTTGACAAAGTTTCGACAAATTGATTTGGAATAATGAACGATAAGAATAACACGAATTTACAAGAAATTTGAAAGTGAACTTGTAATGACTAAGCACACGATTACGAACCTTTTAAAGATGATCTCGGGTAGTTTATTCTCACTTTCCCAAATCAGTTTCTAAGGACGGAAATCATTCCACAAAACAGCCCGCAATTCCTCAAATATAAACAACGACAATTAGGGTTTTTCAACAAGATTTTCAATACACTATTATATGTAAATAAACGGTTTAAATGAGGAGAAAACAATAACGAAAGACAAAGGATCGGACCTGAATTAGAAGATGAATATATCAGATTATGACGGAAGGGAAATCAATTCTCGGTGCTTGAAATGTGAGGCTGCAATAACAACAAAATTAAGATACAACAAAACTTTTCCAAAAATCCAGATTCAACCTACGTCCACCATTTTACAGATTGTGCGAGTTTGAAAAATAATTAGAAGACATATCTTATATTTTTGAAAACTAGAAGACGAGGGCTACGACTTACTTTCAGACCACAGATTCTAATTCCATACGACCAAGGAGCTATTCATCGAACAAAACAGACTATCATACAAGAATTTAATAAATTGAATTACGGTTTCGGATTTTTAACAAGAAAGCTCACGGATTAAACAAAAGCAAACCTTTAAATATCGAGATGATGAGTAACCAGTAGCTATTTAGGGGCGGTGGTGGTGATGATTGGTAGCAGCAACAAGTCGTTTATAGAGGCTGCAAACAAGAACACAGATTAGGGTTTTCTCGGCTAACACCAAACCAACAACAAACGAATTTACCTATGTGGATTCTCGGATTTGTTGAAGAAAAAGATGGATTTCGTGGCTAGGAGACTGTGGACAAATTGATTACAAACAGGTATATCAGCAAACGATTTCCATGAACCACATAACATAAGTTTCGGGTGGAATCAAAAGAAAAGAAAGGAGTCCGAAATCTGTTACCTTGAATAGTTTAACCCGATGAAGATGGAGAAAGGTTCAAGATTTCCTTGTTGGCTGATGAAGACGATGAATAGGGTGGAGAAGAAGGTGGCGACCGAAAATCTGCAAGAGGGTGGCGATGGGTCTTCAAAAGGGACGGCAAGAAAGAAATGGGAGGTTTAGGGTGACGGCTAGATTAGTTTAGGGTTTAGGTTTAGGTTAGTTTAGGTTTTTGGTTAACTTATATGGTTAATGGGTTTAGGAAAAGTGTTAGGGCCTTTAGCCAAGCCAAGCCCGTCTTTAAAATTGCACCATCGAATCCTAGCCCATACACCACGGTTCAAGCCAACAATCAAAATGAAAAACGTTGTGAGCTGATGCCTTGAAATCCATATTTTTCCTTCGCTTTAACGAGCAAGTAGTGGGCGACCTTCTGAAGTGTAGAATACGTAAACACGATATAAGGAACCTTTGAAAAGTTACCTTATGTTTAATTATTGAACCCGAATCCGAATATCATTTGTAACGATCAATAAATATAGTAAAGTGAGTTAGTATCTAAAGTACTAACTTAACCGATAAGTTATTTAGGAGCTCGACTAGTGGAACTAACTATTGTGCACCTAACTAATATTAAAGCATCACATATAGAGTATACACACATGTCACAAGTAATCATTATACATAAAAGTAATTGTAAGTTCTTTTTATAAAAAAATTTGTAAACCCGGTAAGAGCATACGGCATACTAGACTAATCTGAGTCGGAAAAGTGACGGTTGTCACAATTGATGAGTATGCAAATGGGAGAGAGAAGTATTTCCGATGTTTCGATTGTTCGTGAATTTCCTGGAGTCTTTCCCGAGGAGTTGCCTGGTCTACCTCCTCTTCGTCAGGTCGAGTTTCATATCGACCTAATCCCTGGAGCCACCCCTGTGGCCAGAGCCCCATATCGACTTGCGCCTTCTGAAATGCGTGAGTTATCTGATCAGTTACAGGAATTGCAAAATTTGGGATTCATACGTCCCAGTCATTCTCCGTGGGGAGCACCGATTCTCTGCGTAAAAAAGAAAGATGGATCTATGAGGTTATGCATTGATTACCGCGAGCTTAATAAGCTTACTATCAAGAATCGGTACCCTCTTCCCCGCATCGACGATTTGTTCGACCAGCTCCAAGGAGCCACTTGTTTCTCGAAGATTGATCTTCGATCCGGTTATCATCAGTTGCGTGTCCACGAGGAAGATATTCCTAAGACTGCTTTTCGAACTCGCTATGGTCATTTTGAGTTCACTGTCATGCCTTTCGGTCTTACCAATGCTTCTGCAGTGTTTATGGATTTGATGAACACAGTCTGTAAGCCCTATCTTGATAAATTCGTTATTGTATTCATCGATGACATCCTCATCTATTCTAAATCAGAGGAAGAACATTCACTTCACCTTCGGTTGATTCTCGAGTTGCTTGAAAGAGAGTCTTTGTACGACAAATTCTCTAAATGTGACTTCTGGTTGAAAGAAATCCACTTCTTGGGTCATGTTGTAAATTGCGAGGGTATTCATGTCGATCCGAGCAAAATCGAATCAGTTAAAAATTGGAAACCTCCTTCTTCGCCGATAAAGATTCAATCGTTTTTGGGATTAGCCGGTTACTATCGGAGATTTATTGAGAATTTCTCCAAGATTGCCAAACCTCTCACCACCTTGACACAGAAGAATAAGAAATATATTTGGGGAGAAGATCAGGAGTTAGCTTTCCAGACTTTGAAGGAACGGTTGTGAAATGCTCCTATTCTTGCACTTCCTGATGGTACTGAGGATTTTGTGGTTTATTGTGACGCCTCAGGACAGGGTTTGGGTTGTGTATTGATGCAGCGGGGTAAAGTTATTGCGTATGCTTCTCGACAGCTGAAGATTCACGAGAAGAATTACACCACTCACGATATTGAACTTGGAGCAGTGGTCTTAATATAAATGACAACTAATATCTTTGATAAAAACTAAATGATAATACATTTGTCATCGTTTGAGCCGAAACTACGTTTTGCTTCACATTGCAAATCCTTACATCCGTTACGTTCTAACTTATCAAGCCTTGTCGAGTCCTTGGAGTCTTAGCTCGGTCATGTGGCTAGAGCCACAAGGCCCTATGGCCGAACCCTCTTAAGCCAAACATACCCCTTTAGAAAATTCCATCCAAACCCTAGCCATATATATTCCATAAACATGCAAACCCTATTTCTTCTTCCTCAATTCTCCTTGCCATCGCCCCCTTTGAAGAATGCAGCCATCAATTCGTTTTGAGGAATTCCAAGTTCATCATTCATCATCAATCTTCATCATTCATCAATCTTCAAATCATTGGGTAATAGTAGCTTATAATTTTCGTTTTCTTTTCCTTTTATTCTTGGCCGCAGCTACCATCATCACCATCATTATGTTTTAATCTCCATTGTAGCATTCACCAATTTCTGTGGGATTGTTACTCTTCACTTCAGCCCTAAACGTTTCTCCAAGCTTTGGATCATCTAGTAATCAAAAACAATGTAAGTTGTTCTTATAGTTGTGTTGGCCGATTTGTACATCATAGGTTTTAACCTTGTACTCCTTGTTTGACATGGTTTTGGTGTATACATGATTGACTCCAGCAACTCGTGGTATCCTTCTCGTGATCTAGAGTTCATCTCGTGTTCGAACCTCAAGTCTTCAAGCAAGCAACCGAAATCATTGTCTCCACATAAGAGTATAAAACTACCTTTGTCATATTGCTTTGTTTCGTTATGTGTTGATTTGTTTGTGGTGTTTGATTTGAATTCTAAACACCTTCATAACCTGCTATTAACATATAAGAAACCACTCGTAAACTCGCTGATGTCAAAATGAAAGCTGTAGCCCTTTGAATCTAGTTTTCAGAAATGTAAGATATATCGTGTAATTATTTTTTAATCTCCCGAAAACTGCATTTTAGTAGAGGTTAGTACAGCAAAGTGTTTATTCTTTTAGCTGCTGTCTTACCTGTTTTAAAAAAATCATAACTACTAAACGATATAGAATTTGGGACTGAAGTCTAATGCAAAGTTATAGGTCTCGGAGTCTACTTTCTGTGAAAATTTTTCTCGTTGTCTAATTGTTTGTGGAACGCTCAGAATATCGTTTACACTGAACGTTGGTCAAACTGAATTTTTACGGTTATATTAGGATTAATAATTTGGAAGATTGTAACGACTTAGCAAACGAATAAATGATATTAAACGATGTTAAACATATTAGAATCGTCTTCTAAACAGATATTGAAGTTATATAAAGTTTTGGTTTGAGTAATGCGCCTTTTAAAGTAAAAACGTTTTGTATTTAAAATGACTAAATAGCCGTTTTGCAAACACAATAATTTATACGATTTTAACTCGATTTAACCAACTCAAGATCTTTCTTTGTAGTACTTTTTGTCTACTTTCCATCCATATAAAGATCATCTTTTACCTATTCCTAAATTTCAAGATACGTCAAGTTGAAAACACTTGTTCGTGAGTTTGGACTAAACTTAAATTGTAGACTTACTATTGGTTATTAATTCCACATTAGGGGAGCTCATTATTAGACGGGACTAGCTGTGACCTACACTACTCATATACACACTCTTGCTTAGTATCACATACATTTCATGAGGTGAGTTCATTGCACCTACATTTTTACTGTTTTCACTTATTTGTGCAAAATTGGAAGAAGACAAAGCTTACTTAAAATGCTTTTCATTATGAAATTATTTTGATAAACAAATCAACTACTAAAGTGTAACAAAAATCTAATGCATGTAAAAACTGTTTTAAATGAGACGATTTCTATATTGTGACTACGTTGTAGTGACACCCCCCCCCCCCTATAACTTACATTCATTCATGCTAGTATAGATACTTAGTAGTGACGACAGACCATGGTGCCAAAGGGCTACATGGTCGCATCTTGCTTAGTCTTACTGTGTGGACCGTTCCCCACCGACCCCGTAAGACATACAGTCAGTTAAGGTAACTACTGACGACTACATTCTATCGGTTAAGGTAACTACCGATACCACTTCTTGTCAGTTAAGGAAATTACTGAACATAAGTAGAAGGATTTACTGATGTGTGTTACTATTTTTACTTACTTATGCATTAGTTACACTATTTGAACTTTTATTACTACTTTAAGACTCACTTGCTATTTCAGGAAACTTTCTATAATTGGAAACTTCTTTTTATAGAAACATGCTTAAATTTTACGTAAACCATTTAAATTGTTTTACTTAATTACTCAGTGAACTCGCTCAACCTTTGCGTTGACATTTTAAGTTTTGTTTTCAGGTAATGAGCAGAACTAAGGGACTAGCTTTTCAGGATTTGACTTAGAAGACCTCCCTAGTATTGCATTGCATTGTGGCACTCTATTTTACGTTTCTTTATACTGAACTATCGTTGGGGCGTTTTGTCGTTGTTTGTCATTTGAATTTTTGTATGATGTTGATACTTCGGATTATTTATTTGAATGTAGTGAATGGCGTAGTTGCATTACAAGATCACCTCTTGTATGTGGCGATGTCATGACACACTACATTTATTTCTTTTTCATATGGATTATCTCTATTTGTAACTACTTGTGTTATGACGACCGCCAATCGATCACACCCTGCGTTTCCGTCGCAGGTGGGGTGTGACATCAACTATTCAAACCACCTTATACCCATTAACACGCTCAGTTTCTTGAAAACACAAGATTGCATCCTGTACGAGTTAGAATCACGTTCAGAGTGTGTGATATTCATGTTTAATAATCCCCGAGTTCACAATAACATTAAAAATGTCTTAAGAACAATATTAGAAGCCATTTCATCCATATAAAATCAATTAAACCCAAAATACCATTTTAAAATCAAAACCCTAATCTAAAAACCAATAGGTACTTTAAAACACTAATTTTACAAAACCCTACCATATATTTCCATTTCTAGTACAAACTTTCACACTACCCTAATAAACTTTATACTTACCTAAATCAACTATTCAAACCATCTTATACCCATTAAAACGCTCATATCCTTGGAAAAACAAGATTTCATCCGGTACGAGTTAGAATCACGTTCAAGGTGTGTGATATTCATGTTTAATAATCCCCGAGGTCACAATAGCATTAAGAATGTCTTATATACAATATTAGAAGCCATTTCATCCATATAAAACTCAATTAAACCCAAAATACTATTTTAAAATCAAAACCCTAATTCTAAAAACCAATAGTGTCACACCCCGCTATAGCGGAAGTACGGAATGTGAGAGCCGGAATATCATTACACGGTCATAAGCAAACATAAACGATTCAAGTCATTTCGATTTAAAAATAAAATTGTTCAAAGTTCAACAACCAAGCAGTTCATAAGTTTCAAAATAAAAATACAAGTACACGTTTCAATTAAAAATCCCCAAAATGAAAGGTCTTTTCCCAATGAGCGCCTCACGTGACCATATCGACCCTCCCTTGCCATGCATTCCGAACACTTACTTTAATTTCCTGAAACATAAGATAAAGTGTCAACTACATAAAGTAGTGAGTGAGTTACAGTTTAGAGTTTCGATAAAGTTTCCAAAAATAGTAAGTCACGAAACATATATTGACGTCATGAGTAAAAGAACGAGTCGACGTTTGAACATATATGTAAATAGTAAAAGTTTGTATGAACGCGAGTAAAAATAATTAAATAAACTCGCATAGTAAAGTTGTAGCGGAATCCAGGCGCTAAAAGTGTATGCGTATGTAGTATGTGTTTAACTAAATAGTAACTCGTATCAATCACTTGGCATAATATAAGTAGTAAGTATACACTAAGCCGATTGTATGGTCCTGATCTAGCCCAAAAATGTTTAATTGAGTGAACATCTGTTGTGGTAGTAATATGTACTTGGGACGCTAACCCTTAGTAAGGAGTGACCGCTCCTAAGTATCGATACCCATATGACTAACGGCTAATGCTAATAGTGTATAAAGTTTCCAATACCAAAACGGGCAATTGTACAAAGTTCCAAAAGTTGTTTTGAGTTCTTACGAGCTTATATATCCATCAAGGATTGGTCGCTAACAAGTATCCTAGTTTAGTTAACCCGCTAAGGCAATAACACAATTACGCATAATAGTTGCAAGTTCCAAGTTTGTACAAGTTCCACAGTTCCAAAGTTTAAAATGTTTCAAAGTTTTGAACAAGTTTCCCATAGTTTCAAAGTTTCACGAGTTTGAAAGTACCAAGTTTCCAAAGTTACGTACAAGTTTCCGAAAGTTTCAAGTAGTTCGCAAATAGTGTTAAAAGTTACATAGCATGATCTTTGTTTCCCCCAAATAATGTTTAAAAGTACAAAAGTAAAACAAAGTGGGGTTGTAACTCACGGTTTGCGAAGGTAAGAGATATGAACTAGCACAAAGAGAGGCGGAACGCGTCGGGAATCACAAACGACCTAGAACACCGGTATATTGTACAAGTTTAATTAGTATAATTTGAGTTATGTTAAGTTTCAATTTAACATTTGTTAAGTCTCAATCTCTTATACTTAAATTATGTCCCAAAAAGTTTATTACGGAAATCCTTATAAGGTTTATATGATCGTGTACGTTTTAAGGTCCGATAAGTTCAATTATGTTCGAAAAGTGTCAAAGTTCCAAGTCAAAGTGTATAAGTCTCGAAGTTATTACGTTACTGAAATTGACATGTATTTTACGGTGAAAATTGGGCAGCGCTTCCGCGTTATAAAAATTATGTCCATTTTCAAAACACTTTACCGCTTCAAAATACATAATATAATGTTTTAAACAATAATACACAATTTTCAACTTCCAAAAGCTTTTTCAAACAATTTATAAGTCAAAACAGTAGCTTATTAATATATATATATATATATATTCAGTGATAATTTATTTTAGCTTAAAATCATGTTTACGACCTTAAAAACGACAAAATAACGAACAGCGCCATTCAGGCGGCGGCTGGAGGAGATCAGCCGCCGGCTGACCTTTAGCCGTCGGCTGAAATCCTTCAGCCGCCGGCCAAAAGGCTTCGGCCAGTTTCAAAGTTGCCCTATTTTTCGTTTTTAGGCTTGTTTAACGGGTAGGTTCGACATGCAAACTGTTATAACTTAAACATATGTATTTTCAAAGTAAAATCTCAGTTTTCTTTTAGATTTATAGGTTAAATATATAGATATTTCATAAAAACTTGTTTTTAAGCAAGAAAAAGTTTTGCATGTTTATGAAAACACATTTTCAGTTTATAGTTTATACATGCAAGTGATTATATGTATAAAAACAGTGAAAAGAAAGTGTTTTACCGAGGGAAAAGTAAAGTGGCGGTTTGGATGAGATTTAGCTCCAAGAACGCCTTGAAAACCCGATTTAAACCTTTTCCTTTAATACCCTTTACTCCTAGAACGATTTTGGTGGATTAGATGGCTGATATTTGTGTGTTAATGGACTTATTTTGGATGAAATGTTTCTGTTTTGGTTATGTGTTCTTGAGAAAATAGAGAGAGTTTGAGAGAGTATAATGTGTGTGTGTGTGTTTTGTTTGTTAATTTTGAAAGTGTAAAAGTGATTATGGGTGTAAAGAGGGGTGTTTTCTGGCCTAGGGGATCACAAATGGAAGTTAATGTTGCCCAGTCCCGAGCCAAAATGGTTGGTCCAATCCCGTTTCATGCAAAAATGAGTCATCATCCAGCTGGACAGCAGGATTCAGCCGCCGGCTGGATTGCCAAGTCCAGCTTTTTGACGTTTTTCAGTTTTCCGTTAATTAGTTAAGGACTAGAATCTTTTTAGTCTGCGTTATGAACTTAGTCAAGTTTTTGTATTGTTTATTTGGTGTTAGGATTTATATTTTGATTCCGACATTGGTTCCGACAATTAAACTACAATAGAATGAACCCGAACAATATGAACACGATAAAAGAGAACTAGAGTTTTGAACCGATTAAGTAACTGAAAATCACCTGAAATTTAAACGGTTGTCACAAATAGGTATTTTAAAACACTAATTTTACAAAACCCTACCATATATTTCCATTTCTAGTACAAACTTTCACACTACCCTAAGAAACTTTATAATTACCTAAATAACCTATTCAAACCATCTTATACCCATTAAAACGCTCATTTCCTTGGAAAAATAAGATTTCATCCGGTAGGAGTTAGAATCACATTCAAGGTGTGTGATATTCATGTTTCATAATCGCCGAGGTCACAATAGCATTAAGAATGTCTTAAAAACAATATTAGAAGCCATTTCATCCATATAAAACTCAATTAAACCCAAAATACTATTCTAAAATCAAAACCCTAATTCTAAAAACTAATAGGTACTTTAAAACAATAATTTTACAAAACCCTACCATATATTTCCATTTCTAGTACAAACTTTCATACTACCCTAATAAACTTTATAATTACCTAAATCAACTATTCAAACCATCTTATACCCATTAAAACGCTCATTTCCTTGAAAAAACTAGATTTCATCGGGTACGAGTTAGAATCACGTTCAGGGTGTGTGATATTCATGTTTAATAATCCCCAAGGTCACAATAGCATTAAGAATGTCTTAAAAACAATATTTGAAGCCATTTCATCCGTATAAAACTCAAGTAAACCCAAAATATTATTTTAAAATCAAAACCCTAATTCCAAAAACCAATACGTATTTTAAAACACTAATTTTACAAAACCCTACCATATATTTCCATTTCTAGTACAAACTTTAACACTACCCTAAGGAACTTTATAATTACCTAAATCAACTATTCAAACCATCCTATACCCATTAAAAGGCTCATTTCCTTGAGAAAATAAGATTTTATCCGGTACGAGTTAGAATCACATTCAGGGTGTGTGATATGCATGTTTCATAATCCCCGAGGTCACAATAGCATTAAGAATGTCTTAAAAACAATATTAGAAGCCATTTCATCCATATAAAACTCAATTAAACCCAAAATACTATTTTAAAATCAAAACCCTAATTTTAAAAACGAATAGGTACTTTGAAACAATAATTTTACAAAACTCTACCATATATTTCCATTTCTAGTACTAACTTTCACACTACCCTAATAAATTTATAACTAACTAAATCAACTATTCAAACCACCTTATACACATTTAAACGCCCAGTTCCTTGAAAAAACAAGATTTCATCCGGTACGAGTTAGAATCACGTTCAGAGTTTGTGATATTCATGTTTAATAATCCCAAAGGTCACAATAGCATTAAAAATGTCTTAAGAACAAAATTAGAAGCCATTTCATCCATATGAAATCAATTAAACCCAAAATACCATTTTAAAATCAAAACCCTAATTTTACAAAAACCTATCATATATTTTAATTCGTAGTACAAACTTCAACAGTACCCTAATAGACTTTATAATTACCTAAATCAACTATTCAAACCACCTTATACACATTAAAACGCTCATTTCTTTGAAAAAACTAGATTTCATCCGCTACAAGTTAAAATCACGTTCAGGGTGTGATATTCATGTTTAATAATCCCCAAGGTCACAATAGCATTAAGAATTTCTTAAGAACAATATTAGAAGGCATTTCATCCATATAAAACTCAATTAAACCCAAAATACCATTTTAAAATCAAAACCCTAATTATAAAAACCCACATGTACTTTAAAACAATAATCTTACAAAACCCTACCATATATTTCCATTTCTAGTACAAACTTTCACACTACCCTAATAAACTTTATAATTACCTAAATCAACTATTCAAACCATGTAGGTCCCAGTGGTCCGATCTACAGGATTAAACTAACTAATCACGAGGCGGAATCTCGTAATCAGTAATCACACAGGTTATGAACGAATGCAGTAAATAATGACAAACACGAAATCCCCGAATTCTGACTATCTTATTAATTGAATCACTCAATTAAAATAACTAGTCTACACAGAATTCTCCCTCAGTCTGTCTCTAACTATTCACTTACTGATTAACCCTAAACCTAAACTCAATGTCTCTTTATATAGAGACATGTTCACAGGCTTGGGCCACTAATGGGCTCATGGACTATGCAAATTCCATTAACACCCATAACAGACTAAATAGCCCATTTAACAATACAATGTGATTGAGCCATCACAGACTTAATTAAACTATAACTAAAGACTTAATTAATCTAGAACAACGGTCACAGATATTGCACCAACAAACTCCCCCTTGACTGTTGCTTCTAGATTCCGTTATACGCTCAAAGTCTTTATAGTCTTGTACTCGTTATGTTCTTTGCAGGTTCTTCTAACTCATCATTGTCTTGAATAACTCCCCCTGAATTGTTGCAATAATTCAGTCTTCTCCGTTTAAGTTTGTGAAGATTCAGTCTTCTCCGTTTACGCTTTCAAAGAGTTAGTCTTCTCCGTTAATGCTTGTGAAGAGTTAGGCAGCTCCCTTTGTTGTTGTGAACTTTGTTATTTATCAGAGTCTTCATCACAAGTTGACTCAACCAAGTTCATCACTTAGTCTTCTTGTATTCTCCGAGCTTCCATGAATGACAGTCTGTCTCTAACCATTCACTTACTGTTTAACCCTAAACCTAAACTCAATGTGTCTTTATATAGAGACATGTTCACAGGCTTGGGCCACTAATGGGCTCATGGACTATGCAAAGTCCATTAACACCCATAACAGACTAAATAGCCCATTTAACAATACAATCTTATTGGGCCATCACAGACTTAATTAAACTATAACTAAAGACTTAATTAATCTAGAACAACGGTCACAGATATTGCACCAACAAACTCCCCCTTGACTGTTGTTTCTAGATTCCGTTATACGCTCAAAGTCTTTATAGTCTTGTACTCGTTATGTTCCTTGCAGGTTCTTCTAACCCATCATTGTCTTGAATAACTCCCCCTGAATTGTTGCAATAATTCAGTCTTCTTCGTTTAAGTTTGTGAAGATTCAGTCTTCTCTGTTTACGCTTTCAAAGAGTTAGTCTTCTCCGTTAATGCTTGTGAAGAGTTAGGCAGCTCCCTTTGTTGTTGTGAACTTTGTTATTTATCAGAGTCTTCATCACAAGTTGACTCAACCAAGTTCATCACTTAGTCTTCTTGTATTCTCCGAGCTTCCATGAACGACAACAAAACTCCCCTGAGCTGTCTGACGATGAACAACGTCTCAAACAGCAATTTCAAGAGTAGAGTCTCGTACGCGCACAACCTGCAAACAAACGTTAGTAGATTTTTTTTTTTATTTTTTTTTTTAAGATATCAACACGAAATTTTGAGCTTTTCATGTCGATTCTAATTTTCATCATATTTTTATTTTTATTTTTTTTTTAAGAGATCGACACTAAAGTTTTGAGCTTTTCATGTCGACTCTAATTTTCATAAATTTAAATATACAAGATTACAAAAATTTTCAGCTAAGCTAGCAATGATCAGTTATGGTGGGGAACCCATGCCATAACACGTCTTGATTGTCCTCTTTCATTCACGTAGACAAATTCTTTTAAGAAACCATCATCTTTAGTAACAGTAGCTTGAACTTTAGAATTCAGATGATTCATCGGTGGACGAAAGGATCTCGACTGCTGATAACAGGAATGTACTCTTTGACTCGGGCAGTATGGATTAGAACTTCTGAAAGACGGTCGAAATGGACGTTGTTGAAATGCACGATCATTAGAAACACCCATGTGTTCCTGTTTCCTAATCCACTTTTGAGGCACCTATTTCCGTACAGGTGAATATGAGCGAGCCATTGAGTGCCGAGCATGTTCTTTCTTCGGATAGGGCGATTTGTTGTCTTGTTTTCGCTTCTTCATTGGACATACCGAGGCCACGTGACCATGTTCCCGGCATTTAAAACATTTCAAATCGTCCATGGGCTGTTTGGGTTTTGAGTTTTCAGTTAATGTACTCATTTTTGTCTCCGAAACACTTGACTCAGTTTGATTGTCCCTTGTAGAGGAAGATTCACAAGAAGAGTCAACACTGTTTTCCTTCACGTCACATTCAGCTTTAAGAGAATTGTAATTGTGATTAAAAGGAGGAGTTGTTTCATTATATCCCAAACCTGCAGTGTTCCCACTAGCGCGTTGACGACTTAAGATGGAGTTCAAAGTACTGGAAGAAGTGCGGAACTGTTCGATCTTCCTTTCCTGCTCAGTTAACCTTATTTCACAGTCATTTAACTCTTGGACTTTTGCAGCATACTTTTTCTTTTCAGTTTCAATACATTCATATAATATGTCAATTTTTTGTGTCAAAAAACCGACATTCAATAAAAGTTTCGTTTGATCCGTCTCAGTTTTATAATATTGCTTTTAAAATTCATCCCTTTGATAAGTTAAATTCGAGATGGTTTGTTTGAATTCAGTTTGCTGAGATTCGAGGGCGGATACTGACTTAGTCAAGTTATCGTTTTGAAGAGTTAAGGTTGTAAAAGATTTGCAGAGCTCTTTTACGGATTGAAGATCAAGAAGTACCTTTGTCTTCTCGGTTTTGAGGTCGACCATCTTTTCAACGAAGTTTTCGTTAGATAGGTCCAACGTACAGCTGCAGACCTTTATTCATGTTCAGTATCTTCAATATTTTTATTATCCTCTTCATTCGAGCTAATTTCACTTGTAGTACTAGAATCACTTGTAGTACCACGGGCTTCACTGCGAAATTCCTCAATAGATGACATTGATGCTGATTTATATGCTCTTAATCTTTCAATCACCTTCCACAGAGTTAATTGTTGACGATAATAATTAGAATCGATTTCATCTTTTATAAATTTTGTCCATACCTCCCAACGCTTAGGCAAAGCCTCCATAAATCTCTCTATTGTTTTTACATCTCCAAAATATATACGATATTTGCCAAGTTTTGCAAGGAGATCAGTGTATCTGGTGACAGTATCTTCAAAATTTTCGTTAATTTTAGCTGTGAATGTGTCATATTCATTTCTAAGAATGGCTTTTCTACTTAAACTTGGTTTATCAGCTGGACTATCATACGTAAAAGAATACATTTCTTAAATTTTTGTTAAATAAATTAAGTCCAACTAATAAGTCCAATAATCGAGTCCAGTCCAATTCAGTAGTCCAATATAAAGCTTAGGCCCAAATCCAAATCAAAATAGGCCCAAACAACAATTTATGAAGTCCAATAAACGGTTCAGTCCAAATTAAGAAGTCCAATTTATTGTTTTGAATCCATTTGAAGAAGCTATTGACAAACGAACTTGAAGAACAAGAAGAACTTGATTCACGAAGATGATGTTCACGAAGATGATGTTCGTCACGGACTTGTAGAACAAAGATGATGTTCACGAAGATGATGTTCACGAAGATGATGTTCGTCACGAACTTGTAGAACAAAGATGATGTTCGACACGAACTTGTAGAACAAAGATGATGTTCACGAAGATGATGTTCGTCACGAACTTGAAGAAGAAAGATGATGTTCACGAAGATGATGTTCACCACGAAGATGATGTTCACCACGAAGATGATGTTCACCACGAAGATGATGTTCATTACGAAGATGATGTTCACCAAGAAGATGATGTTCACCACGAAGATGATGTTCACCACGAAGATGATGTTCACCACGAAGATGTTCACGGAGATGTTCACTAACGAAGATGTTCACGAAGATGTTCACGAAGATGTCACAAAGATGTTCACGAAGATGTCACGAAGATGTTCACGAAGATGTTCACGAAGATGTTCACGAAGATGTCACAAAGATGTTCACGAAGATGTCACGGAGATATTCACGAAGATGTCACAAAGATGTTCACGAAGATGTCACGAAGATGTTCACGAAGATGTTCACGAAGATGTTTACGAAGATGTTCACGAAGATGTCACAAAGATGTTCACGAAACTGTCACGAAGATGTTCACGAAGATGTTCGGCGAAGATGTAAGGTCACGAAGACGTAGTTTGACGAAGAAGTGTGTTCGTCACGAAGAGGTTGTTCGGCGAAGATGTGTAAGGTCACGAAGATGGTGTTCGCAAACTTGGAAGATCCACTAACGAAGATGTACTCACGAAGACGTACCCACGAAGATGTACCCACGAAGATGTACCCACGGAGATGTATCCACGAAGAAGTATCCACGAACACGTATCCACGAAGACGTATCCACGATGAAGTATCCACGAAGACGTATCCACGAAGACGTGTCCACGAAGATGTATCCACGAAGACGTATCCGCGAAGATGTATCCACGAAGCTGTATTCACGAAGAAGTACCTATAAACATGAATCCACGAAGATGTTTTCACGAATTAAATCCCCGAACTTAATCCATGCACTAAATCCACGAACAAGCAAAGAAACCCTAATCTGTAAATACCGCCGCCGAAGATGTAACAAGAACCCTAATACTCACAAACAGCCGCCGAAGATGTACTAAGAACCCAGATTACCAGAATCGATTAAAACCTGAATTTAACCCTGAACCAAATCTCGATAGAGAGCAAACGATGCGTTTGCTCTGATACCAATTGTAGGTCCCAGTGGTCCGATCTACAGGATTAAACTAACTAATCACGAGGCGGAATCTCGTAATCAGTAATCACACAGGTTATGAACGAATGCAGTAAATAATGACAAACACGAAATACCCGAATTCTGACTATCTTATTAATTGAATCACTCAATTACAATAACTAGTCTACACAGAATTCTCCCTCAGTCTGTCTCTAACCATTCACTTACTGATTAACCCTAAACCTAAACTCAATGTCTCTTTATATAGAGACATGTTCACAGGCTTGGGCCACTAATGGGCTCAGGGACTATGCAAAGTCCATTAACACCCATAACAAACTAAATAGCCCATTTAACAATACAATGTTATTGGGCCATCACAGACTTAATTAAACTATAACTAAAGACTTAATTAATCTAGAACAACGGTCACAGATATTGCACCAATAAAGTTATTGGGCCATCACAGACTTAATTAAACTATAACTAAAGATTTAACTAATCTAGAACAACGGTCACATATATTGCACCAACAAACCACCTTATACCCATTAAAACACTCAGTTCCTTGAAAATACAAAATTTCATCCGGTACGAGTTTGAATCACGTTCAGAGTGTGTGATAATCATGTTTAATAATCCTCGAGGTCACAATAACATTAAAAATGTCTTAAGAACAATATTAGAAGCCATGTCATCCATATAAAATCAATTAAATCCAAAATACCATTTTAAAATCAAAACCCTAATTCTAAAAACCAATAGGTACTTTAAAACACTAATTTTACAAAACCGTACCATATATTTCCATTTCTAGTACAAACTTTCACACTACCGTAATAAACTTTATAATTACCTAAATCAACTATTCAAACCATCTTAAACCCATTAATACGCTCATTTCCTTGAAAAAACTAGATTTCATCGGATACGAGTTAGAATCACGTTCTGGGTGTGTGATATTCATGTTTAATAATCCCCAATGTCACAATAGCAATAAGAATGTCTTAATAACAATATTAGAAGCCATTTCATCCATATAAAACTCCATTAAACCCAAAATACTATTTTAAAATCAAACCCTAATTCTAAAAACCAATAGGTACTTTAAAACACTAATTTTACAAAACCCTACCATATATTTCCATTTCTAGTACAAACTTTCACACTACCCGAATAAACTTTATAATTACCTAAATCAACTATTCAAACCATCTTATACCCATTAAAACTGTGACAACCGTCAAAAATCTAGGTACTTGTTCAGCTACTATATCGGTTCGAGACATTAGCTACTCTTTTATCGTGTTCGCTCTGTTCTAGTTCGTAAATGTTGAGTCGGTACCTTGTCGGAACTAGTGTCGGAATAACTTCCGGAATCAATTTTATAAGTCCTAACACCAAGAAAACACATATTGAACTTTCCTAAGTTCATGACTAATCATAATTTAGAACTTTCAATTAACAAAAAAGTCCAACGAAGCAATAACGTAAAAACGAAAAATCAGAAAGGCTGAAAATCCCCCGGTGCGCAACACTTATTGGTGTGGTGCGCAGCACCTCACCCCAGTTTTCAAAAATATTACAATTTTAGTCCTTGTCTTGATTTTTACAACTTTCAACCAATCAATCTCGGCTATAGGTCAGTAATCACTGCATTTTTACACACCCAACACACTTCATTATTATTACCACCTATTTCTTTTCTTTTTCATTTTTACATAATCAAAACACACACACATTAACACATAGTTCATTTTCTCTCTATTTCACTCAAGAACACCACCATAATCCAGAAAGTCCAGCCATCTAATCAGTCCATAAACACATAAAAATCGACCATCAATCACATACAAAACGTTCCAAGAGTAAAAGGTAGCAAAAGGAAAGGATTAAATCGGGTTTTCAAGAAGATTTGGAGCTAGAAACTAATCCAAATCGTTTCATTCCTTTTCTTTCGGTATAACTCTTTTACTTTACTCTTTTTACTGAAATCCTTGCTTGCATGTTAGATCTAAACAATAAAAATGAGTTTTTATAAAGATTTATATCACTTTCTCTACAAAAACGATTTTTATTTAGATGATACTTAGATCTATGTTTTTGTGGATAAAAGTTGTTTAGAATCTATTAAAATGGTGTTTTATAAGATATCTACTGGTTGCATATCGAAATCTATGGGTAATAAAACGTTTTTGGCAAAGAAATCACAAAACGGTGAAGAACAGCAAGGAGGTGCGCAACACCCCCTGACAGGTGTTGCGCACCGGGCTGCTGTTCTTCCCGAAAATCGTCGTTTTGATTGTTTAAAACTCCTACACGCATTCTGGGCTTTTGCTAATATTATTATAAGACTGAGATGAATAAAAACTATAATAATGGTGACTTGTATTGGACTCTTTGGACTTATTTGACTTATTATTAAGTTATTATGTGTATATGCATGTTTTGTGAGCGGAATTGGTTGTAGGTTTTGGACATGAAATTTGGGCGCGGAAGCGCTGCCCAAATTTCGTTAGAAAACCTAAACCATTTCAGTAACCTAAACATGTCTATCATAATAATAACTTTAACTTTGAACTATTCGGACAAAAACAAACGTTAACCGCTTCGGACCAAATTTTGAGACGATTTGACTTCAACACATAATCATAAACAAAATTTACCTAATCTTATATAAAGAACCTAATAAGACATTAACTTTTGGACAATCTTGGTATACATAGGCATCCTGTGATTCCCGACTCCTTTTCCGACCGATTCCGAGTTCACTTTCTTCGCAAACTGTGAGTTACACCCCTCTCCACTCTTACATTTTAAGTATTCTTTTTGGGGGAAACATGAGATCAAATCTTTTGCGAACTTGTACGACTAATTTGACTTTTGGTACTTATTGAACTATTTGACTTTGGTCTATTTGAACTATTGTGAGTTATTGAACATATGATCTATTTTGACCTTTGAACTTGTACAACTATTGTGACTTATTGAACTTATCGAACTAATTCGACTTTTGGTACTTATTGAACTATTTTGACTTTGGTCTATTTGAACTATTTTGACTTTTGGATCTTTGAACTATTTTGACTTTGGTCTATTTGAACTATTTTGACTTTTGGATCTTTGAACTATTTTGGACAAATTCTCAGAGACTCTTATGCGTAAAAATGCTTTATTGCCTTATTGGCTACTTATTATTAAACTTTTACGAACTTATTAAACTTTTGCGAATCTTTGGAAACCTTTGAACTATTTGAATGACTTTCTATTTATGAAACTTTTGAACTAAAGGAACTATTTTTGGTACGAACTATTTGGACTACTTTGGGACTATTTTTGTACGACTATTTGGACTAATATGCGTAAACAACATCAATTGTTCGGATTGGCTTACTTTAGACTCCCTAGGTTTGCCTCTTTGGATACTTGATTAGACATTGATAGCTTGGTTGTATTTGGTGCGAAAACCTAGGTGAGAATATAGCAACGTAAGTGCAGACAAAAAGACTTTTGAAAACGGACGACTAGACGCCCCACAACTTTTCTTGGACGACTATACACACTATTAACACAAGTCGTTAGCATAAATTATGGGTATCGATACTTAGGAGCGGTCACTCCTTACCAATGGGTAGCGACCAAGGTACATATTGCTAAGTTCTCGCGGACTCGGACTTTAGACTGGACTAGTGGGCAGGTACTTGACTAAAATCGGATTAGTGTGTAGACTAAATCTTACGTATATTAAGCTTAGTGGTTGGTACAACTCGAGGATCATAGGTCTTTATTTACGCATATACTTACTTACTGTCTTACACATGTGGACTAATCCACCGCTGAGGTAATGACTACGGACTTTTTCGCTCGCTACGCTACTTGACTTTTGAACTTGGTCTTGGAACTTATTTTGAACGTACTTGGTCTTGGAACATATTTTGAACGTACTTGGTCTTGGAACATATTTTGAACGTACTTGGTCTTGGAACTTACTTTGACTTGAACTTACCTTGAAATTTAACTGTTCTAAAAATTTAAGCACTTAAACTTTATTGAGTTATTCTTGAACTTTAAGCACTTGTACTTATCTTGAAATTCCTTGGCTTTGAACAACTCTTGAACTTTTGTGAAACTTGAACTCGTCTCGGTCACTTATGAACTTTTAAGTTATGAGCTGTAACTCACTCACTACGTTTTCGTAGTTGACACTTTATCTCATGTTTCAGGAACTAAGCGTAAGTTATGAAGTGCATTGCTCAGGCGGGTCAAGTCTCTTATGTGAAGTGTACTTTGGGAAGAAGACCTTATTTTGGGAATTTTATTTAAAAACACTTTTGTTATGTACTATGGTCTTATGTTGAATCTTGGTTGTATCTTTGACTTGTACTTTTCAATTTAAATCTTAATGACTCGAACCGTTAATTCTAGTGTAACCCGTGAAATGATTCTTTGCTCTTCACATTCCGTGTTTCCGCTTTAGCGGGGTGTGACAGACTTGGTATCAGAGCACGGGTTATAGTGAAAACGGTTTTAAAAATCTTTCAAAAAGTTTTCGAAACCAAAACTATAACCAAGGCTTTTCAGAAAACGTCATTTTCGGGTTCAAACTTTAGTATATTATTTTCCGCAATCGCATGGTTATCTTTTTCAACTATGCGTGATTTGATCAACCACCCGTAGTTCAAAATGAATTATGCAAGAACGGAAAATGAAAGGCTATCGTTAAACGGTTTTGAGTCCATAAATTCCCGCTCTTGTCAATTCCCGACACTCACATGATTGACCCGTGCATGCATTTTACTTACGTTTTTCCTATTCTTAGTTTCCCCGTACTTATGTAACTCTCTATTCGCAGATACGCCATGTCTCAGTCCTCGAACTCTCGATCCCAGACTCGATCACTTCCCCGAGCTGCCTCCCCCTCTCACGAACCATCCGAGGGCCACACCGCCTCCGAAAGTCATCGTCACCAGACGACTGACCCAACGGAAGACACGTCCCAGACCATCAGTAGCAGTAATGGGTCCAGCCCAAGGACGGTACTTCCACCTCCTAGACTGGTGCCCGTTGCAGCACCACAGCCCCGATGACCCAATGCTGGAGCACCTGTGCATCGACAGTCGGGCCTGTTCCGACCCGCGCCTCCACAGTCTTTCTTGGACCCCTACGATCCCGCCTTTCGCACTCCGATATCGGAGCGATACGCATGGGATCGTCAGTTCATCGAGGAAATACGACGTGCGCAGGAGTCCGGACCCTCTCGACCCATGATGCCACCTACTCATCAGCCCCTTCCACCAGACGCCTTCCTCAACTTACACCGTCAAGTCCGTGGACTTGCCGAGGAAGCTCAGGAGCAGGGCCACCTTCTATTTGAAGTCTCCGATGCTGCGAACGAGTTAGCACAGCAGTCCCGGCGGATCATCCTAACGGCTCAGGCCACCGCCCGGACCGTCCAGTGCCTCGTCAGAGCCTGCGTAGTCATGGGAGCACTTGTCGTAGCTCTCGCCGCCATGATGTTCTTTGAAGAGCGTTATTAGGCATATTTTCCTTTATTTTGTATTGTATCGGCTTAGTCGTAATTTTCCATTGTACACGACTTGAGCCATTGATTATTTCCTTTCTATGTACTGTACTGGTATTCCTTCAGTGATTTTGTTCTATGTACTAAATCTTCTATTATTAATGAAAATTTCCATCTTTATTTAACTTTATTTGTCTGGTCACGTAAACTTTCCTCTATTGTCAAACCTTGTCAGAGATCCTTGAATCCTCGTGGTGCGTATATTGTTACCTAGCCCGTACACTCTTTTACTACTATCGATATCGTACTTGTGCAAATTGTTCACCCTCGTTACTCTCGTGTACTTGATAACTGTTAACTCTGAGTTGAGTTCTAGTAGTAAAGTCCTAATGACGCGTTCTAAACTAGTTTCTTATTTCCCTTGTAGAACTATGCCTCCCAGGAGAAGACACGGGAACCGCATAGCCAAGCAGATTGTCGTGCAATTCCAAGCGCTACTCCCAGGCGTGATCGCCCAGATCGTCGCTGGAACCAATCAAGGGATCTTCGGAATCAACGAACCCCTTCTCCCTCTTGGGCAGACCAGGCGGGACGAGGACGAGGATTTTGGAACCAACCCCCTACCTTCCCCTCTAGCTCTCTTCCAACGAAGTGAGAATAAGAGAAGGAAAATTCACCAACAAACCTCAAGGACTAGCATCAACCAGGAATCCACCGCAGTAACCCGCACCTATTCTAGACCACGCCCCCTGTGCAGCAAGTGCCACTTCCACCATGCCCGAAAGTGCCCGGTATGTAGACTTTGCAACACTGTAGGGCATTACCCCTGGTGCTGTCCAGAAAATGCAAACAGAAGGCTGCTATGCCTCGAATGTGGGAGGGACCAACACCTCCGTGGGGATTGTCTTCTAGAGCGTACCACAGAGACCCTCAGTGCTCTCGCAATCACAGCCGAGGAAACCCCTCAGAACCTTAATGCAGCTACTGGTACGTTCCCTGCCAAATGACCCTTTTCTTCCGTACTATTTGATTCATGAGCTGAAGAAAACCTTGCCCCTTGGAAATAAGACATCTCATCGGTTTAGGACCTCAGGCTTTACGGATAGCTTTTCCATCGAATATGCCAACGACCTAATAATCGCAGCTGCGAGTGCAAACTTAGGACTCCCAGTACATCGTTTGCCTAAAACTTTTCCGTCGACCCAGTTCTTACCGAACCATCAAGCCTTGACGCTATCGTCGGATGGACCAGTCCCCCCCCCCCCCCCCTTTTTATTGAGTCAAGACCGTTCGTTCCGGTAAACTCACTCGTGTCCTTCTGCGCGCAGTGAAACTCCCGTTGTTCAGGAGGACAAACCTGAATGGCAACTTCGCAGCGTATACCCCTCAGTGATGCACTAGGATCCCGAGAAGCACTACGACGCACCCTCCGCTCATGACGTCGAGCATAAATCTAAGGAAAGCCGAGTCCACGACATTTCTGTAGTCAAGGACCATCCAAAGCATTCCCGAAGAATTTCCCGAACTACCGCCGAACCGACAAGTGAAAAATTTCAAATGAACCCCGTTCCTGACACGGCACCAATAGCCAAGGCTCCCTACCATATAGCATCACTTGAGATGCTAAGGCGACCAAAGCTGCTGTAGGAACTTCCCAACCCTAACCCTACCACTCAAAATTCAATTCCACGGAAGCCCAACTTCCCTAACGAGCGACAGACAGACCCATCCATTGTACGCTAAGCGTCATGAACTCATCAAGCCTACCGTCAAGAACCGATAACCATCCCCGTGGATCGACGACCTTTCCAAGTAGCTGCAGGATGCAACATACCTCTCAAAAGTCGACCCCGCCCGAGTTATCACCAGGTTCGCGACATTTTGACCAACACTACCGAGGACCGCATTTCCCCAAACTCGATGCGAGCAATCCAAGCCCTTCCCCCTGTCAATAGGCCTGAACAACACACTGCCAGTATTCATGGACTTAATGAACAAAGTGTGTAGGCCATACTTGGATGATTTATATTCATACTCCTCGTCAACACTCTCTCCTACCCAAGGAAGATCCTGCGAACATTTCAAGCTCACCCTAGAGCTCTCCCAAGATCAGAAATCGTACGCACAATACTCAAAGTGCAAATTCCGACCCTGAGCAGAACATCTCCCTTATTTCATAGTCAACCATGCAAGAGCCGAACACAGGCTAAACATAACTCGTTGCACAGAGCCCTAAGCATGAGTTCTGAAATCCGAAGATATTCGTGAATCCATTCCCGTCAAGGGCCATCGAACTGTTATTCCATCTATCCGGAATCCGACTTGCTGTACCAGGAATTCCCGAGAATACTGTTCTGGCCGGACATAAATAAGAACATTACCTTGTATCCAGCAGAATGCCTCACTTGCTTCGAGGACAAGGCAGGACACCGAAACCCATCCCTCTATTAGTCGATCTGCGTTCCACTCCCTTCGGAATACCCTCCCGAGAATCGCTAGGAACACGACTAGATCTCATCACATCCCACTATTCGCCGTTCTCTAATCGGGTACCCTTGTGTCGTGGATCCCATGCCAGCACTAAGTGCACACTCATCAGTCTATACATGGACGCAAGTGTCGAACACCGCCCTCTCGGCTAGAAGCTGACGGTCGGCGACTTGCAAGGTCCTACGTTTACCTCTACTCGCGAAAGACTAGAAGCTCTCCCGTACCCGGCCAAAGAGCCGCGTGACCATCTAGAAGAAAAGCCCTCAATTCCTTAGATGGCAATAGGGAATCCCATAGGATATCGCCACGGAAGGAGGATAGTCTGCTTCAGGGAAACGCGGCAAACTAAGCCGAAGTACCCCGGTTCAACCTAAGTCCTAGAGCATATCGATCCGATCTCTGCTCTGCCTTTAACCTTCTCAGCCGTCTCCTAACGTTCTTATGTGCTCCCTCCTCACACTTGTAAAGTGTTCATCGGATAAGACCTTCGTCATCTCTCTCTAGACAAGGTCAAAACTGCTACCAAACCAAGTTCCTTGTTTAAACGCTTAGGTTGTTGACTCCAAGGTCAAACAGCCTAGACCGAACCTTGTCCCAATCTCTGAGTTCAGTGGAACCCCCGACGTAGTCCCACTACCGCGTGAAGATGCATGGACCGAAATTCGTCAGGAGAATCCACCACGATCCGACGGCAATTTTTCCCCATGAGACGAACTAAATTTCGGGACGAAATTCCTTTCAACCCGGGGAGAATGTGACAACAGTCAAAAATCTAGGTACTTGTTCAGCTACTATATCGGTTCGAGACATTAGCTACTCTTTTATCGTGTTCGCTCTGTTCTAGTTCGTAAATGTTGAGTCGGTAGCTTGTCGGAACTAGTGTCGGAATAACTTCCGGAATCAATTTTATAAGTCCTAACACCAAGAAAACAAATATTGAACTTTCCTAAGTTCATGACTAATCATAATTTAGAACTTTCAATTAACAAAAAGGTCCAACGAAGCAATAACGTAAAAACGAAAAATCAGAAAGGCTGAAAATCCCCCGGTGCGCAGCACCTCACCCCAGTTTTCAAAAATATTACATTTTTAGTCCTTGTCTCGATTTTACAACTTTCAACCAATCAATCTCGGGTATAGGTCAGTAATCACTGCATTTTTACACACCCAACACACTTCATTATTATTACCACCTATTTCTTTTCTTTTTCATTTTTACATAATCAAAACACACACACATTTACACATAGTTCATTTTCTCTCTATTTCACTCAAGAACACCACCATAATCCAGAAAGTCCAGCCATCTAATCAGTCCATAAACACATAAAAACCGACCATCAATCACATACAAAACGTTCCAAGAGTAAAAGGTAGCAAAAGGAAAGGATTAAATCGGGTTTTCAAGAAGATTTGGAGCTAGAAACTCATCCAAATCGTTTCATTCCTTTTCCTTCGGTATAACTCTTTTACTTTACTCTTTTTACTGAAATCCTTGCTTGCATGTTAGATCTAAACAATAAAAATGAGTTTTTATAAAGATTTATATCACTTTCTCTACAAAAACGATTTTTATTTAGATGATACTTAGATCTATGTTTTTGTGGATAAAAGTTGTTTAGAAACTATTAAAAAGGTGTTTTATAAGATATCTACTGGTTGCATGTCGAAATCTATGAGTAATAAAACGTTTTTGGCAAAGAAATCACAAAACGGTGAAGAACAGCAAGGAGGTGCGTAGCACCCCCTGACAGGTGCTGCGCACCGGGCTGCTGTTCTTCCCGAAAATCGTCGTTTTGATTGTTTAAAACTCGTACACGCATTCTGGGCTTTTGCTAATATTATTATAAGACTGAGATGAATACAAACTATAATAATGGTGACTTGTATTGGACTCTTTGGACTTATTTGACTTATTATGAAGTTATTATGTGTATATGCATGTTTTGTGAGCGGAATTGGTTGTAGGTTTTGGACATGAAATTTGGGCGCGGAAGCGCTGCCCAAATTTCGTTAGAAAACCTAAACCATTTCAGTAACCTAAACATGTCTATCATAATAATAACTTTAACTTTGAACTATTCGGACAAAAACAAACGTTAACCGCTTCGGACCAAATTTTGAGACGATTTGACTTCAACACATAATCATAAACAAAAGTTACCTAATCTTATATAAAGAACCTAATAAGACATTAACTTTTGGACAATCGTGGTATACATAGGCATCCTGTGATTCCCGACTCCTTTTCCGACCGATTCCGAGTTCACTTTCTTCGCAAACTGTGAGTTACACCCCTCTCTACTCTTACATCATAAGTACTCTTTTTGGGGGAAACATGAGATCAAACCTTTTGCGAACTTGTACGACTAATTTGACTTTTGGTACTTATTGAACTATTTGACTTTGGTCTATTTGAACTATTGTGACTTATTGACCTTATGATCTATTTTGACCTTTGAACTTGTACAACTATTGTGACTTATCGAACTTATCGAACTAATTCGACTTTTGGTACTTATTGAACTATTTTGACTTTGGTCTATTTGAACTATTTTGACTTTTGGATCTTTGAACTATTTTGACTTTGGTCTATTTGAACTATTTTGACTTTTGGATCTTTGAGCTATTTTGGACAAATTCTTAAAGACTCTTATGCGTAAAAATGCTTTATTGCCTTATTGGCTTCTTACTATTAAAACTTTTACGAACTTATTAAACTTTTGCGAACCTTTGGAAACCTTTGAACTATTTGAATGACTTTCTATTTATGGAAACTTTTGAACTAAAGGAACTATTTTTGGTACGAACTATTTGGACTACTTTGGGACTATTTTTGTACGACTATTTGGACTAATATGCGTAAACAACATCAATTGTTCGGATTGGCTTACTTTAGACTCCCTAGGTTTGTCTCTTTGGATACTTGATTAGACATTGATAGCTTGGTTGTATTTGGTGCGAAACCCTAGGTGAGAATATAGCAACGTAAGTGCAGACAAAAAGACTTTCGAAAACGGACGACTAGACGCCCCACAACTTTTCTTGGACGACTATACACACTATTAACACAAGCCGTTAGCATAAATTATGGGTATCGATACTTAGGAGCGGTCACTCCTTACCAATGGGTAGCGACCAAGGTACATATTGCTAAGTTCTCGCGGACTCGGACTTTAGACTGGACTAGTGGGCAGGTACTTGACTAAAATCGGATTAGTGTGTAGACTAAATCTTACGTATATTAAGCTAGTGGTTGGTACAACTCGAGGATCATAGGTCTTTGTTTACGCATATACTTACTTACTGTCTTACACATGTGGACTAATCCACCGCTGAGGTAATGACTACGGACTTTTTCGATTGCTACGCTACCTGAATTTGGAACTTGGTCTTGGAACTTATTTTGAACGTACTTGGTCTTGGAACATATTTTGAACGTACTTTGTCTTGGAACATATTTTGAACGTACTTGGTCTTGGAACTTACTTGGACTTGAACTTACCTTGAAATTTAACTGTTCTAAAATTTTAAGCACTTAAACATTATTGAGTTATTCTTGAACTTTAAGCACTTGTACTTATCTTGAAATACCTTGGCTTTGAACAACTCTTGAACTTTTGTGAAACTTGAACTCGTCTCGGTCACTTATGAACTTTTAAGTTGAAACTATTTTCAATTCATAAACTGTAACTCACTCACTACGTTTTCGTAGTTGACACTTTATCTCATGTTTCAGGAACTAAGCGTAAGTTATGAAGTGCATTGCTCAGGCGGGTCAAGTCTTTTATGTGAAGTGTACTTTGGGAAGAAGACCTTATTTTGGGAATTTTATGTAAAAACACTTTTGTTATGTACTATGGTCTTATGTTGAATCTTGGTTGTATCTTTGACTTGTACTTTTCAATTTAAATCTTAATGACTCGAACCGTTAATTCTAGTGTAACCCGTGAAATGATTCTTTGCTCTTCACATTCCGTGTTTCCGCTTTAGCGGGGTGTGACAAAAACGCTCATTTCCTTGAAAAAACAAGATTTCATCCGGTACGAGTTAGAATCACGTTCATAGTTTGTGATATTCATGTTTAATAATCCCCGAGGTCACAATAGCATTAAAAATGTCTTAAGAACAAAATTAGAAGCCATTTCATCCATATGAAATCAATTAAACCCAAAATACCATTTTAAAATCAAAACCCTAATTTTACAAAAACCAATCATATATTTTCATTTGTAGTACAAACTTAAACAGTACCCTAATAGACTTTATAATTACAGAAATCAACTATTCAAACCACCTTATACCCATTAAAACGCTCATTTCCTTGAAAAAACAAGATTTCATCCGGTACGAGTTAGAATCACGTTCAGGGTGTGTGATATTCATGTTTAATAATCCCCGAGGTCACAATAGCATTAAGAATGTCTTAAGAACAATATTAGAAGCCATTTCATCCATATAAAACTCAATTAAACCCAAAATACCATTTTAAAATCAAAACCCTAATTCTAAAAACCAATAGGTACTTTAAAACACTAATTTTACAAAACCCTACCATATATTTCCATTTCTAGTACAAACTTCCACACTACCCTAATAAACTTTATAATTACCTAAATCAACTATTCAAACCACCTTATACCCATTAAAACGCTCATTTCCTTGAAAAAACAAGATTTCATCCGGTACGAGTTAGAATCACGTTCAGGGTGTGTGATATTCATGTTTAATAATCCCCGAGGTCACAATAGCATTAAGAATGTCTTAAGAACAATATTAGAAGCCATTTCATCCATATAAAACTCAATTAAACCCAAAATACCATTTTAAAATCAAAACCCTAATTCTAAAAACCAATAGGTACTTTAAAACACTAATTTTACAAAACCCTACCATATATTTCCATTTCTAGTACAAACTTCCACACTACCCTAATAAACTTTATAATTACCTAAATCAACTATTCAAACCACCTTATACCCATTAAACGCTCATTTCCTTGAAAAAACAAGATTTCATCCGGTACGAGTTAGAATCACGTTCAGGGTGTGTGATATTCATGTTTAATAATCCCCGAGGTCACAATAGCATTAAGAATGTCTTAAGAACAATATTAGAAGCCATTTCATCCATATAAAACTCAATTAAACCCAAAATACCATTTTAAAATCAAAACCCTAATTCTAAAAACCAATCGGTACTTTAAAACACTAATTTTACAAAACCCTACCATATATTTCCATTTCTAGTACAAACTTCCACACTACCCTAATAAACTTTATAATTACCTAAATCAACTATTCAAACCACCTTATACCCATTAAAACGCTCATTTCCTTGAAAAAACTAGATTTCATCCGGTACGAGTTAGAATCACGTTCAGGGTGTGTGATATTCATGTTTAATAATCCCCGAGGTCACAATAGCATTAAGAATGTCTTAAGAACAATATTAGAAGCCATTTCATCCATATAAAACTCAATTAAACCCAAAATACCATTTTAAAATCAAAACCCTAATTCTAAAAACCAATAGGTACTTTAAAACACTAATTTTACAAAACCCTACCATATATTTCCATTTCTAGTACAAACTTCCACACTACCCTAATAAACTTTATAATTACCTAAATCAACTATTCAAACCACCTTATACCCATTAAAACGCTCATTTCCTTGAAAAAACAAGATTTCATCCGGTACGAGTTAGAATCACGTTCAGGGTGTGTGATATTCATGTTTAATAATCCCCGAGGTCACAATAGCATTAAGAATGTCTTAAGAACAATATTAGAAGCCATTTCATCCATATAAAACTCAATTAAACCCAAAATACCATTTTAAAATCAAAACCCTAATTCTAAAAACCAATAGGTACTTTAAAACACTAATTTTACAAAACCCTACCATATATTTCCATTTCTAGTACAAACTTCACACTACCCTAATAAACTTTATAATTACCTAAATCAACTATTCAAACCACCTTATACCCATTAAAACGCTCATTTCCTTGAAAAAACAAGATTTCATCCGGTACGAGTTAGAATCACGTTCAGGGTGTGTGATATTCATGTTTAATAATCCCCGAGGTCACAATAGCATTAAGAATGTCTTAAGAACAATATTAGAAGCCATTTCATCCATATAAAACTCAATTAAACCCAAAATACCATTTTAAAATCAAAACCCTAATTCTAAAAACCAATAGGTACTTTAAAACACTAATTTTACAAAACCCTACCATATATTTCCATTTCTAGTACAAACTTCCACACTACCCTAATAAACTTTATAATTACCTAAATCAACTATTCAAACCACCTTATACCCATTAAAACGCTCATTTCCTTGAAAAAACTAGATTTCATCCGGTACGAGTTAGAATCACGTTCAGGGTGTGTGATATTCATGTTTAATAATCCCCGAGGTCACAATAGCATTAAGAATGTCTTAAGAACAATATTAGAAGCCATTTCATCCATATAAAACTCAATTAAACCCAAAATACCATTTTAAAATCAAAACCCTAATTCTAAAAACCAATAGGTACTTTAAAACACTAATTTTACAAAACCCTACCATATATTTCCATTTCTAGTACAAACTTCCACACTACCCTAATAAACTTTATAATTACCTAAATCAACTATTCAAACCACCTTATACCCATTAAAACGCTCATTTCCTTGAAAAAACAAGATTTCATCCGGTACGAGTTAGAATCACGTTCAGGGTGTGTGATATTCATGTTTAATAATCCCCGAGGTCACAATAGCATTAAGAATGTCTTAAGAACAATATTAGAAGCCATTTCATCCATATAAAACTCAATTAAACCCAAAATACCATTTTAAAATCAAAACCCTAATTCTAAAAACCAATAGGTACTTTAAAACACTAATTTTACAAAACCCTACCATATATTTCCATTTCTAGTACAAACTTCCACACTACCCTAATAAACTTTATAATTACCTAAATCAACTATTCAAACCACCTTATACCCATTAAAACGCTCATTTCCTTGAAAAAACAAGATTTCATCCGGTACGAGTTAGAATCACGTTCAGGGTGTGTGATATTCATGTTTAATAATCCCCGAGGTCACAATAGCATTAAGAATGTCTTAAGAACAATATTAGAAGCCATTTCATCCATATAAAACTCAATTAAACCCAAAATACCATTTTAAAATCAAAACCCTAATTCTAAAAACCAATAGGTACTTTAAAACACTAATTTTACAAAACCCTACCATATATTTCCATTTCTAGTACAAACTTCCACACTACCCTAATAAACTTTATAATTACCTAAATCAACTATTCAAACCACCTTATACCCATTAAAACGCTCATTTCCTTGAAAAAACAAGATTTCATCTGATACGAGGTAAAAATCACGTTCAGGGTGTGTGATATTCATGTTTAATAATCCCCGAGGTCACAATAGCATTAAGAATGTCTTAAGAACAATATTAGAAGCCATTTCATCCATATAAAACTCAATTAAACCCAAAATACCATTTTAAAATCAAAACCCTAATTCTAAAAACCCATAGGTACTTTAAAACACTAATTTTACAAAACCCTACCATATATTTCCATTTCTAGTACAAACTTCACACTACCCTAATAAACTTTATAATTACCTAAATCAACTATTCAAACCACCTTATACCCATTAAAACGCTCATTTCCTTGAAAAAACAAGATTTCATCCGGTACGAGTTAGAATCACGTTCAGGGTGTGTGATATTCATGTTTAATAATCCCCGAGGTCACAATAGCAATTAATATGTCTTAAGAACAATATTAGAAGCCATTTCATCCATATAAAACTCAATTAAACCCAAAATACCATTTTAAAATCAAAACCCTAATTCTAAAAACCAATAGGTACTTTAAAACACTAATTTTACAAAACCGTACCATATATTTCCATTTCTAGTACAAACTTCCACACTACCCTAATAAACTTTATAATTACCTAAATCAACTATTCAAACCACCTTATACCCATTAAAACGCTCATTTCCTTGAAAAAACTAGATTTCATCCGGTACGAGTTAGAATCACGTTCAGGGTGTGTGATATTCATGTTTAATAATCCCCGAGGTCACAATAGCATTAAGAATGTCTTAAGAACAATATTAGAAGCCATTTCATCCATATAAAACTCAATTAAACCCAAAGTAACATTTTAAAATCAAACCCTAATTCTAAAAACCAATAGGTACTTTAAAACACTAATTTTACAAAACCCTACCATATATTTCCATTTCTAGTACAAACTTCACACTACCCTAATAAACTTTATAATTACCTAAATCAACTATTCAAACCACCTTATACCCATTAAAACGCTCATTTCCTTGAAAAAACTAGATTTCATCCGGTACGAGTTAGAATCACGTTCAGGGTGTGTGATATTCATGTTTAATAATCCCCGAGGTCACAATAGCATTAAGAATGTCTTAAGAACAATATTAGAAGCCATTTCATCCATATAAAACTCAATTAAACCCAAAATACCATTTTAAAATCAAAACCCTAATTCTAAAAACCAATAGGTACTTTAAAACACTAATTTTACAAAACCCTACCATATATTTCCATTTCTAGTACAAACTTCAACACTACCCTAATAAACTTTATAATTACCTAAATCAACTATTCAAACCACCTTATACCCATTAAAACGCTCATTTCCTTGAAAAAACAAGATTTCATCCGGTACGAGTTAGAATCACGTTCAGGGTGTGTGATATTCATGTTTAATAATCCCCGAGGTCACAATAGCATTAAGAATGTCTTAAGAACAATATTAGAAGCCATTTCATCCATATAAAACTCAATTAAACCCAAAATACTATTTTAAAATCAAAACCCTAATTCTAAAAACCAATAGGTACTTTAAAACACTAATTTTACAAAACCCTACCATATATTTCCATTTCTAGTACAAACTTCCACACTACCCTAATAAACTTTATAATTACCTAAATCAACTATTCAAACCACCTTATACCCATTAAAACGCTCATTTCCTTGAAAAAACAAGATTTCATCCGGTACGAGTTAGAATCACGTTCAGGGTGTGTGATATTCATGTTTAATAATCCCCGAGGTCACAATAGCATTAAGAATGTCTTAAGAACAATATTAGAAGCCATTTCATCCATATAAAACTCAATTAAACCCAAAATACCATTTTAAAATCAAAACCCTAATTCTAAAAACCAATAGGTACTTTAAAACACTAATTTTACAAAACCCTACCATATATTTCCATTTCTAGTACAAACTTCCACACTACCCTAATAAACTTTATAATTACCTAAATCAACTATTCAAACCACCTTATACCCATTAAAACGCTCATTTCCTTGAAAAAACAAGATTTCATCCGGTACGAGTTAGAATCACGTTTAGGGTGTGTGATATTCATGTTTAATAATCCCCGAGGTCACAATAGCATTAAGAATGTCTTAAGAACAATATTAGAAGCCACTTCATCCATATAAAACCCAAATAAACCCAAAATACCATTTTAAAATCAAAATCCTAATTCTAAAAACCAATAGGTACTTTAAAACACTAATTTTACAAAACCCTACCATATATTTCCATTTCTAGTACAAACTTCCACACTACCATAATAAACTTTATAATTACCTAAATCAACTATTCAAACCACCTTATACCCATTAAAACGCTCATTTCCTTGAAAAAAGAAGATTTCATCCGGTACGAGTTAGAATCACGTTCAGGGTGTGTGATATTCATGTTAATAATCCCCGAGGTCACAATAGCATTAACAATGTCTTAAGAACAATATTAGAAGCCATTTCATCCATATAAAACTCAATTAAACCCAACGTACGATTTTAAAATCAAAACCCTAATTTTAAAAACCAATAGGTACTTTAAAACACTAATTTTACAAAACCCTATCATATATTTCCATTTCTAGTACAAACTTCCACAGTACCCTAATAGACTTTATAAATACCTACATAAACAATTCAAACCACCTTATACCCATTAAAACGCTCATTTCATTGAAAAAACTAGATTTCATCCGGTACGAGTTAAAATCACGTTCAGGGTGTGTGATATTCATGTTTAATAATCCCCGAGGTCACAATAGCATTAAGAATATCTTAAGAACAATATTAGAAGCCATTTCATCCATATAAAACTCAATTAAACCCAAAATACCATTTTAAAATCAGAACTCTAATTCTAAAAACCCATAGGTACTTTAAAGCAATAATTTTACAAAACCCTACCATATATTTCCATTTCAAGTACAAACTTTCACACTACCCTAATAAACTTTATAATTACCTAAATAAACTATTCAAACCACCTTATACCCATTAAAACGCTCATTTCCTTGAAAAAACAAGATTTCATCCGGTACGAGTTAGAATCACGTTCAGGGTGTGTGATATTCATGTTTAATAATCCCCGAGGTCACAATAGCATTAAGAATGTCTTAAGAACAATATTAGAAGCCATTTCATCCATATAAAACTCAATTAAACCCAAAATACCATTTTAAAATCAAAACCCTAATTCTAAAAACCAATAGGTACTTTAAAACACTAATTTTACAAAACCCTACCATATATTTCCATTTCTAGTACAAACTTCACAGTACCCTAATAGACTTTATAATTACCTAAATCAACTATTCAAACCACCTTATACCCATTAAAACGCTCATTTCCTTGAAAAAAAAAAGATTTCATCCGGTACGAGTTAGAATCACGTTCAGGGTGTGTGATATTCATGTTTAATAATCCCCGAGGTCACAATAGCATTAAGAATGTCTTAAGAACAATATTAGAAGCCATTTCATCCATATAAAACTCAATTAAACCCAAAATACCATTTTAAAATCAAAACCCTAATTCTAAAAACCAATAGGTACTTTAAAACACTAATTTTACAAAACCCTACCATATATTTCCATTTCTAGTACAAACTTCTCAACTACCCTAATAAACTTTATAATTACCTAAATCAACTATTCAAACCACCTTATACCCATTAAAACGCTCATTTCCTTGAAAAAACAAGATTTCATCCGGTACGAGTTAGAATCACGTTCAGGGTGTGTGATATTCATGTTTAATAATCCCCGAGGTCACAATAGCATTAAGAATGTCTTAAGAACAATATTAGAAGCCATTTCATCCATATAAAACTCAATTAAACCCAAAATACCATTTTAAAATCAAAACCCTAATTCTAAAAACCAATAGGTACTTTAAAACACTAATTTTACAAAACCCTACCATATATTTCCATTTCTAGTACAAACTTTCACACTACCCTAATAAACTTTATAATTACCTAAATCAACTATTCAAACCACCTTATACCCATTAAAACACTCATTTCCATGAAAAAAACAGATTTCATCCGGTACGAAGTAGAATCACGTTTAGGGTGTGTGATATTCAGGTTTAATAATCCCCGAGATCACAATAGCATTAAGAATGCCTTAAGAACAATATCAGAAACCATTTCATCCATATAAAGCTCAATTAACCCCAAAATACCATTTTAAAATAAAAATTCTAATTCTAAAAACCAATAGGTACTTTAAAACACTAATTTTACAAAACCTTACCATATATTTCCATTTCTAGTACAAATTTCACACTACCCTGATAAACTTTATAATTACCTAAATCAACTATTCAAACCATCTTATACCCATTAAAACAATTATGTTCTTGAAAAAACAACATTTCATCCGGTACGAGTTAGAATCACGTTCAAGGTGTGTGATATTCATGTTTAATAATCCCCGAGGTCAGAATAGCATTAAGAATGCCTTAAGAACAATATCAGATGCCATTTCATCCATATAAACTTCAATTAAAACCAAAATACCATTTTAAAAACAAAACCCTAATCTAAAAACCAATAGGTACTTTAAAACACTAATTTTACAAAACCCTACGATATATTTCCATTTCTAGTACAAACTTTCACACTACCCTAATAAACTTTATAATTACCTAAATAAACTATTCAAACCACCTTATACCCATTAAAACGCTTATTTTTTTTTGAAAAAACAAGATTTCATCCGGTACGAGTTAGAATCATGTTCAGGGTGTGTGATATTCAAGTTTAATAATCCCCGAGGCCACAATAGCATTAACAATGTCTAAAGAACAATATTAGAAGCCATTTCATCCACATAAAACTTAATTAAACCCAACGTACGATTTTAAAATCAAAACCTTAATTCTAAAAACCAATAGGTACTTTTTTTTTTGGTAAAAGGGAATTCACCCCGGTAAATTATATAACCAAAAAAGAGCGTTGAAGTACAATGGATATAGGTGAAATCCTATATCTCAACCCATTACATGGGCAACAGACATATAAACACAATCAAAACAAACCCCTACAAAGAGAGACATGCCTCCCTTGTAGACTAACACTAACTCTAGTTCCTTCTACCTTTCCCACGCATCTTGACATCACGAGGAATCTTGTGGGCATCCTGCAGATCAGGAAATTGATCATCATAACCAGCATAACCGTACTCTTCATCTTTAAGCTGGGGACCATCCCTCCGAACAGAACGTACTACCCCCTCCTCTTCAAAAGTATCAGAAGGATCTAGACAATGATCCCAATTCTTATTCTCCTGGGATTTACTGACCTGTTTATCCTTTCTATCATTAGTAGCACTAGAGCTCGTCCTATTCGTTGGCGCCTTACCGTTGATTTGATTAACAGCTATAATACTAGGAGCAGAATCCAACACCTGATCATCAACATGATCCACATACAAGCCATCAAAAGGAATATCGATAAACACAGTGGGCTTGCCACCATTGGATGGAATACTAGATTTAGATTTAGAACCCCCGTTAGAATTTCCACCTTTCTTTTGCTGCCAAAGAACCTTAGAGGTGGGTTCATTCAGCAGAAGACCCTTTGGATCATGTCCCTTCTTCATCCTACGGCTCGTAACCTCCATAAAACCCTCCTCACTGACCTGCCCAGCACTAACCATCCCAACATTAGCGGAATTAGTAACAACCTCAACAGGAAGACGCTTAGGACACACTAGTCTCATGTCCAAAACAATGACAATCAACACAATAAGGTGGCTTCCACTCATACTCGACTCGTATAGTTTCCTTCAGAAAACTTTCCCCGTCCTCACCTGGAATGGCCATAGTAACCACCTTCTTTAATTCCACAGTCGCATCAATTTCAATTAAAGCGCGGGCAAAACTGATTCTACCCCAAGAATCAACACACATAGAGCTAGTAAAAGCATCGAGCATAATAGGTTTCCAAATTTGAGTGGCAATCAAACTCAGGCCATCCTTCGAATAAGCAAGAATAGGAACATTGTATAATTTTACCCAAACATGAATCTTAGTAACCTCTCCTTTCGTCAAGGATACGGTAGGGGACCATTTATTGAGAATGATAGGAGATCTGCGTATCAGCCACGGGCCTTTCTCCAGCACTTGTTCCATACCACCTCTAGTAGCAAACTTAAATAGATAAACACCCTCATCATTTCTGGTAATCCGCTCAAATCCAAATTTCCGCCAAGCATTAGAAACATATTGTTTTACCACTGGAAACGAGGGATCTTTCCCAACAAAAAACCCCACAATAGAGTTCTCATATCGACTTTGGATTTTATCCGCTACACTTCAAGGGAGAACACAGTCAAAGTCATCCATCTTTACATCGTTAACAAGCGAACGGAATTGGGCCTTGATACCCGCAACACTAGGACCAAACAAGCTAGCAAACGAGTTAGTAATACCTGAAATTTCTGGAACACTATCTCGTTTATCCACCGCAATATTAGGAGGATCAAGGCCATTCCCTGATTCAAGCTCCCCCGCATTGTCATCTTGAATAAAATAAAGAGTAGCTTCCGGATCAAAGACTACCTTAGTACCACTAGGCGGACTTGACGGACGAGCAATGTTACAGACAGGTTTCCTTAAAATACTCTTGAGAATAGTGCCATCCTGTTTGAGAATAGGAGGGGAACCCCTATCCATCATGGGTAACGTCGTGCAAGAAGAAAACTCCACAAGTTCGTGTATGAAGAATTCGTGTAAGCTAAGTCGTGTGAACTAGTTCGTGTAGGACAGAATTCAAGTCGTGTAAAGACTTGACCACTACACAAACAAATCAACACAAACGAATAGACCACTACACAAACAAGTCAACACAAACTAACTACCAAGGAAAGCAATTCGTGTATCAAGGAATGTAGTTCGTGGCAACACTAAATGCACAACACCAACAAAGAATCAAACGAACAAGGACAAGGAGCAAGCAATCCTTGACTTATAGTTCGTGTAAGAACAAAAGAAAGCGGTGTCCAAACTTAGGCACATGAAGCAATCCCAATTCAAACAAACACAAACACGAATAGACTTACTTGAAGAGGATCCGTGATTATGAGTTCGAGCAAGAGAGAATGACCTTCTTGTCCACACTTAAACAAAACACAAAGCACTAAGTTAGAAGAATGAACAAAGCGACACGACTAATTAAGCACTAGAGACGACTAGGAATACACGACTAATGGAGCCTTCGAACTTAGTATGAACATACACGAACAGAAATGTAGTTCGTGTATGAAGAAAACCAATTCGAGCCACTACCCTAGGCGACTAGAAAAAACACACAACCTATAACCTATAACCAATAGGTACTTTAAAACACTAATTTTACAAAACCCTACGATATATTTCCATTTCTAGTACAAACTTTCACACTACCCTAATAAACTTTATATTTACCTAAATCAACTATTCAAACCACCTTACACCCATTAAAACGCTCAATTTCTTGAAAAAAGAAGATTTCCTCCGGTACGAGTTAGAATCATGTTCAGGGTGTGTGATATTCAAGTTTAATAATCCCCGAGGCCACAATACAATTAACAATGTCTAAAGAACAATATTAGAAGCCATTTCATCCACATAAAACTTAATTAAACCCAACGTACGATTTTAAAATCAAAACCTTAATTCTAAAAACCAATAGGTACTTTAAAAAACTCATTTTACAAAACCCTATCATATATTTCCATTTCTAGTACAAACTTCTACAGTACCCTAATAGACTTTATAATTACCTACATAAACTATACAAACCACCTTATACCCATTAAAACGCTCATTTCATTGAAAAAACTAGATTTCATTCGGTACGAGTTAGAATCACGTTCAGGGTGTGTGATATTCATGTTTAATAATCCCCGAGGTCACATTAGCATTAAGAATATCTTAAGAACAATATTAGAGCCATTTCATCCATATAAAACTCATTAGAACACAAAATACCATTTTAAAATCAGAACCCTAATTCTAAAAACGCATAGGTACTTTAAAACAATAAATTTACAAAACCCTACCATATATTTCCATTTCTAGTACAAACTTTCACACTACCCTAATAAACTTTATAATTAACTAAATCAACTATTCAAACCACCTTATACCCATTAAAACGCTCATTTCCTTGAAAAAACAAGATTTCATCTGGTACAAGTTAGAATCACGTTCAAGGTGTGTGATATTCATGTTTAATAATCCCCGAGGTGACAATAGCATTAACAATGTCTTAAGAACAATATTAGAAGCCATTTCATCCATATAAAACTCAATTAAACCCAAAATACCATTTTAAAATCAAAACCCTAATTCTAAAAACCAAAATGTACTTTAAAACAATAATTTTACTAAACCCTACCATATATTTCCATTTGTACTACAAACTTTCACACTACCCTAATAAAGTTTATAATTACCTAAATCAACTATTCAAACCATCTTATACCCATTAAAACGCTCATTTCCTTGAAAAAACAAGATTTCATCCGGTACGAGTTAGAATCACGTTTAGGGTGTGTGATATTCATGTTTAATAATCCCTGAGGTCACAATAGCATTAAGAATGCCTTAAAAACAATAGCAGAAGCCACTTCATCCATATAAACTTCAATTAACCCCAAAATACCATTTTAAAATCAAAATCCTAATTCTAAAAACCAATAGGAACTTTAAAACACTAATTTTACAAAACCCTACCATATATTTCCATTTCTAGTACACACTTTCACACTACCATAATAAACTTTATAATTACCTAAATCAACTATTCAAATCACCTTATACCCATTAAAACGCTCATTTCTTGAAAAAACAAGATTTCATCCGGTACGAGTTAGAATCATGTTCAGGGTGTGTGATATTCATGTTTAATAATCCATGAGGCCACAATAGCATTAACAATGTCTTAAGAACAATATTAGAAGCCATTTCATCCACATAAAACTTAATTAAACCCAACGTACGATTGTAAAATCAAAACCTTAATTTTAAAAACCAATAGTTACTTTAAAACACTAATTTTACAAAACCCTATCATATATTTCTATTTCTAGTACAAACTTCCACAGTACCCTAATAGACTTTATAAATACGTACATAAACAATTCAAAACACCTTATACCCATTAAAACGCTCATTTCATTGAAAAAACTAGATTTCATCCGGTACGAGTTAGAATCACGTTCAGGGTGTGTGATATTCATGTTTAATAATCCCCGAGGTCACAATAGCATTAAGAATATCTTAAGAACAATAAGAAGCCGTTTCATCCATATAAAACTCAATTAAACCCAAAATACCATTTTAAAATCAGAACTCTAATTCTAAAAACCCATAGGTACTTTAAAACAATAATTTTACAAAACCCTACCATATATATCCACTTCTAGTACAAACTTTCACACTACTCTAATAAACTTTATAATTACCTAAATCAACTATTCAAACCACCTTATACCCATTAAAACGCTCATTTCCTTGAAAAAACAAGATTTCATCCAGAGTTAGAATCACGTTCAGAGTGTGTGATATTCATTTTTAATAATCCCAGGGGTCACAATAGCATTAAAAATGTCTTAAGAACAATATTAGGAGCCATTTCATCCATATAAAACTCAATTAAACCCAAAATAGAATTTTAAAATCAAAACCCTAATTCTAAAAACCAATATGTACTTTAAAACAATAATTTTACTAAACCCTGCCATATATTTCCATTTGTAGTACAAACTTTCACACTAGCCTAATAAACTTTATAATAACCTAAATCAACTATTCAAACCATCTTATACCCATTAAAACGCTCATTTCCTTGAAAAAACAAGATTTCATCCGGTACGAGTTAGAATCACGTTTAGGGTGTTGATATTCATGTTTAATAATCCCCGAGGTCACAATAGCATTAAGAATGCCTTAAGAACAATAGCAGAAGCCATTTCATCCATATAAACTTCAATTAACCCCAAAATACCATTTTAAAATCAAAGTTCTAATTCTAAAAACCAATAGGAACTTTAAAACACTAATTTTACAAAACCCTACCATATATTTCCATTTCTAGTACAAACTGTTGGGTTATAACATAGTAAATATCGTTTAACCATAAGCAATACGCTTAACAAACAAGAAAAGTAACTTAAACAATTAATGCGGAAGACATTAAGAGTTACTACGGAAGAACAAGTTAGTGCGGCTGTCCAACAAAGTTACTACGGCTGATCAAGTTGATACGGAAGAAGTCAAGTTGATACGGAAGACGAACTTGCCGTGCAAGTATAATCTAAGTTATAGAATTATAGTTAGATTATGTTTCCTTTTGTTATTAGATAGAGTTTCCTTATTCTAGATAACGATATGTTTAGATAAGGATAGTTGATATTTCCTAGTTTATCTAGGTTGGCCTCAAGGTCTATATATAGATAGATCCTTGTATGATAGAAAACACGTTGTATTGATAATCGTTCATTAATACGATTGAGGCTTATAATTCGATAATGTTCTGTTTGTTCTTATTACTTTCCGATAACAAAATATTAATCGACAACTTGTTAATATTGAAGTGTTCATCCGCTGCTGAACTTCTTCAATAGATCACGATCTTAACGTAGGCGAACTTATTAGTTTACATTGGCTAATACGATCCTGAGAAGTGGTATCAGAGCACAGGAGGTGCTTTAGATCCATTGATCAACAAGTTTATAATCCTCATAAACAAAGAATCAATATAACCATCATGACTGAAGTTGCAATCGGCAAAGTTCCTGTTCTTAACAGCAACGAATTCGACTTATGGAAGCTACGCATCAAGCAACACATTCTGCTATCTGACTATACAGTTTGGGACGTAATTATCAATGGTAATAAACGTCCTACCACCAATGGAGCTGATGGAGAACCCGAAGTTCTTGCTAGACCACCAGTGTCTGATCTTGAACGAAGAGAAAAGCAAACCGAAATCAAGGCTCTAAGCATTCTTCTAATTGCAATCCCCAACGAATATCAATCGCAATTTGAAGAATATCAAGACGCAAAATCACTATGGGAAGCTTTGGAGAAAAGATTCAGCGGAACAAAGAACACAAAGAAGAACAAGAAAGCACTTCTTAAACAGGAGTATGAAAACTTCAACTCCCTGAATGGCGAACGAATGACACAGACTTTTGATCGCTACAAAAAGCTCACCGGAGAGATGATCAGCGCAGGCATTAAGTATGATAAAGATGATCTCAATAGAAAGTTCATAAGAGCTCTAGGCAAGGAATGGAAAGTATACACAGTTTCCTACAGACAAGGAGACACCCTAGAGGAACTGGAATTGGACGATCTTTACAATGACTTACGAGTCTTTGAGGCAGAAGTGGAAGCAGAAAAAGCTGGTAATAGCAGTCCCAGTATTACTAATGTCAATACTGCACTTGCTACAACATCTGGAGGACCAAAACATGAAATCAATGACGAGATTTCATTCGAAGCATTTATTTCTAAGTGTTCAAGTCTCACAGGAGAAGACGTAAAACAAATGCATCAGGATGATTGTGACGAAATTGATCTAAAGTGGCAATCTGCTATGCTGGCACTTCGAGCACGAAGATTTTTAAATAGGACAGGACGAAGATTCAATCCACGAAACAACGAACGAATCACTTTCGACAAAAGCAAGGTAAAGTGCTACGAATGCAACGAACTAGGTCACTTTGCTAGGGAATGTCCAAACAAGTCAAGAACCAACAATCCACGATCCACTCAAGACACAAATCAGAGTGCACTTATGTCGCAAGACATCTTTGGATATGATTGGAGTGACTTAGCTGAAGAAACAAGTCAAAACAGGGCACTAATCTCTGAAGAACAAAATCACGTAGAAAATATTGCTACTGTTCACCATGCATGCATAGCCGTAGTAATGGATGATACGGACATTATGGAGATATTAGTTCCTACGGATGAATTAGTTTCTACGGAGCTAGTTTATACTGACTTAGGAATTCCTGAAATCGGCAACAATGTTCTTGGATACGACTGGAATGATGATGATCAAGGAGCACCTCAAGAGGATGCTCTAATGGCTATTGAATCACCATCACCAACTCCTGACAATCCATCTCTTATGGCCGAGGTAAAGTCTAAACTTTGTACTTCTGAATGTAAAGATATAATTGTTAAATATAAAAATCATAATCAATTAATGAGTGATTCAATTAAGATCTTAGAAGAACAAAGAAAATCAACTCATAGGGTAATTGATAACTTAGAAAGTCAGATAAAGTCACACAAAATTAATGAACAAAGTTATCAAGAAAAGATTAATTTAATTGAATGGAAAAAAGAGGACTTACTCCTTAAACTCAAGATGGCTAGGGACAAAATCAAACTCCTAGAACAAGAACATGATAAAGTTGAGTTAGATGTAGGGAAATTAGAATTTGCTTCAAAATCAGTAAATGACCTATGTCAAAAACAAATACATGGAAAGGTAAAGGCTGGTTTAGGTTACAAAGAAGTTGCCCCTCCATTTAACCAAAACTATATTCCTCCATCCTTAGATGAACCTAGGATTCCCATCTCTCAGACACCTCCAAAAGAATCATTCAATGTTGATCCAATCAACTATGATGAAGTTCTAATTGAGGACTTAGTTGAAGAAAGTAAGATCCATATTGTGAAAAACAAGGATATTCCATTAGAAAATCACTTACTCACAATTGAAGGCATAACTCTACCTTCTTCACAAAGTTTAGTGTCTATGCCATGTCCTAAACCCATTACCAAGACTAAAACACCAACTCAAAGAAAGCTCAAAACAGTTCCTAAGGAAAACGAAAAGACTTGGAATCACATAGGTAAAAGAGGAAACCAACGAAACATGAATCAAGTCAAAACTCAAAAGGGACAAATTGTTAAAAGCTCAGGAAAGGGATGCTTTATTTGTGGTAAATTGAATCACTATGCAAAAATCTGTTATCACAATCCTCAAAACCAAGTGCAAGTGATTCAAAAACCACATAATGGGGTGGGATACACAGGAAGGGTTGCTCATAAAAATAACTTTGTCAAACAAGTCTCTTCAGGAAATCAAAGTGTTAACAAAAGAAACGCAATTTCTAACAAGAAGAATAGAGTTCCTACTGTTAGACAAAATTTTGTTTCTACTGCTAAGGTTAATACGGCTACACATAATGGTGTTAATACTACCCGTATTAATACTGTGAAAAACAACCGTGTTACTACTGCTCGTGTTAATACTGCCAAAAGTAACTTAGTTACTAGAGCTACTATTAACACTAAGACACAAAGGCATGTCAAACCAGTACCTGTTCCTATTGTTAAATCAAAAATTGTTAACACAAAAACTGTTTCAAAAGCAAAATCTTTCAAACAAGTGTGGCAACCAAAGGTTCAAGTAACTCAACCACCTATCCCCACTGATTTTTCAAAACTAGTACAAAGGAAGGTGAGTTACTTTGATGAAATGGGCAAACCCAAGTCAACTTTGGCTTGGGTTCCCACCAGAAACTAATCTCTATCGTTTATGTGCAGGTTCATCCAACAAAAGAAAGTGAGAACAGTTGGCATGTAGATAGTGGCTGTTCCAGGCACATGACGGGCAACATGTCATGCCTTCAGGACTTTGAAAAGTTCAACGAAGGATATGTTTCTTTTGGAGGCAATCCAAAAGGAGGAAATATTACTGGGAAAGGAACAATAAGCAATGGTACACTACACCTCAAAGATGTGTACTATGTGCAACAGCTTCAATATAACTTGTTGAGTGTCTCTCAAGTCTGTGATGAGAAACACACACCGATCTTCACTGCTACAGAATGCATTATAATGCAGCCTGGGTATGTCATAGATGAAAGTATGATCTTACTCAGAACACCAAGGAGAGACAATGTCTATTGCCTAGACATGTCAAAGGTTCAAATCAATTCACCTGAAGCATGCTTTCTCTCAAAAGCTACTTTAGATGAATCTACTTTATGGCATAGGAGGATGTGCCACATGAACCTGAATAACATCAATAAACTAGTTAAATCTAGTTTGGTTAGAGGTCTCCCAAACAAGCAGTTCAACCTTGAAGACAACTGCTTAGCATGCTTGAAGGGCAAGCAACACAAGTCATCTCACAAGACAAAGGAGATTAACTCTAACACCACTCCTTTACATTTACTCCACATGGATCTCTTTGGTCCTACTAATGTAAAGAGTACAGCAAAGAACTCATATTGCCTTGCCATCACTGATGACTTTTCAAGATATACATGGGTATACTTTCTTGGTACCAAGGATGAAACAAGTCAACTTCTCATCACTTTTATCACCAAGATTGAACTTCAACTCAACCTGAAGATCAAGAAAATTCGATGTGACAATGGCACGAAATTCAAGAACCAAGTAATGAATGATTTCTGTGACAAGAAAGGAATAGAGAGACAATTCAGTGCTGCTAGGACACCCCAACAAAATGGAGTTGCTGAAAGACGAAATAGGACATTGATTGAAGCACCCAGAAGCATGTTGGCTGATTCCAATCTTCCCATCCTTTTCTGGGCAGAAGCAGTTAACACTGCCTGCCATGTTCAGAATAGAGTTCTTTTAGTCAAGGCCCACAACAAGACTCCATATGAGCTCCTCCACAAGAAACAACCTTTGATCAGTTTTCTACGCGCCTTTGGATGTCCATGCACAGTATTAAACTCCAAAGACTACCTTGGTAAATTGGAAAGTAAAGCTGATGAAGGTACATTCGTTGGTTACTCATCCCAAAGCAAGACATATCGTGTTTACAATCTCAAATCTAAGATTATTGAGGAAAGCTCAAATGTGACATTCAATGAACACACGTATACCAAAAAGGGACATGGACCAGACTGGGTGTTTGATTTGGATGCCTTAACCAAATCGTTAAACTCTAACTTTGAGTTTCAATCCAAATCAGTTACTACGGATCCTGTTAATGCGGCTGGCTCTATTCCTACTGATCCACTTACTACGGAGCACGTTGCTACGGCTCCCATCACAGGTACTGCTTGATTGGATGTGATGGAATACATCAATCTTCCAGTATCTTTGGAAGATCCAGTTCAAATACTTGATCCCATCCCCTCAGAGGAACCAAATTCTTCTCATAACGAAGAAGCGTCTTCAAAGGAGGACGAAGCAGTATCACCCCACTCACCAATTGCTACGGATAATTCAACACGCCCTAATGGTGTTCCACGCCTCATTGAAGAAGATGACAATGGAGTTGAACAAATAGTCTATGAAGGTTTTGAGCCCTATAGTACTGACATACCTACTTCAGTCACTACTCCTTCATTCACTACTCCTCCATTCAATGCACATTATCCTAACAGTGCGATGCCGGAAATGAATGAGACAAACTTGGGCGTCGAACTAAGACTTGAGAAGATCCCATCTTCACGTGTTGCCAAGAATCATCCACCCTCTCAAATAATTGGTGAACTTGACTTCTCCATAGCAACTAGAATTTAAACCAAGTCCAAAAAGGATCCTCAAACTGCTCTTATCAACACATGTCTATTTGCATGTTTTCTTTCTCAAATGGAGCGTAAGAAAATTCAAGAAGCACTACTTGATCCACATTGG
>CAJVGC010000065.1:32966185-33090690 GCA_910822075.1 Senecio squalidus | reverse complement strand
TAGGGTTTTGTAAATTTAGTGTTTTAAAGTACCGATTGGTTTTTAGAATTAGGGTTTTGATTTAAAAATGGTATTTTGGTTTTACTTGAGTTTTATATCAATGAAATGGCTTCTAATATTGTTCTTAAGACATTTTTAATGCTATTGTCACCTCGGGGATTATTAAACATGAATATCACACACCCTGAACGTGATTCAAACTCGTACCGGATGAAATCTTGTTTTTTTCAAAGAAATGAGCGTTTTAATGGGTATAAGGTGGTTTGAATATTTGATTTAGGTAATTATAAAGTTTATTAGGGTACTGTGGAAGTTTGTACTAGAAATGGAAATATATGATAGGGTTTTGTAAAATTAGTGTTTTAAAGTACCGATTGGTTTTTAGAATTAGGGTTTTGATTTTAAAATGGTATTTTGGGGTTAATTGAGTTTTATATGAATGAAATGGCTTCTAATACTGTTCTTAAGACATTCTTAAGGCTATTGTGACCTCGGGGATTATTAAACATGAATATCACACACCCTGAACGTGATTCTAACTCGTACCGGATGAAATCTAGTTTTTCAAGTAAATGAGTGTTTTAATAGGTATAAGGTGGTTTGAATAGTTGATTTAGGTAAGTATAAAGTTTATTAGGGTAGTGTGGAAGTTTGTACTAGAAATGGAAATATATGGTAGGGTTTTGTAAATTTAGTATTTTAAAGTACCGATTGGTTTTTAGAATTAGGGTTTTGATTTTAAAATGGTATTTTGGGGTTAATTGAGTTTTATATGGATGAAATGGCTTCTAATACTGTTCTTAAGACATTCTTAATGCTATCGGGGATTATTAAACATGAATATCACACACCCTGAACGTGATTCTAACTCGTACCGGATGAAATCTAGTTTTTCAAGAAAATGAGTGTTTTAATGGGTATAAGGTGGTTTGAATAGTTGATTTAGGTAAGTCTAAAGTTTATTAGGGTTGTGTGGAAGTTTGTACTAGAAATGGAAATATACGATAGCGTTTTGTAAAATTAGTGTTTTAAAGTAACTATTGGTTTTTAGAATTAGGGTTTTGATTTTAAAATGGTACTTTGGGATTTCTTGAGTTTTATATGGATGAAATGGCTTCTACTATTGTTCTTAAGACATTGTTAATGCTATTGTGACCTCGGGGATTATTAAACATGAATATCACAAACCCTGAACGTGATTCTAACTTTTACCAGATGAAATCTTGTGTTTTCAAGGAAATGAGCGTTTTAATAGGTATAAGGTGGTTTGAATAGTTGATTTAGGTAATTATAAAGTTTATTAGAGTACTGTGGAAGTTTGTACTAGAAATGGAAATATATGGTAGGGTTTAGTAAAATTAGTGTTTTAATGTACCTATTGGTTTTTGGAATTAGGGTTTTGATTTATAAATGGTACTTTGGGTTTACTTGAGTTTTATATGGATGAAATGGCTTCTAATATTGTTCTTAAGACATTGTTAATGCTATTGTGACCTCGGGGATTATTAAACATGAATATCACACACCCTGAACGTGATTCTAACTCGAACCGGATGAAATATTGTTTTTTCAAGGAAATGAGCGTTTTAATGGGTATAAGGTGGTTTGAATAGTTGATTTAGGTAATTATAAAGTTTATTAGAGTAGTGTGGAAGTTTGTACTAGAAATGGAAATATATGGTAGGGTTTTGTAAATTTAGTGTTTTGAATTAGTGTTTTGAATTTAGTGTTTTTTAGAATTAGGGTTTTGATTTTAAAATGGTATTTTGGGTTTACTTGAGTTTTATATCGATGAAATGGCTTCTAATATTTTTCTTAAGACATTGTTAATGCTATTGTCACCTCGGGGATTATTAAACATGAATATCACACACCCTGAACGTGATTCTAACTCGTACCGGATGAAGCTTGTTTTTTCAACGAAATGAGCGTTTTAATGGGTATAAGGTGGTTTGAAAAGTGTATTTAGGTAATTATAAAGTCTATTAGGGTACTGTGGAAGTTTGTACTAGAAATGCAAATATATGATAGGGTTTTGTAAAATTAGTGTTTTAAAGTCCCGATTGGTTTTTAGAATTAGGGTTTTGATTTTAAAATGGTATTTTGGGGTTAATTGACTTTTATATGAATGAAATGGCTTCTAATACTGTTCTTAAGAGATTCTTAATGCTATTGTGACCTCGGGGATTATTAAACATGAATATCACACACCCTGAACGTGATTCTAACTCGTACCGGATGAAATCTAGTTTTTCAAGTAAATGAGTGTTTTAATAGGTATAAGGTGGTTTAAATAGTCGATTTAGATAAGTATAAAGTTTATTAGGGTAGTGTGGAAGTTTATACTAGAAATGGAAATATACGGTAGTGTTTTGTAAAATTAGTGTTTTAAAGTATCTATTGGTTTTTAGAATTAGGGTTTTGATTTTAAAATGGTACTTTGGGTTTTCTTGAGTTTTATATGGATGAAATGGCTTCTAATATTGTTCTGAAGACATTGTTAATGCTATTGTGACCTTGGGGATTATTAAACATGAATATCACACACCCTGAACGTGATTCTAACTTGTACTAGATGAAATCTTGTTTTTACAAGGAAATGAGCGTTTTAATGGGTATAAAGTGGTTTGAATAGTTGATTTAGGTAATTATAAAGTTTATTAGGGTAGTGTGAAAGTTTGGACTAGAAATGGAAATATATGGTAGGGTTTTGTAAAATTAGTGTTTTGATGTACCTATTGGTTTTTAGAATTAGGGTTTTGATTTAAAAATGGTACTTTGGGTTTACTTGAGTTTTATATGGATGAAATGGCTTCTAATTTTGTTCTGAAGACATTGTTAATGCTATTGTGACCTCGGGGATTATTAAACATGAATATCACACACCCTGAACGTGATTCTAACTTGTACTAGATGAAATCTTGTTTTTACAAGGAAATGAGCGTTTTAATGGGTATAAGGTGGTTTGAATAGTTGATTTAGGTAATTATAAAGTTTATTAGGGTAGTGTGAAAGTTTGGACTAGAAATGGAAATATATGGTAGGGTTTTGTAAAATAAGTGTTTTAAAGTACCGATTGGTTTTTGGAATTAGGGTTTTGATTTTAAAATGGTATTTTGGGTTTAATTGAGTTTTACATGGATGAAATGGCTTCTAATATTGTTCTTAAGACATTCTTAATGCTATTGTCACCTCGGGGATTATTAAACATGAATATCACACACCCTGAACGTGATTCTAACTCGAACCGGACGAAATCTTGTTTTTTCAAGGAAATGAGCGTTTTAATGAGTATAAGGTGGTTTGAATAGTTGATTTAGGTAATTATAAAGTTTATTGAGTAGTGTGGAAGTTTGTACTAGAAATGGAAATATATGGTAGGGTTTTGTAAATTTAGTGTTTTAAAGTACCGATTGGTTTTTAGAATTAGGGTTTTGATTTTAAAATGGTATTTTGGGTTTACTTGAGTTTTATATGGATGAAATGGCTTCTAATATTGTTCTTAATACATTGTTAATGCTATTGTCACCTCGGGGATTATTTAACATGAATATCACACACCCTGAACGTGATTCTAACTTGTACCGGATGAAATCTTGTTTTTTCAAGGAAATGAGCGTTTTAATGGGTATAAGGTGGTTTGAATAGTGTATTTAGGTAATTATAAAGTCTATTAGGGTACTGTGGAAGTTTTTACTAGAAATGGAAATATATGATAGGGTTTTGTAAAATTAGTGTTTTAAAGTCCCGATTGGTTTTTAGAATTAGGGTTTTGATTTTAAAATGGTATTTTGGGGTTTATTGAGTTTTATATGAATGAAATGGCTTCTAATACTGTTCTTAAGACATTCTTAATGCTATTGTGACCTCGGGGATTATTAAACATGAATATCACACACCCTGAACGTGATTCTAACTCCTACCGGATGAAATCTAGTTTTTCAAGTAAATGAGTGTTTTAATAGGTATAAGGTGGTTTAAATAGTTGATTTAGGTAAGTATAAAGTTTATTAGGGTAGTGTGGAAGTTTGTACTAGAAATGGAAATATATGGTAGCGTTTTGTAAATTTAGTGTTTTAAAGTACCGATTGGTTTTTAGAATTAGGGGTTTGATTTTAAAATGGTATTTTGGGGTTAATTGAGTTTTATATGGATGAAATGGCTTCTAATACTGTTCTTAAGACATTTTTAATGCTATTGTGACCTTGGGGATTATTAAACATGAATATCAAACACCGTGAACGTGATTCTAACTCGTACCGGATGAAATCTAGTTTTTCAAGAAAATCCATAAACATAAACTTTCACCATCGAAACAATCCATAAACACACGAAAATTAACCATCTAATCCATCAAAAACGTTCTAAGAGTAAAGGGTATCAAAAGGAAAGGTTTAAATCGGGTTTTCAAGAAGATTTGGAGCTAGAAAATCATCCAAATCGTCTCTTTGCTTTTCCCTTCGGTAGAACTCTCTTACTTTACTCTTTTTACTTAAATAATCACTCGCATGTAAAATCTATAAACTGAAAATGTGTTTTCATAAAGATTTAAAACGTTTTCTTGGTTAAAAACGAGTTTTTATGAAAGATCCATATATTTAACATGTAAATCTAAAAGAAAACAGTGGTTTTGCTTTAAATATATATATATATATATATATATATATATATATATATATATATATATATATATATATATATATATATATATATATATATTTATATATATATATATATATATATATATATATATATATATATATATATATATATATATATATATATATATATATATATATATATATATATGAGTTATATCACCTTATTGAAACTGGCCGAAGGCTTTTGGCCGGCGGCTGAAGGATTCCAGCCGACGGCTAAAGTCCAGCCGGCGGCTGAATACCTCCAGCCGCCGCCTGAATATTGATGTTCGTCACGTTTATCGTTTTAAAGGCCGTAAACATAAAAATAAGCTAAAATAAGTTAGCACAGAATATGTACATCTTGAAAAGCTACGGTTTTTACATATAAATTGTTTGGAATAGCTTGTGGAATTGAAACATGTATATTAACATTCGTACTAGTTATGTTGTGCATTTTAAAGCGGGAAAGTGTTTTGAAAATGGACATAAATTTTATTGCGCGAAAGCGCTGCCCAAATTTCACCATAAAATACACACCAACTTCAGTAACTTAAAGGTTCTATAACTTAATCACGTTAACTTTGAACTTGGACACTTTTGGACATAATTGTACTTATCGAACTATAAAACGTACACGAACACATAAACCTTATAAACTTTCCGTAATAATCTTTTTGGGACAAAATCTAAGTATAAGACAAATGAGATTTAAAATGTTAAATTGGAACTTAACATAACTAAAATTATACTAATAAAACTTGTACAACTTTCCGGTGTTCTAGGTCGTTTGTGATTCCCGACGCGTTCCGCTTCTTTTGTGCTAGTTCATACCTCTTATCTCCGCAAACCGTGAGTTACAACCCCACTTGTTTTACTTTTTGTACTTTTAAACATTATTTGGGGGAAGCATACGATCACATGTTTTGAAACTTTTGGAAACTTGTTCGAAACTTTGGAAACTTGAAACATTTTAACTTGTGAAACTCGTAAACTTTGGAAACTTGAAACATTTTAACTTGTGAAACTCGTAAACTTTGGAAACTTGTACGAAACTTTATTGAAACCTTTATGAAACTTTGAACTTTGGAAACTTGGAAACTTGTGTACTATCATGCGTATATGTGTTGAGGCCTTAGCGGGTTAACTAAATTTAGGATACTTGTTAGCGACCAATCCTTGATGAAAATATAAACCAGTAAGAACTCATTGCAACTTTTGGAAACTTTGTTCATTTTCCCGTTTTGGTTCAGGTACTTTTATACACTATTAGCAACAGCCGTTAGTCATATGGGTATCGATACTTAGGAGGGGTCAGTCCTTACTCAGGGTTAGAGTCCTAAGTACATATTGCTAAGTTCAGATGTTCACTCAATTAAACATATTTTGGGCTAGATCAGGACCACACAATCGGTTTAGTGTATACTTACTATTTATATTATGCCAAGTGATTGACACGAGTTACTATTTAGTTAAACACATACTCCCTACGCATATATCATTTAGCGCTTGGATTCCGCTACAACTTTATTTATACGAGTTTTATTTATTTAACTTACTTGTGTACGTTCAAACCTTTATTATTTACATATATGTTCAAACGTCGCTCCGTTCCTTTTACTTATGACGTCATCATATATTTTGCAACTTTCTATTTTTGGAAACTTTATCGAAACTCTAAACTGTAACTCACTCACTACTTTATGTAGTTGACATTTTATCTTATGTTTCAGTAAATTAAAGTAAGTGTACGGAATGCATGGCAAGGAAGGGTCATTATGGTTACGTGAGGCGCTCATTGGGAAAAGACCTTTCTATTTTGGGAATTTTATTTGAAACTTGTATTTGTACTTTAAGTTAAATCACGAACTACTTGGTTGTTTTTGAATGTTGAAACTTGAACTACTTTATTTTAATTGAAATGACTTGAATCGTTTATATTTGCTTATGACCGTGTAATGATATTCCAGCTCTCACATTCCGTGTTTCCGCTTTAGCGAGGTGTGACAGACTTGGTATCAGAGCACAGGTTACAGTGAAAACGGTTTTAGAAATTTCCAAAAAGTTTTTGAAACCAAACTATAACCAAGACTTTTCGGAAAATCATTATGGGTTCAAAACTTTAGAGATTAATTTCGCAATTGCATGATTGTTTTTAACTACGCATGGCCTGATCACCCCTGCCTAGTTCAAAATGGCTTATGCAAGAACGGAACATAATTACTAATGTTAAACGGTTTTGAGTCGAAAAATTCCCGGTCTTACTATTCCCAACCTCACGTGATCTTCCTTTACCGGCATTTCCTTACATATTTCCTTTAACGTTATCTTGTTCGTGTACTTACGAAACTCTTTACGTCGCAGCTCCGTCATGTCTCAATCGTCACGCTCGCGATCTCCCTCACGATCACAGTCCCGATCCCAGCACCGAGCCGCATCGTCACACGAGCCATCCGAGGGCCATACCGCCTCGGAAAGTCTCCGACACCAGACCACGGACCCCACGGAGGATACCTCCATGGCTGTGTCCAGCAGCATCGGGTCAAGCCCGAGGTCGGTTTTACCACCTCCACCGGCCCCCGTTGCCGCGCCACCACAGCGCGGTGGATCGCGTGTCGTTACGACGGCACGTAAGCAGGTAATCCTTCCGGGACGGCTACCCGATAGGATGGCAGCGCAGCAGGACGACCCGTCCAGGCCTGCGCCACCCTATTTCCCGTTCGGACACCCACAACCCGAGGCCCCACGCACCTCGATGATGGATCACTACTCGTGGGAGCGACAGCTCTAACGAGAAGAGATGCAGCGGGCTCGAGACGCTGAAGCAGCAAGGCAGAGGATGCCGCATACCCCACAACTTCCCCCTCCTGCCGCTTTCCTGCACCTCCACCGCGAGGTAAGGGGACTTTCGGAGGAAGCCCAACAACAAGGGCTGCTCCTCTGTGAGGTCTCCGATGCCGCGCAACGGTTGTCGGAACAAGTGTTGCGACACCTTTCTGTGGTTCAGGCCAAGGCCCGTACGGTGCAACGCTTGGTAGGAGTTTGCTTGGTCATGGGGACCCTGTTGGCGGTTATTGCCGCCAAGATGTTCTTCGAGAGGCGCCGTTAGTTTATCTCTTTTATTATGTACTGTAGGCCGAGTTGTAATTTTCCATGTACACAGCTTTGAGCCATTTTCCATTATTTCCTTCTTGTATTGTACCGTAGTTCTCTATTTTGAACCTTGTACTCAACTTATTAATGAATGAAGTTCCGTTGATTATTATCTATTATTACCTTGTCTTGTGAATCTTGTACTGTGTTGAATCATTTTCTTACGTATGAAACCGTATCGTGTGAATCTCTTGAAACCTTGTCGTGCGTGTGCTATCTGTTCTATTACTTTACTCTTGCGTGATTGTTAACTTGTTCATCGAATTATGTGACAACCGTCAAAAATTCAGGTAGTTGTTCAGTTACTATATCGGTTCGAAACATTAATTACTCTTTTATCGTGTTCGCTTTGTTCTAGTTCGTAACTGCTGAGTCTGTACTTGTCGGAACTAGTGTCGAAATAACTCCCGGAATCAATTATATGAGTCCTAATACCAAGAAAACATCTAATGAACTTTCCTAAGTTCATAACTAATCATAATTAAGAACTTTCAATTAACAAAAAGGTCCAACGAAGCAATAACGTAAAAACAAAAAATCAGAAAATACTGATTTGGGCTAGGTGCGCAGCACCTAGTGCCAGATTTTCAAAATTTTTACAATTTTGGTCCTTGCCTCGTTTTTGTAACAAATCACCCAATCAAACTCGGGTTTTGACACTCATTTACTACCAACATACTGCCCCAAGACTCCCTCATTATCACTCCCCTATTTTCAATTTCATTTTCATTTTTTATATTCCAAAACACACACACACTTACACATAGTTCCACTTTCTCTCTACCTTCTCTCTAAAAACACCATCAAGTCCAGAGAAATATCACCATAACTCAGTCCCTAAACTCATAAATCAACCATAGAAAAGGTTTGAATCATCAAGGCAAGCAAGGGGTGTCGTTTATTCCAAAAAGGGACTAAGCTTGTGAAGGTTTTTGAAGCAAAAATCCGACCAAAACATCATCCATTCATTTTCCTTCGGTAGAAAACACTTCCCTATCTTTATTTATTGTTTTTACTAGTTGCATGTATGATCTAAACAATAAAAATGAGTTTTTATAAAGATTTATGTCACATCTTAAACAAAAACGATTTTTATCAAAATAATACTTAGATCTATGTTTTTGTGGATAAAAGTTGTTTAGAAACTATAAAAATAGTGTTTTATGAGATATCTACGGATTGCATGTCGAAATCTATGGGTAACAAAACGTTTTTGGCAAAGAAATCACAGAACGGGGAAGAACAGCAGGGAGGTGCGCAACACCCCTTGACAGGTGCTGCGCACCGGGCTGCTGTCTCCCCGAAAAATCGTCGTTTTGGTTGTTAAAAACTTGTACAGGCATTCTGGACTTTTGTCAATATTATTATGGGACTGAGATGAACAAAACTAATAATAATGGTGACTTGTTTTGGACTCTTTGGACTTATTTGACTTGTTATTAAGTTATTATGTGTATATGCATGTTTTGTGAGCGGAAATAGTTGTAGGTTTTGGACATGAAATTTGGGCGCGGAAGCGCTGCCCAAATTTCGTTAGAAAGCCTAAACCATTTCAGTAACCTAAACATGTCTATCATAATAATAACTTTAACTTTGAACTTTTCGGTCAAAAATTAACGTTAACCGCTTCGGACAAATTTTTGGAACAATATTAAACTTAACACTTGATCTTAAACAAAAGTTACCTAAGCTCTTATATAAAGTAACTTAATAAGAAATTAACTTTGGAAAATCTTGGTATTCATAGGCATTCCGTAATTCCCGGCTCCTTTTCCGACCGATTCCGAGTTCACTTTCTCCGCAAACCGTGAGTTACACCCCTCCTTACTCTTACATTTTAAGTACTCCTTTTGGGGGAAACATGAGATCAAACTCTTTTGTGAACAATATCTTTATGTGAAACTATTCTTCGTGTTTGAATATATGAACTATTTGAACTACTTTCTATTTTTAGAAACCTTGGACTATTTGAACGACTTTCTATTTTTGGAAACCTTTTTGAACTATTTGAACTACCTTTCTAATTATGGAAACTTTTGAACTATTTGAACTACTTTCTATTTTAAGAAACCTTGGACTATTTGAACGACTTTCTATTTTTGGAAACCTTTTGAACTATTTGAACTACCTTTCTATTTATGGAAACTTTTGAACTAAATGAGCTACTTTTGAAACTTTGAGAACTTTTGAACTACTTTGGAACTATTTTTGTACGAACTATTTGGACTAATATGCGTAAACAACATCACTATTCGGATTGGCTTACTTTAGACTCCCTAGGTTTGCCTCTTTGGATACTTGATTAGACATTGATAGCTTGGTTGTATTTAGGCAAAACCCTAGGTGAAAATATAACACCGTAAGTACGGACAAAAAAGATTTTGAAAACGGAACGAACTAAATGCCCCGCAACTTTTCTTGGACTGACTCTACACACTATTAGCACAAGCCGTTAGCATAGATTATGGGTATCGATACTTAGGAGCGGTCACTCCTTACCAATGGGTAGCGACCAAGGTACATCTTGCTAAGTACTCGCGAACTCGGACTCTAGACTGGACTAGTGGGCAGATACTTGACCAGAATCGGATTAGTGTGTAAAACTAAATCTTACGAATATTAAGCTTAGTGGTTGGTACAACTCGAGGATCATAGGTCTTTATTTACGCATATACTTACTTATTGTCTTACATATGTGGATTAATCTACCGCTAAGGTAATGACTACCAACTTTTCCGCTCGCTGCGCTACTTGACTTTTGAGCTTAACTTGGTACTTATTCGAACTTGTTTTGGACTTATTTGGACTTGGAACTTTTTGAACTTGATCTTGAACTTATTTAAGTTATTCTTGAATTTTAAGCACTTGAACTTAACTTGAATTTTCTTGACTTTGAACAATCATGAACTTTGGACTTGTCTCGAACTCTTATGAATGTTCAAATTTAAACTTTCTTCAACTTATAAACTGTAACTCACTCACTACGTTTTCGGAGTTGACACTTTATCTCATGTTTCAGGAACTAAGCGTAAGTTATGAAGTGCATTGCTCAGGCGGGTCAAGTCTTTTATGTGAAGTGTACCTTGGGAAGAAGACCTTATTTTGGGAATTTTATTTAAAAACATTTTGTTATGTACTACGGTCTTACGTTGAATCTTGGTTGTATCTTTGACTTGCACTTTTTAATTTAAATCTTAATGACTCGAACCGTTAATTTTAGTGTAACCCGTGAAATGATTCTTTGCTCTTCACATTCCGTGTTTCCGCTTTAGCGGGGTGTGACAGACTTGGTATCAGAGTACGGGTTATAGTGAAAACGGTCTGAAAATTTTTCAAAAAGTTTTCGAAACCAAAACTATAACCAAGGCTTTTCAGAAAAATTATTTTCGGGTTCAAACTTTAGTATATTATTTTCCGCAATTGCATGATTATCTTTTTCAACTATGCGTGACTTGATCAACCACCCGTAGTTCAAAATGAATTATGCAAGAACGGAAAGTGAAAGGCTATCGTTAAACGGTTTTGAGTCCATAAAATTCCCGGTCTTGTCAATTCCCGAAACTCACATAATTGACCCGTGCATGCATTTTACTTACGTTTTTCCTATTCTTAGTTTCCCCATACTTATGTAACTCTCTATTCGCAGATACGCCATGTCTCAGTCCTCGCACTCCCGATCCGAGACTCGATCACTTCCCCGAGCCGCCTCCCCCTCTCACGAACCCTCCGAGGGCCATACGGCATCCGAAAGTCAGCGTCACCAGACGACTGACCCGACGGAAGATACATCTCAGACCATCAGCAGCAGTAACGGGTCCAACCCAAGGACGGTCCTTCCACCTCCTAGACTGGTGCCCGTTGCAGCACCACAGCCTCGAGGACCCAACGCTGGAGCACCTGTGCATCAGCAGTCGGGCCCGTTCCGACCCGCTCCTCCACAGTCTTTATTGGATCCCTACGATCCCGCCTTTCGTACTCCGATATCGGAGCGTTACGCATGGGATCGTCAGTTCATCGAGGAAAGACGACGTGCTCAGGAGTCCGGACCCTCCCGACCCATGATGCCACCTACTCACCAGCCTCTTCCACCAGACGCATTCCTCAACCTACACCGTCAGGTCCGGGGACTCGCTAAAGAAGCTCAGGAGCAGGGCCTCCTTCTCTTTGAAGTCTCCGATGCTGCGAACGAGTTAGTATAGCAGTACCGGCGGATCATCCTAACGGATCAGGCCACCGCCCGGACCGTGCAGTGCCTCGTCAGAGCCTGCGTAGTCATGGGAGCACTTGTGGTAGCCCTCGCCGCCATTATGTTCTTTGAAGAGCGTTATTAGGCATATTTTCCTTTATTTTGTACTGTACCGGCTTTGTCGTAATTTTCCCATTGTACACGACTTAAGCCATTATTTATGAATTCTCTATGTATTGTACTCGTGTTTCTTTTAGTAATTTTGTTCTGTGCACTGAAACCTCCCATTATTAATGAAAACCTCTATCTTTATTTAACCTTACTTGTCTTGTCACGTGAAACTTTCTCTATTGTCAATCATTATTACAAATTCTTGAATCCTCGTCGTACGTATATTGTTCTCCTGCCTGTACACTCTTTTACTACTATCGTTATCGTACTTGTGCTAACTGTTCACCCTCATTACTCTCGTGTACTCGATAACTGTTAACTCCGAGCTGAATTCTAATAGTAAAATCCAAATGACGCGTTCTAAACTAGTTTCTTATTTCCCTTGTAGAACTATGCCTCCCAGGAGAAGACGCGGGAATCGCATAGCCAAGAAGATTGTCGTGCAATTCCAAGCGCTACTCCCAAGCGTGATCGCCCAGATCGTCGCTGGAATCAACCAAGGGATCTTCGGAATCAACGAACCCCTTCTCCCTCTTGGGCCGACCAGGCAGAACGAGGACGAGGATTTTGGAACCAACCTCCTACCTCCCCCTCCAGCCCTCTTCCAACGAAGTGAGAATAAGAGAAGGAAAATTCACCATCAAACCTCAAGGACTAGCATCAACCAGGAATCCACCGCAGTAACCCGCACCCACCCCAGACCACGCCCCCTGTGCAGCAGGTGCCACTTCCACCATGCCCGGAAGTGCCCGGTATGTAGACTTTGCAACACAGTAGGGCATTACCCCTGGTGCTGTCCAGAGAATGCAACCAGAAAGCTGCTATGCCTCGAATGTGGGAGCAACCAGCACCTCCGTGGGGATTGTCTCCTAGAGCGTACCACAGAAACCCTCAGTGCTCTCGCAATCACAGCCGAGGAAACCCCTCAGGACCTCAATGCAGCTACTGGTACGTTCCCTGTCAAATAACCCTCTCCTTCCGTACTATATGATTCAAGAGCTGAAGGAAATCTTACCTCCTTAGAAATTAGACATCTCATCAGTTTAGGACCTCAGGCCTTACGGATAGTTTTCCATCGAATATGCCAACGATCCAATAGCCGCAGCTACGAATGCCAACTTAGGATTCCCAATACTTCGCTGCCTGAAACTTCTTCCATCGACTCAATTCTTACCGAACCATCAAGCCTTGACGCTATCGTCGGATGGACCGGTCACCCCGTTAGTGAGTCAAGATCATCCGTTCCGATAAACTCACTCGTATCCTTCTCCGCGCAATGAAACTCCCGTTGTTCAGGAGGACAAACCTGAATGGCAACTTCGCAGCGCGTACCCCTCGATGATGCACTAGTATCCCGAGGAGGACTACGACGCACCCTCCGCTCACGACGTCGAACATAAATATAGGGAAAGACGAGTCCAAGACATTCCTGTAGTCAAAGACCATCGAAAGCATTCCCGAAGAAATTGCCCGGACTACTGCCGAATCGACAAGTGAAAATTTCAAATGAACCTCGTTCCTGACACGGAACCAATAGCCAAGGCTCCCTACCATCTAGCATCACTTGAGATTCTAAGGCGGCCAAAGCTGCTGTAGGAACTTCCCAACCCTAACCCTACCACCCAAATTCAATTCCACGGGAAGCCCAACTTCCCTAACGAGAGACAGACGGACCCATCCGTTGTACGCTAAGCATCATGAACTCATCAAGCCTACCGTCAAGAACCGATAACCATCCCCGAGGATAGGCAACCTATACGAGTAGTTGCAGGATGCAGCATACCTCTCAAAGGTCTACCCCGCCCGAGTTATCACCAGGTTCGCGACATGTTGACCAACACTACCGAGTACCGCACTTCCCCAGACTCGATGCAAGCAATCCAAGCTTTCTCCTCTGTCAGTAGGCCTAAACGACACACTGCCGGTATTCATGGACTTGATGAACAAAGTGTGTAGGCCGTACTTGGATGATTAATAATCATACCCCTCGCCAACACTCTCTCCTACTCAAGGAAGATCCTGTGAACATCCCGAGCTCACCCTAGAACTCTCCCGAGATCGAGAATTGTACACCCAATTCTCAAAGTGCAAATTCCGACCCTTGGCAGAAAATTTCCCTGATTTCATAGCCAACCATGCAAGAGCCGAACTCAGGCTAAACGTAACTCGTTGCGCCAAGCCGTAAGCATGAGTTCGGAAATCCGAAGGAAATTCGTGAATTCATTCCCGTCAAGGACCATCGAATGGTTATTCCATCTATCCAGGATCCGACTTGCTGTACCAGGAATTCCCGAGAATACTGTTCTGGCCGGACATAAATAAGGACATTACCTTGTATCCAGCCGAGTGCCTCACTTACTTCGAGGACAAGGCGGGACACCAAAACCCATCCCCTCTATTAGTCGATCTGCGTCCCTCTCTCTTCGGAATGCCCTCCCGAGAATCGCTAGGAACGCGACTAGACCTCATCACCTCTCACTATTCGCCGTTCTCTAATCGGGTACACTTATGTCGGGGATTCCATGCCAGCACTGAGTGCGCACCTAGCAGTCTATACATGGACGCAAGTGTCGAACACCGCCCTATCGGCTAGAAGCTGACGGTCGACGACTTGCAAGGTCCTACGTCTACCTCTACTCGCGAAAGACTAGAAGCTCTCCTGTACCCGGCCAAGGAGCTGCGTGACCATCTAGAAGAAAAGCCCTCAATCCCGTAGATGGCAATAGAGTATCCCATAGGATATCGCCACGGAAGGAGGATAGTCTGCTTCAGGAAACGCGGCAAACTAAGCCCGAAGTACACCGGTCCAATCTAAGTCTTGGAGCACACCGCCCCGACTTCTCATTGCTTTTAACTTTCCCAACCGTCTCCTAACATTCTTATGTGTCCTTGACCCCACTTGAAAAGCGTTCATCAGAAGAGACCCTCGTCATCTCCCTCTAAACAAGGTTAAAACTGCTACCAAACCAAATTCCTTGTTGAAACGCTTAGGTTGTTGACTCCACGGTCAGCGACATAGACCGAACCTTGTACCCATCTCTGAGTTCAGTGGAACCTCCGACGTAGCCCCATTACCGCGTGAAGACGCAGGGACCGAAACTCGTCAGGAGAATCCACCTTAATCCGACGACATTTCTTCCCCATGGGACGAACTAAATTTCGGGACAAAATTCCTTTCAACCCGGGGAGAATGTGACAACCGTCAAAAATTCAGGTACTTGTTCAGTTACTATATCGGTTCGAAACATTAATTACTCTTTTATCGTGTCCGCTTTGTTCTAGTTCGTAACTGCTGAGTCTGTACTTGTCGGAACTAGTGTCGAAATAACTCCCGGAATCAATTATATGAGTCCTAATACCAAGAAAACATCTAATGAACTTTCCTAAGTTCATAACTAATCATAATTAAGAACTTTCAATTAACAAAAAGGTCCAACGAAGCAATAACGTAATTGTCTTGGTGCGCAGCACCTAGTGCCAGATTTTCAAAAGTTTTTCAATTTTGGTCCTTGCCTCGTTTTTGAAACAAATCACCCAATCAAACTCGGGTTTTGACACTCACTTACTGCCAACATACTGCCCCAAGACTCCCTCATTATCACTCCCCTATTTTCAATTTCATTTTCATTTTTTATATTCCAAAACACACACACACTTACACATAGTTCCACTTTCTCTCTACCTTCTCTCTAAAAACACCATCAAGTCCAGAGAAATATCACCATAACTCAGTCCCTAAACTCATAAATCAACCATAGAAAACGTTTGAATCATCAAGGCAAGCAAGGGGTGTCGTTTATTCCAAAAAGGGACTAAGCTTGTGAAGGTTTTTGAAGCAAAAATCCGACCAAAACATCATCCATTCATTTTCCTTCGGTAGAAAACACTTCCCTATCTTTATTTACTGTTTTTACTAGTTGCATGTATGATCTAAACAATAAAAATGAGTTTTTATAAAGATTTATGTCACATCTTAAACAAAAACGATTTTTATCAAAATAATACTTAGATCTATGTTTTTGTGGATAAAAGTTGTTTAGAAACTATAAAATAGTGTTTTATGAGATATCTACGGATTGCATGTCGAAATCTATGGGTAACAAAACGTTTTTGGCAAAGAAATCACAAAACGGGGAAGAACAGCAGGGAGGTGCGCAGCACCCCCTGACAGGTGTTGCGCACCGGGCTGCTGTCTCCCCGAAAAATCGTCGTTTTGGTTGTTAAAAACTTGTACACGCATTCTGGACTTTTGTCAATATTATTATGGGACTGAGATGAGAAAAACTAATAATAATGGTGACTTGTTTTGGACTCTTTGGACTTATTTGACTTGTAATTAAGTTATTATGTGTATATGCATGTTTTGTGAGCGGAAATAGTTTTAGGTTTTGGACAAGAAATTTGGGCGCGGAAGCACTGCCCAAATTTCGTTAGAAAGCCTAAACCATTTCAGTAACCTAAACATGTCTATCATAATAATAACTTTAACTTTGAACTTTTCGGACAAAAATTAACGTTAACCGCTTCGGACAAATTTTTGGAACAATATTAAACTTAACACTTGATCTTAAACAAAAGTTACCTAATCTCTTATATAAAGTAACCTAATAAGAAATTAACTTTGGACAATCTTGGTATTCATAGGCATTCCGTAATTCCCGGCTCAATTTCCGACCGATTCCGAGTTCACTTTCTCCGCAAACCGTGAGTTACACCCCTCCTTACTCTTACATTTTAAGTACTCTTTTTGGGTGAAAAATGAGATCAAACTCTTTTGTGAACAATATCTTTATGTGAAACTATTCTTCATGTTTGAATATATGAACTATTTGAACTACTTTCTATTTTTAGAACCCTTGGACTATTTGAACGACTTTCTATTTTTGGAAACCTTTTTGAACTATTTGAACTACCTTTCTAATTATGGAAACTTTTGAACTATTTGAACTACTTTCTATTTTTAGAAACCTTGGACTATTTGAACGACTTTCTATTTTTGGAAACCTTTTGAACTATTTGAACTACCTTTCTATTTATGGAAACTTTTGAACTAAATGAGTTACTTTTGGAACTTTGAGAACTTTTGAACTACTTTGGAACTATTTTGTACGAACTATTTGGACTAATATGCGTAAACAACATCACTCTTCGGATTGGCTTACTTTAGAGTCCCTAGGTTTGCCTCTTTGGATACTTGATTAGACATTGATAGCTTGGTTGTATTAAGGCAAAACCCTAGGTGAAAATATAACACCGTAAGTACGGACAAAAAGGATTTTGAAAACGGAACGAACTAAATGCCCCACAACTTTTCTTGGACTGACTCTACACACTATTAGCACAATCCGTTAGCATAGATTATGGGTATCGATACTTAGGAGCGGTCACTCCTTACCAATGGGTAGCGACCAAGGTACATATTGATAAGTTCTCGCGAACTCGGACTCTAGACTGGACTAGTGGGCAGGTACTTGACCAGAATCGGATTAGTGTGTAAAACTAAATCTTACGAATATTAAGCTTAGTGGTTGGTACAACTCGAGGATCATAGGTCTTTATTTACGCATATACTTACTTATTGTCTTACATATGTGGATTAATCCACCGCTAAGGTAATGACTACGAACTTTTCCGCTCGCTACGCTACTTGACTTTTGAGCTTAACTTGGTACTTATTCGAACTTGTTTTGGACTTAGTTGGACTTGGAACTTTTTGAACTTGATCTTGAACTTATTTAAGTTATTCTTGAATTTTAAGCACTTGAACTTAACTTGAATTTTCTTGACTTTGAACAATCATGAACTTTGGACTTGTCTCGAACTCTTATGAATGTTCAAATTTATACTTTCTTCAACTTATAAACTGTAACTCACTCACTACGTTTTCGTAGTTGACACTTTATCTCAGGTTTTAGGAACTAAGCGTAAGTTATGAAGTGCATTGCTCAGGCGGGTCAAGTCTTTTATGTGAAGTGTACCTTGGGAAGAAGACCTTATTTTGGGAATATTATTTAAAAACATTTTGTTATGTACTACGGTCATACGTTGAATCTTGGTTGTATCTTTGACTTGCACTTTTTAATTTAAATCTTAATGACTTGAACCGTTAATTTTAGTGTAACCCGTGAAATGATTCTTTGCTCTTCACATTCCGTGTTTCCGCTTTAGCGGGGTGTGACAAATTATGTTCTTATCATATCCTAATCGTGCGTTCTAAACTGAATCTGTTGTATTTTGTAGAATCATGGCACCCCGTACCAACGCCGCAATCATCGCTGAGCAAGTGGCCGAACAGTTGCAAGCAGCGATGCCCAACATGATCGCCCAGATCACTGCGGGAATCAATGCTAACGTCAGCAACCACCAGCAGCAACAACAACAACAACAGCAACAACAACAACAGCAACAGCAGCAGCAGAAGCAGCAACAGAACAACCATCAGAACCAACAACAACCCCCAAACCCACCAGCCTGCACCTACAAAAGCTTCATGGCCTGCAAGCCTAAGGAGTTCCATGGCACATCTGGTGCCGTAGGCCTGGTATCGTGGTTTGAGAGCATCGAGTCGGTGTTGCACATCAGTGGATGTGCCGAAGCTATGAAAGTGCAGTACGCCTCCTGCGTGTTGCACGGTAAGGCACTGACTTGGTGGAACAATGTGGTCCGCAATAGGGGACGTGAGACCGCCAATGCTCTCACCTGGGAACAATTCAAGAACCTCCTGATTGAGGAGTACTGCCCCAAAGGGGAAATCAAAAAGCTCGAGGCTGAGCTCTGGGATCATCAGATGGTCGGAAACGAGATCGAAGGGTACACTGCCCGATTCCATGAGTTGGCCCGACTGGTCCCAAGGCTAGTGACTCCCGAAGAAAACAAGATCGACCTGTACATCTCCGGTCTTGTTCCTGAAATCAGGGGAATGGTTCTCACCAAGGAACCCCAGACCCTCCAGAGTGCCATCATCCTAGTTCAACGCCTCAGAAGCAACTTACTCACCGCTCCTACCTCATCCAAGAAGGAGTCGGGTGAGAAAAGGAAACCCGCTCAGACCCCGAGGCGTAGTGACAGAAAAAAGAAGAAGAAGACCACCCGCAACCTTGCCATCGCAGCTGTAGCGCCGCCACCCCCACCAGCTTGAAACCGATACACGGGGACGAACCCCAAGTGCAACAAGTGCAATTTCCACCACCACAGGTAACTGTCCCGTGTGTCTGAGGTGCCAGAAGGAAGGGCACTTTGCTAAGTACTGCCCGGACAAGTTGGCAGCTCCAGGTCCGAAGCCGGTGTGCTTCGAGTGCGGAAGTGACCAGCACCTCCGGAATGCTTGCCCGAGACTCCGAAACGCCCAACCTAACCGAGGCGGGCGAGGTCGAGGACGTGCATTCGCACTCACAACTGAAGAGGCTCGATAGGACCCAAATGCGGTGAACGGTACGTTCCCTGTTAATAATCATTATGCATCCGTTTTGTTCGATTCTGGTGCCGAAAGAAGCTTTGTGTCCTTAGAATTTAGACCCCTCATTAACTTAGGATCTAAGGTTCTTAAGGATAGCTTCACCATAGAGTACGCTAACGGTCAGGAGTTCGAAGCTAAGGATATAATCATAGGATGTTCCATATGCCTGTCCGATAAGACTTTCCCTATTGATCTAATCCCTACCGAGCTGAAAAGCTTTGATGTCATCGTCGGAATGGACTGGCTCTCTCGTTTCCGAGCTGAGATCGTCTGTTTTGACAAACTCATCCGCATTCCTCTTTCTGACACTGAAACCTTAGTTGTTGAAGGAGACAAACCCGGACGATCACTCCGTCTCGTGTCGTCCATTAAAATGCGTAAGTACCTCGAGAAGGACTGTGACGCATTTCTTTCTCACATTGTTGAACATAAACCCAAGGAGATCCGTATTCAAGATATCCCAGTAGTCAAGGATCACCCTGAATCTTTCCCGAAGATTTTCCTGGGCTACCTCCGCATCGACAAGTGGAATTCCGGATAGACCTCACTCCTGGTGCAGCACCGGTCGCTAGGACACCGTACCGTCTAGCCCCACCGGAGATGCAAGAGCTGTCCAAACAGCTTCAGGAACTTTTGGATCATGGTCTTATTCGCCGTTAAAAAGAAAGACGGATCCTTTCGTATGTCCATCGACTACCGCGAACTGAACAAGCTGACCGTCAAGAACCGATACCCACTCCCGAGGATCGATGACCTTTTCGACCAGTTGCAGGGTGCAACTTATTTCTCGAAAATCGACCTCCGTTCGGGTTATCATCAGGTTCGTGTCAGTGAGACCGACATTCCAAAAACCGCTTTTCGTACCCGTTACGGTCATTACGAATTCCTAGTCATGCCATTCGGTCTAACCAACGCACCAGCAGTGTTCATGGACTTAATGAACCTAGTGTGTAGACCTTACCTGGACAAATTCGTGATCGTGTTCATTGATGACATTCTTATCTACTCGAGAAACAAGGAGGATCACGCGAAACACTTGAAACTCATTCTAGAACTCCTCCGAGAACAACAGTTGTACGCCAAATTCTCTAAGTGTGAATTCTGGCTCCGGGAAGTACATTTCCTTGGTCATGTGGTCAACCAAGATGGGATCCATGTGGATCCGGCTAAGATATAAGCGATCGAGAAATGGAAATCCCCGACGACTCCTACGGAAATCCGTCAATTCCTAGGGTTGGCCGGCTACTATCGAAGGTTCATCAAGAATTTCTCGAAGATCGCTAAGCCACTCACCGAGCTCACTCAGAAGGATAAGGATTTTGTTTGGGGTACAAAGCAAGAGGAATCCTTCCAGAAACTCAAGCACCAGCTTTGTCACGCACCGATTTTGTCGTTACCAGAGGGTACGGATAACTTCGTTGTATTCTGTGATGCATCCCATCAAGGACTTGGGTGCGTTCTTATGCAGAAAGACAAAGTCATCGCCTACGCTTCGAGACAACTCAAGGTTCACGAGCAGAACTACACCACTCACGACTTAGAGCTGGGAGCAGTCGTTTTTGCACTAAAGATCTGGAGGCATTACTTGTATGGGACAAAGTGCACGGTCTTCACGGATCACAAGAGTCTTCAACACATTCTAGACCAAAAGATTCTCAACATGAGACAGAGGAGATGGATCGAACTACTGAGTGACTACGATTGCGAGATCAAGTACCACCTAGGTAAAGCAAACGTAGTAGCAGACGCCCTTAGTCGGAAGGAAAGGGTGAGACCATCTCGAGTTAGAGCATTGGGTATCCAGATTCAGACTAACCTTCAAACGCAAATCGCCGAGGTTCAGCGAGAAGCGTTGAAGCCCGAGAACCTAAAGGGAGAAACTTTGCACAATCATGAGAAGGAGTTCGAACGCAAATCCGATGGGATCCACTACTTCAAGGGCCGAGCATGGATTCCGAAGTCCGAGGATCTTCGAAAGCTAATTCTGGATGAAGGCCACCGTTCCCGATACTCCATCCACCCCGGTTCAGATAAGATGTACAAGGATCTTAGAGAGTATTACTGGTGGCCGGGCATGAAGAAAGATATCGCCTTGTACGTAGCCAAGTGTCTCACTTGCTCCAAGGTCAAGGCGGAATATCAGAAACCTTCAGGACTTCTGCAGCAACCGGAGATTCCTATGTGGAAATGGGAGCAAATCTCCATGGATTTCATTACCAAGGTACCCCGGACGGCAAATGGTAACGACACAATTTGGGTAATTGTGGACCGTTTGACGAAGTCTGCTCACTTTCTGCCGGTGCGAGAAACCCACTCAATGGAGAAGTTCGCGCGAATCTATATTAACGAGATCACCTCTCGGAACGGGACACCTCTATCCATCATTTCTGACAGGGATAGTCGGTTCACGTCTCGCTTTTGGAACGCGCTTCAGAAATCCCTCGGGACGCGATTAGATCTTAGCACAACTTACCACCCTCAGACCGATGGTCAAAGCGAAAGGACGATCCAAACGCTTGAGGATATGCTTAGAGCATGCGTAGTTGACTTTGGAGGAAATTAGGATACTCATCTTCCATTGGTCAAGTTTTCGTACAACAACAGCTACCACGCTAGCATTAAGTGTGCTCCGTTTGAGGCCTTATATGGACGCAAGTGCCGATCGCCGCTTTGTTGGCTAGAAGCCGGTGATCGACAGCTCACAAGGCTCGACATTGTTCAAGAAACCATCGACAAGATCACCACCATCGGAGAGCGACTGAAGACGTCATGTACTCGGCAGAAGAGCTACGCCGATAACCGAAGAAAACCCCTCGATTTCCAGGTCGGCGATCGTGTGCTTCTTAAAGTATCGCCATGGAAAGGGGTAGTTCGCTTCGGGAAACGCGGTAAGCTAAGCCCCAGGTACACCGGACCATTCGAGGTCATCGAGCGTATTGGTCCAGTAGCTTATCGACTCCAACTCCCGCCTGTTCTTTCAAATGTTCATAATGTGTTCCATGTCTCACACTTGAAAAAGTGCTTATCTGATGAGACCATCGTCATCCCGCTCGACGAGGTCAAGATCGACAACAAACTCAATTTCATAGAGGAGCTGCTTGAAGTTGTAGACCGAGAGGTCAAGCAACTCAGACAAAGCCGTGTTCCTATTGTCAAGGTTCGTTGGAACTCCAGACGTGGTCACGAATTCACATGGGAACGTGAAGACCAGATACGTCAAAAGTATCCGCATTTGTTCAAAGATACTTCTACCTGATTGGACGAGTCAAATTTCGGGACGAAATTCCTTTCAACCCGGGGATGATGTGACAACCGTCTAAATTTCAGGTGATTCTCAGTTACTTAATCGGTTCAAATCTCTAGTTACTCTTTATCGTGTTCATATTGTTCGGGTTCATACTTATTGTGTCTTTTATTGTCGGAACCAATGTCGGAATCAAACTATAAATCCTAACACCAAATAAACAATACAAGAACTTGACTAAGTTCATAACGGAAACTAAAAAGATTCTAGTCCTTAACTATTTATAACGCAAAACTTAAAACGTCAAAAGCTGGATTTTGCAATCCAGCCGGCGGCTGAATATATTCAGCCGACGGCTGAATCCCGCTGTCCAGTTGGACGATAACTCATTTGTGCATGAATTTTCATTGGACCAACCATATTGGCTCGGGAGTGGGCATAATTTACTGCCCTTGAGACCCCCAAGGTCAGTCTTGGCCTTCCTCATACACCCATATTCACTTTTACACTTTCATTTTGAAAACAAAACACACACACACATTATACTCTCTCAAACTCTCTCTTTTTCTCTCAAGAACACCAAGCAAAACAGAAACTTTCACCATCGAAACAGTCCATAAACACACGAAAATTAACCATCTAATCCATCAAAAACGTTCTAAGAGTAAAGGGTATCAAAAGGAAAGGTTTAAATCGGGTTTTCAAGAAGATTTGGAGCTAGAAACTCATCCAAATCGTCTCTTTGCTTTTCCCTTCAGTAGAACTATCTTACTTTACTCTTTTTACTTAAATAATCACTTGCATTTAAAATCTATAAACTGAAAATGTGTTTTCATAAAGATTTAAAATGTTTTCTTGGTTAAAAATGAGTTTTTATGAAAGATCCATATATTTAACATGTAAATCTAAAAGAAAACAATGGTTTTACTTTAAATATATATATATATATATATATATATATATATATATATATATATATATATATATATATATATATATATATATATATATATATATATATATATATATATATATATATATATATATATATATATATATATATATATATATATATATATATGAGTTATATCAGCTTGCATGTCGAATCTAACGGTTAAACGAGCTTAAAATCTTAAAATAAAGCAACCTTGAAACTGGCCGAAGGCTTTTGGCCGGCGGCTGAAGGATTCCAGCCGACGGCTAAAGTCCAGCCGGCGGCTTAATACCTCCAGCCGCCGCCTGAATATTGTTGTTCGTCACTTTTATCGTTTTAAAGGCCGTTAACATAAAAATAAGCTAAAATAAGTTAGCACAAAATATATACATCTTGAAAAGCTACTGTTTTGACATATAAATTGTTTGGAATAGTTTGTGGAATTGAAACATGTATATTAACGTTCGTACTAGTTATGTTGTGCATTTTAAAGCGGGAACGTGTTTTGAAAATGGACATAAATTTTATTGCGCGGAAGCGCTGCCCAAATTTCACCATAAAATACACCCCAACTTCAGTAAGTTAAAGGTTCTATAACTTAATCACGTTAACTTTGAACTTAGACACTTTTGGACATAATTGTACTTATCGAACTATAAAACGTACACGAACACATAAACCTTATAAACTTTCCGTAATAATCTTTTGGGACAGAATCTAAGTATAAGACAAATGAGATTTAAAATGTTAAATTGGAACTTAACATAACTCAAATTATACTAATAAAACTTGTACAACTTTCCGGTGTTCTAGGTCGTTTGTGATTCCCGACGCGTTCCGCTTCTTTTGTGCTAGTTCATACCTCTTATCTCCGCAAACCGTGAGTTACAACCCCAGTTGTTTTACTTTTTGTACTTTTAAACATTATTTGGGGGAAGCATAAGATCACATGTTATGTAACTTTTGACACTATTTGCAAATTATTGAAACAATTGGAAACTTGATACTTTTGGTACTTATTGAAACTTTTGGAAACTTGTTCGAAACTTTGGAAACTTGAAACATTTTAACTTGTGAAACTCGTAAACTTTGGAAACTTGAAACATTTTAACTTGTGAAACTCGTAAACTTTGGAAACTTGTACGAAACTTTATTGAAACTTTTATGAAACTTTGAACTTTGGAAACTTGGAAACTTGTGTACTATCATGCGTATATGTGTTGATGCCTTAGCGGGTTAACTAAATTTAGGATACTTGTTAGCGACCAATCCTTGATGAAAATATAAACCAGGAAGAACTCATTGCAACTTTTGGAAACTTTGTTCATTTGCCCGTTTTGGTTCAGGTACTTTTATAAACTATTAGCAACAGCCGTTAGTCATATGGGTATCGATACTTAGGAGGGGTCAATCCTTACTCAGGGTTAGCGTCCCAAGTACATATTGCTAAGTTCAGATGTTCACTCAATTAAACATATTTTGGGCTCGATCAGGACCACACAATCGGTTTAGTGTATACTTACTATTTATATTATGCCAAGTGATTGACACGAGTTACTATTTAGTTAAACACATACTCCCTACGCATATATCATTTAGCGCTTGGATTCCGCTGCAACTTTATTTATACGAGTTTTATTTATTTAACTTACTTGTGTACGTTCAAACCTTTACTATTTACATATATGTTCAAACGTCGCTCCGTTCCTTTTACTTATGACGTCATCATATATTTTGCAACTTTCTATTTTTGGAAACTTTATCGAAACTCTAAACTGTAACTCACTCACTACTTTATGTACTTGACACTTTATCTTATGTTTCAGGAAATTAAAGTAAGTGTACGGAATGCATGGCAAGGAAGGGTCATTATGGTTACGTGAGGCGCTTATTGGGAAAAGACCTTTCTATTTTGGGAATTTTATTTGAAACTTGTATTTGTTCTTTAAGTTAAATCACGAACTACTTGGTTGTTTTTGAATGTTGGAACTTGAACTACTTTATCTTAATTGAAATGACTTGAATCGTTTATATTTGCTTATGACCGTGTAATGATATTCCAGCTCTCACATTCCGTGTTTCCGCTTTAGCGGGGTGTGACAGTTTTAATGGGTATAAGGTGGTTTGAATAGTTGATTTAGGTAAGTATAAAGTTTATTAGGGTAGTGTGGAAGTTTGTACTAGAAATGGAAATATATGGTAGCGTTTTATAAAATTAGTGTTCTTAAGATTGTTCTTAAGACATTGTTAATGCTATTGTGACCTCGGGGATTATTAAACATAAATATCACAAACCCTGAACGTGATTCTAACTTGTACCGGATGAAATTTTGTTTTTTCAAGGAAATGAGCGTTTTAATGGGTATAAGGTGGTTGGAATAGTTGATTTAGGTTATTATAATGTTTATTAGAGTAGTGTGGAAGTTTGTACTAGAAATGGAAATATATGGTAGGGTTTAGTAAAATTAGTGTTTTGATGTACCTATTGGTTTTTAGAATTAGGGTTTTGATTTAAAAATGGTACTTTGGGTTTACTTGAGTTTTATATGGATGAAATGGCTTCTAATATTGTTCTTAAGACATTGTTAATGCTATTGTGACCTCGGGGATTATTAACATGAATATCACTGTTGGGTTATAACATAGTCAATATCGTTTAACCATAAACAATACGCTTAACAAACAAGAAAAGTAACTTAAACGATTAATGCGGAAGACATTAAGAGTTACTACGGAAGAACAAGTTAGTGCGGCTGTCCAACAGAGTTACCACGGATGGTCAAGTTGATACGGAAGAAGTCAAGTTGATACGGAAGATCAACTTGCCGTGCAAGTATAATCTAAGTTATAGAATTATAATTAGATTATGTTTCCTTTTGTTATTAGATAGAGTTTCCTTACTCAAGGTCTATATATAGATAGATCCTTGTATGATAGAAAACACGTTGTATTGATAATCTTTCATTAATACGATTGAGGCTTATAATTCGATAATATTCTGTTTGTTCTTATTACTTTCCGATAACAAAATATTAATCGACAACTTGTTAATATTGAAGTGTTCATCCGCTGCTGAACTTCTTCAATAGATCACGATCTTAAAGTAGGTGAACTTATTAGTTTACATTGGCTAATACGATCCTGACAAGTGGTATCAGAGCACAGGAGGTGCTTTAGATCCATTGATCAACAAGTTTATAACCCTCATAAACAAAGAATCAATATAACCATCATGACTGAAGTTGCAATCGGCAAAGTTCCTGTTCTTAACAGCAACGAATTCGACTTATGGAAGCTACGCATCAAGCAACACATTCTGCTATCTGACTATACAGTTTGGGACGTAATTATCAATGGTAATAAACGTCCTACCACCAATGGAGCTGATGGAGAACCCGGAGTTCTTGCTAGACCAGCAGTGTCTGATCTTGAACGAAGAGAAAAGCAAACCGAAATCAAGGCTCTAAGCATTCTTCTAATCGCAATCCCCAACGAATATCAATCGCAATTTGAAGAATATCAAGACGCAAAATCACTATGGGAAGCTTTGGAGAAAAGATTCACCTGAACAAAGAATACAAAGAAGAACAAGAAAGCACTTCTTAAACAAGAGTATGAAAACTTCAACTCCCTGAATGGCGAACGAATGACACAAACTTTTGATCGCTACAAAAAGCTCACCGGAGAGATGATCAACGCATGCATTAAGTATGATAAAGATGATCTCAATAGAAAGTTCATATGAGCTCTAGGCAAGGAATGGAAAGTATACATAGTTTCCTACAGACAAGGAGACACCCTAGAGGAACTGGAATTGGACGATCTTTACAATGACTTACGAGTCTTTGAGGCAGAAGTGGAAGCAGAAAAAGCTGGTAATAGCAGCCCCGGTATTACTAATGTCAATATTGCACTTGCTACAACATCTGGAGGACCAAAACATGAAATCAATGACGAGATTTCATTCGAAGCATTTATATCTAAGTGTTCAAGTCTCTCAGGAGAAGACGTAAAACAACTGCATCAGGATGATTGTGACTAAATTGATCTAAAGTGGCAATCTGCTATGCTGGCACTTCGAGCACGAAGATTTTTAAATAGGACATGACGAAGATTCAATCCACGAAACAACGAACGAATCACTTTTGACAAAAGCAAGGTAAAGTGCTACGAATGCAACGAATTAGGTCACTTTGCTAGGGAATGTCCAAACAAGTCAAGAACCAACAATCCACGATCCACTCAAGACACAAATCAGAGTGCACTTATGTCGCAAGACATCTTTGGATATGATTGGAGTGACTTAGCTGAAGAAACAAGTCAAAACAGGGCACTAATCTCTGAAGAACAAAATCACGTAGAAAATATTGCTACTGTTCACCATGCATGCATAGCCGTAGTAATGGATGATACAGACATTATGGAGATATTAGTTCCTACGGATGAATCAGTTTCTACGGAGCTAGTTTATACTGACTTAGGAATTCCTGAAATCGGCAACAATGTTCTTGGATACGAATGGAATGATGATGATCAAGGAGCACATCAAGAGGATGCTCTAATGGCTATTGAATCACCATCACCAACTCCTGACAATCCATCTCTTATGGCCGAGGTAATGTCTAAACTTTGTACTTCTGAATGTAAAGATATAATTGCTAAATATAAAAATCATAATCAATTGATGAGTGATTCAATTAAGATCTTATAAGAACAAAGACAATCAGCACATAGGGTAATTGATAACTTAGAAAGTTAGATAAAATCACACAAAATTAATGAACAAAGTTATCCAGAAAAGGTTAATTTAATTGAATGGCAAAACTTACTCCTTAAACTCAAGATGGCTAGCGACAAAATCAAACTACTAGAACAAGAACATGATAAAGTTGAGTTAGATGTAGAGAAATTAGAATTTGCTTCAAAATCAGTAAATGACCTATGTCAAAAACAAATACATGGCAAGGTAAAGGCTGGTTTAGGTTACAAAGAAGTTTCCCCTCCATTTAACCAAAACTATATCGCTCCATCATTAGATGAACCTAGGATTCCCATCTCTCAGACACCTCCAAAAGAATCATTCAATGTTGATCCAATCAACTATGATGAAGTTCTAATTGAGGACTTAGTTCAAGAAAGTAAGATCCATATTGTGAAAAACAAGGATATTCCATTAGAAAATCACTTACTCACAATTGAAGGAATAACTCTACCTTCTTCACAAAGTTTCGTGTCTATGCCATGTCCTAAAACCATTACCAAGACTAAAACACCAACTAAAAGAAACCCAAAACAGTTCCTAAGGAAAACGAAAAGACTTGGAAACACATAGGGAAAAGAGGAAACCAACGAAACATGAATCAAGTCAAAACTCAAAAGGGACATATTGTTAAAAGCTCAGGAAAGGGATGTTTTATTTGTGGTAAATTGAATCACTATGCAAAAATCTGTTATCACAATCCTCAAAACCAAGTGCAAGTGATTCAAAAACCACATAATGGGGTGGGATACACAGGAAGGGTTGCCCATAAAAATAACTTTGTCAAACAAGTCTCTTCAGGAATTCAAAGTGTTAACAAAAGAAAAATTTCTAACAAGAAGAATAGAGTTCCTACTGTTAGACACAATTTTGTTTCTACTACTAAGGTTAATACGGCTACACATAATGGTGTTAATACTGCCAGTATTAATACTATGAAAAACAACCGTGTTACTACTGCTCGTGTTAATACTGCCAAAAGTAACTTAGTTAGTAGAGCTACTATTAACGCTAAGAAACAAAAGCATGTCAAACCAGTACCTGTTCCTATTGTTAAATCAAAAATTGTTAACACAAAACTGTTTCAAAAGCAAAATCTTTCAAACAAGTGTGGCAACCAAAGGTTCAAGTAACTCAACCACCTATCCCCACTGATTTTTCAAAACTAGTACAAAGTAAGGTGAGTTACTTTGATGAAATGGGCAAACCCAAGTCAACTTTGGCTTGGGTTCCCACCAGAAACTAATCTCTATCATTTATGTGCAGGTTCAGCCAACAAAAGAAAGTGAGAACAGTTGGCATGTAGATAGTGGCTGTTCCAGGCACATGACAAGCAACATGTCATGCGTTCAAGACTTTGAAAAGTTCAACGGAGGATATGTTGCTTTTGGAGGAAATCCAAAAGGAGGAAAGATTATTGGGAAAGGAACAATAAGCAATGGTACACTACACTTCAAAGATGTGTACTATGTGCAACAGCTTCAATATAATTTGTTGAGTGTCTCTCAAGTCTGTGATGAGAAACACACACCGATCTTCACTGCTATAGAATGCATTATAATGAAGCCTGGGTATGTCATAGATGAAAGTATGATCTTACTCAGAACACCAAGGACGGACAATGTCTACTGTTTAGACATGTCAAAGGTTCAAATCAATTCACCTGAAGCGTGCTTTCTCTCAAAAGCTACTTTAGATGAATCTACTTTATGGCATAGGAGGATGTGCCACATGAACCTGAAGAACATCAATAAACTAGTCAAATCTAGTTTGGTTAGAGGTCTCCCAAACAAGCAGTTCAACCTTGAAGACAACTGTTTAGCATGCTTGAAGGGCAAGCAACACAAATCATCTCACAAGACAAAGGAGACTAACTCTAACACCACTCCTTTACATTTACTCCACATGGATCTCTTTGGTCCTACTAATGTAATGAGTATAGCAAAGAAGTCATATTGCCTTGTCATCACTGATGACTTTTCAAGATATACATGGGTATACTTTCTTGGTACCAAGGATGAAACAAGTCAACTTCTCATCACTTTTATCACCAAGATTGAACTTCAACTCAACCCGAAGATCAAGAAAATTCGATGTGACAATGGCACGGAATTCAAGAACCAAGTAATGAACGATTTCTATGACAAGAAAGGAATAGAGAGACAATTCAGTGCTGCTAGGACACCCCAACAAAATGGAGTTGCTGAAAGACGAAATAGGACATTGATTGAAGCAGCTAGAAGCATGTTGGCTGATTCCAATCTTCCCATCTTTTTCTGGGCAGAAGCAGTTAACACTGCCTGATATGTTCATAATAGAGTTCTTAGAGTCAAGGACCACAACAAGACTCCATATGAGGTCCTCCACAAGAAACAACCTTTGATCAGTTTTCTACGCGCCTTTGGATGTCCATGCACAGTCTTAAACTCCAAAGACTACCTTGGTAAATTTGACAGTAAGCTGATGAAGGTACATTCGTTGGTTACTCATCCCAAAGCAAGGCATATCGTGTTTACAATCTCAAATCTAAGATTATTGAGGAAAGATCAAATGTGACATTCAATGAACCCACGTATACCAAAAAGGGACATGGACCAGACTGGGTGTTTGATTTGGATGCCTTAACCAAATCGTTAAACTCTAACTTGAGTTTCAATCCAAATCAGTTCCTACGGATCCTGTTAATGCAGCTGGCTCTATTCCTACTGATCCACTTACTACGGAGCACGTTGCTACGGATCCCATCACAGATACTGCTCGATTGGATATGATGGAATACGTCAATCTTCCAGTCTTTTTGGAAGATCCAATTCAAATACTTGATCCCATCACCTCAGAGGAACCAGATTATCCTCATAACAAAGAAGCTTCTACCAAGGAGGACGAAGCAGTATCACCCCACTCACCAATTGCTACGGATAATTCAACACGCCCTAATGGTGTTCCACGCCTCATTGAAGAAGATGACAATGGAGTTGAACAAATAGTCTATGAATATTTTGAGCCCTATACTACTGACCTACCTACTTCAGTCACTAGTCCTTCATTTACTACTTCTCCATTCACTACTCCTCCATTCAATGCACATTATCCTAGCAATGCGATGCCGGATATGAATGATACAAACCTGGGCGTTGAACTAAGACTTGAGAAGATCACATCTTCACGTGTTGCCAAGAATCATCCACCTTCTCAAAAAATTGGTGAACTTGACTTCTCTATAGCAAATAGAAGTCAAACCAAGTCCAAAAAGGATCCTCAAACTGCTCTTATCAACACATGTCTATTTTCATGTTTTCTTTCTCAAATGGAGCCTAAGAAAATTCAAGAACCACTACTTGATCCACTTTGGATCGAGGCATGTCAGGTAGAGCTACTCCAATTCAAGATTCAAGGAGTATGGGTACTAGTGGAAGTCCCATATGGAAATAAGGTGATAGGAACACGGTGGATCTTCAGAAACAAGAAAGATGAACGTGGAATTGTGTTCAAGAATAAAGCACGACTGGTTGCACAGGGTTATACACAAGAAGAAGGAATTGACTACGAAGAGGTGTTTGCTCCAGTGGCTAGGATTTAAGCAATTCGCTTATTTCTTGCTTTTGCTTCATTCATGGGATTCAAGGTCTATCAAATGGACGTCAAAAGTGCTTTTCTATATGGTGTCATTGAAGAAGAAGTATATGTCAAACAGCCTTCTGGATTTGAGGACCCTCAACATCATCACAAGGTCTACAAATTGATCAAAGCTCTCTATGGGCTTCATCAAGCACCACGAGCTTGGTATGACACTCTTTCAGATTATCTTCTTCAAAACAACTTTCAATGAGGCACAATTGACAAGACATTGTTCTTCAAGAAATCTCACTCAGACATTCTTCTTGTCCAAATCTACGTTGATGACATCATCTTTGGTTCTACCAAAGATTCCTTATGCAAAGAGTTTGAAGATCTCATGCACACTAAGTTTCAGATGAGTTCCATGGGTGAACTCACTTTCTTCTTGGGCGTACAAGTTAAGAAAAAGCCGGATGGACTCTTCATAAGCCAAACCAAGTATGTCAAGGACATCCTCACCAAATTTGGACTCATGGATGCTAAAGTTGCAAGCACTCCGGTTGAAACTCAGAAACAATTGACGCCTGATCTTGAGGGGGAGAATGTGGATATACATAACTAACGATCAATGATTGGATCTCTCATGTATCTCACAGCTTCAAGACCAGACATCATGTTTGGAGTTTGTGTATGTGCAAGATATCAAACAAGGCCCAAGATGTCACACCTCATCGCAGTCAAGAGAATCTTTCGTTACCTAAAGGGCAAGCCTAACTTAGGCTTATGGTATCCTAAAGACTCTCCTTTTGATTTAATTGCTTATACTGACAGTGATTATGGTGGTGAAAACTTAGACAGGAAATCAACGATTGGAGGATGCCAATTTATTGGTTCAAGACTGGTGTCATGGAAATGCAAGAAGAAAACAACGGTGTCAACCTCTTCCACAGAAGCTGAGTACATTGCCGCTGCTAGTTGTTGTGCTCAAGTACTTTGGATGCAAAATCAAATGATGGACTATGGCTATTCCTTCATGAACACGCCAATCTATATTGACCATCAAAGCACGATAAGCATCATCAACAATCCAGTCAAACACTCCAAAACAAAGCATATAGAGATACGCTATCACTTCATAAGAGATTGCAACGAGAAGAAATTGATTCATGTTGAGAAAATCCACACTGACAATCAGCTTGCTGACCTTCTCACAAAAGCATTTGATGTGGGGAGATTAACATTCCTGATTACAAGTATTGGAATGATCAATACGGATGAATAGCCTATATCCTTTTCTCTTAGTATTTCTATTTGTTCAAAACAAGTCCCTTCGAGAAGCAGTAGTAACCTTATGATGAAAATCAAGTACCTTACTTTCTAGCATTGTACTATGTTACTACTGCAACATTAATTGTAGAAACAAATTGTGACCAAAGTATGATTAGTACGCTCAAACGAATAGTACTAAGGGAAAGTTTAACTACTACTGCCCTGAGTCTATTTATTTGAACGGAATGGTTAATGCGAACAAATAATGTGTTACTACGGATCTCTGGAATCCATACTGCCAGTAATTCACGTTACTACGGACAGTCCAATTAATACGGCCTATGAACCATTACTACGGACGCTTAACCAAATTACTACGGACTCATTTGTTAATACGGCAGATTATCATATTATAAAGGTTTCTTAAGCAATAAGAATACCCTAATTAATGATGATTTGACAAGTCAAAATACAACTTGTAACTCACTTTTACACGTGGAAAGTTCCGATTGGACCTAATTTTTAAAATTCAGGCGCGAGGCACAGCTACTCGTGACACGTGGCCATTTCTAATTGGACCGTTACTTTTAAATCATTACCCGCGTATAAATAGGGGTTATACTACAAGAAAAATGGGTTTTTGGGACCCTTTCTTTGGGACGCTTCAAAGATTTTGTCCCGATAAAATATCTAATAGGATGTGTTAGTTTTTATGTCCTTTTATGATTGAATATAATAGAACAATTAAAATGTAGGTCCTAAAATCAAGTTTATATGACACTTATTTTTTAGAGTCTTATGATGGTGTAACCTAAAATGACACATTAGACACACGTCCTATTATATTAGGTTTTATTGGATGTTTATTAGTTATGGTCTTATCATAATCAAACATAATAGGACACGTGACAAATAAGTCATATTATATTGTGTTTTATAAAACGCTTATCCACAAGGGTTCTATTATGAAATAATATATAGGACACTTGACAAATAAGTCATATTATATTATGTTTTATAAAACGCTTATCCACAAGGGTTTTATTATGAAATAATATATAGGACACTTGACAAATAAGTCATATTATATTATGTTTTATAAAACGCTTATCCACAAGGGTTTTATTATGAAATAATATATAGGACACTTGACAAATAAGTCATGTTATATTATGTTTTATAAAACGCTTATCCACAAGGGTTTTATTATGAAACTAGCTTAATACCCGCGATAGCACGGAAAAATATATGAACAATAATGATACGAAAACATTAAAATGTATAATAACATTAATTAGTAAACTTTTATATTATCACCTTTATAATCACTTTGTTTAAAGTTTAACATATAAACATGTTTCTATATGTTTAACAATTGATCAAACAAAATTACGATTAATAAAAGTTTATGTTACAAAATAGATACTATAACGTTTATGAAATTATAAAATCATGAAAAAAGCGGGGAGCTATATCAAAACAAATAAGTAAAACATTCAAGCTTCATATCTTCGACACATTCCGCTTTAACTATCTTTTTGACCGGCCCATTATACCATTCTAACTATGTGTTTCAAACTGAACTCTGTTAGGAATCGAATATTCATAACATTGTATTTGTAGTCGTTATTAGGGGCATTATTGTAACATTTAGTAAGTCTTTGTAACGTCCCCACACTCCTATAAATAGGAGTGTGGGTGGTGATTATTCCATGAGATTGTGCTTAATGATAAATCTACTTTCTCTCTCTAGACTATGTTTCTCTATCTAGACTGATCTGAACCTACAATTGGTATCAGAGCGGGGTACTCGAAAACACTTCGTTCGACTAGGATAATTCGACTAGGATCCATTCGAATAGATACATTCGACCAGCCTTTCAACATATACGAACTTAACTATTCGAATAGGATTTTTACCTACACGAAGTTGATCACACGAATAGGTTTTTAACAAACACGAAGTTGATCACACAAATAGGTATGTAACACTCACGAAGTTTATCACACGAATAGGTTGCTCAGACATAGTTCTCGGATAGATTCAGACAAGTGTTGGAACGAATTGACAATCCAAACACGCACTTGAAATTGACTAGATCGAACACGGTGATTTACACGAATACGTCAAAGGTTGGATTATTGAAAATCAAAAAATAAGAACTTTTTCACGTTAGAGACGAAATCGAAAAATAAGAACTTTTTTAAAAAGAGCGATTTTTATTTTTCCCGACAGTTTTCGAATACCGGTTAAACTTACGCGACGAATTTTGACGAGATTCAAGCATCGGAAAAATACGAAAGTAATATTTCCGGAATCAAAATTGAAAAGAGAATTTAACGGTGATATATATATATATATATATATATATATATATATATATATATATATATATATATCTACTACTATATAAAGCATTTGATGTTTTAAGAGTTTAAGAGATTAAGAGGTACAACATTTTAAGCACATAATACAACATTTTAAGCATACAATACAACACTTTAAGCATACAACACAACACACACAATACAGACACAACACACAACACACAACACACAACACACAACACAACTCTCTTTCTCTCTCTAAATCCTCTGATCACTCTCTAGAAAACTGTCCGCCGCAACCTCGCTGGAACCTCGCCGGAAACCTCGTCGGAACCACCATCCGTCACCGCCAGCCACCTCGAAGACAACTATACCTGCCAGAAACCGTCGGAACACTGCCGGAACACATATCACTGCCGGAACCCTAGCCGCCGCTTCCTCTGCCTGAAACCTAGCCGCCGCTGCCTGAAACCTAGCCGCCGCTGCTTGAAATTCAGCCGCCGCTGCCGGAAACCGAGCCGTCGGTCCCTTTCTTTAGGTAAATCTCTCTTAAACTCTTAATCTTTCTCTCTTTTCTTTCTTTTGGATCTTTCGGATCTGGTTTTGGCTGTCTACCGTTGACTGATATTTTAGTTTTTTTTTTTTTTAGTTTTTTTTAGTTTGGATCTTGAGGTTTGTTTTGTGGCTCTTTGTTACAGAAGCTATCTATTACATTTTCATATTTCACCGTAACAATAGGTGCTAATCCAGATTTTTTTGTGGAGACCTTTTATAAGGTAATATCTCGTATCAGCAAGGATATTTGAAATGTCGTTTATGAAATACACCACTTATCGTTTTCTTCATAGGTACTCCAAATTCATTTTGGTTTTTGCAGGAGCAACTGGCGAATGATATAGAAAGAGTAGATATGCTATTTCAGAGATCAGTAGAAGAGGGTATAAAGATAGAGGTACGACCTTACTGTTTATATATATTAATTATGAAAACTTTTAAGTATTTTTAATTAATTGATATTTATTTTGAACGATTAAAATAAGTAAGGCGCTTCTCTTTGTTAACAGCGCAGGTCGATTGAGGGAAAAGAAATTGTCGTTTTGATCTTATCAGGAAAATACATTGTGATTGCGTTAGTTGACCAATGCATTTTGAGGTAAAGTAAATAGATGCGACATCGAACAGCGGAGGTATAGCCAAACACTATCTTTTATCATCTGCTTTTGTTATTGTTATGGGTAGACAAGAAACGTAGTATGACCCTGTTCCATTTTAGCTATTTTATAATGCTCTACAGTACATTATACTTGTTTGACCTTGTTAGAGATAAAATTAACCCGAACTGACCCGTTCATAAATAAATGGGTCTGGAATTGCCATCTCGAGTTTTCCCCCCCAAAGTTCTTTGTCAATGATCTTCCTTTGTGTTTTCTATAATCACCTTATACTTAATCTGGACTTTTTTCTTTTGCTTTCACCACTTCAGGTATGTTTACAATGCTGATTATCTACTCAATTTTGGTTGTCGGTATCTTCGCTGGTCTTAGATTTCATATTTGGCTGGTCTTAGAATTCATATTTGTATAATCAAACTGGTTATCAATGCTGATTATCTAATCATTTTTATATTGTTTTTGAAACTTTTCCCATGATTGCAGTTCAATACATATGAGAGTTTGAAGAACGGTGTGTTCTGTTCATATCAACAACATGGTCAGCCATCTACTATATCAACGGTTTGTTATTTGCTACTATTAATGTGACACTAACTACTACTAAGATATTGTTGTTTTGCAACAATTTAGTTTTAAAAAAGGGTTTATTTTAAGTGTAAAACGGATAGAGATATGGCGTTTGAAATTTTCTATGTGTTCAAAATAATTGGTCGGAGTTTTGTAAACGTTAGATCTTAACTGTAATATTGATGTAGTGTTTTCATGGTTTACTTTTCATTAAAGTTGGTCTTTTGATACACATTTTACCAAACAAATACAACAACACCATTGACATTACGAAAATATAAAAAAAAATAATCTAAAAGGCGTTACCAAAAGGATAACTATAATTCGTTGAAAAAGATCCGGTTTTTTGTACATCAAGCAAATAGAATTTAATTACTCCGCTTTTTTATTTATTTATTGTGTTCCCTTGTAGCTTTTATGTGGAGGATTAGCATGGTCTACTGCTGCTTTGTTTACAACTCCTTCTGATGTGGTAAAGACCAGATTACAAACACAGGTCCGTAACAGTTTAAATCATTTTCATTTTCATTTTATGTGTCCCTTTTGTATGTGACGAAATTAAGATATGATTATGGTTCCCACTTACTTCACTTGAAAAGATAATATAATGTCACTCGCAAAAAAGACTGTATTTCTTTTTTAAACATATGTGATGGGTGGATTTCGTGCAGATGCCTGGATATATAAACCGCTATCATGGTGTCTTTAAAACTCTTAAAGACGTAGCCAAACACGAAGGCCCAAAAGGTCTCTATAGGTATTCACCTTCAAATATCTCTTGATTCAGCTCTCATCAAAAATGTTAAAAACCATATGTTTGTTTCATTGGAGGCCAAACCGAGCTTCGGAAACTATAATAAGCTGGAACGACAAAGCATCCAACATATATAAGGATGGTTCAGAACTTGGAACATATAGAACAACTTATGTGTCCGTAGAAGCCGATTACTTTTGTGCTTCTGGGATCACCATTATGGTACAACTAAAAAACACTTTTTCTACCATTTTTTAAAATATTAGAATAATTTAACGTCTTATCTTGTATTTTATGGCAGAATACGGTCGTTTCAGTACCAGGAGGGTATAAAATGCAAGTTGTGGCATTAAGGGTTGCAGGAGAATAGACATAATATATAGTTTTTCAAGCTACTATAGTTCGAGTTTTACTTGTGGATTAAATACTTTCGAGTTTTGAAATTGATAATGTTGGTGGTATTATCAGTAATTGTGAAAAGGTTTTAGTAATATTAGGGTACTAAAAAGTGTGTTAGAAAAACTTTTAAGCTAAAAACTGTAAAAGGATAATAACTTTGAAAGGTCTACTTTATATATTGATTTTTGAATGTTGAGATACTAAAAACGTTTTCGTGGTAGAGCAACTTATGTACTAAAAACTACTCTAGAAATAACCAAATGGTCAGTTTTTTAGTTACTTACCAGTCGAACTTTGATGTTAGAGTACAACTTATTTTATGAGGAGATGTTTGGGGTGAAACTGGATGTTCTTTTTGTGGTTGGTTATATGGAATGTTTTATTGGCTATATAGGCAAAAATAGATATGGACCAGAGGATATTGGCGAGAAGAGAGTAGTGAGTAGTAAGAAGCAGAAGATAGTCCTTATAAACTATTAATGTAACATATGATTCATCCTATAAATATATTTCATAGGACGTTAATATGTGTCTCAAAACATAATAGTATATTACAACATCAAAAGGCATCCTATTTAGCAATGTGTTAGGACACATTTTATGTTTTATAAAGTATCTGATGGGACCTTAAATTTTGTTTCATAGTATTGGTGTTTATTAGGATGCCTAAAAGCGTCCTACAACTTTATACAACGCCTTTATATGAGACACTTTTGGCACCGGTCCTATTAGATTAAAAGTCTCATAAAGTAACATTTTAGGACGGTAACAAGCGTCCTAAAAGACCACTTTTGTTGTATATTCATGTTTAATAATCCCCGAGGTCACTATAGCATTAACAATGTCTTAAGAACAATATTAGAAGCCATTTCATCCATATAAAACTCAAGTAAACCGAAAGTACCATTTTAAAATCAAAACCCTAATTCTAAAAACCAATAGGTACCTTAAAACACTAATTTTTAAATCAAAACCCTAATCCTAAAAGCGTCCCACAAGTTTGTACTAGAAATGGAAATATATGGTAGCGTTTTGTAAAATTAGTGTTATAAAGTATCTATTGGTTTATAGAATTAGGGTTTTGATTTTAAAATGGTACTTTGGGTTTACTTGAGTTTTATATGGATGAAATGGCTTCTAATATTGTTCTTAAGACATTGTTAATGCTATAGTGACCTCGGGGATTATTAAACATGAATATACAACAAAAGTGGTCTTTTAGGACGCTTGTTACCGTCCTAAAATGTTACTTTATGAGACTTTTAATCTAATAGGACCGGTGCCAAAAGTGTCTCATATAAAGGCGTTGTATAAAGTTGTAGGACGCTTTTAGGCATCCTAATAAACACCAATACTATGAAACAAAATTTAAGGTCCCATCAGATACTTTATAAAACATAAAATGTGTCCTAACACATTGCTAAATAGGATGCCTTTTGATGTTGTAATATACTATTATGTTTTGAGACACATATTAACGTCCTATGAAATATATTTATAGGATGAATCATATGTTACATTAATAGTTTATAAGGACTAAGAAAAGGGTCATAAAAGATAAGTGTATCATATATTTTTAGGACCAAATTTAATGTCCTTATAAGAAGTCTCTTATGTAATGAAACACAACATTTTGTTTTATTAAGACAATTACATAACATTGATGGCATCCTAATATATTATATTATAGGACACGTCTTTTGTTGTAACACATTTCTCTACTTTGCTTTTAGGACGATTAAAAGCGTCCTGAGAATTGTCCCAAATTGAACACAAACCTAAATTATTAATAATTTCGATATATAATGTTCACAAACCATGTCTCTCAATCTTATTGAGTAGATTAGAGGCATAAAATTCCCATTTTAAACAAGTCATTTTCATACAAAAGTTCTTAAAATGATTAAATCATAACACAAACCTAATAAGGTCTCAAAACATAAACCATAATAAGGTCTTATAACATAAACCATAATAAGGTCTTAGAAGAGTTACAAGGTAATTAAAAACTGATAAAAAAAAAAATGAGACGAAAATAAACCACTTGCATCATCCTAAGGCACCAAGGTAATTCCAAAATAAAACAAACTAGTTGTTGCTTTCATCATGCATCCATAGGTGCCACCTAGAAATGGAAAATTTATATATAAGTATAAGATTCCATGTTTAATAAACCTTGGTGTAACAATATACATATCACAAGTTTAAAAGGAATGACATACTGATATGAAAGGGCAAGGCCAAGCAACAGTTGCACCAACAACGTCTTCAACCGTGACAATGAATCCATACGGTCTCACCAAGCGTTCATTTCTCTTGATAGGGATTTGAACATTTACCTCACACCAGTCTGGTCCAATCTCTTCGCCCCCAACAAGTTCATTTGGATCTAAACTCTTGATCCATCCTTTTGCAAATTCTCCGTCAAGTTTAAAATATTTTTAAGATAAACTTCTGCTCCAACCTAAAATGTATACAAACAAGTATCAAAAATCAGCAAGCATCACAAATGACATATTAACACTAAAAGTGCATATAAATCTAGTAAAAGTGCATAAATAAATTTGATTGACCTACCCGTAAACGTTGAGATGAATTTGCTACAACACGATCAGGTGACGTAAACGGCTCACTTGAATCATTAAGAGCATTTTCACTCGAGCCTTGCTTCTCCATTACCACCGAATTTAAACGAGCAACTACACAACTAAGTTCTTCATATTTGGACTTCCATTGTAGGTTCTCATGACGAGAAGCCGAACGACTTGGAATCACACCCCAAACATCACAAGAACGTACACCCAACCCATACATGCTTGCACTACCATTTTTATCTTCACCCATAACTTTAGAAAATACATCATCGGGTCCGGGCTTATCAACTGAACTCTCTGGAAGTTGAGAACGCAATTCTTCCATATTTTCCTGTATGCAAATTATTAAATATGTTTACTATATGAAAATTTAAAAACGGCTTAATTTGTTAAAAGAAAAGCCTGATTATAAATCAACATAATACTTATAAGCATAAATATAAAAGAAAATTCTGATTATACAAGCATAGTTCATACTATTGCGTTTGAAGCTTCCACGGTTTTCGTATCGCCATCTTTAGAAAAACAAGCAGAAAACAACTTCATTCGACTTGGTTCGACTCCCGCTGCAGATTCCTGTTTCAACAATAATGTATATTCTAAATATATAGACATATATTGAATCAAAAAGTTCACAATAATATACAAGTACCTTGAGTTCTTCACGAACTGGAGCATAACTTTTTTTTCCCGTGATTGGCACCATCTTCTTCTTTGCCCTATTTTGCTTGTTCTTTTCACTAACTATCTGGAATGGCAAGTGACAAATAAGTTATTAAATAACATAATATATTAGAACTAATAAAGGAACCAAGTCGGTAAAATGATAAAATGATAGAGGATGGAGTTGTGGTTGAGAAAGAGGACAAGAGTCGACTGTTGTTCTTGAATCTGTTGTTATTGAATCAACTACTGTTGCCCATTTGAGTGTATGGATTCGACTCACACTCGTTATGATTTCCAGTTTTTGGAAAGATGGGTTTTGACTTAATAATATTATCCTTATTACAGAAAGCTAAACCGTTTTCTGCACGTGACCGACAACTTCAACTTGCAAGGATTCAAATCGAGAATGCACTAAATGTAGCTGTGTGTACAGTTTCTACAGCAACCGTATTCTGTTGATGCAAAAAACTAGTTACCAGCAATATCCACAAGAACAAACTCCATTCTTGAAATGATGAAACCGATGCAAATCACGGACAATAATTTCCCGCTTCTCTACGAGTGATACAAATTTTGTCGCGTTATGGCAATCACAACAAACACACAGGGGTTTTTTCTGATATGACTAGTTGTACCAGATCAGGTATTCAAAAGTCCAAAAGCAATAGCAAGTTTCTCACTATGTGTCTTCGACGTTTGTTCTTGTAAACCATCTTCAACATTATGTATCGACTCCATCTCAGGTACATAACTAGCCTCTTTAATCCTATCAATCAAAGTTTCAAGATACCCATAAATTCCCTTAGAACGAACATGCCACGAGCTCCCATAATAGAAAGTATGAACTTCATTTTCCAAATCAACCGAACTATATCCCGGTGTTTTCCGTATCCCTCGATTTTCCATTTTAGCCCTTGATTTCAGTCACTTTATCCCACATTGTAGCTGTGGCGTATATAATTGCTAAAAGTAAATAATACCCACCATCGTTAGTGTTTAACTCGAACAATATTTTGGCTGCCATTTCTGCAAATTCAACGTTTTTATGAATCTTGCAAGCTCCCAACATTGCACCAAAAACGTTTATTTGTGACAAAATAAGATATGAAATAACATAATATCATTCAGATTAATAAGATATGAAATAACATAATATCATTCAGAAATGAACTTTTTCGGACCTTAGATTTTTCTTTATTCCAAGACCTCACGAGTTTCCTCCAATGTTTTTTGTGCACTCGTTTTGGCTTAGAACTTATTTGTTCTTGAAATGGTAAAGACGGATCATAGCATTCCTTTTTGACTCTAGCCCGGTAATTTCGGACTTTTTTGCCAAATGATTTCAGGATCCAATCATCAGTTCCAGGGGGTAGATCAAATTTTCCCTAGAAAAAGTACATATATAATTACATCAAACAAGTAATTTCAATATTGATTTAATTTTAACATACCTTTAAGAATTCTAGCAAGTTTTGTTTCTTAGACTTGGCAACCTTGTTCCACGGTTTATGAAGCGGACAAAAAGTTCCACTCCTTGAAAGGGATCCCATGAAATGGGTCAATTGACTTGTTGTTTCCTCGTCAACCGGTTGTTCGTATTCATTAAATACAACACTTATACGTTCCTCTTCATTTTGGGCCCAAACTTTTGGCATACGTGGTGGCCCTCTAACTCGTTTGTTTGTGTTCCCTGTAACTAAAAAATATTAACACTTCGCAAGAAATATATATATTCAAAAGAAGTAATAACTTAAATAACCCCATTAAATATGCAACATAACAATATATATATATATATATATATATATATATATATATATATATATATATATATATAAATATATATATATATATATATATATATATATATATATATATATATATATATATATATATATATATATATATATATATATATATATATATATATATATATATATATATATATATATATATATATATATATATATATATATAGGTGGGTTCATTTAGGAACCACTAAATATTTAGGAACCATTAGGAACCAATATTCACCAGTGTATATATACGATATTCACCAGTGTATATAAAGCATATGTATATATATATATATATACACTGGTGAATATTATATGTATATACACTGGTGAATATTATATGTATATACACTGGTGAATATCATATTAAATATACACTGGTGAATATCATATATATACACTGGTGAATATTGGTTCCTAATGGTTCCTAAATATTTACATGGTTCTTAAATGAAACCAACTCTATATATATATATATATATATATATATATATATATATATATATATATATATATATATATATATATATATATATATATATATACACACAAACCGTTGTTAGAATGGTTGAAGCCTAAATCGGTTTCATCTTCTTCAAGCTGTTGGCTGACATTTCTCGTATTAGCTCTAGATCTGATTCTCTTTTCATTATCCATCCTTTAACAAAGTAATAAGTTATTAGAAAAGAGAAAATAACAAAAATTTAGTAAAAATAATATGCAACTCTAAAAAAAACAAATAATTTACTTATAAAAATATACAAGAACCGGAATATATCTCTGAATATATTTATATTACCCATTTGAGAGAATAGCATAGCTTAAGTTAACCCATATACAGTGGGTGTTTGTTTGGGCTTATTAAAAGTGCTTATTAGCTTATGAGCTTATGAATGTTTAATAAGCTCACTTTAGGTGTTTGGATGGGCTTATAAGCTTAAGCTTATGAGCTTATTAAAGGGGTTTTTAATAAGCCCAAAATTTGTGGCTTATGAAAAGAAAGTTGGGCTTATATATAAGGTTTTTTAGAAAATTACTGGTATACCCTTAAATTAACCCTAAAAAAAGTGCACGTTTTGACTGCAAAATCTGCACATATTGACAGCAAAAGCGACCAGTTTAGCAGCTTTGGCTTCATGTTTTGACACTAAAAAACTGGACTTAAAACTAGATAGCTTGACAACAGTAAATATCACGTTTTGACAGCACAAAGTTGCACGTTTTGAGTGCAAAAACAACACGTTTTGATAGATTTATTAACAACAATAACATGTTTTGACAGTAAAAAAACCCGCACATATTGACAGCAAAAGCAACACAGCAAAAACATGTTTACACAGCAAAAACAACACGAGTACAAATGGAACGTTCAGAGATATTCACACATATAATTAAGGGGGTCTTCGGTCATCTACATATGAAACAGTATTTCTAACCATTTGGCCTACTAATAGCATGTAAAATCACTCTTTAGTGTGATTAAAATACACGCTTTCAAGTAGTATAATCACTTGCTCAATACACAATATATCACAAAGCTAACATACATGTAGTAGAAAAGAACTTGACATTGAAGGTTAGCATCATTTTGGTTCTCATGTACTTCAAATATGGCAATAAAAACCAACAAAGATAAAGATTGTACCTTCAATTTTGTAGGCAAAGCAAAACCCTCGCTTCAATTTTAAAATCGATCTTGAACATCTAGAAACACTAACCATATCAAGAATTGTCAACAAAACTGACACCTTATGCTTGTATGACGAACGTGGTTTCTTTCAGCGCGAAAATCAATTTAGGAATTGGCAGGTTATCACTATTTTGGCGCTTTTGAAAACTCAATTTAGGGGAATGTGAATTTAATAAATAATTTGGGTATTTAGGATATATATATATATATATAATTAAGTATAAAGATAAAAATAAAAGGTTTAACAAAAGTTAACAATCACACAAATTTATAAATATTTTTAACGTCTTATAAATTAAATTTTTGATTATTAATAAACATTTGATTCGATTTAATTATTCACATATTACTTAGTGTTACGGATTAAATATTTTATGTTTTGCATATTGCATTTAAGTAAACGAAATATAAGCACCAACTCCACGTTAAAAAAATGCGTTATTAGGTTTGAAAAAGACAATATGACCCACGTGTATTTTTCATCCACACACCAAATATGTAATACGCACAATGCACATCAAAATATGCACACCCCCTTAAATAAATAAAAAGTAAAAAGTAAAAAGTAAAAATTGAATATAAATTATATGTATTGTAGTCATCAACTAAAATAGTATAAATCATGTTATCTCGTAAGAGGTCTCATGTTCGAACGTGCATAGATAAACACGTTGAATTGGTTCGGGATGGATCCATGTGGATAGTTTAATTGGGTAAATGAAGAAGTTTTTTTGTTCGGGTTATTTAGAAAGTATGGGTCAGTTATTAAGATGTCCACGACCTAACTATATATCCTCGTAATCATTTCATTGATGATGGAGAGGTTACATAAGATGGGTATTAATATAATGATAGCTTTATGGTGTTGCACTATGGGCTTGTTTGATGTACACACTTATGAAAGCTAATGTGCTTAACTTTATTATTTATATAAGCTCTACCATAACACTTATTTGATTTGACAGACACATAAGTCAGAGAACAATAAGCTATTTAAAATAGCTTATGAAATGCCTTGTGTTTATGATAAATTATACATGTAAATATGCCCTTCAAATTAATTAAAATATGCACTTTTACATGCCTTTTATGTATTCTTTTCTTCTTATATCTACATTCTCTAGCTCCAACTAATTTATCGAACATGTTTATCATTTTTATATGTAAGTTGTAGCTGCAATCAAAAGCTCAAGCTTCGACTCCAGCTCAAGTTTCAACTTAAGCTCGAGCTAGTTACGCCAATCATACCTACATGTATTCGTCCTAACTACCTATCTACTTATGAGTGATTATTTTCAGTTCAAAATCCACCAAACTGATTGAACGGCGATTGCAGCTTACAGTTGGTACCAGTTAACAAATCACAAAACTAAAGTATGAACTTCGAACTTCAGTTTATAGGGAGAAACTAACACTTTAGACAAACCCGTACCCTTTTATATGTTACCATTGTTTTTTTTAATTATGTTATGTTTATTACTAAATTAATTTTTTTTTTATTACAAACTCGTCTTACTTCAAAAACCGAACCGAACCAAACCATATAATATTCCATTGAAATATATATATATATATATATATATATATATATATATATATATATATATATATATATATATATATATATATATATATATGATTATAGTTATTTTTTAGGCCAAAATTATTATAGATAGTATAACAAAACGTTATAGCTTAAATTTCTAAATTATTAAATGAAAATAATAAATGATTAAAAAAAACACGAATAAGTTTAAATAGTAAGTCGAACTAGTTAAAGTAAAAAAAAAAAAAAAGGATTAGGTCTGAACCGAGCTTAATTCCGAAAACCAAACCCGTCGGTTCCTAACCTTTCAAAAACCAAACTTTTTGGTTCGTTTTGGTTTTATGCGAAAATCGAGCCGAAGTGAACCATCCTCGCCCCTAGTGACAAACAACATAATTGATGACAAACAACATCTTGATGATTGTGGGAGCTTAGCTTTTGAACTACTAGGTTTACCTGAAATAACAAAATATTAACGGGATTATGGAATTACGGATTTAACCTTAACCTTGATTGACAGTCATTAATTATATAGAAAGTTACCTGTGAATATAACACGAACAAGACCCTTTCGCACAAGATTGCTGCAAGTAACATCGGTTTCCTCAATATCATACGGTTCCACACCCCATGCTTCAGTGTCCTTTTCTTTTGTTAACTGAGAAACTATTGAGCAAGTATCGGGGCCCACGTGCAATACTTTGTGCATGCTATCACCATACGTTTTCTTTAAAATAGGTATTGCCGAATGAACATCATACGTGCAACTAAAATCCGCTGAAAATGTTCAAAACGTTCGAGTTAGCCCCCCTCTCAAATATAAGTGTATTTAATAGTATGATTATCATACTAGATCTGGTAGTTGGAGGCGAAAAAGAAGTTATAATGTAATTCAATGTATAACTTTGACAGTTGGACTGGTATCCACATAATTATTGTTCTAGTTTGATGTACCTTTCAATCTATAAGATTATTTTTAATGCGCGAGTATGATTTTTATGAACACTGATTTTGATTTCTTTAAACGTGTTAAACAATGTCGTTTTCTTACTATCTGCAGCCTTTTTTTTTACAGGAGTAAACAAGGTTACAAACAATATCAAAATGACAATGGAATGCGAAAACTATTTTACTGCAGAACTGAAACCCGAAAAGTCTTTACCCTGTTTCGACTGCAATATTTTCCTTGATTTCGCTAAAGACCATGTGGTCACCTCTATTGTTGGCCTTGTATCTAAAAATGGTTATCTTTCCCGACAGATTCAAGTGACAATCCGTTATGTCCAGTCTGCAAATCCCAAATATCCAACACCTCAGTGGTCCCACTTTACGGGCGTCGAAAAACATTACCTGACAATGAAGTCGACAACAAAACATCAAATCAATCCCGCCAGTTAGCGAATCATGATTCTTATCAAACACCATTTGAAAGTTACAATTCTACCCCTGATGGTTATAATTCGAATATACAGTTGTATGGAGAAACGATATATGCTCGGGTTTTTGGGAACTCGCAAAGAATGTACACATTTCTGAATTCATATCATCTAGCTGGAAGTAATAACCCTCGATTAAGAAGGCGAGAAATGCAGATTAATAGATCATTAGACAGATTAACCATGTTTCTGAATTAAACAATAATGCAAGCAAGTTTACAACCTCAAGACTAAAAGTCACTTATGATCCATGAATGCACAAATATTGAAAGCAAATAAAAGAGACACAAAAAGTAAGACAATACCTACTCGTTATACAAATAGATGATGCGCCAAATTGGACGAAACATATACCATTATGCAATACTACACCGACATAACAAAATTAAAAAAAACAATGCTAACATATAAAAATTAACCCATTTTGTCCACTTTGACCCATTTTACCCATCTTTATCATTTTTTTCATTTAACCCATTTCGCCCACTTTGACCCGTTTTATCCACAACCCATTTCGCCCACTATACAAACTTATATACATACAAATACTACACCGACATAACATAATTAAAAAAAACAATGGTAACATATAAAAATTAACCCATTTTGTCCACTTTGACCCATTTTACCCATCTTTATCATTTTTTCCATTTAACCTATTTCGCCCACTTTGACCCGTTTTATCCGTAACCCATTTCGCCCATTATACAAACTTATATACATACATATACTAATAACACTTGGCCGGAAAATATATAATAACCGATGAACCTAGTTCAACATCAACGAAAATATATATATATATATATATATATATATATATATATATATATATATATATATATATATATATATATATATATATATATATATATATATATATATATATTATATATATTATCATCGATAATGTTAGCAAGTTTACAACCTCAAGACTAAAAGTATACACAAATGGATACCTAGCAAATAAATAAATAGAAAAACCGAGAAGTAGAGGAAAACAGAAGTTATGATATGTACTAATTCCTGATTAACCTAAATTAGCTATAATCAGATTACTATCAGCAATGGAAGTTATCACAAGGCTTCTTCGTCTTTTACTCTTTCAACAACTAGGGTATTTTGATCAACAACAGTTCCACTAAAACCCTCTCTTATCAAGTCAATATTCACATTTTCAACTAGTTGGGAACCACTTGATGCTTCACTAGGCAAATATGTTTCAATATCATCAGGACATGCTTGTTCATTCATGTCATATGAATCTCTTGCTGTTGTCTTGATCACGACTTTCCACCCTTTGTCAACACCTTCTTCAACATAAAACACCTGTTGTGCTTGAGAAGCTAGAATAAAAGGCTCATTATGAGGCTTTAATCCATTGAAATTGAGTAGAGTAAACCCATTTTCGTCTTCTTTTTTTCTCTTACCATTTGAGATCCAATCACAATTAAACAACACCACCTTTTTGTGAGTGGAATACTCAAATTCAATGATAACCTTTAAAACGCCATAATAGGTTACATGTCCAACAACAGGATTGTTATCTCTAGCACTCGAAAAACTATTTGCCACGGATTTTGGGTTTTTCTTTTCCATTCAAGATCTTTTGTGTGAAATCTAAAACCGTTTATAATAAAGCTGTTATATCTTTTAACAACCTCAGCGGGACCACTTGCGAGGACTCTTCGATCTTCGGTTATTCTTTCATCCCCTTTATTATACAAATACTCCACCTAAAATATGTTAAGAAAAAATCAAGTACAATAGAATTTTAAAATACTATACCATATATTACTGATTATTACTTACACGAGATCTAAACCATGATACAAAAGTTTCACTATGAATTCGTAAAACCTCAAGCTCACGTAATCGTCGATGTTGATCACGGACAATCTTACGATGTTCACTACAATGTTAAAAGGAAAAAAATTAAAAATTAGAAGAATAATAATAACACTAGGAGTAATAACAACAATAATAATGAAAAACATAATTCTCGAATTCTAATAATTGACTTACGTTATAAATTCATCAACTTCGCTACAATTGAACAATACATAAGCATGCGCTTTATCCAAAGTCTCAAGGTCTAGTGCTTTTGTCTTTGATGCACCAATCGGACGACCCAGCATTGAAAAGATAGGTAAAACATCCGCACCACCACCATCATCATAATTTCGACTTGACCTATTATGTCTAGTCTCGATATCAGTAGATAAGTACAACGAACAAAATGAGATACATTCTTCAGCTAAATATCCCTCTGCAATTGAACCTTCGGGTTTAATCCTATTCCGTACATAAGATTTTAGTGTAGACAAATACCTAAGTGATCAAATGTATGAGAATAAATTTGATAATAAGTGTAAAACTAAATCATAAAATTTCAGCTAAAACGTTAATACGCACCTCTCAATTGGATACATCCAACGATAATGAACCGGTCCACCTATTCTAGCCTCTGAAGCAAGATGAACGGAAAGATGAACCATCACGTCAAAGAATGATGGTGGAAAAATCCTCTCTAGATCACAAAGTATTTTTCCAATCTCACTTTCCATCCGAACAAGATCATCAGGTCTGAGAACTTTCGAGCATAGTTGTTTATAGTAACGGCATAAGCTCATCAAGGAAGAACGAACATGCTTAGGTAACACGTTCCGCAAGGCAAGTGGAAGCAATTGTTGCATCAGAATATGATTATCATGACTTTTAAGCCCGTGAATTTTTGGAGGTTTTACTTGTATACATCGTTATATGTTAGCTGCATATCCATCTGGAACTTTCACCCCTTTTAAGACACTACAGAATATTTCCTTCTCCTTTTTATCCATTGAGAAGCGAGCAGGAGGCATATACACTTTGTTTCTATCTTGAATTATGGGATAAAGTTTAGGTCTTATACCCATTTCCTTTAAATCAAGGCGGGCTTTTATATTATGGGATAAAGTTTAGGTCTTATACCCATTTCCTTTAAATCAAGGAGGGCTTTTATATGATCCTTCGTGTTTCCATCCAGATTAAGTAACGTCCCAGTCACACTATCACATACATTCTTCTCAGTATGCATTACATCTAGATTATGAGGTAGCAAATTATCTCGGATAGAGTCACGGAATACCCACGTCAATCATCTCGGATAGAGATACTCGCTTCACTTCCAGATTTTGGAAGGCATTCCAAGAGTCGTTGGGCACACGATTGGACTTAAGCACGGCTTACCATCCGCAAACCGATGGTCAAAGTGAGCGCACTATTCAAACACTGGAGGACATGCTGAAAGCATGCGTTATCGACTTCGGAGGAAGTTGGGATAGCCACTTACCACTAATAGAGTTCTCTTACAATAACAACTACCATGCTAGCATCAAATGTGCGCCTTTTGAAGCTCTCAACGGAAGGAAATGCAAATCTCCACTGTGTTGGTTGGAACCGGGAGATCGACAACTAATTAGCATGGACGTAGTGCAAGAAACGATTGATAAGATCACAACGATTAAGGAAAGACTTAAGACTGCGAGAAGTCGTCAAAAGAGCTATGCTGATATGCGCAGGAAGGATCTAGAATTTCAAGTCGGCGACAAGGTACTTCTAAAGGTGTCACCTTGTAAAGGTGCAATACGCCGCGGAAAGCGAGGAAAACTTAGTCCGAGATATGTGGGACCATTTGATATACTCGAAAGGGTAGGTCCCGTGGCGTATCGTTTAGAACTAGTGCAAGAGCTCGGTAACATGCATAACACTTTTCATGTCTCGAGATTGAAAAAGTGCCTATCGGACGAAACACTCATCACACCTTTGGAAGAAGTACAACTAGACGAGAAGCTTCAATTTGTCGAGGAACCGATTGAAATCATAGATCGCGAAACTAAGAAACTAAGGCACAGTAAAATCCACATAGTGAGGGTGCGATGGAACGCAAACCAAGTCCCCGAATATACCTGGGAACGAGAGGATCAAATGATGCTTAAGTATCCTCATCTCTTCACTTCTCCCACAACGAATACCACAAGTTGAAATTTTGGGACGAAATTCTTTCAACGTGGGGAGAATGTGACAACCGTCTAAACTCAGGTCGAGAATGCTAACTTATGAACTCGATACGTATGTTTGATACTTGCTATAACTGACTTTATGTGTTACGTGGTTACGTAGACATAACTCTTTAAGCTAAGCTCGTTGTAACTCACACAAAACTTTTAACGTAGGTTTACGTTACTTACACTTTTAATGCGTGTGTCTCGAAAACGGAATCGGAATCAAACCAACAATTGAACTCTAAAATACTATGAATACATACAAACAACTTTCCTAAATTCACTTGAAATCAATCGGGAACATTAAAGAACAAAAATCGAAAATTCCGCTGAACCAGCCACTCAGCCAACGGCTGGATGGATTCAGCCAACGGCTGGGCTCCAGCCGGCGGCTGAAATGTTTTGGTCAGCTTTTTGGTGACTCATTTATGCATGTAACACAAACATCACACTTGTCCCAACCCGAGAGGACCCCTATTTGGGCAGTGTTTCAACCCCCAAGACACTTACACCCCCCCCCCCCCCCCCCCCTAAACCACTCCATTTCTTTACTTTAACAAAACACAAACACACACACACAACAAACACTCTCAAAAACTCTTTTCCCCCTTTCACTGACAGCAATAAACCATAGGAAATCATCATAACAACACCATAAAATCGTTCTAAAAATCAAAGGAAGAAAGAAGGGTTCATCTAGTTGGGTTACATAAACGGTTTTCTACATTGTGAAGGTTAAATCTCCATCAAAACATCATCAAAGCTTTTCCATCCGGTAAAAACTCTTCTAATAGTTACTACTACTTCCTAAACTCATTGCATGTATGATCTAACACATAAAAACATGTTTTTATAAAGTTTTATAACCATTTTATTACAAAAATGGGTTTAAACAAAAAGGTTATTTAGATCTAGGTATTTGTGGCTAAAAACCCAAAAGAAACTGATATTTGAACATATATATAGGTAATCTTGATGAATATTCAGTTGCATGTCGAAATCTAGCTCAAAAACGCTTAAAATCGCAAAAATGGCAAAACAAGAAAATCAGTCTCGGCAATTCAGCCGCCGGCTGAATAAGTCTGTGCACAAAATCAGATTTTGAACTTTTTAACGGAGAAATCGAGACACGTATACTTTTCACAGTTTATAAACATAATATAACAGGTTACATATTTGTACTTTGAATGATAAAATGAGGTATTTAAATAACTAATCCATCATAACGATATTTGATGATATTTTATGAATCGTATTAAGCGGGAAAGTGGATAGGAAATTTTGGACATAAATTTTAAAGCGCAGAAGCGCTGCCCAAATTTTATTGGACATACTTATAACATTTAAACAGCAAACTATTCGTTGACTAACGAGTTTAAAAGCTAACAAGTTATATACTTACACGAAAACTTGGGTTATACTATGATTCCGGTGATTCCGAGCACCTTCGAGCAAATCCGAGCACGCTAGGAATATTCGCAAACAGTGAGTTACAAACCCCTACTTTTAAATGCTTTTAAACATATTTTGGGGTGAAATGCGAGTCTTAGGCTTAAACACTACTTTTAAGCTGAAACAAACTTTGAACGCTTAACGAAATGATTTGACACTTCGAATACTTTACGAAACGAATTGATGCTAGAATACTATTACGAAACGACTTGATAGTTGAATGCTATTACAAAACGATTTGATACTTGAAAACTATTACGATACGATTTATTACTTGAATACTGTTTTGAAACTATATTTTGCCGGCATTGTTGATGATTTTGCCAACAATGCTGAGGATACAAACACTAAATTGCCAATGACTAAACGTCGATCGTCATGTTGCGGACGTTGTACAACATGGACGTGAGACACCATTAAAATTCCCATACACTCCTGCATAACAGTTGCTATTAATCTCTGGGAGAGGACCGATAGAATTTATGGATAGCGCTATTAGGGTAGTATGACCCTCACGACAAACGATAAAAACAGATGGTGCATAGTTCTAGTGGGTAGGCATAAGGCTTAGCAACGAACGATCATTGGGCAATACTTAGGATTGTCGCATAGTCGCGCTATGTGGTCAATACCTACAAACTTGAATACTAATACTTTACGCATGGTTATGCGACAACTATTTGAAATCTACATTTTACGCCACATTTATGTGCGTCGATACTTGTATGCTTTTACTTAAACTTTGTAGCTCACTAACTACGTCTCCCGTAGTTAACACTTGACTCGTATTTTCAGGTAATGAGTAAGCTAGCTGATGACTATATGCTTTTGGGCGAATGACTTCAAGATCGGGATGGGTTTGGGTGGTTTGGTTGAAAACCCCATTTTGTAATTCGGATATGTAACTTTGTTTTAAACTTTGTGAACCTTGAATATTATGTTTTCTTTAATAACATTTGGCGTTTATCTATATCTTGTGTATCGAATGCTATTGCTCTTCACATTCCGTGTTTCCGCTTTAGCGGGGTGTGACACTAAACGTGATTCGAACTCGTACCGGATAAAATCTAGGTAATATATGGTAGGGATTTGTAAAATTAGTGTTTTAATAGTTTATTTAGGTAATTACAAAGTTTATTAGGGTAGTGTGGAAGTTTGTCCTAGAAATGGAAATATATGGTAGGGATTTGTAAAATTAGTGTTTTAAAGTACCTATGGGTTTTTAGAATTAGGGTTTTGATTTTAAAATTGTATTTTGGGTTTAATTGAGTTTTATATGGATGAAATGTCTTCTAATACTGTTGTTAAGACATGCTTAATGCTATTGTAACCTCGGGGATTATTAAACATGAATATCACACAGCCTGAACATGATTCTAACTCGTACCGGATGAATTCTAGTTTATTCAAGGAAATAAGCGTTTTAATGGGTATAAGGTGGTTTGAATAGTTGATTTAGGTAATTATAAAGTTTATTAGGGTAGTGTGGAAGTTTGTACTAGAAATGGAAATATATGGTAGCGTTTTGTAAAATTAGTGTTATAAAGTAGCTATGGGTTTTTATAGTTAGGGTTTTGATTTTAAAATGGTATTTTGGGTTTAATTGGGTTTTATTGGATGAAATGGCCTCTAATATTATTCTTAAGACATTCTTAATGCTATTGCGACCTCGGGGATCATTAAACATGAATATCACACACCCTAAACGTGATTCGAACTCATACCGGATGAAATCTAGTTTTTTCAAAAGGAGCTTTTTAATGGGTATAAGGTAGTTTGAATATTTGATTTAGGTAATTATAAAGTTTATTAGGGTAGTGTGGAAGTTTGTACTAGAAATGGAAATATATGGTAGGGTTTTGTAAAATTAGTTTTATAATGTACCTATGGGTTTTTAGAATTAGGGTTTTGATTTTAAAATGGTATTTTGGGTTTAATTGAGTTTTATATGGATGAAATGGCTTCTAATATAATTCTTAAGACATTCTTAGTGCTATTGCGACCTCGGGGATCATTAAACATGAATATCACACACTCTAAACGTGATTCGAACTCGTACCGGATCAAAATCTAGTTTTTTCAAAAGGATCTTTTTAATGGGTATAAGGTGGTTTGAATAGTTTATTTAGGTAATTACAAAGTTTATTAGGGTAGTGGGGAAGTTTGTACTAGAAACGGAAATATATGGTAGGGTTTTGTAAAATTAGTGATTTAAAGTACCTATGAGTTTTTAGAATTAGGGTTTTGATTTTAAAATGGTATTTTGGGTTTAATTGAGTTTTATATAGATGAAATGCCTTCTAATACTGTTCTTAAGGCATTCTTAATGCTTTCGTGACCTCGGGGATTATTAAACATGAATATCAAACACCCCGAACGTGATTCTAACTCGTACCAAATGAAATGTAGTTTTTTCAAGGAAATGAGCGCTTTAATGGGTATAAGGTGGTTTGAATAGTTGACTTAGGTAATTATAAAGTTTAATAGGGTAGTGTGGAAGTTTGTACAAGAAATGGAAATATATAGTAGGGTTTTGTAAAATTAGTTTTTTAAAGTACCTATGGGTTTTGATTATAAAATTTTATTTTGGGTTTAATTGAATTTTATATGGTTGAAATACCTTCGAAATACTGTTGTTAAGACATTCTTAATGCTATTGTGACCTCGGAGATTATTAAACATGAATATCACACACCCTGAACATGATTCTAACTCGTACCAGATGAAATCTAGTTTTTTCAAGGAAATGAGCGTTTTAATGGGTATAAGGTGGTTTGAATAGTTGATTTAGGTAATTATAAAGTTTATTAGGGTAGTGTGGAAGTTTGTACTAGAAATGGAAATATAGGGTAGAGTTTTGTAAAATTAGTTTTTTAAAGTACCTATGTGTTTTTAGAATTAGGGTTTTGATTTTAAAATGGAATTTTGGGTTTAATTGAGTTTTATATGGATGAAATGGCTTCTAAAATTATTCGTAAGACATTCTTAATCCTATTGCGACCTCGGAGATCACTAAACATGAATATCACACACCCTAAACGTGATTCGAACTCGTACCGAATGAAATCTAGTTTTTTCAAAAGGAGCTTTTTAATGGGTATAAGGTGGTTTGAATAGTTTATTTAGGTAATTACAAAGTTTATTAATGTAGTGTGGAAGTTTGTACTAGAAATGGAAATATATGGTAGGGATTTGTAAAATTAGTGTTTTAAAGTACCTATGGGTTTTTAGAATTAGGGTTTTGATTTTAAAATTGTATTTTGGGTTTAATTGAGTTTTATATGGATGAAATGCCTTCTAATACTGTTGTTAAGACATTCTTAATGCTATTGTGACCTCGGGGATTATTAAACATGAATATCACACAGCCTGAACATGATTCTAACTCGTACCGGATGAATTCTAGTTTTTTCAAGGAAATGAGCGTTTTAATGGGTATAAGGAGGTTTGAATAGTTGATTTAGGTAATTATAAATTTATTAGCGTAGTGTGGAAGTTTGTACTAGAAATGGAAATATATGGTAGGGTTTTGTAAAATTAGTTTTTTAAAGTACCTATGGGTTTTTATAATTAGGGTTTTGATTTTAAAATGGTATTTTGAGAATAATTGAGTTTTATATGGATGAAATGGCTTCTAATATTATTCTTAATGCTATTGCGACCTCGGGGATCATTAAACTTGAATATCACACCCTAAACGTGATTCGAACTCGTACCGGATGAAATCTAGTTTTTTCAAAAGGAGCTTTTTAATGGGTATAAGGTGGTTTGAATAGTTTATTGAGGTAATTACAAGGTTTATTAGGGTAGTGTGGAAGTTTGTACTAGAAATGGAAATATATGGTAAGATTTTGTAAAATTAGTGTTTTAAAATACCTATAGGTTTTTAGAATTAGGGTTTTGATTTTAAAATGGTATTTTGGGTTTAATTGAGTTTTATATGGATGAAATGCCTTCTAATACTGTTCATAAGACATTCATAATGCTATCGTGACCTCGGGGATTATTAAACATGAATATCAAACACCCCGAACGTGATTCTAACTCGTACCAGATGAAATCTAGTTTTTTCAAGGAAATGAGCGTTTTAATGGGTATAAGGTGGTTTGAATAGTTGATTTAGGTAATTATACTGTTTATTAGGGTAGTGTGGAAGTTTGGACTAGAAATGGAAGTGTATGGTTGGGTTTTGTAAAAATAGGGTTTTAAAGTACCTATGGGTCTTTAAAATTAGTGTTTTAATTTTAAAATTGTATTTTGGGTTTGATGGAGTTTTTTATGGATGAAATGGCTTCAAATAACGTTCTTAAGACATTGTTAATGATATTTTGACCTAGGGAATTATTTAATAATAATATCACACACCCAAACGTAATTCTAACTTGTACGGGATGAAATCTAAGTTTTACATGAAAATGAGGGTTTTATTGGATATAAGGTGGTTTAAATAGTTGATTTAGGTAGTTATAAAGTTTATTAGGATATTGTGGATGTTTTGACTAGAAATGGAAATGTGTGGTCGGGTTTTGTAAAATTGGGGTTTTTAAGTACCTATGGGTTTTTAAAATTAGGGTTTTGATTTTAAAATTGTATTTTGGGTTTGATGAAGTCTTTTATGGATGAAATGGCTTCAAATACCTTTCTTAAGACATTGTTAATACTATTTTGACCTACAGGATTATTTAACATTGATATCACACACCTAAACGTAATTGTAACTCGTACGGGATGAAATCAAGTTTTAACAAGAAAATCAGCGTTTTATTGGATATAAGGTGGTTTCAATAGTTGATTTAGGTAGTTATAAAGTCTATTAGGGTAGTGTGGAAGTTCTGACTAGAAATGGAAATGTGTGGTCTGGTTTTGTAAAATTAGGGTTTTAAAGTATTTATGGGTTTTTAAAATTAGGTTTTTGATTTTAAAATTTTATTTCGGGTTGGATTGAGTTTTTTATGGATGAAATGGCTTCAAATACCGTTCTTAAGACATTGTTAATGGTATTTTGACCTACGGGATTTTTTAACACTAATATCACACACCTCAACGTAATTCTAACTCGTACCGGATGAAATGTAGGTTTTACAAGGAAATAAACGTTTTACTAGGTATAAGGTAGTTTGAAGAGTTGATTCAGGTAATTATAAAGTGTATTAGAGTAGTGTGGAAGTTTGGACTACAAATGGAAGTGTATGGTTGGGTTTTGTAAAAATAGGGTTTTAAAGTACCTATGGGTTTTTAAAATTAGGGTTTTAATTTTAAAATTGTATTTTGGGTTTGATGGAGTTTTTTATGGATGAAATGGCTTCAAATACCGTTCTTAAGACATTGTTAATGCTATTTTGACCTAGGGGATTATTTATTACTAATATCACACACCCAAACGTAATTCTAACTCGTACGGGATGAAATCTAGGTTTTACATGAAAAGGAGCGTTTTATTGGATATAAGGTGGTTTAAATAGTTGATTTAGGTAGTTATAAAGTTTATTAGGGTAGTGTGGATGTTTTGACTAGAAATGGAAATGTGTGGTCGGGTTTTGTAAAATTAGGGTTCTAAAGTAACTATGGGTTTTTAAAATTAGGGTTTTGATTTTAAAATTGTATTTTGGGTTTAATTAATTTTTTTATGGATGAAATGGCTTCAAATACCGTTCTTAAGACATTGTTAATGCTCTTTTGACCTATAGGATTATTTAACAATAATATCACACACCTCAACGTAATTCTAACTCGTACGGGATGAAATCTAGGTTTTACAAAGAAATAAGCGTTTTATTGGGTATAAGGTGGTTTGAATAGTTGATTCAGGTAATAATAAAGTGTATTAGAGTAGTGTGGAAGTTTGGACTAGAAATGGAAGTGTATGGTTGGGTTTTGTAAAAATAGGGTTTTAAAGTACCTATGGGTCTTTAAAATTAGTGTTTTAATTTTAAAATTGTATTTTGGGTTTGATAGAGTTTTTTATGGATGAAATGGCTTCAAATAACGTTCTTAAGACATTGTTAATGATATTTTGACCTAGGGAATTATTTAATAATAATATCACACACCCAAACGTAATTCTAACTTGTACGGGATGAAATCTAGGTTTTACATGAAAAGGAGGGTTTTATTGGATATAAGGTGGTTTAAATAGTTGATTTAGGTAGTTATAAAGTTTATTAGGATATTGTGGATGTTTTGACTAGAAATGGAAATGTGTGGTCGGGTTTTGTAAAATTGGGGTTTTTAAGTACCTATGGGTTTTTAAAATTAGGGTTTTGATCTTAAAATTTTATTTTGGTTTTGATTGAGATTTTATGGATGAAATGACTTCAAATACCGTTCTTAAGACATTGGTAATGCTATTTTGACCCACGAGATTATTTAACATTGATACCACACACCTAAACGTAATTCTAACTCGTACGAGATGAAATCTAGTTTTTACAAGAAAAGAAACGTTTTATTTGGGTAGTGTGGAAGTTTTGACTAGAAATTAAAATGTGTGGTCGGGTTTTGTAAAATTAGGGTTTTAAAGTACCTATGTGTTTTTAAAATTAGGGTTTTGATTTTAAAATTGTATTTTGGGTTTGATGGAGTTTTTTATGGATGTAATGGCTTCAAATACCTTTCTTAAGACATTGTTAATACCATTTTGACCTACAGGATTATTTAACATTGATATCACACACCTAAACGTAATTCTAACTCGGACGGGATGAAATCAAGTTTTTACAAGAAAATGAGCGTTTTATTGGATATAAGGTGGTTTCAATAGTTGATTTAGGTAGTTATAAAGTCTATTAGGGTAGTGTGGAAGTTTTGACTAGAAATAGAAATGTGTGGTCTGGTTTTGTAAAATTACGGTTTTAAAGTATTTATGGGTTTTTAAAATTAGGGTTTTGATTTTAAAATTTTATTTCGGGTTGGATTGAGTTTTTTATGAATGAAATGGCTTCAAATACCGTTCTTAAGACATTGTTAATGCTATTTTGTCCTACGGGATTATTTAAAATTAATATCACACACCTCAACGTAATTCTAACACGTACGGGATGAAATCTAGGTTTTACAAGGAAATAAGCGTTTTATTGGGTATAAGGTGGTTTGAATAGTAATTATAAAGTGTATTAGAGTAGTATGGAAGTTTGGACTAGAAAATGAAGTGTATGGTTGGGGTTTGTAAAATTAGGGTTTTAAAATACTTATGGGTTTCTAAAATTAGGGTTTAATATTAAAATTGTATTTTGGATTTGATGGATTTTTTATGGATGAAATGGCTTCAAATACCGTTCTTAAGACATTGTTAATGCTATTTTGACCTACGGGATTATTTAACATTGATATCACACACCTAAATGTAATTCTAACTCGTACGGGATGAAATCAAGTTTTTACAAAAAAATGAGCGTTTTATTGGATATAAGGTGTTTTCAATAGTTGATTTAGGTTGTTATAAAGTTTATTAGGGTAGTGTGGAAGTTTTGACTAGAAATGGAAATGTGTGGTCTGGTTTTGTAAAATTAGGGTTTTAAAGTATTTATGGATTTTTAAAATTAGGGTTTTGATTTAAAAATTTTATTTCCTGTTGGATTGAGTTTTTTATAAATGAAATGGCTTCAAATACCGTTCTTAAGACATTGTTAATGCTATTCTGACCTACGGGATTATTTAACATTAATATCACACACCTCAACGTAATTCTAACTCGTACGGGATGAAATCTAGGTTTTACAAGGAAATAAGCGTTTTATTGGGTATAAGGTGGTTTGAATAGTTTATTCAGGTAATCATAAAGTGTATTAGAGTAGTGCGGAAGTTTGGACTAGAAATGGAAGTGTATGGTTGGGTTTTGTAAAATTAGGGTTTTAAAGTACCCATGGGTTTTTAAAGTTAGGGTTTTGATTTTCAAATTTTATTTTGGGTTTGATTGAGTTTTTTATAGATGAAATGGCTTTAAATACCGTTCTTAAGACATTGTTAATGCTATTTTGACCTACGGTATTATTTAACATTAATATCACACATCTAAACGTAATTCTTACTCGTACAGGATGAAATCTAGGTTTTACAAGAAAAGTAGCGTTTTATTGGATATAAAATGGTTTGAATAGTTGATTTAGGTAGTTATAAAGTTTATAAGGGTAGTGTGGATGTTTTTACTAGAAATGGAAATGTGTGGTCGGGGTTTGTAAAATTAGGGTTTTAAAGTACCTATTGGTTTTTAAAATTTGGGTTTTGATTTTAAAATTTTATTTCAGGTTTGTTTGAGTTTTTTATGGATGAAATAGCTTCAATTACCGTTCTTAAGACATTGTTAATGCTATTTTGACCTACAGGATTATTTAACACTAATATCACACACCTCAACATAATTCTAACTCGTACCGGATGAAATCTAGGTTTTACTAGGAAATAAACGTTTTACTGGGTATAAGGTGGTTTGAAGAGTTGATTCAGGTAATTATAAAGTGTATTAGAGTAGTGTGGAAGTTTGGACTATAAATAGAAGTGTATGGTTGGGTTTTGTAAAAATAGGGTTTTAAAGTACCTATGGGTTTTTAAAATTAGGGTTTTAATTTTAAAATTGTATTTTGGGTTTGATGGAGTTTTTTATGGATGAAATGGCTTCAAATAATGTTCTTAAGACATTGTTAATGCTATTTTGACCTAGGGGATTATTTAATACTAATATCACACACCCAAACGTAATTCTAACTTGTACGGGATGAAATTTAGGTTTTACATGAAAAAGAGCGTTTTATTGGATATAAGGTGGTTCAAATAGTTGATTTAGGTAGTTATAAAGTTTATTAGGGTAGTGTGGAAGTTTTGACGAGAAATGGAAATGTGTGGCCGGGTTTTGTAAAATTAGGGTTTTTAAGTACCTATGGGTTTTTAAAATTAGGGTTTTGATTTTAAAATTTTATTTTGGTTTTGATTGAGATTTTATGGATGAAATGGCTTCAAATACCGTTCTTAAGACATTGTTAATGCTATTTTGACCTACGGGATTATTTAACATTGATATCACATACCTAAACGTAATGCTAACTCGTACGAGATGAAATCTAGTTTTATAAAATAAAAAAAGCGTTTTATTGGATAAAAGGTGGTTTAAATAGTTTATTTAGGTAGTTATAAAATGTTTTGACTAGAAATTGAAATGTGTGGTCGGGTTTTGTAAAATTAGGGTTTTAAAGTACCTATGGGTTTTTAAAATTAGGGTTTTGATTTTAAAATTGTATTTTGGATTTGATGGAGTTTTTTATGGATGAAATGGCTTCAAATACCGTTCTTAAGACATTGTTAATGCTATTTCGACCTACGGGATTATTTAACGTTGATATCACACACCTAAACGTAATTCTAACTCGTACGGGATGAAATCAAGTTTTTACAAAAAAAATGAGCGTTTTATTGGATATAAGGTGGTTTCAATAGTTGATTTAGGTAGTTATAAAGTTTATTAGGGTAGTGTATGGTTGGGTTTTGTAAAATTAGGGTTTTAAAGTACCTATGGGTTTTTAAAGTTAGGGTTTTGATTTTCAAATTTTATGTTGGGTTTGATTGACTTTTTTATGGATGAAATGGCTTCAAATACCGTTCTTAAGACATTGTTAATGCTATTTTAACCTACGGTATTATTTAACAATAATATCACACATCTAAACGTAATTCTTACTAGTACTTGATGAAATCTAGGTTTTACAAGAAAAGTAGCGTTTTATTGGATATAAAATGGTTTGAATAGTTGATTTAGGTAGTTATAAAGTTTATAAGGGTAGTGTGGATGTTTTGACTAGAAATGGAAATGTGTGGTCGGGTTTTGTAAAATTAGGGTTTTAAAGTACCTATTGGTTTTTAAAATTAGGGTTTTGATTTTAAAATTATATTTCGGGTGTGATTGAGTTTTTTATGGATGAAATGGCTTCAAATACCGTTTTTAAGACATTGTTAATTCTATTTTGACCTACGGGATTATTTAACACTAATATCACACACCTCAACGTAATTCTAACTCGTACGGGATGAAATCTAGGTTTTACAAGGAAATAAACGTTTTACTAGGTATAAGGTGGTTTGAAGAGTTGATTCAGGTAATTATAAAGTGTATTAGAGTAGTGTGGAAGTTTGGACTACAAATGTTAGTGTATGGTTGGGTTTTTTAAAAATAGGGTTTTAAAGTACCTATAGGTTTTTAAAATTAGGGTTTTAATTTTAAAATTGTATTTTGGGTTTGTTGGAGTTTTTTATGGATGAAATGGATTCAAATAACGTTCTTAAGACATTGTTAATGCTATTTTGACCTAGGGGATTATTTAATACTAATATCACACACCCAAACGTAATTCTAACTTGGACGGGATGAAATCTAGGTTTTACATGAAAAGGAGCGTTTTATTGGATATAAGGTGGTTCAGATAGTTGATTTAGGTAGTTATAAAGTTTATTAGGGTAGTGTGGAAGTTTTGACTAGAAATGGAAATGTGTGGTCGGGTTTTGTAAAATTAGGGTTTTTAAGTACCTATGGGTTTTTAAAATTAGGGTTTTGATTTTAAAATTTTATTTTGGTTTTGATTGAGATTTTATGGATGAAATGGCTTCAAATACCGTTCTTAAGACATTGTTAATGCAATTTTGACCTACGGGATTATTCTAAATGTAATGCTAACTCGTACGAGATGAAATCTAGTTTTATAAGAAAAGAAGCGTTTTATTGGATAAAAGGTGGTTTAAATAGTTTATTTAGGTAGTTATAAAATTTATTTGGGTAGTGTGGAAGTTTTGACTAGAAATTGAAATGTGTGGTCGGGTTTTGTAAAATTAGGGTTTTAAAGTACCTATGAGTTTTTAAAATTAGGGTTTTGATTTTAAAATTGTATTTTGGATTTGTTGGAGTTTTTTATGGATGAAATGGCTTCAAATACCGTTCTTAAGTCATTGTTAAAGCTATTTTGACCTACGGGATTATTTGACATTGATATCACACACCTAAACGTAATTCTAACTCGTACGGGATGAAATCAAGTTTTTACAAAAAAAATGAGCGTTTTATTGGATATAAGGTGGTTTCAATAGTTGATTTAGGTAGTTATAAAGTTTATTAGGGTAGTGTATAGTTAGGTTTTGTAAAATTACGGTTTTAAATTACCCATGGGTTTTTAAAGTTAGGGTTTTGATTTTCAAATTTTATTTTGGGTTTGATTGAGTTTTTTATGGATGAAATGGCTTCAAATACCGTTCTTAAGACATTGTTAATGCTATTTTGACCTACAGTATTATTTAACATTAAAATCACACATCTAAACGTAATTCTTACTCGTACAGGATGAAATCTAGGTTTTACAAGAAAAGTAGCGTTTTATTGGATATAAAATGGTTTGAATAGTTGATTTAGGTAGTTATAAAGTTTATAAGGGTACTGTGGATGTTTTAACTAGAAATGGAAATGTGTGGTCGGGTTTTGAAAAATTAGGGTTTTAAAGTACCTATTGGTTTTAAAATTAGGGTTTTGATTTTAAAATTTTATTTCGGGTTTGATTGAGTTTTTTATGGATGAAATGGCTTCAAATACCGTTCTTAAGACATTGTTAATGCTATTTTGACCTACGGGATTCTTTAACACTAATATCACACACCTCAACGTAATTCTAACTCGTACGAGATGATATCTAGGTTTTACAAGGAAATAAACATTTTACTGGGTATAAGGTGGTTTGAAGAGTTGATTCAGGTAATTATAAAGGGTATTAGAGTAGTGTGGAAGTTTGGACTACAAATGGAAGTGTATGGTTGGGTTTTGTAAAAATAGGGTTTTGAAGTAACTATGGGTTTTTAAAATTAGGGTTTTAATTTTAAAATTGTATTTTGGGTTTGATGGAGTTTTTTATGGATGAAATGGCTTCAAATAACGTTCTTAAGACATTATTAATGCTATTTTGACCTAGGGGATTATTTAATACTAATATCACACACCCAAACGTAATTCTAACTTGTACGGGATGAAATCTAGGTTTTACATGAAAAGGAGCGTTTTATTGGAGATAATGTGGTTCAGATAGTTGATTTAGGTAGTTATAAGTTTACTAGGGTAGTGTGGAAGTTTTGACTAGAAATGGAAATGTGTGGTCGGGTTTTGTAAAATTAGAGTTTTTAAGTACCTATGAGTTTTTAAAATTAGGGTTTTGATTTTAAAATTTTATTTTGGTTTTAATTGAGATTTTATGGATGAAATGGCTTCAAATACCGTTCTTAATACATTGTTAATGCTATTTTGACCTACGGGATTATTTAACATTGATATCTCACACCTAAACGTAATGCTAACTCGTACGAGATGAAATCTAGTTTTATAAGAAAAGAAGCGTTTTATTGGATAAAAGGTGGTTTAAATAGTTTATTTAGGTAGTTATAAAATTTATTTGGGTAGTGTGGAAGTTTTGACTAGAAATTGAAATGTGTGGTCGGGTTTTGTAAAATTAGGGTTTTAAAGTACCTATGGGTTTTTAAAATTAGGGTTTTGATTTTAAAATTGTATTTTGGATTTGATGGAGTTTTTTATGGATGAAATGGCTTCAAATACCGTTCTTAAGACATTTTTTATTCTATTTTGACCTACGGGATTATTTAACATTGATATCACACACCTAAACGTAATTCTAAATCGTACGGGATGAAATCAAGTTTTTACAAAAAAATGAGCGTTTTATTGGATATAAGGTGGTTTCAATAGTTGATTTAGGTAGTTATAAAGTTTATTAGGGTAGTGTATGGTTGGGTTTTGTAAAATTAGGGTTTTAAAGTACCCATGGGTTTTTAAAGTTACGGTTTTGATTTTCAAATTTTATTTTGGGTTTGATTGAGTTTTTTATGGATGAAATGGCTTCAAATACCGTTCTTGAGACATTGTTAATGCTATTTTGACCTACGGTATTATTTAACATTAAAATCACACATATAAACGTAATTCTTACTCGTACAGGATGAAATCTAGGTTTTACAAGAAAAGTAGCGTTTTATTGGATATAAAATGGTTTGAATAGTTGATTTAGGTGAGTTATAAAGTGTATAAGGGTACTGTGGATGTTTTAACTAGAAATGGAAATGTGTGGTCGGGTTTTGAAAAATTAGGGTTTTAAAGTACCTATTGGTTTTAAAATTAGGGTTTTGATTTTAAAATATTATTTCGGGTTTGATTGAGTTTTTTATGGATGAAATGGCTTCAAATACCGTTCTTAAGACATTGTTAATGCTATTTTGACCTACGGGATTCTTTAACACTAATATCACACACCTCAACGTAATTCTAACTCGTACGAGATGATATCTAGGTTTTACAAGGAAATAAACATTTTACTGGGTATAAGGTGGTTTGAAGAGTTGATTCAGGTAATTATAAAGGGTATTAGAGTAGTGTGGAAGTTTGGACTACAAATGGAAGTGTATGGTTGGGTTTTGTAAAAATAGGGTTTTGAAGTAACTATGGGTTTTTAAAATTAGGGTTTTAATTTTAAAATTGTATTTTGGGTTTGATGGAGTTTTTTATGGATGAAATGGCTTCAAATAACGTTCTTAAGACATTATTAATGCTATTTTGACCTAGGGGATTATTTAATACTAATATCACACACCCAAACGTAATTCTAACTTGTACGGGATGAAATCTAGGTTTTACATGAAAAGGAGCGTTTTATTGGAGATAATGTGGTTCAGATAGTTGATTTAGGTAGTTATAAAGTTTACTAGGGTAGTGTGGAAGTTTTGACTAGAAATGGAAATGTGTGGTCGGGTTTTGTAAAATTAGAGTTTTTAAGTACCTATGAGTTTTTAAAATTAGGGTTTTGATTTTAAAATTTTATTTTGGTTTTAATTGAGATTTTATGGATGAAATGGCTTCAAATACCGTTCTTAATACATTGTTAATGCTATTTTGACCTACGGGATTATTTAACATTGATATCTCACACCTAAACGTAATGCTAACTCGTACGAGATGAAATCTAGTTTTATAAGAAAAGAAGCGTTTTATTGGATAAAAGGTGGTTTAAATAGTTTATTTAGGTAGTTATAAAATTTATTTGGGTAGTGTGGAAGTTTTGACTAGAAATTGAAATGTGTGGTCGGGTTTTGTAAAATTAGGGTTTTAAAGTACCTATGGGTTTTTAAAATTAGGGTTTTGATTTTAAAATTGTATTTTGGATTTGATGGAGTTTTTTATGGATGAAATGGCTTCAAATACCGCTTAAGACATTGTTAATACTATTTTGACCTACGGGATTATTTAACATTGATATCACACACCTAAACGTAATTCTAACTCGTACGGGATGAAATCTGGTTTTTACAAAAGAATGAGCGTGTTATTGGATATAAGGTTGTTTCAATAGTTGATTTAGGTAGTTATAAAGTTTATTAGGGTAGTGTATGGTTGGGTTTTGAAAAATTAGGGTTTTAAAGTACCCATGGGTTTTTAAAGTTAGGGTTTTGATTTTCAAATTTTATTTTGGATTTGATTGACTTTTTTATGGATGAAATGGCTTCCAATACCGTTCTTAAGACATTGTTAATGCTATTTTAACCTACGGTATTATTTAACATTAATATCACACATCTAAACGTAATTCTTACTAGTACATGATGAAATCTAGGTTTTACAAGAAAAGTAGCGTTTTATTGGATATAAAATGGTTTGAATAGTTGATTTAGGTAGTTATAAAGTTTATAAGGGTAGTGTGGATGTTTTGACTAGAAATGGAAATGTGTGGTCGGGTTTTGTAAAATTAGGGTTTTAAAGTACCTACTGGTTTTTAAAATTAGGGTTTTGATTTTAAAATTTTATTTCGGGTGTGATTGAGTTTTTTTATGGATGAAATGGCTTCAAATACCGTTCTTAAGACATTGTTAATTCTATTTTGACCTACGGGATTATTTAACACTAATATCACACACCTCAACGTAATTCTAACTCGTACGGGATGAAATCTAAGTTTTACAAGGAAATAAACGTTTTACTGGGTATAAGGTGGTTTGAAGAGTTGATTCAGGTAATTATCAAGTGTATTAGAGTAGTGTGGAAGTTTGGACTACAAATGGAAGTGTATGGTTGGGTTTTGTAAAAATAGGGTTTTAAAGTACCTATGGCTTTTTAAAATTAGGGTTTTAATTTTAAAATTGTATTTTGGGTTTGAAGGAGTTTTTTATGGATGAAATGGCTTCAAATAACGTTCTTAAGACATTGTTAATGCTATTTTGACCTAGGGGATTATTTAATACTAATATCACACACCCAAACGTAATTCTAACTTGTACGGGATGAAATCTAGGTTTTACATGAAAATGAGCGTTTTATTGGATATAAGGTGGTTCAGATAGTTTATTTAGGTAGTTATAAAGTTTATTAGGGTAGTGTGGAAGTTTTGACTAGAAATGGAAATGTGTGGTCGCGTTTCGTAAAATTAGGGTTTTTAAGTACCTATGGGTTTTTAAAATTAGGGTTATGATTTTAAAAATTTTATTTTTGTTTTGATTGAGATTTTATGGATGAAATGGCTTCAAATACCGTTCTTAAGACATTGTTAATGCTATATTGACCTACGGGATTATTTAACATTGATATCACACACCTAAACGTAATGCTAACTCGTACGAGATGAAATCTAGTTTTATAAGAAAAGAAGCGTTTTATTGGATAAAAGGTGGTTTAAATAGTTTATTTAGGTAGTTATAAAATTTATTTGGGTAGTGTGGAAGTTTTGACTAGAAATTGAAATGTGTGGTCGGGTTTTGTAAAATTAGGGTTTTAAAGTACCTATGGGTTTTTAAAATTAGGGTTTTGATTTTAAAATTGTATTTTGGATTTGATGGAGTTTTTATGGATGAAATGGCTTCAAATACCGTTCTTAAGACATTGTTAATGCTATTTTGACCTACGGGATAATTTAACATTGATATCACACACGTAAACGTAATGCTAACTCGTACGAGATGAAATCTAGTTTTATAAGAAAAGAAGCGTTTTATTGGATAAAAGGTGGTTTAAATAGTTTATTTAGGTAGTTATAAAATTTATTTGGGTAGTGTGGAAGTTTTGACTAGAAATTGAAATGTGTGGTCGGTTTTTGTAAAATTAGGGTTTTAAAGTACCTATGTGTTTTTAAAATTAGGGTTTTGATTTTAAAATTGTATTTTGGGTTTGATGGAGTTTTTTATGGATGAAATGGCTTCAAATACCGTTCTTAAGACATTGTTAATGCTATTTTGACCTACGGGATTATTTAACATTGATATCACACACCAAAACGTAATTATAACTCGTACGGGATGAAATCAAGTTTTTACAAGAAAATGAGCGTTTTATTGGATATAAGGTGGTTTCAATAGTTGATTTAGGTAGTTATAAACTCTATTAGGGTAGTGTGGAAGTTTTGACTAGAAATGGAAATGTGTGGTCTGGTTTTGTAAAATTAGGGTTTTAAAGTATTTTTGGGTTTTTAAAATTAGGGTTTTGATTTTAAAATTTTATTTCCGGTTGGATTGAGTTTTTTATGAATGAAATGGCTTCAAATAACCTTCTTAAGACATTGTTAATGCTATTCTGACCTACGGGATTATTTAACATTAATATCACACACCCCAACCAAATTCTAACTCGTACGGGATGAAATCTAGGTTTTACAAGGAAATAAGCGTTTTATTGGGTATAAAGTGGTTTGAGTAGTTGATTCCGGTAATTATAAAGTGTATTAGAGTAGTGCGGAAGTTTGGACTAGAAATGGAAGTGTATGGTTGGGTTTTGTAAAATTAGGGTTTTAAAGTACCCATGGATTTTTTAAAGTTAGGGTTTTGATTTTCAAATTTTATTTTAGGTTTGACTGAGATTTTTATGGATGAAATGGCTTCAAATACCGTTCTTAAGACATTGTTAATGCTATTTTGACCTACGGTATTATTTGTCACACCCCGCTAAAGCGGAAACACGGAATGTGAAGAGCAAAGAATCATTTCACGGGTTATACCAAAAGTCAACGGTTCAAGTCATTTAAATTGAAATTAAAAAGGTAACCATGTTCGAATGATACAACCAAGATCCGTAAGTATAAAACGACAAATACATAATAAAGTATTTTAATAAAAATTCCCAAGTATCAAAGGTCTTTTCCCGTATTAGTCTTCACATAACTAGCTTGACCCGCCTGAGCAATTCACTTCATAACTTACGCTTAGTTTCTTGAAACATGAGATAAAGTGTCAACTACGAAAACGTAGTGAGTGAGTTACAGTTTATAAGTTGATCAATGGTTTCAAATAAAAGCTCGACGAGTATATGTATAAGTACAAACTTTTCCAAAAGGAGTAAGCGGATAAGCAATCGCTTAAAGGTAATTTATATACTGTCGTAAAAGTTCAAGTCAAGAGTTTAATGTTCGTAAAAGTCCGAGTCAAGTTCAAAGTTCATAAAGGTTCAAGATAAGCTCAGAGTTCACAAAAGTTCAAGATAAGTATATAAAAGTAAAAAGGTTTCCCAAAAGGAGGTTAGCGGAGAAAAGTCGCTTAAAGTTTATATACTATCAAAGTTTCAAAGTGTCGGGCGTATCAATGCCCTAAAGTTATAAAAGACCAAGTAGAGTCAAATTTAGTCAATTCATGGTAGCGGAGTCAATCGCTAAAAGTTCATAAATTTATGCGTATAAGTAACTAATTAGATTTCTTGTATCAACCTCTTGGCATCTATAACTTAAGTGTTCACACTAATCCGATTGTTCAACCGTGAGGCCCCTCTTCCCGCCTCTCCTACGGGAAGTTGTTCTAGTTCTTAGTAATATGTACTTAGACTGCCATCTAAGCAAGGAACGGTTCTTTCCTAAGTATTGATACCCATAATTACTATACGGCTATGTAGTTAATAGTGTGTAAGTCTAAGTCCAAAAAGTCGCTGGGCACTAAGTAGTTTTGTTTTAAAGAGAGAGAGTCGTCCGCCACTTAAGATCATGTTATAGTTCCATCAAGGGTTGGTCCGTATACAAGCATCAATGATTAGTTTAGTTCAAAAGAGAGCGAGACAGTAAGTTCAAGTAGAGCAAAATGTTTTACGCATAAGAGTTCAAATAGTTCGTACAAAATAGTTCCAAAGTTCAATAAGTTCCGAGTCAAAATAGTTTATAAGTTCAAAAGTCAAAGTTCAACAAGTTCAAAGTCAAAATAAGTTCCAAGTCGAAATAAGTTCCAAGTCAAAATACGTTCAAAAGTCAAAATAGTTCAATAAGTTCAAAAGTCAAAATAGTTCAATAAGTTCAAAAAGTCAAAATAGTTCAATAAGTTTCAAAAGTCAAAATTGTTCAATAAGTTCAAAAAGTCAAAATAGTTCAATAAGTTTTAAAAAGTCAAAATAGTTCAATAAGTTTTCAAAAGTCAAAATAGTTCATATGGTCTAAAAGTGGTAAGGATTTAAAAGAGTTCAAGGACAATTAGCTCATAAGCATTGTTCGCAAGTTTAAGTGCATACATCAGTTTCGTAAGAAAAAATATCGTCCACAAAAGGTTTGATCTCATGTTTCCCCCAAAAAGAGTAGTTAAAACGTAAAAGTAAGGAGGGGTGTAACTCACGGGTTGCGAAGATAAGAACTTGGAAAAATGGTCGGAAATGAGAGCAGGGAATCACCGAACGCCTAAGGATACCAAGATTTGTTCAAATGTTATTATTTTATTAAGTTATTATACCTAATATATAATAAATGAAATTTGTGTTATATTATGTAATTTAAGTAAATTTTTAGTCAATCTTTAAGTGTCAAGGTCCATTTTGTCCAATATTGTCCGAAACGTTAACGTTTTGTTTTAGTCAAAAAGTCAAAGGTTGATGTTATTGTTGTTATGTTGAATATGTTTTGTTTGCCAAAGTGTTTTATATTTCCTAACAAAATTTGGGCAGCGCTTCCGCGCCCAAATTCTATGTCCAAAAATATCAACCACTTTCCCGCTTACAAAACACATATATATACATAACGTTTTCAAACATGTTTATCTTAGCCAATTAAGTCCACTACAAGTCACCAATATGTTCATTTTTACCCAACTCAGTCCCAAATGTCATGTCTCAAAAGTCAGAATGCGTAAACAAGTTTCAAACGGCCAAAACGACGATTTTCGGGAAGGACAGTAGGCCGGTGCTAAGCACCTGGGCATAGGTGTTGCGCACCTGCCCTGCTGTTCTTCCCCTTTTTGAGTTTTTCTTGCAAAATCGTTTATGTAAGTGATAGATCTTGACATGCAATCGGTATAAACCTTATTAATCATCATTATATCAGTTTATAAGTAACTTTTAACCATAAATTTGAAGATCTAAGCATCATTAATTAAAAACCCATTTTTGTATAAAAATGGTTATAAAAGTTCATCAAAACTTGTTTTTATAGCTTAGATCATACATGCAATGAGTTATAATAGTAATATAAGTAAAAATGAAGATTTCTACCGGATGAAAGTGCTTAGATGATGCTCTAGGAGGATTTAGAGCTCCAAATGTGACAACCGTCAAATTCTAGGTGCAATTTATACTCTATGTCTCTCTTATTGTCTACCGTTACCTTTAACTGATCAATAACCGGAAATGCGTCAGTGTCAGAATCACACCCGGAATCAATTTATATAAGTCATAATACCAAGAAAACACCTAATGAACTTTCCTAAGTTCATAACATATCATAACTAAGAACTTTCGGTTAACAAAAAGGTCCAACGAAGCAAAAACGTAAAAAAAACAAAAAAATTAGAAAATCTGATAAAATGCATGGTGCGCAACACCTCTTGCCAGATTTCAAAAATTTTACATTTTTAGTCCTTGTCTCGTTTTTGTAACCCATCACCCAATCAAACTAGACCATTAACACTCATATGCTGTATGTTGCAGTACCTAAACTCCTTTTTAATATTACCTATCCATTTTCAATTCATTTTTCTTTTTATAAAACATAAAACACACACACACCAACTATTTTCTCTCCATTTTCTCTCAAACTCACCTCAAGAACATCACATTTTCAGAGATTTAATCACATCTCACACCACTAAAAATGATTCAAACATCAAGAGGAAGCCATAGGAAGCAAAGGATTTCGGCTAAAAAAAACTTATTTCACCCTTTTTGGAGCTCAAAACATTCCTAAGGCATCATCTAAGCATTTTTATCCGGTAGAAATATTCCTTTTTACTCATATTACTATTACAATCAATTGCATGTATGATCTAAGCTATGAAAACAAGTTTTGATGAACTTTTATAACCATTTTTATACAAAAAACGGGTTTTCAATTAATGATGCTTAGATCTTCAACTTTATGGTTGAAAGTTACTTATAAACTGATATAATGATGATTAATAAGGTTTATACCGATTGCATGTCAAAATCTATCACTTACATAAACGATTTTGCAAGAAAAACTCAAAAAGGGGAAGAACAGCAGGGCAGGTGCGCAACACCTATGCCCAGGTGCTTAGCACCGGCCTGCTGTCCTTCCCGAAAATCGTCGTTTTGGCCGTTTAAAACTTGGTTACGCATTCTGACTTTTGAGACTTGACATTTGGGACTGAGTTTTGTAAAAATGAACATATTGGTGACTTGTATTGGACTTAGTTGGCTAAAATGAACATGTTTGAAAATATTATGTATGTATATGTGTTTTGTAAGCGGGAAAGTGGTTGATATTTTTGGACATAGAATTTGGGCGAGGAAGCGCTGCCCAAATTTTGTTAGAAATATAAAACACTTTGGCAAACAAAACATATTCAACATAACAACAATAACATCAACTTTGGACTTTTTAACTAAAACAAAACGTTAACCGTTTCGGACAATATTGGACAAAATGGACCTTGACACTTAAGGTTTGACTAAAAATTTACTTAAATTACATAATATAACACAAATTTCATGAATTATAGATTAGGTATAATAACTTAATATAATAATAACACTTGAACAAATCTTGGTATCCTTAGGCGTTCGGTGATTCCCGGCTCTCATTTCCGACCATTTTTCCAAGTTCTTATCTTCGCAACCCGTGAGTTACACCCCTCCTTACTTTTACTTTTTAAGTACTCTTTTTGGGGGAAACATGAGATCAAACCTTTTGTGGATGATACTTTTCCTTACGAAACTGATGTGTGCACTTAAACTTGCGAACAATGCTTATGAGCTAATTGTCCTTGAACTATTTTGACTTTTTGAACTTATTGAACTATTTTGACTTTTAAACTTATTGAACTATTTTGACTTTTGAACTTATTGAACTATTTTGACTTTTGAAACTTATTGAACTATTTTGACTTTTTGAACTTATTGAACTATTTTGACTTTTGAAACTTATTGAACTATTTTGACTTTTTGAACTTATTGAACTATTTTGACTTTTGAGACTTATTGAACTATTTTGACTTGTGAACTTATTGAACTATTTTGACTTTTGAACTTATTGAACTATTTTGACATTTGAAACTTATTGAACTTATTTTGACTTGGAACTTATTTTGACTTGGAACTTATTGAACTTTGGAACTATTTTGTACGAACTATTTGAACTCTTATGCGTAAAACATTTTACTCTACTTGAACTTACTGGCTCGCTCTCTTTTGAACTAAACTAATCATTGATGCTTGTATACGGACCAACCCTTGATGGAACTATAACATGATCTTAAGTGGCGGACGACTCTCTCTCTTTAAAACAAAACTACTTAGTGCCCAACTACTTTTTGGACTTAGACTTACACACTATTAACTACATAGCCTTATAGTAATTATGGGTATCGATACTTAGGAAAGAACCGTTCCTTGCTTAGATGGCAGTCTAAGTGCATATTACTAAGAACTAGAACAACTTCCCGTTTGAGAGGCGGGAAGAGGGGCCTCACGGTTGAACAATCGGATTTGTGTGAACACTTAAGTTATAGATGCCAAGAGGTTGATACAAGAAATCTAATTAGTTACCTTTACGCATAAATTTACGAACTTTTAGCGATTGACTCCGCTACCATGAATTGACTAAATTTGACTCTACTTGGTCTTTTCTAACTTTAGGGCATTGATACGTCCGACACTTTGAAACTTTGATAGTATATAAACTTTAAGCGACTTTTCTCCGCTAACAACCTTTTGGGAAACCTTTTTACTTTTATATACTTATCTTGAACTTTTATGAACTTTGAGCTTATCTTGAACCTTTATGAACTTTGAACTTGACTCGGACTTTTACGAACATTAAACTCTTGACTTGAACTTTTACGACAGTATATAAATTACTTTTAAGCGATTGCTTATTCGCTTACTCCTTTTGGAAAACTTTGTACTTATACATCTACTCGTCGAACTTTTATTTGAAACCATTGATCAACTTATAAACTGTAACTCACTCACTACGTTTTCGTACTTGACACTTTATCTCATGTTTCAGGAAACTGAGCGTAAGTTATGAAGTGCATTGCTCAGGCGGGTCAAGCTAGTTATGTGAAGAGTAATACGGGAAAAGACCTTTGATACTTGGGAATTTTTATTAAAATACTTTATTATGTATTGTCGTTTTATACTTACGGATCTTGGTTGTATCTTTCGAACATGGTTACCTTTTTAATTTCAATTTAAATGACTTGAACCATTGACTTTTGGTATAACTCGTGAAATGATTCTTTGTTCTTCACATTCCGTGTTTCCGCTTTAGCGGGGTGTGACACCAAAAGTGTACAAAAACGTTTTGTAATCGAAATACTTTGCTTTCTTTTGCTTCTCTTGATGTTTGAACGTTTTTAGATGGTGATTTTTGTGGATTAATGGCTGTAACTTTCTGGTTTTTGAGAGAGTTTTAGAGAGAAGTTAGAGAGAAGATGGAGAAATATGTGTGTGTGTTGGTGTTTTGTGTTTAAGAAAATGAAAATGAAAGAAATAAAAGAGAAGTGTAATAATACACTTTGGGACTGTTAAAATGGCAGTAATGAGTGATATTAGTCGAGATTGATTGGTTGGTGATTTACAAAAACGAGATAAGGACTGAAATGTAACATTTTGAAATCTGGCGATAGGTGCTGCGCACCAAAACAATAGGTGCTTGCGCACCGGGTGGTTTTTCAGATTTTATCTGATTTTTGTTTTTACGTTATTGCTTCGTTCGACCTTTTCGTTAAATGAAAGTTCTTAATTATGATATGTTATGAACTTAGGAAAGTTCATTAGGTGTTTTCTTGGTATTAGGACTTATATAAATTGATTCCGGGTGTGATTCCGACACTGTCGCGTTTCCGGTTATTGATCAGTTAAAGGTAACGGTAGACAATAAGAGAGACATAGAGTATAAATTGCAACTAGAATTTGACGGTTGTCACATTCTCCCCGGGTTGAAAGAAATTTCGTCCCGAAATTTAGTTCGTACCATCATGGAGGAATGTTCTGGAACCGATGTGGATATTTCTGACGGATTCGGTCCTCACGTTCCCATGTGAGATCGTGACCCCGTCGAGAATCTCCACCGAAACTTGATGATGGATGACAGACTTGCCCGGGTTGTTTGACCTCTCGGTCAACAACCTTAAGCGATTCAAAGAGTTTGAGTTCGGCATCGATTTCGACCTTGTCGAGGGGTGTTGACGATGGTCTCATCAGCTAGATGCTTTCGATGAGTGAGACATGGGGGTTATATATATGAACGTTTGAAGGAATTGTGGTAGCTGTAGGCGATGAGCAGTCGGACTAATGCGTCCTAAGACTTAGTTTGGACTGGTGTACCTAGGGCTCAGTCTGCCGCGTCGCAGAAACAGGCTATCCCTTTCACATGGCGATACCGTTGGGAGGTACTCTATCGCCATCTTGGGACTCGGGGGGGGGGGGGGGGGGAGGGGGGGGGGGTTTCTTCTGGTTGGTTACGTAGCTTTTCTGCCAGGTACGGGCTGCTTTCAGTCTTCCACCGGATGAAGGGAGGCGTCGGACCTTGCCATGTCGTCAATCGTTAGCTTCTAGCCAACAGACCGAGTGACCGACACTTGCGTCGCAAATAGGTATTTGAAGGGTTCGCTCTTGGTGCTGGCATGAAGTCGTTTTCAAACTTCCTATGAAGTCAACTACACGCGCTTCTAGTATTTCATCAAGCGTTTGGATCGTCCTTTAGCTCTGACCATCGGTCGGAGGGTGGTATGCGGTGATGAGGTCTAGTCGCGTCCCTAGCGATTCTCTGGAGGGCATTCCAAGAGGACGGGGCGCAGATCGCCTATCCTTCTCGGCGGGTGATGAGGAGAGGGTTTTGATATTTCGCCTTGACCTTGGAGTGAGTGAGGCACTTGGTTATATGCAAGGCGGTATCCTTTTTCACGCCTGGCCGCCATCAATATTCTCGGGGATCCTCGTACACACGTCGGATTCCGGGTGGATGGAATTATCGAGATCGGTGGCCACGGTCAAAAGGAGTTTACGAAGAATTTCGGATTCTGGATTTCATGCTGCGGCCATCATTGTAGTGGGTTACGTCTGGTCTGAGTCCGAATTCCTTCATGGTTGATAACATAATTGGGGAAATGTACTTCTCGGGGCCCAAATTTACGCTTTGGGCGTACGATTTCCGACTTCTGGGGGGTACTAGAATGAGCTTAAGGTGTTTCACATGATCTTCCTTGTTCCTGGAGTATATGAGAAAGTCGTTATGAATACGATTACGAATCTGTCCAAGTATGGCTACACACTCTGTCCATTGGTCCAATACTGTTGGGTGTTGGCTAGGCCAATGGCATGAGGGAATTCGTAATGTCGTATCGAGTTCGAATGCGGTCGTAGGAATGCCGACTTTACTGACACGAACCTGATGATAATTGGGGGGTCTACCTTTGAGATGCAAGTTGCTTCCAGCAACTATTCGAATAGGTCGTCGATCCTCGGGGTGATATCGGTTCTTGACGGTGTTTGTTAGGTTCGCGATAGGGGGAATTCGGGGGTCCCCAAGGGGGCGAACTTGAGCGGACAGAGTCATGGTGTAGAAGTTCATGCACTGCTTTGGCAGCTTTTGCATTCGAGTGGTGCAAGACAGCATGGTGTCTTGGCGACCGGTGTGTTGTGCCAGAACGAGGTCTATACGGAATTTCAACTTGTCAATGCGGTGGTAGCCCAGGAAAATCCTCAGGAAAGACTCTGGGTGGTCCTTGACTACAGGAATGTCTGGACTCGGCTTTCCTTAGGTTTACCGTCTGGCGACATGGGCGAGGGGTGCGTCGTAGTCCCTCCTCGAGGTACTTGCACATTTTAAGGAAGACAAGTTGCGAAGTCGTCATCAGGTTTGTCCTCCTGGATGGACGAGAGTTTTACTCCCTGAAAAGGGGGATACAGATGAGTAGTTTGTCGAAACAAACGGTCTTAGCTCGAAAATGAGATGACCAGTCCATTTCGATGATAACGTCAAAGCTTTCCAGTTTGATAGGAATGAGATCGATGGGGAAATTTTGTCGGGTAAGCATGGTGAAATCTAAGATGTATTATTCATAGCTTCGAACTCTTGTCCGTTGGCATATTCGATAGTGAGCTACCTTAAGATTTAGATCCGGGTAAATGAGGGGTCTAAATTCTAAGGAGACAGAGCTTCTTTCAGCTCCTGTATCGAATAGCACGGAAGGAGGATGGAAGTTGATAGGGAAACGTACACGTAACGCATTGGGGTCCGGACGTGCCTCCTTGGCTGTGATTGCGAGAGTACAAAAGTTTTCGTGGTAAGCGCTATGGGGCAAGTCCACGGGGGTGTTGGATTGTGTTACTGTTTCTCTTGTGGGCTGATGATGAACCTTCCTTTCTTATTCCCCCTTCGCTGGATGGGGTTGGAGGGAAAGGGAGGTTGTTGGTTCCAAGGTCTTCGTCCTCATCCTGTTGGATTGGTACAGGAGGGAGAAGGGGTTTATTGTTTCTGAGGTGTTCACCTTCTTCTTGCTCGGTGGTGGCTGGGAAGAAGGGGAGGTTATGGTCAGGGTTGTACTCCGGGTAGTCGACGTTGGGGTTGTCGTCCCCGAAACTCCGTTGTTGATCCCAGCGATGATCTGGGCGACCATGCTTGGGAGTGCCGCTTTGAACTGCGCAGTGATCTGCTCAGCCATAAGGTCAACGCGGCTTCTCTGGGAAGCATGGTTCCACAATGGAAAGAAGGAATTAGTGTAGGGCGCACGAATAGGAATTTGTGATAAGAATTTTACTCAGGGGTTAATAGTAACCAATACACAAGAGTAATATGAAGGATAATTAGTACATGCATGATGATGATTCAACGATGACAATAGAATGGTTCAACGACGACGTCAGGGTTCACACGAGAAGCGGTGTATAGACGATAAAGGTAGAGAATTTCATTCATAATAATACTAAGGGGTCAAGTACATAGTTCAAAATAAGAAAGGGAGAGTCGAGTACGATACAAAGAAATAGAAATAAGAATGGCCTTGGGTTGGTGCAAGGGAAAGTTACAACTGAGCCTTTGGTACAAATACAAGGGAAATCTGATTAATGATGCCTTCCTGGAAACATCTTGGCGACAATGACGGCCAGCAGAGTCTCATGATCAAACACGTCCAACGAGACGCTGCACAGTTCGTGTGGCTCGGGTCGATGCGGATTCGCAACGTCTGCTCGGACAACTGATGCGCAACGTCGGTGACTTCGCTGATGAGGAGCCCTTGCTACTGGGTCTCCTTTGCAAGTCCCCGAACTCGGTGGAAGTGGAAGAATGCGGCCGGCGGGGGAGGCTGAAGGGTAGGTGGCATCGCAGGTCGGGAGGGTCCGGCCTCCTGGGCACGTCGTCTCCTCTAGGAACTGGCGTTCACATGGTACCAATCCATGGTCGGTATAGGGAGAGAAGCGGGTTGAGACGGATTGGACTGTTGTCCGGCCATCCAATCCGGCAGACGGCCAGGGTGGATGATCTGCATACGCGCGGTCAACCTAGGGTGAGGCCCTTAGAACGGCGGCGATGCTGTAGCGGGCGCTGGTGGAGGAGGTGGTAGTACAGTCCTGGGCTGGATCCGCTACTGCTGCTGCTCGCCATCGACGTATCCTCCGTCGGGTCGGTCGTTGGTGACGCAACTTTTGGAGGCCGTGTGTGCCCTTTGAAGGTTCGTGCGATGGGGAAACGGCTCGGTGGGATCGTGACTGAGATCGAGAAGGTGATCGCGAACGGGACGGACTAAGACGTGACGGATCTGCGAATATCGAGTTACACAAGTACGGGGAAACTAAAATAGGAAACCGTAAGTAAATTGCATGCAGGGGTCAGTTATGTGAGATCGGGAATTGATAAGACCGGGAATTTTTCGACCAAAAACCGTTAACGATAGCAATTCCTTCTTCGTTCTTGCATATTCATTTTGAACTATGGATGGTTGATCAAGTCACGCATAGTTGAAAAAGATGATCATGTAATGCGGGAAAATAATATACTAAAGTTTGAACCCGAAAATGATTTTTTCTGAAAAGCCTTGGTTAGAGTTTTGGTTTCGAAAACTTTTTGAAAAATTTTTAAACCGTTTTTCACTATAACCCGTGCTCTAATACCAAGTCTGTGACACCCCGCTAAAGCCGGAAGGAATGTGAAGAGCAAAGAATCATTTCACGAGTTATACCAAAAGTCAACGGTTCAAGTCATTTAAATTGAAATTAAAAAGGTAACCATGTTCGAAAGATACAACCAAGATCCGTAAGTATAAAACGACAAATACATAATAAAGTATTTTATAAAATTCCCAAGTATCAAAAGGTCTTTTCCGTATTACTCTTCACATAACTAGCTTGACCCGCCTGAGCAATGCACTTCATAACTTACACTTAGTTTCCTGAAACATGAGATAAAGTGTCAACTACGAAACGTAGTGAGTGAGTTACAGTTTATAAGTTGATCAATGGTTTCAAATAAAAGTTCGACGAGTATGTATAAGTAAAAGTGTTCCAAAAGGAGTAAGCGGATAAGCAATCGCTTAAGGTAATTTATATACTGTCGTAAAAGTTCAAGTCAAGAGTTTAATGTTCGTAAAAGTCCGAGTCAAGTTCAAAGTTCATAAAGGTTCAAGATAAGCTCAGAGTTCACAAAAGTTCAAGATAAGTATATAAAATTAAAAAGGTTTCCCAAAAGGAGGTTAGCGGAGAAAAGTCGCTTAAAGTTTATATACTATCAAAGTTTCAAAGTGTCGGGCGTATCAATGCCCTAAAGTTATAAAAGACCAAGTAGAGTCAAATTTAGTCAATTCATGGTAGCAGAGTCAATCGCTAAAAGTTCGTAAATATATGCGTATAAGTAACTAATTAGATTTCTTGTATCAACCTCTTGGCATCTATAACTTAAGTGTTCATACTAATCCGATTGTTCAACCGTGAGGCCCCTCTTCTCGCCTCTCTTACGGGAAGTTGTTCTAGTTCTTAGTAATATGTACTTAGACTGCCATCTAAACAAGGAACGGTTCTTTCCTAAGTATCGATACCCATAATTACTCTACGGCTATGTAGTTAATAGTGTGTAAGTCTAAGTCCAAAAAGTCGCTGGGCACTAAGTAGTTTTGTTTTAAAGAGAGAGAGTCGTCCGCCACTTAAGATCATGTTATAGTTCCATCAAGGGTTGGTCCGATACAAGCATCAATGATTAGTTTAGTTCAAAGAGAGCGAGCCAGTAAGTTCAAGTAGAGCAAAATGTTTTACGCATAAGAGTTCAAATAGTTCGTAGAAAATAGTTCCAAAGTTCAATAAGTTCCGAGTCAAAATAGTTTATAAGTTCAAAAGTCAAAGTTCAACAAGTTCAAAGTCAATATAAGTTCCAAGTCGAAATAAGTTCCAAGTCGAAATAAGTTCCAAGTCAAAATACGTTCAAAAGTCAAAATAGTTCAATAAGTTCAAAAGTCAAATAGTTCAATAAGTTCAAAAAGTCAAAATAGTTCAATAAGTTTCAAAAGTCAAAATAGTTCAATAAGTTCAAAAGTCAAATAGCTCAATAAGTTTTAAAAAGTCAAAATAGTTCAATAAGTTTTCAAAAGTCAAAATAGTTCATATGGTCTAAAAGTGGTAAGGATTTAAAAGAGTTCAAGGACAATTAGCTCATAAGCATTGTTCGCAAGTTTAAGTGCACACATCAGTTTCGTAAGAAAAAGTATCGTCCACATAAGGTTTGATCTCATGTTTCCCCCAAAAAGAGTACTTAAAACGTAAAAGTAAGGAGGGTGTAACTCACGGGTTGCGAAGATAAGAACTTGGAAAATGGTCGGAAATGAGAGCAGGGAATCACCGAACGCCTAAGGATACCAAGATTTGTTCAAGTGTTATTATTATATTAAGTTATTACACCTAATATATAATAAATGAAATTTGTTTATTATGTAATTTAAGTAAATTTTTAGTCAATCTTTAAGTGTCAAGGTCCATTTTGTCCAATATTGTCCGAACGGTTACGTTTTGTTTTAGTCAAAAAGTCCAAGGTTGATGTATTGTTGTTATGTTGAATATGTTTTGTTTGCCAAAGTGTTTTATTTCCTAACAAAATTTGGGCAGCGCTTCCGCGCCCAAATTCTATGTCCAAAAATATCAACCACTTTCCCGCACAAAACACATATATATACATAACGTTTTCAAACATGTTTATCTTAGCCAATTAAGTCCACTACAAGTCACCAATATATTCATTTTTACCCAACTCAGTCCCAAATGTCAAGTCTCAAAAGGCAGAATGCGTAAACAAGTTTCAAACGGCCAAAACGACGATTTTCGGGAAGGACAGCAGGCCGGTGCTAAGCACCTGGGCATAGGTGTTGCGCACCTGCCCTGCTGTTCTTCCCCTTTTTGAGTTTTTCTTGCAAAATCGTTTATGTAAGTGATATATCTTGACATGCAATCGGTATAAACCTTATCAATCATCATTATATCAGTTATAAGTAACTTTAACCATAAATTTGAAGATCTAAGCATCATTAATTAAAAACCCGTTTTTGTAAAAAATGGTTATAAAAGTTCATCAAAACTTGTTTTTATAGCTTAGATCATACATGCAATGAGTTATAATAGTAATATAAGTAAAAAGGAAGATTTCTACCGGATGAAAATTTAGATGATGCTCTAGGAGGATTTTAGAGCTCCAAAAGTGTAGAAAACGTTTGTAATCGAAATACTTTGCTTCCTTTTTGCTTCTCTTGATGTTTGAACGTTTTTAGATGGTGATTTTTTGTGATTAATGGCTGTAACTTTCTGGTTTTTGAGAGAGTTTTAGAGAGAAGTAGAGAGAAGATGGAGAAATATGTGTGTGTGTTGGTGTTTTGTGCTTAAGAAAATGAAAATGAAAGAAATAAAAGAGAAGTGTAATAATACACTTTGGGACTGTTAAAATGGCAGTAATGAGTGATATTAGTCGAGATTGATTGGTTGTTGTTTACAAAAACGAGATAAGGACTGAAATGTAACATTTTTAAATCTGGCGTTAGGTGCTGCGCACCAAAACAATAGGTGCTGCGCACCGGGTGGTTTTTCAGATTTTGTCTGATTTTTGTTTTTACGTTATTGCTTCGTTGGACCTTTTCGTTAAATGAAAGTTCTTAATTATGATATGTTATGAACTTAGGAAAGTTCATTAGGTGTTTTCTTGGTATTAGGACTTATATAAATGGATTCCAGGTGTGATTCTGACACTGTCGCGTTTCCAGTTATTGATCAGTTAAAGGTAACGGTAGACAATAAGAGAGACATAGAGTATAAATTGCACCTAGAATTTGACGGTTGTCACATTATTTAACATTAATATCACACATCTAAACGTAATTCTTACTCGTACAAGATGAAAGTTAGGTTTTACAAGAAAAGGAGCGTTTTATTGGATATAAAATGGTTTGAATAGTTGATTTAGGTAGTTATAAAGTTTATAAGGGTAGTGGGGATGTTTATAAAATGAGCATTTTAACCGGTATAAGGTGGTTTAAATAGTTGATTTAGTTAATTATAAAGTTTATTAGGGTAGTGTGGAAGTTTATACTAGAAATTGAAATATATGGTAGGGTTTTGTAAAATTAGGGTTTTAAAGTACCTATTGGTTTTTAAAATTAGGGTTTTTATTTTAAAATTTTATTTCGGGTTTGATTGAGTTTTTTATGGATGAAATGGCTTCAAATACCGTTCTTAAGACATTGTTAATGCTATTTTGACCTACGGGATTATTTAACATTGATATCACACACCTAAACGTAATGCTAACTCGTACGAGATGAAATCTAGTTTTATAAGAAAAGAAGCGTTTTATTGGATAAAAGGTGGTTTAAATAGTTTATTTAGGTAGTTATAAAATTTATTTGGGTAGTGTGGAAGTTTTGACTAGAAATTGAAATGTGTGGTCGGGTTTTGTAAAATTAGGGTTTTAAAGTACCTATGGGTTTTTAAAATTAGGGTTTTGATTTTAAAATTGTATTTTGGATTTGATGGAATTTTTTTATGGATGAAATGGCTTCAAATACCGTTCTTAAGACATTGTTAATGCTATTTTGACCTACGGGATTATTTAACATTGATATCACACACCTAAACGTAATTCTAACTCGTACGGGATGAAATCAAGTTTTTACAAAAAAAAATGAGCATTTTATTGGATATAAGGTGGTTTCAATAGTTGATTTAGGTAGTTATAAAGTTTATTAGGGTAGTGTATGGTTGGGTTTTGTAAAATTAGGGTTTTAAAGTACCCATGGGTTTTTAAAGTTAGGGTTTTAATTTTCAAATTTTATTTTGGGTTTGATTGAGTTTTTTTATGGATGAAATGGCTTAAAATACCGTTCTTAAGACATTGTTAATGCTATTTTGACCTACGGTATTATTTAACATTAATATCACACATCTAAATGTAATTCTTACTCGTACAGGATGAAATCTAGGTTTTACAAGAAAAGTAGCGTTTTATTGGATATAAAATGGTTTGAATAGTTAATTTAGGTAGTTTTAAAGTTTATAAGGGTAGTGTGGATGTTTTGACTAGAAATGGAAATGTGTGGTCGGGTTTTGAAAAATTAGGGTTTTAAAGTACCTATTGGTTTTTAAAATTAGGGTTTTGATTTTAAAATTTTATTTCGGGTTTGATTGAGTTTTTATGGATGTAATGACTTCAAATACCGTTCTTAAGACATTGTTAATGATATTTTGACCTACAGGATTATTTAACACTAATATCACACACCTCAACGTAATTCTAACAAGTACGTGATGAAATCTAGGTTTTACAAGGAAATAAACGTTTTACTGGGTATAAGGTGGTTTGAAGAGTTGATTCAGGTAATTATAAAGTGTATTAGAGTAGTGTGAAAGTTTGGACTACAAATGGAAGTGTATGGTTGGGTTTTGTAAAAATAGGGTTTTAAAGTACCTATGGGTTTTTAATATTAGGGTTTTAATTTTGAAATTGTATTTTGGGTTTGATGGAGTTTTTTATGGATGAAATGGCTTCAAATAACGTTCTTAAGACATTGTTAATGCTATTTTGACCTACCGGATTATTTAATACTAATATCACACACCCAAACGTAATTCTAACTTGTACGGGATGAAATCTAGGTTTTACATGGAAAGGAGCGTTTTATTGGATATAAGGTGGTTCATATAGTTTATTTAGGTAGTTATAAAGTTTATTAGGGTAGTGTGGAAGTTTTGACTAGAAATGGAAATGTGTAGTCGGGTTTTGTAAAATTAGGGTTTTTAAGTACCAATGGGTTTTTAAAATTAGGGTTTTGATTTTAAAATTTTATTTTGGTTTTAATTGAGATTTTATGGATGAAATGGCTTCAAATACCGTTCTTAAGACATTGTTAACGCTATATTGACCTACGGGATTATTTAACATTGATATCACACACCTAAACGTAATGCTAACTCGTACGAGATGAAATCTAGTTTTATAAGAAAAGAAGCGTTTTATTGGATAAAAGGTGGTTTAAATAGTTTATTTAGGTAGTTATAAAATTTATTTGGGTAGTGTGGAAGTTTTGACTAGAAATTGAAATGTGTGGTCGGGTTTTGTAAAATTAGGGTTTTAAAGTACCTATGGGTTTTTAAAATTAGGGTTTTGATTTTAAAATTGTATTTTGGATTTGATGGAATTTTTTTATGGATGAAATGGCTTCAAATACCGTTCTTAAGACATTGTTAATGCTATTTTGACCTACGGGATTATTTAACATTGATATCAGACACCTAAACGTAATTCTAACTCGTACGGGATGAAATCAAGTTTTTACAAAAAAATGAGCGTTTTATTGGATATAGGTGGTTTCAATAGTTGATTTAGGTAGTTATAAAGTTTATTAGGGTAGTGTATGGTTGGGTTTTATAAAATTGGGGTTTTAAAGTACCCATGGGTTTTTAAAGTTAGGGTTTTGATTTTCAAATTTTATTTTGGGTTTGGTTGAGTTTTTTATGGATAAAATGGCTTCAAATACCGTTCTTAAGACATTGTTAATGCTATTTTGACCTACGGTATTATTTAAAATTAATATCCCACATCTAAACGTAATTCTTACTCGTACAGGATGAAATCTAGGTTTTACAAGAAAATAGCGTTTTATTGGATATAAAATGGTTTGAATAGTTGATTTAGGTAGTTATAAAGTTTATAAGGGTAGTGTGGATATTTTGACTAGAAATGGAAATGTGTGGTCGGATTTTGAAAAATTAGGGTTTTAAAGTACCTATTGGTTTTTAAAATTAGGGTTTTGATTTTAAAATTTTATTTCGGGTTTGATTGAGTTTTTTATGGATGAAATGGCTTCAAATACCGTTCTTAAGACATTGTTAATGATATTTTGACCTACAGGATTATTTAACACTAATATCACACACCTCAACGTAATTCTAACAAGTACGGGATGAAATCTAGGTTTTACAAGGAAATAAACGTTTTACTGGGTATAAGGTGGTTTGAAGAGTTGATTCAGGTAATTATAAAGTGTATTAGAGTAGTGTGGAAGTTTGGACTACAAATGGAATTGTATGGTTGGGTTTTGTAAAAATAGGGTTTTAAAGTACCTATGGGTTTTTAAAATTAGGATTTTAATTTTAAAATTGTATTTTGGGTTTGATGGAGTTTTTTATGGATGAAATGGCTTCAAATAACGTTTTTTAGACATTGTTAATGCTATTTTGACCAAGGGGATTATTTAATACTAATATCACACACCCAAACGTAATTCTAACTCGTACGTGATGAAATCTAGGTTTTACATGAAAAGGAGCGTTTTATTGGATATAAGGTGGTTTAAATAGTTGATTTAGGTAGTTATAAAGTTTATTAGGGTAGTGTGGATGTTTTGACTAGAAATGGAAATGTGTGGTCGGGTTTTGTAAAATTAGGGTGTTAAAGTAACTATGGGTTTTTAAAATTAGGGTTTTGATTTTAAAATTGTATTTTGAGTTTGATTGAGTTTTTTATGGATGAAATGGCTTCAAATACCGTTCTTAAGACATTGTTAATGCTATTTTGACCTACGGGATTATTTATCATTAATATCACACACCTAAACGTAATTCTAACTCGTACGGGATGTTATCTAGGTTTTATAAGGAAAGTAGCATTTTATTGGGTATAAGGTGGTTTGAATAGTTGATTCAGGTAATTATAAAGTTTATTAGAGTAGTGTGGAAGTTTGGACAAGAAATGGAAATGTATGGTAGTGTTTGGTAAAATTAGGGTTTTAAAATACGTATGGGTTTTTAGAATTAGGGTTTTGATTTTAAAATTGTATTTTTTCATTGATTGAGTTTTTTATGGATGAAATGCCTTCAAATAACGTTCTTAAGACATTGTTAATGCTGTTTTGACCTAGGGGATTATTTAATACTAATATCATACACCCAAACGTAATTCTAACTTGTACGGGATGAAATCTAGGTTTTACATGAAAAGGAGCGTTTTATTGGATACAAGGTGGTTTAAATAGTTGATTTTGGTAGTTATAAAGTTTATTAGGGTAGTGTGGAAGTTTTGACTAGAAATGGAAATGTGTGGTCGGGTTTTGTAAAATTAGGGTTTTAAAGTAACTATGGGTTTTTAAAATTAGGGTTTTGATTTTAAAATTGTATTTTGGGTTTGTGTGACAACCGTCTAAACTAAGGTCGAGAACGCTAACTTATAACTTCTAAGTGTTTATTTTGATGCCCGATATAACTAACTTTATGTGTTACATGGTTACGTAGACATAACTCTTTAAGCTAAGCTCGATGTAACTCACACAAAACTTTTAATGAGGCTTACGTTACTCAAACTTTTAAGAGTTAATTACATGAGTCGTCCCTATGGTTTGCACCATTTTCATCCGTCATCCCTATTACTTTTTTATTACACCACTAGTACCTAAGTTTGAATTTTTTTGCGTGCAGGGTCCCTATTTTGGACGTGACGTTAAATGTGCCGTTAGTAAGACCTCACGTGTTAAACACGTGAGAGTATTTTTGTCCTTTTACCATTCTCTCTCCCAATACCCACAAAATCTCCTAAAATCACTGTGAAACTCTTTCCCCAAAATCATCCTCTTTCTTAACTTGTCTCCCACAAAATCACATCCAAACCTACCGCCGTCATCTACGGGACTTCACCTCTGATATCAAATCCGAAACCGCCATCACCAAATGGATATAAGTACCTCAAAGGTTTTGTCACATGCATCCGAGCTTTCAAGAGCAGCAACACAGATTTTAGCAACCTCTTCTCTCGAGATCTTTCCCTGCATAATCCACCAACACATATACTAAGAAAACTACCTTAGACTGTATATAGAGATAGGAGGTAGGTAAGGTTATAGAAAAAAAAATATGTACAATGATAATGTCTCCTTGATCAAATATGAGGTCTGCTCCTGTAGGTTCCTCGGTTAGTGCACAAGGCCTAACTATCGTGTACGGAATCCCACTTTCCCTTATCAAATCCTCCCCATGTTCATATATCGATTGTGTTTTTTTATTTAGTTTAGGTTAATTGTAATTTGAGATTTGAATTTTGATTGTGTTTTTTTATTTAGTTTAGGATTGAATCTGGGTTTTGATTTTGGGGTTTTGGGGTTTTGGATTTTTGGGATGTTCATATTGAAAATGGGGAAGATGATATGTAAAATGACGAAATTACCCATCACGTGTGACACACGTGAGGTCACTTAACGGCCTTTTTAACGTCACGTCCATTTTAGGGACTCTGGAGGCAACAAATTTCAAACTTAGGTACCAGTGGTGTAATAAAAAAGTAATAGGGATGACGGGTGAAAATGGTGCAAACCATAGGGACGAACCATGTAATTAACTCAACTTTTAAACATGTGTGTCTCGGAATCGAAGTCGGAAATCGGAATCAAATCATTAAATGAATCCTAATACCAAGAAAAATATATAATGAACTTGCCTAAGTTCATAGCAAAACAATCGTAAACGCCAAACGAACCAAAATGCTTAACAAATACGCGAACGAAAAATGAAGGAAATCAGACAAAGGGCCCGGTGCGCCGCACAAGGCCATGATGCGACGCACCAGATGGCTGGACGGGTTTTCTTGATGTTTTAAGACCCAAACTCGATGACACACAGGCCCAATCATAAGTCCAACTCGTTTTAAGGCCCCAAACATCACATAATTTGGTTTATACTCTTTTCTTTCTTTCATTTTAACAAAAACACAAACACCCACATTTACACACACAAACACCTTTCCCTTTTCTCTCTCAAACTCACTCTCTTATTCAGAAATAATGCACAAATAATCCCTCTAAACACCTTAACAAATCGTCCTCATCATCTATCTAAGCAAGAAGGGTTCATTCATTGGGTGCATACAACGTTTTTCTACCAATTTGAAGCCGAAAACACCTCCTAGCTACTCTAGATCATCATCCATACACTTTCTTTGGGTAAAAACACTTTTCTCCACTGTTTAATACACAAATATTTACTTGCATGTACGATCTAGTAACTAAAAATGAGTTTTGATGAAGTTTTATAACCATTTTTATACAAAAACGGGTTTATATAAAATGGATGTTTAGATCCATGAAATTGTGGTTAAAAACTCAAAATAAACTGTTATATTAAAGGGTTTTATTGTTTTCATCTACTGCATGGCGAAATCTACCATGGAGATAACCGATTTAACCACCAAAAACGATTTTTGGATAAGACCAGGCAGCAGTTGCGCCGGACCATGGACCAGTGTTGCGCTCCGAGCTGCTGGCAGCTCAAAAAATCGTTGTTAACTTGATAAAAATCGCCACTTTGAACTTATTATCTCGAATCTGAATATAAGCTACTGTAATAAACAAATACTTGTGTTTGGGAGGACTTATTTGACATATTACATTTAGATTGAACTTGGTGAATTAGCTTAATAAGTGTTACAAAAATTTTAAGCGGGAAAGTGTGGGAAAAGTTGGATTTAGAAACTATAGCGCGGAAGCGCTGCCCAATTTTAGTAAAACTAGTTACAAACACGTATAACATAAGCATTTCGTTGACTAACGATTGTATGAACTAATAAATAATGTTACTTACGCCAAAACTTGGTATAATATAGGATTCCGGTGATTCCGAGCACTTTTCAAGCTTTTCCGAGCACGCAACGAACTTCGCAAACAGTGAGTTACAAAACCCTACTTTTAAATGCTTTTAAACATATTTTTGGGGTGAAATGCGAGTCTTAGGCTTAAACACTACTTTTAAGCTGAAACAAACTTTGAACGCTTAACGAAACGATTTGATGCTAGAACACTATTACGAAACGACTTAATAGTTGAATACTATTACGAAACGATTTGATACTTGAAAACTATTACGATACGATTTATTACTTGAATACTATTTCAAAACTATATTTTGCCGGCATTGTTGATGATTTTTCCACCAATGCTGAGGATACAAACACTAAATTGCCAATGACTAAACGTCGATCGTCATGTTGCGGACGTTGTACAACATGGACGTGAGACACCATTAAAATTCCCATACACTCCTGCATAACAGTTGCTATTAATCTCTGGGAGAGGACCGATAGAATTTATGGATAGCGCTATTAGGGTAGTATGACCCTCACCACAACGATAACAACAGATGGTGCATAGTTCTAGTGGGTAGGCATAAGGCTTAGCAACGAACGATCATTGGGCAATACTTAGGATTGTCACATAGTCGCGTTGTGTGGTCAATGCCTATAAACATGAATGCTATACTCTATACAGTTTTATGTGACAACTATTTTGAAAGCAATACTCTATGCATGGTTATGCAACTACAATCTGAAAACTATACTTTACGCTAATTCCTTGTGCGTTGAAACTATGCTTTTATTTAAACTTGTAGCTCACTAACTACGTCTCTCGTAGTTAACACTTGACTCGTATTTTCAGGTAACGAGTAAGCTAGCTGATGACTCTATGCTTTTGGGGAATGACTTCAAGAACGGGATGGGTTTGGGTGGTTTGGTTGAACACCCCATTTTGTAATTCGGATACGTAATGTTGTTTTAAACTTTGTAAACCTTGAATATTAAGTTTTTCCTTAATGACATTGGCGTTTATCTATATCCTGTGTATCATATGCTATTTCTCTTCACATTCCGTGTTTCTGCTTTAGCGGGGTGTGACAGACTTGGTATCAGAGCGCAAGGTTATAGTGAATACCGATTTTTCAAAAATCAAACTATAACCAATCTCTAAACGAAAGATTTTATTTAACCAAAACGTGAAGGCATTGTTTAACTTGAATTATTCGTGGCCTGATCACCTATGAATAATTTGGACTAAATTATGCCAGAACGGGATTGGTAATCATTAAACGAACCTCCCCGGGAATTCTTGAAGTTAGACCCACACAGACCTAGATGCCATATTTAATATACTCTATGTGCTCAGCTTTTTACTAACGCTAACATGAGCCGTATCTTCGAACTAACTCGTTACCAATTTAGGGTATGGCGAGAGGGAAAGAGATAGCTATGTCAGTCGACGAAACCGAACACTCTCATGAATCCCAATCACGCTCTAGGAGTCAACAATCGTCACCACTCACCCTACCTTACCTCCGTCGGGACGGTGAAGGAAGCTCAAGATTACCCACACGCCGCGCACGACACCCACCGAATAGTTACTCGAGACCTCAGATAACTACGCCACCACCACCCCCTGTTCCCGGATTGACTCCCGAAGAGATCCAAGCGCTTTGTAACATGTCTGTCGACCTCCGCGGATACACTTAAGTCGTGAGAGATCACTCCCACCAGATACGTGGTTTGTACACCGAGGTGTTACGCACAAAGGCAATGGCACGAAAGGAAAATCGAGCAGCACGTAACTTGATGCTGATTAGCATAGTACTAGTATTCCTTATGGTGGTTTTGGTTGTGATTAAGGTTTAGAGGTTGTTATAAGATGTCTTTTGGATTGTAAGCAGAACATGTAGTTTATGAAGGATTGTAAGCATAGTACTTTATGATGGTTGGTAATGTACGACTGTGACAACCGTCTAATTTCCAGGTGCATTTTATACTCTATGTCTCTTTCGGTCTACCTAGTCTTTAACTTTTCATTAATCGGAACCGCGACAACGTCGGAATCACAACCGGAATCAAAATAAATAAGTCCTAATACCAAGGAAACCCCTAATGAACTTTCCTAAGTTCATAATGTAACATACTTTAAACCTTTAGTTAACGAAAAGGTCCAACGAAACAATTATACAAAAACAGCCAAAGTACAAAATCTGTTACAAAAATGTTCCTGGACGGCGCACACACGCCTTGTGCGCCGTCCTGAAGGACGAAAATTGTAATGAATTTGAAAATATTGCATGTCTCGATTTCTAAACTTTTCCAACCAATCAATCTCGATTGGCAGGCCATAATTACTGGTTTTTATCAGTCCCAAAGCCATACTCTACCACTTTTCCTTTATTCATTTTACATTTCATTTTTACAAACAAAAAAACACACACAACATTCATTCCTCTCTAAACTCTCTCTAACAAAACACCATTTCCAGAGACTTTCCACCATAAAAATCCATCTTTTATCCATACAAACCGATCCAAACCTCAAGAGAAGCAAATGGTGCCATTTATTTCGAAAAAGGACCAATCTTGTAAAGATTTTCGAAGCGTAAATCCGACCAAAACTCATCATCCGAGTTTTTCCTTCGGTAGATTTCTTTCTTTTTACCATTTTTATACAAATATTCAATTGCATGTAAGATCTAACGGTTAAAAATAAGTTTTTATGCAAATCTATGACTTTTATGGTCAAAAATGTTTTTTAATCGAAATAACCTATAGATCCTCGGTTTTGTAACCAAAAATGCTTTATAAACTGTTAAAATGATGTTTTAATAAGTTTAAACCTATTGCATGTCAAAATCTATGGCTTAAAATACGTTTTGCAACAAAATCCCGAAAACACCCGAACCGTGCGCCGTCCTAGACCTTGCAACGGCGCAGCGGGCAACATTTCAGCTTATGTGCACCGTTAAGGTGCTCACAGCGGCGCACAGAGCTGCTGGAGTTTCAAAACTCTTCGTTTTTGTCGTTTTTAGCACGTTTGTACCATATTTGACCCGCTGATTTTTGACACATTACATCTTGGGACTGCTTATGTAAAACAAATAACATTCGAGACGTGTATGGACTATTTGGACTTATATTGGACTATACTATATATATTATCGTGTTTTAGGTGATTTGTGAGCGGAAGTGGATGTTACATTTTTGGATATGAAATTTGGGCGCGGAAGCGCTGCCCAAATTTCCTTAGAAAAATGTAAACCACTTCAGCGAGCAAAAGCACTTAAGACATAATAATCAAAAAACGTTAAATTAGACTTTTTGTGATAACCGTCTTAGTTCAGGTGAAAACCGCATTCTCTACCTTTAAACTTAACTTTGTATTAACCTTGTCGTTACTTGCCTCGTAAACTCGTGTACGTCGGAATCGAAATCGGAATCACAAAATGAATCCTAATACCAAGAATATACTTAGTGAACTTGTCTAAGTTCCTATTTAAAATAACCGGAAACTTTCAACTAACGAAACGCTTAACAAAGAAAACTAAACGAAAACGAAACAGTCTGAAAATCAGCCTCTTGCGCCGCAAGAGGTGATGACTGCGGCGCAAGATAACTCTAGAATTTCAAAAATTTTGTTGTTGCTAGTGCTTGGTGACTCACCCAAAACCGACCCAAATGACCAACACCTGTAAAAACAGGTGTCAAACACCCCTTGAATCCAGAAAAGTCACCTTGGTATTACCTCCCATTGTCACTTTCATTTTCACAAATCTAAACACACACTTACACTCATACTCTCCCAACTCTCACATACAAACACACAACTCTTTCAAGAACAACCCCATCTAAGGCATAATCTAACTAATTCAAGGGCATTTTCATACATTCATCACCATCATTTCATCATCTCAAAGGTAAAAATCTTGTTCTTAAACTTATTTTTCATATTTACTCAAGTTTATACATAAATCATCAAATCTATATATGTTTTATAACTAGAATGATGAAAGCATATCAAAAACTCCATTGCATGCAATTTTTATTGGTAAAAATGGAAGTTTATAAAATGGAAAATCTGGAATTTTCATTAAAATAAACTAAAGTTATGTTTTTCAACTTAAGATTTTGATTTATGACTCTAACCGAAGAAATCGACAGAATCTGTTGCATGCATGTAAAAATTACGAAATATTGACAAAAGATGTAAACTTTAAACTGTAACTTACTGTCAAAAATTGGGAACCTAACTCCTATTTTTCGATTTATTATGAATTTTACAGTATTTAATCTGATTTAATATTGATTTTCGAGAAAACATACCAAAAGAATTAACCAGCTTATAAAAATTTGAGATAGTCTAGAATCTATCAAAATATGATTTTACAGATTTTACTGGAAATGTTGGAATTAATATACTATTATTTACTGTTTTTACGGTTAAAAGGCGTTAAATACGTAAACGACTCCAACTTCTTCAAAAACTGTCGGATTGAGACGAATCCAGTTCCTATGACTTCGTATTCGAGAATGTGATTTTTATGTTATTTTTATAAAATATTAGAACAACAGAATCTGACAGTTTCATATTCGGTATAATTTAGGTTCACGCGATTCCGATTCCTATTTCGGTCACTCCACACACACTCCTAGTACTATTCTCTCGCTTTAGCGTAAGTCCTTGTGATTCATTAGATTCATTTCACATATTAGAGTTCAGTTTGTAAAGCGGGAAAGTGATTGTTATTTTGGGCATTCCTTATATAGCGCGGAAGCTCTGCCGGATTTTAGTCAGAACCGACCCACCTATGTCCGAGCTATCTTTTCACCGCCTCATTCTCACGTGAGTTACAACCCCATTTATTTACTGTTTTCAAATAACTTTTGGGGGAAACAAGAGGTCTAAATGAACTTTGGAACTGTTATGAACTTTTGTACAATTATGAACTCTATTGAACGTTTATGTAAAACTTATGCTTATTTAGTTTTATGGCTGTTTGGCCTATGATAAACTAATGGTTTGCCACCCTTTATTCGGCTTAATGGTTCGCCACCTTTACTCGGCTTAATGGTTCAAAACTATGTTAAACTTATTTAACGCCACTATCGGCACTCGTATGTACTTTGATTGATCGTATAACTAACGTGACTCTTGAGGAATATAACTAGCCATAAGTGACTACTATCAGATGAAAAATGAAACATTAGTGCCCATCTTGCAACACACTATTAGCTTTGATAAGCCGTTTAGTAATTATGAGTATCGATACTTAGGAAATAACCGTTCCTTGCTTAGGCGGCAGCTTAAGTACATATTACTTGATCAGTTATAACTCCCCGTAGATAGTCGGGGTAAGGGGCCTCACGGTTGGTAATTCGGTTTAGTGTGAACACTTAAGTTATATTATGCCAAGTAGTCGTTATACATGATTTCAATCAATAGTTTACTTATCTTGCGCGTATAGAGTTATACGACTTCCGCAACTATCTTTTAAGCAACTGTTTTGGTTCGAAACTATTCTTTAAGTATTGTTCCACTTTTAGAAACTTCTAAGTATAGTCATACTTATCTCAAACTCTTTTAGTCGAGGACTAGAAAACTGTAACTCACTCACTACTTTATTGTAGTTGACACTTTATCTCTTGTTTCAGGAAACCAAATGTAAGATACGAAGTGCATTATGTGGATGGGTCTGGAATGTCACGTGAAGTCAAGAATCGGGAGAAGACCTATTTTGAACATATTTTGGGAATTTTATCAAACAATTTACTATGTTATTACGTTATGTACTTTCCAATGCTTGGTTATCTTTAAACTGTAAACTTTCGTTTTATTCGTAACGACTTAAAACCGTATGTTTTTATTTATAACTCGTGTGATGATATCTTGGCTCTTCACATTCCGTGTTTCCGCTTTAGCGGGGTGTGACACTTTTGGACAAAAATGAGATGATTACCTTTTCGGACTATTTTAACAATACTTAACCTTGACACTTAAAGTTTAATAACATTTTTATCTATATTATTGTATATAAGGACACAATAATATAATAACTAATTAAAACTATCTTGGTATTATTAGGCAATCCGTGATTCCCGGCTTCCATTCCGACCGAGTTTCCGTATCTTACTTTTCGCAATTCTAAACGTAATTCTAACTCGTACGGGATGAAATCAAGTTTTTACAAAAAAATGACCGTTTTATTAGATATAAGGTGGTTTCAATAGTTGATTTAGGTAGTTATAAAGTTTATTAGGGTAGTGTATGGTTGGGTTTTGTAAAATTAGGGTTTTAAAGTACCCATGGGTTTTTAAAGTTAGGGTTTTGAAATTTTATTTTGGGTTTGATTGAGTTTTTTTTATGGATGAAATGGCTTCAAATACCGTTCTTAAGACATTGTTAATGCTATTTTGACCTACATTATTAGTTAACATTAATATCACACACCTAAACGTAATTCTTACTCGTACAGGATGAAATCTAGGTTTTACAAAAAAAATAGCGTTTTATTGGATATAAAATGGTTTGAATAGTTGATTTAGGTAGTTATAAAGTTTATAAGGGTAGTGTGGATGTTTAGACTAGAAATGGAAATGTGTGGTCGGGTTTTGTAAAATTGGGGTTTTAAAGTACCTATTGGTTTTTAAAATTAGGGTTTTGATTTTAAAATTTTATTTCGGGTTTGATTGAGTTTTTTATGGATGAAGTGGCTTCAAATACCGTTGTTAAGACATTGTTAATGCCATTTTGACCTACGGGATTATTTAACACTAATATCACACACCTCAACGTAATTCTAACTCGTACGGGATGAAATCTAGGTTTTACAAGGAAATAAACGTTTTACTGGGTATAAGGTGGTTTGAAGAGTTGATTCAGGTAATTATAAAGTGTATTAGAGTAGTGTGGAAGTTTGGACTACAAATGGAAGTGTATAGTTGGGTTTTGTAAAAATAGGGTTTTAAAGTACCTATGTGTTTTTAAAATTAGGGTTTTAATTTTAAAATTGTATTTTGGGTTTGATGGAGTTTTTTATGGATGAAATGGCTTCAAATAACGTTCTTAAGACATTGTTAATGCTATTTTGACCTAGGGGATTATTTAATACTAATATCACACACCCAAACGTAATTCTAACTTGTACGGGATAAAATCTAGGTTTTACATGAAAAGGAGCGTTTTATTGGATATAAGGTGGTTCAGATAGTTGATTTAGCTAGTTATAAAGTTTATTAGGGTAGTGTGGAAGTTTTGACTAGAAATGGAAATGTGTGGTCGGGTTTTGTAAAATTAGGGTTTTTAAATACCTATGGGTTTTTACAATTAGGGTTTTGATTTTAAAATTTTATTTTGGTTTTGATTGAGATTTTATGGATGAAATGGCTTCAAATAACGTTCTTAAGACATTGTTAATGCTATTTTGACCTACGGGATTATTTAACATTGATATCACACACCTAAACGTAATGCTAATTCGTACGAGATGAAATCTAGTTTTATAAGAAAATAAGCGTTTTATTGGATAAAAGGTGGTTTAAATAGTTTATTTAGGTAGTTATAAAATTTATTTGGGTAGTGTGGAAGTTTTGACTAGAAATTGAAATGTGTGGTCGGGTTTTGTAAAATTAGGGTTTTAAAGTACCTATGGGTTTTTAAAATTAGGGTTTTGATTTTAAAATTGTATTTTGAGTTTGATGGAGTTTTTTATGGATGAAATGGCTTCAAATACCGTTCTTAAGACATTGTTAATGCTATTTTGACCTACGGGATTATTTAACATTGATACCACACACCTAAACGTAATTCTAACTCGTACGGGATGAAATCAAGTTTTTACAAGAAAATGAGCGTTTTATTGGATATAAGGTGGTTTCAATAGTTGATTTAGGTAGTTATAAAGTCTATTAGGGTAGTGTGGAAGTTTTGACTAGAAATGGAAATGTGTGGTCTAGTTTTGTAAAATTAGGGTTTTAAAGTATTTATGGGTTTTTAAAATTAGGGTTTTGATTTTAAAATTTTATTTCCGGTTGGATTGAGTTTTTTATGAATGAAATGGCTTCAAATACCGTTCTTAAGACATTGTTAATGCTATTCTGACCTACGGGATTATTTAACATTAATATCACACACCTCAACGTAATTCTAACTCGTACGGGATGAAATCTAGGTTTTACAAGGAAATAAGCGTTTTATTGGGTATAAGGTGGTTTGAATAGTTGATTCAGGTAATTATAAAGTGTATTAGAGTAGTGCGGAAGTTTGGACTAGAAATGGAAGTGTATGGTTGGGTTTTGTAAAAATAGGGTTTTAAAGTACCTATGGGTTTTTAAAATTAGGGTTTTAATTTTAAAATTTGTATTTTGGGTTTGATGGAGTTTTTTATGGATGAAATGGCTTCAAATAACGTTCTTAAGATATTGTTAATGCTATTTTGACCTAGGGAATTATTTAATACTAATATAACACCCCCAAACGTAATTCTAACTTGTACGGGATGAAATCTAGGTTTTTACATGAAAAGGAGCGTTTTATTGGATATAAGGTGGTTTAAATAGTTGATTTAGGTAGTTATAAAGTTTATTAGGGTAGTGTGGATGCTTTGACTAGAAATGGAAATGTGTGGTCGGGTTTTGTAAAATTAGGGTTTTAAAGTAACTATGGGTTTTTAAAATTAGGGTTTTGATTTTAAAAGTGTATTTTGGGTTTGATTGAGTTTTTTATGGATGAAATGGCATCAAATACCGTTCTTAAGGATTATTTAATGCTATTTTGACCTACGGGATTATTTATCATTAATATCACACACCTAAACGTAATTCTAACTCGTACGGGATGAAATCTAGGTTTTACAAGGAAATGAGCGTTTTATTGGGTATAAGGTGGTTTGAATAGTTGATTCAGGTAATTATAAAGTTTATTAGAGTAGTGTGGAAGTTTGGAGTAGAAATGGAAATGTATGGTAGTGATTGGTAAAATAAGGGTTTTAAAATACGTATGGGTTTTTAGAATTAGGGTTTTGATTTTAAAATTGTATTTTTGCATTAATTGAGTTTTTTATGGATGAGATGGCTTCAACTAACGTTCTTAAGACATTGTTAATGCTATTTTGACCTATGGGATTATTTAATACTAATATCACACACCCAAACGTAATTCTAACTTGTACGGGATGAAATCTAGGTTTTACATGAAAATGAGCGTTTTATTGGATATAAGGTGGTTCAGATAGTTGATTTAGGTAGTTATAAAGTTTATTTGGGTAGTGTGGAAGTTTTGACTAGAAATGGAAATGTGTGGTCTTGTTTTGTAAAATTAGGGTTTTTAAGTACCTTTGGGTTTTTAAAATTAGGGTTTTGATTTTAAAATTTTATTTTGGTTTTGATTGATTTTTTATGGATGAAATGGCGTCAAATACCGTTCTTAAGACATTGTTAAAGCTATTTTGACCTACGGGATTATTTAACATTGATATCACACACCTAAACGTAATTCTAACTCGTACGAGATGAAATCTATTTTTTAAAAGAAAAGAAGCGTTTTATTGGATAAAAGATGGTTTAAATAGTTTATTTAGGTAGTTATAAAATTTATTTGGGTAGTGTGGAAGTTTTGACTAGAAATTGAAATGTGTGGTCGGGTTTTTTAAAATTAGGGTTTTAAATTATCTATGGGTTTTTAAAATTAGCGTTTTGATTTTAAAATTTTATTTTGGGTTTGAGTGAGTTTTTTATGGATGAAATGGCTTCAAATATCGTTCTTAAGACATTGTTAATGCTATTTTGACCTACGTGATTATTTAACATTAATATCACACACCTCAACGTAACTCTAACTCGTACGGGATGAAATCTAGGTTTTACAAGGAAATAAGCGTTTTATTGGGTATAAGGTGGTTTGAGTAGTTGATTCAGGTAATTATAAAGTGTATTAGAGTAGTGTGGAAGTTTGGACTAAAATGGAAGTGTATGGTTGGGTTTTGTAAAAATAGGGTTTTAAAGTACCTATGGGTTTTTTAAATTAGGGTTTTAATTTTAAAATTGTATTTTGGGTTTGATGGAGTTTTTTATGGATGAAATGGCTTCAAATACCATTTTTAAGACATTTTTAAGGCTATTTTGACCTACGGGATTATTTAACATTGTTATCACACACCTAAACGTAATTCTAACTCGTACAGGATGAAATCTTGTTTTTACAAGAAAATGAGCGTTTTATTGGATATAAGGTGGTTTAAGTAGTTGATTTAGGTAGTTATAAAGTTTATTAGGGTAGTGTGGAAGTTTTGACTAGAAATGGAAATCTGTGGTGTGGTTTTGTAAACTTAGGGTTTTAAAGTATTTATGGGTTTTTAAAATTATGGTTTTGATTTTAAAATTTTATTTCGGGTTTTTTTGAGTTTTTTATGAATGAAATGGCTTCAAATACCGTTCTTAAGAAATTGTTAATGCTATTTTGACGTACGGGATTATTTAAAATTAATATCACACACCTCAACGTAATTCTAACTAGTACGGGATGAAATCTAGGTTTTACAAGGAAAAAAACGTTTTATTGGGTATAAGGTGCTTTGAATAGATGATTCAGGTAATTATAAAGTGTATTATACTAGTGTGGAAGTTTGGACTAGAAATGGAAGTGTATGGTTGGGTTTTGTAAAATTAGGGTTTTAAAGTACCTATAGGTTTTTAAAATTAGGGTTTAATTTTAAAATTGTATTTTGGATTTAATGGAGTTTTTTATGGATGAAATGGCTTCAAATACCGTTCTTAAGACATTGTTAATGCTATTTTGACCTACTGGATTATTTAACATTGATATCACACACCTAAACGTAATTCTAACTCGTACGGGATGAAATCTAGTTTTTACAAGAAAATGAGTGTTTTATTGGTTATAAGGTGGTTTAAATAGTTGATTTTGGTAGTTATAAAGTTTATTAGGGTAGTGTGGAAGTTTTGACTGGAAATGGAAATGTTTGGTCTGGTTTTGTAAAATTAGGGTTTTAAATTTTCTATGAGTTTTTAAAATTGGTTTTGATGTTAAAATTTTATTTCGGGTTTGATTGAGTTTTTTATGAATGAAATGGCTTCAAATACCGTTCTTAAGACATTGTTAATGCTATTTTGACCTACGGGATTATTTAAAATTAATATCACACACCCAACGTAATTCTAACTCGTACGGGATGAAATCTAGGTTTCACAAGAAAATAAGCGTTTTATTGGGTATAAGTTGGTTTGAATAGTTGATTGAGGTAATTATAAAGTGTATTAGAGTAGTGTGGAAGTTTGGACTAGAAATGGAAGTGTATGGTTGGGTTTTGTAAAATTAGGGTTTTAAAGTACCTATGGGTTTTGAAAATTAGGGTTTAATTTTAAAATTGTATTTTGGATTTGATGGAGTTTTTTATGGATGAAATGGCTTCAAATACCGTTCTTAATACATTGTTAATGCTATTTTGACCTACGGGATTATTTAACATTGATATCACACACCTAAACGTAATTCTAACTCGTACGGGATAAAATCTAGTTTTTACAAAAAAATGAGCGTTTTATTGGATATAAGGTGGTTTAAATAGTTGATTTAGGTAGTTATAAAGTTTACTAGGGTAGTGTGGAAGTTTTGACTAGAAATGGAAATGTGTGGTCTGGTTTTGTAAAATTAGGGTTTTAAAGTATCTATGGGTTTTTAAAATTATGGTTTTGATTTTGAAATTTTATTTCGGGTTTGATGGAGTTTTTTGTGGATGAAATGGCTTCAAATACCGTTCTTAAGACATTGTTAATGCTATTTTGACCTACATGATTATTTAAAATTAATATCACACACCTTAACGTAATTCTAACTCGTACGGGATGAAATCTAGGTTTTACAAGGAAATAAGCGTTTTATTGGGTATAAGGTGGTTTGAATAGTTGATTCAGGTAATTGTAAAGTGTATTAGAGTAGTGTGGAAGTTTGGACTAGAAATGGAAGTGTATGGTTGGGTTTTGTAAAATTAGGGTTTTAAAGTACATATGGGTTTTTAAAATTAGGGTTTAATTTTAAAATTGTATTTTGGATGGAGTTTTTTATGGATGAAATGGCTACAAATACCGTTCTTAATACATTGTTAATGCTATTTTGACCTACGGGATTATTTAACATAGATATCACACACCTAAATGTAATACTAACTCGTACGGGATGAAATCTAGTTTTTACAAGAAAAGGAGCGTTTTATTGGATACAAGGTGGTTTAAATAGTTGATTTTGGTAGTTATAAAGTTTATTAGGGTAGTATGGAAGTTTTGACTAGAAATGGAAATGTGTGGTCGGGTTTTGTAAAATTAGGGTTTTAATGTAACTATGGGTTTTTAAAATTAGGGTTTTGATTTTAAAATTGTATTTTGGGTTTGTGTGACAACCGTCTAAACTAAGGTCGAGAACGCTAACTTATAACTTCTAAGTGTTTATTTTGATGCCCGATATAACTAAATTTATGTGTTACGTGGTTACGTAGACATAACTCCTTAAGCTAAGCTAGATGTAACTCACACAAAGAGGCTTACGTTACTTAAACTTTTAAACATGTGTGTCTCGGAATCGAAGTCGGAAATCGGAATCAAATCATTAAATGAATCCTAATACCAAGAAAAACATATAATGAACTTGCCTAAGTTCATAGCAAAACAATCGTAAACGCCAAACGAACAAAAATGCTTAACAAATACGCGAACGAAAAACGAAGGAAATCAGAAAAAGGGCCCGGTGCGCCGCACAAGGCCATGGTGCGACGCACCAGATGGCTGGACGGGTTTTCTTGATGTTTTAAGACCCAAACTCGATGACACACAGACCCAATCATAAGTCCAACTCGTTTTAAGGCCCCAAACATCACAAAATTTGGTTTATACTCTTTTATTTCTTTCATTTTAACAAAAACACAAACACCCACATTTACACACACAAACACCTTTCCCTTTTCTCTCTCAAACTCACTCTCTTATTGCAGAAATAATGCACAAATAATCCCTCTAAACACCTTAACAAATCGTCCTCATCATCTATCTAAGCAAGAAGGGTTTATTCATTGGGTGCATACAACGTTTTTCTACCGATTTGAAGCCGAAAACACCTCCTATCTACTCTATATCATCATCCATACACTTTATTTGGGTAAAAACACTTTTCTCCACTGTTTAATACATAAATATTTACTTGCATGTACGATCTAGTAACTAAAAATGAGTTTTGATGAAGTTTTATAACCATTTTTATACAAAAACCGGGTTTATATAAAATGGATGTTTAGATCCATGAAATTGTGGTTAAAAACTCAAAATAAACTGTTATATTAAAGTGTTTTATTGTTTTCATCTACTGCATGTCGAAATCTACCATGGAGATAACCGATTTAACCACCAAAAACGATTTTTGGATAAGACCAGGCAGCAGGTGCGCCGCACCATGGACCAGTGTTGCGCACCGAGCTGCTGGCAACTCCAAAAATCGTTGTTAACTTGATAAAAATCGCCACTTTGAACTTATTATCTCGAATCTGAATATAAGCTACTGTAATAAACAAATACTTGTGTTTGGGATGACTTATTTGATATATTACATTTAGATTGAACTTGGTGAATTAGCTTAATAAGTGTTACAAAAATTGTAAGCGGGAAAGTGTGGGAAAAGTTGGATTTAGAAACTATAGCGCGGAAGCGCTGCCCAATTTTAGTAAAACTAGTTACAAACACGTATAACATAAGCATTTCGTTGACTAACGATTGTATGAACTAATAAATAATGTTACTTACGCCAAAACTTGGTATAATATAGGATTCCGGTGATTCCGAGCACTTTTCAAGCTTTTCCGAGCACGCAACGAACTTCGCAAACAGTGAGTTACAAAACCCTACTTTTAAATGCTTTTAAACATATTTTTGGGGTGAAATGCGAGTCTTAGGCTTAAACACTACTTTTAAGCTGAAACAAACTTTGAACGCTTAACGAAACGATTTGATGCTAGAACACTATTACGAAACGACTTGATAGTTGAATACTATTACGAAACGATTTGATACTTGAAAACTATTACGATTCGATTTATTACTTGAATACTATTTCGAAACTATATTTTTCCGGCATTGTTGATGATTTTGCCAATAATGCTGAGGATACAAACACTAAATTGCCAATGACTAAAAGTCGATCGTCATGTTGCGGACGTTGTACAACATGGACGTGAGACACCATTAAAATTCCCATACACTCCTGCATAACAGTTGCTATTAATCTCTGGGGGAGGACCGATAGAATTTATGGATAGCGCTATTAGGGTAGTATGACCCTCACCACAACGATAACAACAGATGGTGCATAGTTCTAGTGGGTAGGCATAAGGCTTAGCAACGAACGATCATTGGGCAATACTTAGGATTGTCACATATTCGCGTTGTGTGGTCAATGCCTATAAACATGAATGCTATACTCTACACAGTTTTATGTGACAACTATTTTGAAAGCAATACTCTATGCATGGTTATGCAACTACAATCTGAAAACTATACTTTACGCTAATTCCTTGTGCGTTGAAACTATGCTTTTACTTAAACTTGTAGCTCACTAACTACGTCTCCCGTAGTTAACACTTGACTCGTATTTTCAGGTAACGAGTAAGCTAGCTGATGACTCTATGCTTTTGGGCGAATGACTTCAAGAACGGGATGGGTTTGGCTGGTTTGGTTGAACACCCACTTTTGTAATTCGGATACGTAACGTTGTTTTAAACTTTGTAAACCTTGAATATTATGTTTTTCCTTAATGACATTGGCGTTTATCTATATCTTGTGTATCAGATGCTATTGCTCTTCACATTCCGTGTTTCTACTTTAGCGGGGTGTGACAGACTTGGTATCAGAACGCAAGGTTATAGTGAATACCGATTTTTCAAAAATCAAACTATAACCAATCTCTAAACGAAAGATTTTATTTAACTAAAACGTGAAGGCATTGTTTAACTTGAATTATTCGTGGCCTGATCACCTATGAATAATTTGGACTAAATTATGCCAGAACGGGATTGGTAAACATTAAACGAACCTCCCCGGGAATTCTTGAAGTCAGACCCACACAGACCTAGATGCCATATTTAAGATACTCTATGTGATCAGCTTTTTACTAACGCTAACATGAGCCGTATCTTCGAACTAACTCGTTACCAATTTAGGTATGGCGAGAGGGAAAGAGATAGCTACGTCAGTCGACGAAACCGAAAACTCTCACGAATCCCAATCACGCTCTAGGAGTCAACAATCGTCACCACTCACCCTACCTTACCTCCGTCGGGACGGTGAAGGAAGCTCAAGATTACCCACACGCCGCGCACGACACCCACCGAATAGTCACTCGACACCTCAGATAACTACGCCACCACCACCCCCTGTTCGCGGATTGACTTCCGAGGAGATCCAAGCGCTTTGTAACATGTTCGTCGACCTCCGCGGATACACTCAAGTCGTGAGAGATCACTCCCACCAGATACGTGGTTTGTACACCGAGGTGTTACGCACAAAGGCAATGGCACGAAAGGCAAATCGAGCAGCACGTAAATTGATGTTGATTAGCATAGTACTAGTATTCCTTATGGTTGTTTTGGTTGTGATTAAGGTTTAGAGGTTGTTGTAAGATGTCTTTTGGATTGTAAGCAGAACATGTAGTTTATGAAGGATTGTAAGCGTAGTACTTTATGATGGTTGGTAATGTACGACTGTGACAACCGTCTAATTTCCAGGTGCATTTTATACTCTATGTCTCTTTCGGTCTACCTAGTCTTTAACATTTCATTAATCGGAACCGCGACGACGTCGGAATCACAACCGGAATCAAAATAAATAAGTCCTAATACCAAGGAAACCCCTAATGAACTTTCCTAAGTTCATAATGTAACATACTTTAAAACTTTAGTTAACGAAAAGGTCCAACGAAACAATTATACAAAAACAGCCAAAGTACAAAATATGTTACAAAAATTGTCCTGGACGGCGCACACACGCCTTGTGCGCCGTCTTGAAGGACGAAAATTGTAATGAATTTGAAAATATTGCATGTCTCGATTTCTAAACTTTTCCAACCAATCAATCTCGATTGGCAGGCCATAATTACTGGTTTTTATCAGTCCCAAAGCCATACTCTACCACTTTTCCTTTATTCATTTTACATTTCATTTTTACAAACAAAAAAACACACACAACATTCATTCCTCTCTAAACTCTCTCTAACAAAACACCATTTCCAGAGACTTTCCACCATAAAAATCCATCCTTTATCCATTCAAACCGATCCAAACCTCAAGAGAAGCAAAGGGTGCCATTTATTTCGAAAAACGACCAATCTTGTAAAGATTTTCGAAGCGTAAATCCGACCAAAACTCATCATCCGAGCTTTTCCTTCGGTAGATTTCTTTCTTTTTACCATTTTTATACAAATATTCAATTGCATGTAAGATCTAACGGTTAAAAATAAGTTTTTATGCAAATCTATGACTTTTATGGTCAAAAATGTTTTTTAATCGAAATAACCTATAGATCCACGGTTTTGTAACCAAAAATGCTTTATAAACTGTTAAAATGATGTTTTAATAAGTTTAAACCTATTGCATGTCGAAATCTATGGCTTAAAATACGTTTTGCAACAAAAACCCGAAAACACCTGAACCGTGCGCCGTCCTAGACCTTGTAACGGCGCAACGGGCAACATTTCAGCTTATGTGCGCCGTTGAGGTGCTCACAGCGGGCAAAGAGCTGCTGGATTTTCAAAACTCGTCGTTTTTGTCGTTTTTAGCACGTTTGGACCATATTTGACCCGCTGATTTTTGACACATTACATCTTGGGACTGATTATGTAAAAAAATAACATTCGAGACGTGTATGGACTATTTGGACTTATATTGGACTATACTATATATGTTATCGTGTTTTAGGTGATTTGTGAGGGGAAGTAGATGTTACATTTTTGGATATGAAATTTGGGCGCAATGCGCTGCCCAAATTTCCCTAGAAAAATGTAAACCACTTCAGCGAGCAAAAGCACTTAAGACATAATACTCAAAAGACGTTAAATTGGACTTTTGGACAAAAATGAGACGATTACCTTTTCGGACTACTTAACCTTGACACTTAAAGTTTAATAACATATTTATCTATATTATTGTATATAAGGACACAATAATATAATAACTAATTAAAACTATCTTGGTATTATTAGGCAATCCGTGATTCCCGGCTTCCATTCCGACCGAGTTTCCGTATCTTACTCTTCGCAATCCGTGAGTTACAACCCATTATTTTATATGTATTTTGCATAAATGTTTGGGGAAAACATAAGATTATTTATATTTGAAAACTTTATGAATCAAATTGCAACTTTATGAACTTTGACTTATTTTGACTTTGGAACTTATTTTGACTTTGGAACTATTTTGACATGGAACTTATTGAACAATTTGAAATTTGGAACTTATGGAACTATTTTAAACAAACTCTTTGAACTCTTATGCGTAAAACACTTTTTACTCTACTTGAACTTACTGGCTTGCCACCTTTTTGGCTAAACTAATTATGGATGCTTGTATGCGGACCGACCCTTGATGGAACTATAACATTATCTTAAGTGACGGAACAACTATCTCTCTTTAGAACTTTACATACTATTAACTACAGAGCCTTTTAGTAATTATGGGTATCGATACTTAGGAAAGAACCGTTCCATGCTTAGATGGCAGTCTAAGTACATATTACTAAGAACTTGAACAACTTCCCGTAGGATAGGCGGGAAGAGGGGCCTCACGGTTGAACAAACGGATTAGTGTGAACACTTAAGTTATAGATGCCAAGAGGTTGATACAAGAAATCTAATTAGTTACTTATACGAATAATTTACGAACTTTTTAGCGATTGATTTCCGCAACTACAATTTGACTAAATTTGATACTACTTAGTCTTTACGAACTTAGGGCACCGATTCGCCCGTTACTTGAACTTTAAAAAGTATATAAATTTTAAGCGACTTTTCTCGCTAATCTCTTTTGGAAACTTTTACTCTTATATACTTTACTTATATTTTTGCCGAACTACTTAAATTGTAACTCACGCACTACTTTCGTAGTTGACACTTTATCTTATGTTTCAGGAAATTTAGTGTAAGTATGGAATGCATAGCATGGACGGGTCGAGGCGGTCGTGTGAGAACCTTTTCGGGAAAAGACTTGTTCACTACTTTTGGGAATTTCATTTTGGAACTTTAAACTTATGTATTTCGTACTAAATGATGTGACTTGGTTATTACTTTTGAACTTGTAAACATTTTATCTTTATTTAATGACTTAAATGCCGTTGTGTTTTATATAACCCGTGTAATGATCTTCCAGCTCTTCACATTCCGTGTTTCCGCTTTAGCGGGGTGTGACAACGACAATAGTCGATGATGTTGGATTTTGTAAGAACATCAAATTTTGAGCGATATATAAAATGGACGGATTATAATTGCGATTTTGTTGTTCTTGTTATTTCCCATTATTTGAATCTGAAGTGATATATCAAAACCCTAAACCCGAGTTCTCTCTTGTGTAGGAAAATGGCCGAACCCAACGATGAGCGCATTGTCCAAAGGATCAACGCCCGACTGAACGAGGCGATACTCGAAATCATAGCCCGAATCAACGCGGGTATCCACCAGGGAGGACCAAGGGGAAATAACAACAACCAAGGAAACAACAACCAGGGAAACAACAACCAACAAAACAACAACCAAGAAAATAACAATCGAGAAAACAACAACCAGGGGAACAACCAAGGTTGTAGCTACAAGACCTTCATATCTTGCAGGACAAAGGAATTCCATGACACTGAGGGCGCCATCGGACTATCGCGTTGGATCGATAGTATGGAAGTTGTGCTAAGGATCAGCCATTGCGCTGAAAACAAGAAGGTGGAATTCACTTCTTGCATGCTTCAGGGACGAGCACTAACCTGGTGGAACAACGAGCTACAGGTCCAAGGTTCGGACGCTGCATACAACATGCCATGGGAAAGGTTCAAGGAACTACTGGTAATTGAGTACTGTCCCAAGGAGATCTTGAAAAAGCTCAAGAACGAACTCTAGAATCACTCCATGGTGGGAACTGACATCAACACCTACGTCGCGCGGTTTCACGAACTCGCAAATCTAGTACCTGAACTAGTAACCCCCGAAGACAAGCGAATTGAGCAATTCATTTGGGGACTCTCACCCGTGATCAGGGATATGGTGATGGCTAACGAGCCAGCTACGATGCAGCAGGCTGTGAGCTTGGCCAACCGCCTAACTCAGGACCTGATAAGGAATGGAGGAGTGTCGAAGTTGAGTTCAGAGGACGCAAAGGGAAAGCGTAAGGTTAAGGACACATCGGGGAACAAAAAGGAACGTTTTAACAAGAAGGCTAAAACGGTAAGGAACTACGGAGTTGATACGGCAGAGAACACCGCCTATGAGGGAAAGGCACCAAAATGCGGTAGGTGCAATGCGGTAGGTGCAACTATCATCACGAAGGGAACTGTAGGTCATGTACCAACTGCAACAGCACTAGTCAATGGACTCGACACTGGCAGTGAATGTTGGACCGCAGCAGGAGGGAAGGCAACAGAATGAAGGACCGCGACAAGCGGGGAGGCCACCACAGAACGATAGGCCTCACCAGGGAGAATGTTATGAGTGCGGTAGTAGGGATCACTACCGAAATGCTTGTCCTAGGCTAAACCCTGCCCGAAACCCAAACCAGAACCGCAATCAAAACCCACCGCCAAACCAGAATCAGAACAATCAGAGGGGAAACGATGGGGGACAAGGCCGCGGTAGAGCTTTTGCGATTGGTGCTGAAGAAGCAAGAAACGACCCCCGGGTGATTGCATGTACATTTCTCCTTAACAACTATTATGCCTCAGTACTATTTGACTCAGGGCCGGACAAAAGTTTTGTATCCCTAGAATTTAGGCCTTTGATTGCATTAGAAACCGAACCCCTAAGTGAGAAATTCATGGTAGAGTACGCAAATGGGCAGGAATACCAAGCTAGCGACGTAATTAAGAATTGCACAATAACCCTAGCTAACCACTCTTTCGAAATAGATCTAATCCCCATCGAACTTAAGAGCTTTGACGTAGTAATAGGAATGGACTGGTTAATCATCCGAGACGAGAGGATATTTTGTTTAGATAAAACGGTACGGATGCCATTAGGAGATGGAAAGGAATTGATAGTACAAGGAGATAGGCCGGGCCAAACCTCGAAGCTTATATCGGTGATGAAGATGCGCAAGTACTTAAATAAGGGCTGCTTTGCATTACTGGTGAACATAAAGGACAAACAGGCAAAAGCAGCAGACCTTAAGGATGTACCGATAATTAGAAACTATCCGGAAGTATTTACCGAAGAACTACCTGGACTACCACCTCAGAGGCAAGTTGAGTTTAGAATCGAGGTAATTCCTGGAGCGGCACCGGTGGCAAGGACGCCATATCGACTAGCTCCGTCTGAGATGCAGGAATTATCCAACCAGGTTCAAGAATTACTGGATAAAGGATTTATCCGACCAAGCTCGTCACCATAGGAGCGCCGATCCTATTCGTGAAGAAGAAGGATGGATCGTTTCGCATGTGCATCGACTACCGAGAATTGAATAAACTAACCGTCAAGAACCGATATCCTCTTCCACGAATCGACGACCTTTTCGATCAACTTCAAGGCGCAACCTACTTTTCAAAGATTGACTTAAGGTCCGGATATCATCAAGTGTTGGTTTCAGAAGATGACATACCGAAAACTGCATTCCGTACTAGATACGGACACTACGAATTCTTGGTAATGCCATTTGGACTCACAAATGCACCGACGGTATTCATGGATTTGATGAATAGGGTATGCCGACCGTATCTAGACAAGTTCGTCATTGTATTCATCGACGACATCTTAATCTACTCGCGTACCAAAGAGGATCACGCAGAGCACTTAAAGTTGTTATTGGAATTACTCAAGGAACAACAACTCTACGCAAAGTTTTCTAAGTGCGAATTCTGGCTACGTGAAGTCAAATTTCTCGGTCACGTAGTCAATGGATCTGGAATCCACGTTGACCCATCAAAAATCGAGGCTATAGAGAATTGGAAAACTCTCAAAAGTCCGACAGAAATCGCCAATTTTTAGGATTGGCTGGGTATTATCGGTGAGTCATTCAGGATTTCTCTAAGATAGCTAAACCCCTAACAAAGTTAACGCAAAAGAACGAGAAGTTCAACTGGGGAGATGCTCAAGAACAAGCCTTCAACATCCTGAAAACGAAACTGTGCAACGCTCCGATCTTAACTCTTCCTGAGGGAAACGAAGACTTCGTAGTTTATTGTGACTCACCTAACCTAGGATTAGGTTGTGTATTGATGCAACGAAACAAGGTCATAGCTTACGCATTGGGACAAATAAAGAAAAACGAGGTCAATTACGCCACTCACGACTAAGAACTAGGAGCGATAGTTTTTGCCCTAAAAATCTTGAGACATTATCTCTACGGAACCAAATGCACGGTATTCACGGATCATAGGAGTCTACAACACATACTAGATCAGAAACTACTCAATATGAGGCAAAGGAGATGGTTGGAACTCCTTAGCGACTACGACTGCGATATTAAGTATCACCCTGGCAAAGCGAACGTCGTAGCAGATGCCTTGAGTAGGAAAGAGAGGCAACATGCGACTCGAGTACGTGCATTAGGAATTTACATTAAACCCGAGTTGAGAACACGCATAGCAAGTGCCCAGCACGAGGCTTTGAAGGCAGATAACATAAAGGTCGAAACCTTGCATAATCACGACAAGGATTTTGTAAGAAAGAGCAATGATGTCTATTATTTTAAGGATCGAGCCTGGATTCCTACGACCAACGAATTGAGGAAGACCATTATGGATGAAGCACACCGAACGCGATATTCCGTCCACCCAGGGTCAAGCAAGATGTATAAGGACCTCAATGAACATTATTGGTGGCCTGGAATGAAAAGAGACGTTGCCTTATACGTAGAGAAATGCCTCACTTGTGCGAAAGTGAAGGCCGAATATCAAAAGCCATCTGGATTACTACAGCAACATGAAATTCCCGAGTGGAAATGGGAACAAATCACAATGGACTTCGTCACAAAGTTACCTCGCACATCAAAGGGTAACGACATGATCTGGGTTATAGTAGACCGGCTAACGAAGTCAGCACACTTCATTCCCATTAAGGAAAGTTTTAACGTAGAAAAACTTGTCCAAATATACATCAACGAGGTAGTGACACGTCACGGAATACCCACGTCAATCATCTCGGATAGAGATACTCGCTTCACTTCCAGATTTTGGAAGGCATTCCATGAGTCGTTTGGCACACGATTGGACTTAAGAACGGCTTACCATCCGCAAACTGATGGTCAAAGCGAGCACACTATACAAACACTAGAGGACATGCTGAGAGCATGCGTTATTGACTTCGGAGGAAGTTGGGATAATCACTTACCACTAATAGAGTTCTCTTACAATAACAGCTACCATGCTAGCATCAAATGTGCACCTTTTGAAGCTCTCTACGGAAGGAAATGCCGATCTCCACTGTGTTGGCTAGAACCGGGAGATCAACAACTAATTAGCATGGACGTAGTGCAAGAAACGATTGATAAGATCATAACGATTAAGGAAAGACTTAAGACTGCGAGAAGTCGTCAAAAGAGCTATGCTGATATGCGTAGAAAGGATCTAGAATTTCAAGTCGGCGACAAAGTACTTCTAAAGGTGTCACCTTAGAAAGGTGCAATACGCCGCGGAAAGCGAGGAAAGCTTAGCCCGAGATATGTGGGACCATTTGTGATACTCGAAAGGGTAGGTCCCGTGGCATATCGTTTAGAACTACCGCAGAGCTCGGTAACATGCATAACACTTTTCATGTTTCGAGACTGAAAAAGTGTCTATCGGACGAAACACTTATCACACCTTTAGAGGAAGTACAGCTAGACGAGAAACTCCAATTTTTCGAGGAACCGATTGAAATCATAGATCGCGAAACTAAGATACTGAGACACAGTAAAATCCCCATAGTGAGGGTGCGATGGAACACAAAACGAGGCCCCGAATATACCTGGGAACGAGAGGATCAGATGATGCTTAAGTATCCTCATCTCTTCACTTCTCCCACAGCGAATACCACAAGTTGAAATTTCGGGACGAAATTCTTTCAACGTGGGGAGAATGTGACAACCGTCTAAACTAAGGTCGAGAACGCTAACTTATAACTTCTAAGTGTTTATTTTGATGCCCGATATAACTAACTTTATGTTTTACGTGGTTACGTAGACATAACTCTTTAAGCTATGCTCAATGTAACTCACACAAAACTTTTAACGTAGGTTTACGTTACTTAAACTTTTAAACATGTGTGTCTCGGAATCGAAGTCGGAAATCGGAATCAAATCATGAAATGAATCCATATACCAAGAAAAACATATAATGAACTTGCCTAAGTTCATCGCAAAATAATCGTAAACGCCAAACGAACACAAATGCTTAACAAATACGCGAACGAAAAACAAAGGAAATCAGAAAAAGGGCTCGGTGCGCCGCACAAGGCCATGGTGCGACGCACCAGATGGCTTGACGGGTTTTCTTGATGTTTTAAGATCCAAAGTCGATGACACACAGGCCCAATCATAAGTCCAACTCGTTTTAAGGCCCCAAACATCACAGAATTTGGTTTATACTCTTTTCTTTCTTTCATTTTAACAAAAACACAAACACCCACATTTACACACACAAACACCTTTCCCTTTTCTCTCTCAAACTCACTCTCTTATTGCATAAATAATGCACAAATAATCCCTCTAAACACCTTAACAAATCGTCCTCATCATCAATCTAAGCAAGAAGGGTTTATTCATTGGGTGCATACAACGTTTTACTACCGATTTGAAGCCGAAAACACCTCCTAGCTACTCTAGATCATCATCCATACACTTTCTTTGGGTAAAAACACTTTTCTCCACTGTTTAATACATAAATATTTACTTGCATGTACGATCTACTAACTAAAAATGAGTTTTGATGAAGTTTTATAACCATTTTTATACAAAAACGGGTTTATATAAAATGGATGTTTAGATCCATGAAATTGTGGTTAAAAAATCAAAATAAACTGTTATATTAAAGGGTTTTATTGTTTTCATCTACTGCATGTCGAAATCTACCATGGAGATAACCGATTTAACCACCAAAAACGATTTTTGGAGAAGACCAGGCAGCAGGTGCGCCGCACCATGGACCAGTGCTGCGCACCGAGCTGCTGGCAGCTCCAAAAATCGTTGTTAACTAGATAAAAATCGCCACTTTGAACTTATTATCTCGAATCTGAATATAAGCTACTGTAATAAACAAATACTTGTGTTTGGGATGACTTATTTGACATATTACATTTAGATTGAACTTGGTGAATTAGCTTAATAAGTGTTATAAAAATTGTAAGCGGGAAAGTGTGGGAAAAGTTGGATTTAGAAACTATAGCGCGGAAGCGCTGCCCAATTTTACTAAAACTAGTTACAAACACGTATAACATAAGCATTTCGTTGACTAACGATTGTATGAACTAATAAATAATGTTACTTACGCCAAAACTTGGTATAATATAGGATTCCGGTGATTCCGAGCACTTTTCAAGCTTTTCCGAGCACGCAACGAACTTCACAAACAATGAGTTACAAAACCCTACTTTTAAATGCTTTTAAACATATTTTTGGGGTGAAATGCGAGTCTTAGGCTTAGACACTACTTTTAAGCTGAAACAAACTTTGAACGCTTAACGAAACGATTTGATGCTAGAACACTATTACGAAACGACTTGATAGTTGAATACTATTACGAAACGATTTGATACTTGAAAACTATTACGATACGATTTATTACTTGAATACTATTTCAAAACTATATTTTGCCGGGATTGTTGATGATTTTGCCAATAATGTTGAGGATTCAAACACTAAATTGCCAATGACTAAACGTCGATCGTCATGTTGCGGACGTTGTACAACATGGACGTGAGACACCATTAAAATTCCCATACACTCCTGCATAACAGTTGCTATTAATCTCTGGGAGAGGACCAATAGAATTTATGGATAGCGCTATTAGGGTAGTATGACCCTCACCACAACGATAACAACAGATGGTGCATAGTTCTAGTGGGTAGGCACAAGGCTTAGCAACGAACGATCATTGGGCAATACTTAGGATTGTCACATAGTCGCGTTGTGTGGTCAATGTCTATAAACATGAATGCTATACTCTATACAGTTTTATGTGACAACTATTTTGAAAGCAATACTCTATACTACAATATGAAAACTATACTTTACGCTAATTCCTTGTGCGTTGAAACTATGCTTTTACTTAAACTTGTAGCTCACTAACTACGTCTCCCCTAGTTAACACTTGACTCTTATTTTCTTGTAACAAGTAAGCAGGCTGATGACTTTATGCTTTTGGGCGAATGACTTCAAGAACGGGATGGGTTTGGGTGGTTTGGTTGAACACCCCATTTTGTAATTCGGATACGTAATGTTGTTTTAAACTTTGTAAACCTTGAATATTATGTTTTTCCTTAATGATATTGGCGTTTATCTATATCTTGTGTATCGAATGCTATTTCTCTTCATATTCCGTGTTTCCGCTTTAGCGGGGTATGACAATTTGATTGAGTTTCTTATGGATGAAATGGATTCAAATACCGTTCTTAAGACATTGTTAATGCTATTTTGACCTACGGAATTATTTATCATTAATATCACACACCTAAACGTAATTCTAACTCGTACGGGATGAAATCTAGGTTTTACAAGGAAATGAGCGTTTTATTGGGTAAAAGGTGGTTTGAATAGTTGATTAAGGTAATTATAAAGTTTATTAGAGTAGTGTGGAAGTTTGGACTAGTAATGGAAATGTATGGTACTGTTTGGTAAAATTAGGGTTTTAAAATACGTATGGGTTTTTAAAATTAGGGTTTTGATTTTAAAATTGTATTTTTGCATTTATTGAGTTTTTTATGGATGAAATGGCTTCAAATAACGTTCTTAAGACATTGTTAATGCTATTTTGACCTAGGGGATTATTTAATACTAATATCACACACCCAAACGTAATTCTAACTCGTACGGGATGAAATCTAGGTTTTACATGAAAAGGAGCGTTTTATTGGATATAAGGTGGTTCAGATAGTTGATTTAGGTAGTTATAAAGTTTATTAGGGTAGTGTGGAAATTTTGATAGAAATGGAAATGTGTGGTCGGGTTTTGTAAAATTAGGGTTTTTAAGTACCTATGGGTTTTTAAAATTAGGGTTTTGATTTTAAAATTTTATTTCGGTTTTGATTGAGATTTTATGGATGAAATGGCTTCAAATACCGGTCTTAAGACACTGTTAATGCTATTTTGACCTACGGGGTTATTTAACATTGATATCACACACCTAAACGTAATTCTAACTCGTACGAGATGAACTCTAGTTTTTACATAAAAAGAAGCGTTTTATTGGATAAAAGGTGGTTTAAATAGTTTATTTAGGTAGTTATAAATTTTATTTGGGTAGTGTGGAAGTTTTGACTAGAAACTGAAATGTGTGGTCGGGTTTTGTAAAATTAGGGTTTTAAAATACCTATGGGTTTTTAAAATTAGGGTTTTGATTTTAAAATTGTATTTTGGGTTTGATGGAGTTTTTTATGGATGAAATGGCTTCAAATACCATTCTTAAGACATTGTTAATGCTATTTTGACCTACGGGATTATTTAACATTGATATCACACAACTAAACGTAATTCTAACTCCTACGGGATGAAATCTAGTTTTTACAAGAAAATGAGCGTTTTATTGGATATAAGGTGGTTTAAATAGTTGATTTAGGTAGTTATAAAGTTTATTAGGGTAGTGTGGAAGTTTTGACTAGAAATGGAAATGTGTGGTCTTGTATTGGGTAATTAGGGTTTTAAAGTATCTATGGGTTTTTAAATTAGGGTTTTGATTCTAAAATTTTATTTCGGGTTTGATTAAATTTTTAATGGATGAAATGGCTTCAAATACCGTTCTTAAGACATTGTTAATGCTATTTTGACCTACGGGATTATTTAACATTGATATCACACACCTAAACGTAATTCTAACTCGTACGGGATGAAATCTAGGTTTTAAAAGAAATAAGCGTTTTATTGGGTATAAGGTGGTTTGAATAGTTGATTCACGTATTTATAAAGTGTATTAGAGTAGTGTGGAAGTTTGGACTAGAAATGGAAGTGTATGGTTGGGTTTTGTAAAATTAGGGTTTTAAAGTACCTATGAGTTTTTAAAGTTAGGGTTTAATTTTAAAATTGTATTTTGGATTTGATGGAGTTTTTTATGGATAAAATGGCTTCAAATACCGTTCTTAAGACATTGTTAATGCTATTTTGACCTACGGGATTATTTAACATTGATATCACACACCTAAACGTAATTCTAACTCGTACGGGATGAAATCTAGTTTTTACAAGAAAATGAGCGTTTTATTGGATATAAGGTGGTTTAAATAGTTGATTTAGGTAGTTATAAAGTTTATTAGGGTAGTGTGGCAGTGTTGACTAGAAATGGAAATGTGTGGTCTGGTTTTGTAAAATTAGGGTTTTAAAGTATCTATGGGTTTTTAAATTAGGGTTTTGATTTTAAAATTTTATTTCGGGTTTGATTAAATTTTTAATGGATGAAATGGCTTCAAATACCGTTCTTAAGACATTGTTAATGCTATTTTGACCTACGGGATTATTTAACATTAATATCACACACCTCAACGTAATTTTAACTCGTACGGATGAAATCTAGGTTTTACAAGGAAATAAGTGTTTTATTGGGTATAAGGTGGTTTGAGTAGTTGATTCAGGTAATTATAAAGTGTATTAGAGTAGTGTGGAAGTTTGGACTAGAAATGGAAGTGTATGGTTGGGTTTTGTAAAAATAGGGTTTTAAAGTACCTATGGGTTTTTAAAATTAGGGTTTTAATTATAAAATTGTATTTTGGGTTTGATGGAGTTTTTTATGGATGAAATGGTTTCAAATACCATTCTTAAGACATTTTTAATGCTATTTTGACGTACGGGATTATTTAACATTGATATCACACACCTAAACGTAATTCTAACTCGTACGGGATGAAATCTAGTTTTTACAAGAAAAGTAGCGTTTTATTGGATATAAGGTGGTTTAAATAGTTTATTTTGGTAGTTATAAAGTTTATTAGGGTAGTGTCAAAGTTTTGACAAGAAATGGAAATGTGTGGTCGGGTTTTGTAAAATTAGGGTTTTAAAGTAACTATGGGTTTTTAAAATTAGGGTTTTGATTTTAAAATTGTATTTTGGGTTTGATTGAGTTTTTTATGGATGAAATGTGACAACCGTCAAATTTCAGGTGATTCTCGGTTACTAATTCGGTTCAAAGCTCTAGTTCTCTTTTACTATGTTCATATTGTTCGGGTTCATTTTGTCGTACTTTTAACTTATCGGAACAAATGTCGGAATCAAATCATAAATCCTAACACCAAATAATCAATACAAGAACTTGACTAAGTTCTTATCAGTAACTAAAATGATTCTTGTCCCTAACTAATTATAACGGAAAACTTAAAACGTCAAAAAGCTGGATTTTCATTCCAGCCGGCGGCTGAAATTGCTTAGCCGGCGGCTGAAGCCAGCCGGCGGCTGAAGCCAGCCGGCGGCTGATTTTGGCCAGCCGGCGGCTGAATCTCGCTGTCCAGCTAGATGATGACTCATTTTTGCATGTCATACAATTGGGCAACGTTTTAACTCGAGTATTGGGCAATATTTACTGCAAATGGGGTTCCCAAGAGCAGAAAACATCACCCTTAATCACTTTTATTTTCAAAAATCATTTCACACACACACTTTACAATAACTCTCTCTCATTTCTCTCTCACTCTCTCAAGAACACCAAGAACGAAACAGAAACTTTCCACCATTTTCAGTCCACTTCAGTCCATAAACTTCAATATAACAACCATCAAATCATTTACAAATCGTCCAAGAACAAAGGGGTGTTAAAGGAAAAGGTTTAAATCGGGTTTTCAAGGAACTTTTGGAGCTAAAACTCATCCAAACCATCACATCTTTATTCTCTTCGGTATAACACTTTCTTTTCACTATTTTTATACATATTTTTACTTGCATGTACAATCTATAAACTGAAAATATGTTTTCAAAAACTTCCAAAACGTTTTCTTGCTTAAAAACGAGTTTTTATTGAAGATCTATATATTTAACCTATAAATCTAAAAGAAAACTGAGATTTTACCTTGGAAATACATATATTTAATTTATATCAGTTTGCATGTAAAATCTAACCGTTCAATAAGCTTAAAATCGAAGAAACAACAACTTTAAAAACTGGCCGAAGCCTTTTGGCCGGCGGCTGAAGGATTTCAGCCGACGGCTAAAGGTCAGCCGGCGGCTGTCTTCCTCCAGCCGCCGCCAGAATGGTGCTGTTCACTATTTTCGTCGTTTTAAAAGGTCGTAAACGTGATTTTAAGCTCAAATAATTTATCACAGATTATAAACATGTTAATAAGCTACTGTTTTGACATATTATTTTGTTGGAAAAGCTTTTTGGACTTGAAACTTATGTATTATTGGTTTAAACGTTGTATTGAGCATTTTAAAGCGGGAAAGTGTTTTGAAAATGGACATAATTTTTATAACGCGGAAGCGCTGCCCAATTTTCACCGTAAATAACATTTCAAATTCAGAAACTTAATAACTTCGAGACTTATACACCTTAACTTGGAACTTTGACACTTTTTAGACATAATTGGACTTTTCGGACTATAAAACGTACACGAACATACAAACCTTATAAACTTTCCGTAATAACCTTTTTGGGACAGAATCTAAGTATACTAAATTGAGACTTAAAAATGTTAAATTGAAACTTAACATAACTCAATAAAACTTATATACAACTTTCCGGTGTTCTAGGTCGTTTGTGATTCCCGACGTGTTCCGCTCTCTTTGTGCTATCCATATCTCTATCTCCGCAAACCGTGAGTTACAACCCCACTTGTTTTACTTTTGTACATTTTAACATTATTTGGGGGAAGCATAAGATTACATGTTTGTAACTTTTAATACTTTTTGCGAACTATTAAACAATTGGAACTTGTTCAAAACTTGATACTTTTACAACTTATTTAGAACTTGTTCAAAACTTGATACTTTTACAACTTATTTAGAACTGTTCAAACTTGGTACTTTTACAACTTATTGGAACTGTTCAAACTTGGTATATACAATCAACTATGCGTATTTGTGTTATTGCCTTAGCGGGTTAACTAAACTAGGACACTTGTAACACCCAATCCTTGATGGATATATAAGTCCGTAAGAACTCAATGTAACTTTTAGAACTTTGAACAATTGCCCATTTTGGCTCAGTAACTCTTATACACTATTAGCAACAGCCGTTAGTCATATGAGTATCGATACTTAGGAGGGGTCACTCCTTACTCAGGGTTAGCGTCCCAAGTACATATTACTACCACTCAGATCAAACACACAATCAATTAAACATTTTTGGGCTAGATCAGGACCATACAATCGGTTTAGTGTATACTTACTACTTATATTATGCCAAGTGATTGATACGAGATACCTTTATTTAGTTAAACACATATCCCATACGCATATGCTCACTTTTAGCGCCTGGTTTCCGCTACAACTTTACTATACGAGTTTTACTTATTTACATTACTCGCATACGTTCAAACTTTTACTACTTACATATATGTTCAAACGTCTACTCGTTCTGTTACTTATGACGTCAATATATGTTTGCAACTTACTATTTTGGCAACTTGCTATTTCTAGAAACTTTCCATTTTTAGTAACCTTCTATTTTTGGAAACTTTTCCCGAAACTCTAAACTGTAACTCACTCACTACTTTATGTAGTTGACACTTTATCTTATGTTTCAGGAAATTAATGTAAGCGTTCAGGATGCATGGCATAGGAGGGTCGATATGGTCGCGTGAGGCGCTATTTGGGAAAAGACCCTTTATATTTTGGGAATTTGTTTTAGAACAGTTGTACTTGTACTTTAATTAAACTTATGAACTGCCTGGTTGTTGAATCTTGAACAATTTTTATTTTTAAATCGAAATGACTTGAATCGTTTACATTTGCTTATGACCGTGTAATGATATTCCAGCTCTCACGCCCCGTGTTTCCGCTATAGCGGGGTGTGACAGACTTGGTATCAGAGCACAGGTTGTAGTGAAAACGGTTTTAGAAATTTCTAAAAAGTTTTTGAAACCAAACTACAACCAAGGCTTTTCGGAAAATCATTATGGGTTCAAAACTTTAGTGAATTAATTTTGCGATTGCATGATTATTTTTAACTACGCATGGCCTGATCACCCCTGCCTAGTTCAAAATGACTTATGCAAGGACGAAACGTAATTTCTAAAGACAAACGATTTTGAGTCAAGAAATTCCCGGTCTTACTATTCCCAACCTCACGTGATCGACCCTTACCTGCATTCCTTACTTATTTTCCTTTAGCATGTTCTTGTTCATGTACTTACGAAACTTTTTACGTCGCAGATCCGTCATGTCTCAATCGTCACGTTCGCACTCTCTTTCTCGAGCCGTCTCTCCATTGCACGTACTCTCTGAGGGCCATACGGCCTCCGAGAGTCAGCGTCACCAGACGACTGACCCGACAGAGGGCACGTCAATGACTATCAGTAGTAGTGACGGGTCTAGCCCGAGGACCGTGTTACCTCCTCCTCGGCCGGCACCCGTTACAGCTCCACCTCAGCCCCAAGGGCCCCGCGCTGGAATGACCGCGCGTCAGCAACCGGACCCGTTCCGACCTGCACCCCCTCAGTCCTTCGTGGACCCGTACGATCCCGCCATGCGCACTCCGGTCATGGAGCGCTACGCGTGGGAACCTCACTTCATGGAGGAGAGGCGACGTGCCCAGGAGGCCGGAGCCTCCCAACCGATGATGCCGCCTACACTCCAGCCCCCTCCACCGGCCGCACTTCTTCACCTGCACCGCGAGGTCCGGGCCCTCTCCGAGGAAGCCCAACAACAAGGCCTTTATCTCTTCGAAGTCTCTGACGCTGCACACAAGCTGGCGGAGCAATCGATCCGAACTATCGCATCGGCTCGAGCCACTGCACGCACCGTGCAACGTCTCGTCAGCGTGTGTTTCGTCCTAGGGGCATTGGTAGCAGCTATGATGGCCAAGGTGTTCCTGGAAAGGCGCTACTAGTTCATTTCCTTTATTGTATTGTACGCCGAGCTGTAATTTTCCATGTACACAGTTTCGTGCCATTTCCTTATTTTCTTTCATTGTATTGTACTGTACTTTCCTTATTTCAAGCCATGTACTCAACTCTTTTTATTAATGAATGAAGTTCCATTTGTTATATCTATTGTTACTTATCTTGTGAACCTTGTACTAAGTTGAACCATCATCTTACGTGTGAATCTTTTGAAACATGTCGTGCGTGTTCTATCTGTTCTGTTAGCTTACTCATGCGTGATTGTTAGCTTGTTCGTTGAATCATGTTCTTATCATACTCTAATCGTGCGTTCTAAACTGAATCTGTTGTCTGTTGCAGAATCATGGCACCCCGAACCAATGCCGCGATCATTGCTGAGCAAGTGGCTGAGCAGTTGCAAGCAGCGATGCCCAATATGATCGCCCAGATCACTGCGGGAATCAATGCTAACGTCAACACCCACCAGCAGCAACACCAGCAGCAACAGCAACAGCAACAGCAGCAGCAACAGCAACAGCTGCAGCAGCAACAAAACAACCACCAGAACCATCAGCAACCCCCGAACCCACCAGCCTGCACTTACAAGAGCTTCATGGCTTGTAAGCCTAAGGAGTTCCATGGCACGACCGGCGCCGTAGGCTTGGTTTCCTGGTTTGAAAGCATCGAGTCGGTGCTTCACATCAGTGGATGTGCCGAAGCCGCTAAAGTACAATACGCCTCCTGCGTATTGCACGGTAAGGCACTGACCTGGTGGAACAACTTGGTCCGTTCCGTAACAGGG